>CM060919.1:40922500-42172500 GCA_030737875.1 Allium sativum
CTACGCTGCGAATCCAACTCAACTTGAATCGTTCACTTTGGACCTCGTATGTAATAGATAGACAAGCTTCTATGTTAATTATAGAATCATACAAATTAAATTGTAATTAAATTTAATTAACCATGCTTACTTAATCGTTGCCATATCTATTATCTTCTTCCATCAGAAACACGTTTCTTGGAACCCATTTGTTCACCGTTGCACGCCACACCACCAATCCGTGAAAGTAAATATGATCTTGGATTTTCGTGGTAGGTTGAGGATATTGAGGTCTTCAAAACCCAGGAAGGGTTTGGTCGGATTTTATTCTGATTTGGAGATATAAATTTTTCAGTTTCAGGGACTTTTGTGCAAAGAAGTTTTTTTTTTTTTTTTTTTTTTGAGGAGGCCATAGAAATGAAGATGAAGAAGATGGAGGCTATGTTATGTTTGGATTTTCAGAATTAGGTTATGGCTGGTCTATGAGATATTATATAGGGGTTACTTTAGTTCAGCCCATATGTAATTTAGCCCATTTTAATTATAGCTTTAGTGTAATTATTTACATCCATTTTGCAGTTTTAAAAACCGTACGACCACATACTGATTCCAAATTCCATGGAATTTGGGTTGCAGCTAATCCTAATCAATATGAACCTATAGAAACTGGTTTCGTAAATTTTCGAGTCCGTATGAATTTTTAAAGCAAAAATTGTCTGTTTACACTGAAAAATCAATTATAATTATATATTAATTCTAAAAATTACCGAAAAATCATTTTTAGCTTAGTTTTGAAGATACGAACCCAACAAAATTAATTTTGTTCGATTTGGAGACCGTTTGCAAAATTTCAATTTTCAAGGCGTATATATTTAATATTAAAAATGCATTTTTAAACAAATAATTTCTGAAACTCGAAATAAATAAGTGTTTATACTTTCTAAATGCAGAAACATCATTGTGAACTCAATGGAAGTGGTTTCGAGTCCAAATTCCTTCGTATGCAAAAAGTAACATTTTTGACCTTTATACATTTCATAGCGACCTTTCTAAATTTTAAGTTGGGCATAACTTTTGATTCCTGCCATGAAATTTTAATTTTTTAGATTCTTAGAAAGATATTTTTAAATAGATTCCAATATTTTTGGTTTCACTAAAATCCGATTTATTTTGCATCCTGTACGGTCAGTCAAAGTTCAAGTTTGACTTTTCAAACTACCGCGCTATTTCTAACTCCTTTTATAATTAAAATTAAATTATTCATTCTAACTAAAATTTAAATCAATTTTTAATCATTATTATTTTAAATATCAAAAACTCACTTAAAATTACTTGTAATAAATTTTTAAATTTACTCCAAAATTCAGGGTTGTTACAGTCTCCTCCACTTAAGAACTTTTCGTCCTAAAAAAGGAACGAAGTTAAAAGTGTTTAATTAATTAACTTATCTTTTGTTCTTTAATTCATTTCTATAATTTTATTAGTTGAACTAATAATTACACTACTCAATCATCAATCAATTAGTTGATTAGCTTTTAAAATATATAACTTTTATATATTCAAAAATCATATTTTTTAAAGTAGATTATAATTATAATTACAAATACGTATATTATAAGCTTGTTACTCTCAACTCATTCTAGGACATTACCAACCCTATATCTAATGAGTTTTCTCATTCTAGGATACTACTGATCATATCTCTAATGAGTATTCTTATTGGATGTTACTAATCCAATCTCTGATGAGTCTTTTGTTCGGTTCTAATGAGTTGTACCCCAAAGATTTTGAGCTAACCAGAGCTCTGATACCAACTGTAACGGCCCCGGGTTTCGCCCGACCCGATCGATCCCAAAATCGATCAAGACCGTTCAAAACCCGAACACGTTAACTTTGGGAATACAAAAACATCAGAACAATAACAACAGAATTTTATTACATCATGGTAACGTAACATCAGAGTACAGAATATCAGAGTACATCGAATAAAATTACAGCGGAAGATAAATTACAATATTTTAATACATTGCAGCGGAAACAATAAAATAGATACAGCGGAAGATAACTATGCTCTGGACACAGCTTTAAGCTTCAATCCAGCATCCTGCTCAAAAGATAAATATCTGCAAAAAGCTACTCGACTGCCAGTGCGGAAAGAGGGCACCCGAGTTTGAAAAGGTGGAAACAAACAACGGGTCAGTCGTGGGACTGGTGTGAGAACTCTAAACTAATTTAACTAATAGTAATAAGGCAAATCCAAGGACCACGCCGCTAACGCGGAACGGGTTTACTCCAATGGATTGCCGGTGCATAAATTAAAGTAAATCGTTAAACAACGCAACGCTTTTAGAAAAATGAAACCATTATAAGACTCAAGTCCCATCACACAATGCAACGCAAACCGGAGGATAGAGTTTTACCTTATAATGGTCAAAAATGCTTGATAAGATATAACGAATTTGATATTATTATTAGTGTATATACGTTTCAAGAACATTTCAATCATAATGTATCAATCATAGACGGCATAGTACCCCATCCTACTATGTCGCTATACTAGTTCTACAACCAAAACCGCATGAGGTCGTATCGGAAATTGGGTTTCCATCATGAGTCAAGGCTAAGGAGGAGCTCCTTACCGATTCGAGACACTCTAGCTAATGTCTTAGGATCCCCCGCAGTGAACCCTTGGAAAGCTGCAGGGCCGGTCCACACATACAGCTTCGTGGATTGGCAATTCCTGAACACACGTTTCCCGGTCCTATAGGACCTATCATCCGAGGCGCCTTATTCCATCATCCACATAAGTAAAATATCAGCCAGTTTTAGCACTGACACTACTTCTAGTTAGAAAGAAACGTGCTGCTCTCCCTGCGTTCCCTTCTCCCGTTTTAGACTCCACCGGGTTGTGAGGCTCGCGAAGTAACGTTATAACAACAAGGCCTGCTTTTCAACAAAGCCTTGATCATTTTCATCTTAGCGTGCCACGTTGACAATTCACGCCATGCGATTGATAACTATTAATGCACAACCCTTAAGGGTGTTAAGCAAGAGAATAAATTCTCTGCCACCAACGGTCATATATTAATAGAAATCAATTTACATAGAACAAAATTCAATGTCAGACACACATCACTTTATAAGCTTATGCTCTGGGTCTGAGCGAAAACCAAATCCGTGCAAATCAACACTACGTCCGGACAACTACCATCTTAGCCCCGTCTTGGGAGCAAATCAATCAAGGGCCTCAACACTAGTTACCCATTCGATGTGAAGATCGTTGGTCTTCAATCGCCGTCTTCAATTCTTCCATTTAAAAACGTCGTATGATTATTTGAAATGAGTATAACTCGATCTTTTCAAATAACTAGCGTGATTTAAAATTAGGTGCTATACATAAGCCACATCAATGCCTCATTCCAATTCAGATTATCCTTTTAATAAAGTATTCACATTATTAGGGAAAGGTTCCCATAAATTTTATCAAAGATAAATCTTTCAACTTATTCTTTAATCTTCCTTTATTCACCTTCAATCTAATTAAATATTTATTTAAAACTTTATTAAGTTTTAGTCTTCTAAAATCATTGTTAAATGACTAATCACTTTTCTGGAATAATCTTATCTTTAATCCGGGTTTAAGAACTGATGTTATTTAAAACATAGTTCATGAGAGACCCCATTTCATGTTTCATTAATTCCTAATTTAATATATAATATTAGGCATCTCTTCTTTTAGAAAATTTCATTTAATCTTGATTAAAAGATTAATTAATAACAAATCAAAATTTCACTACTGATTTGAGTTTCAAGAACTATTGTCCTTCAAAACATTGTTCACAAACAACCCATAATCAATTTCCTTTTTATTTCAATTATAATTAATAATTGAGAATCTCATTTAAATCTAAATAAAAAGATTTTCCTTATTTTTACGTATTTTAAAACGTTTATAAATTCGTTTCCAAGACGATTCCAACTTTTATTCCAACTATAATCTAAAAATTGATTATTCTATAGGTTATCCTTTTATAATAATATTATTTTCCAAAATATTAATGTTAAAATTTCTCTTTTAATATTCATTATAAAATGGATAAAATAAATCGATAAACTCGTTCGGGTTTTTAAAATGCGTTGCTATTTTTAAAACGGATTAAATAGCCCAACTCATTTTCTTATCCATTTGTATTTTATAATGGGCTAGACCTCTCACATTAAGCCTACGACTTGTGGATGCTGGATGTGCCGGTCGGTTCCGGGCAAACTTATTCCACCAGTTGGGCTTAACCTCGTGTCATGGCCCATTTCGTATTTGTGCACTTGGACCTCTCACATTAGGTTCAACATTAGTGGCTGCTGGATATGCCGGTCGGGTCCGGGCAGACTTCCACCACAAATGTAACCTAACCTCGTGTCCAAGCACAATTATAATTTATAATTATAATTAATTTTTCCAAAACATATTATTTGAAATTATGCTTTCCATTAAGGAATCTTAATTTTAAGATATTCTTTATTTCTAAATATCTTGATTTCAAGTATCTTAATATAAATTGTAACTTTCCATATTCTTATAATATTAAAATAATATTATAATAATATTTTCGAAATGTATAATTTTGAAATTCGAACTTAAAATATTAATTAGTCGTTTATTGCTACATTTATTCTTATAATATTTAAAATAATATTATAATAATATTTTCAAAATGTATAATTTTTGAATTTCAAACTTCCAACATTAATTAATTATTTATTACTGCATTTACCATTGTTGATAACTTTAGAAAATTCTGCATTGGAATGAGACTCAAATCAAATACCATTAATTAATGGATTCATACAACGCATTTGTGAAATAATGATAGACATTCCTTTATCACCAAATTAACATTCCAGTAACATTCAGATAACATTCACACAACATTCAAATGACACTCGAACAAAATCCAAATAATAATATATTATTTGTGCACTTGGGCGATGTGTGAAAATATCAGCCCAATCAACATATACAAGTCAGGCAACTTGTATATGGCAGTGTAACATATTTGAATTATCATAAATAATAATAAACTAACATTAATTAGCATGCTATCTATTTTCAAAATTCAAACATTGTATCACATCCAAACGTCAATTCACAACATATCATGCATGCCACAGAAATAATTCACAAACATTCACCCCAGACATTTATATACATTTATGAAAATAAATAATAACCGTAAATAAAAATTGAGTGAGAAAAGAGTTCTCACATAGATTTGACTTTATCGGTTCCAAATGGGCGGTTCTATTTCATATGCATTATCATGACATTTAAACATGATTATAATTCATATGCATTTACTTGACACTAAAATACGGTTTTACTTCATGTCCATACATAAACGCTAAAAAAAAAACAAGTTTATTTTCATAATACTACACAAACACTAAAAATATTTTCATGTTTTTGCTAAAACGCTAAAAATAAAATTATATTCATGTTTTAACTAAAGCAATAAAAATATGTTTATTTACATATTTTAACTAAGATGCTAAAAATAAGATTATTTTTATATTCCTACATACACGCTAAAAGTAAGATAATAATTCACTTTTCTTAATAGCGTTAAAAATATGATAATAATTCACTTTTCTTAACAACGTTAAAAATAGGATAATAATTCACTTTTCTTAATACTATTAAAAATATGATTACATTTCATATTTTTCATTAACGCTATTAATATAATTATTTTCAAGTTTCAACACTAATGCTAAAAATAATTTATTTTCTATACTTTATAACGGCCCTAAAATGTAATTATTTCCACCTTTCATGAATACTCTTATTTTCATTTTTCCTAAAATTAGATGACGCTAACTTTACTTCCATTTTTCTCAAAATTAAATGACGCTAACTTTACTTCCATTTTTCTCAAAATTAAATGATTGCTAACTTTACTTCCATTTTTCTCAAAATTAAATGATGCTAACTTTACTTTCCTTTTTCTTAAATTTAAACCAACTTTTGTTTACTAACATGTAAATTTATAATAAATGAAATTAATCCAACTTTTTATACTCGTATAAATGACATATTTTTATATTAACGTAATGACAACCTTTTCTTATATTAACATAAAGACAATTTTTTTTATTAACATAAAGACAACCTTTTTTATGCTTTCATAAATGACAACATTTATATTAACATAATTGACATATTTATATCATAAATGACAAATTGATATTAACATAATTGACCAATTTATATCATAAATGACAAATTGATATTAACATAATTGACATATTTATATCATAAATGACAAATTGATATTAAAATAATTGACGTATTTGTATCATAAATGACAAATTTGATATTAACATAATTGACCAATTTATCATTAAAATGATATTTTATACTAACAAAACACTTCTTAACAAAATGATACTTTAATGTTAACAAAACATTTCTTAACAAAATGATACTCTAATTCAAATTTTTGATTACCAATGGAAGTGACATTTTTATCTTAATATTGCATTACTAACAAACGTGATATTTTATTCTTTAACAAAAAGATGACATTTTATGTCTTCTAACAAAAGATAGAAATTTATGTTTCCTAACAATGGTCCTTTTATTCTCATTTAGCATTTCTAAATAAAAATGATCTTTTTATACTAACGTAAACATTTCTAATAAAAACGGTATTTTAAATCTAAATCATCACTTCAAACCAAAATGTCATTTTTAACTTGAATGAACATTTCTAAGTAAAATGTTATTACATTTTTCTATCTAACAATAAACAAATTGACAAAACAAATTGACATTTTTAATCTATAAATCTTAATATAACAAGTTTTACACTTTTATGATGTCAATTCTATTACAACAAAAATACTCCACAATATCAACACAGTAAATCAACCCATCTAAATTTCACACAGCGCAGATATTTAGTATTACAATCAAAATCAACAAAAATATATATTTATATATTTTATTCTAAATTTAAAACGAGAAATCTCACATCGGTTGTTGAATCCTTAAAAATTGTAGATCACTCCGTTTTGATTCTAGTCAGATCTGGAAGGTAGTATTATACGCTGCGAATCCAACTCAACTTGAATAGTTCGCTTTGGATCTCGTATGTAATAGATAGACAAGTTTCTATGTTAATTATAGAATCATACTAATTAAATTATAATTAAACTTAATTAACCATGCTTACTTAATCGTTGCCATATCTATTATCTTCTTCCATCAGAAATACGTTTCTTGGAACCCATTTGTTCACCGTTGCACGCCACACCACCAATCCGTGTAAGTAAATATGATCTTGGATTTTCGTGGTAGGTAGAGGATGTTGAGGTGTTCAAAACCCAGAAAGGGTTTGGTCGGATTTTATTCTTATTTGGAGATATAAATTTTTCAGTTTCAGGGACTTTTGTGCAAAGAAGTTTTTTTTTTTTTTTTTTTTTTTGAGGAGGAGGCCATGGAAATGAAGATGGAGGCTATGTTATGTTTGGATTTTCAGAATTAGGTTATGGCTGGTCTATGAGATATTATATAGGGGTTACTTTAGTTCAGCCCATATGTAATTTAGCCCATTTTAATTATAGCTTTAGTGTAATTATTTATGTCCGTTTTGCAGTTTTAAAAACCGTGCGACCACATACTGATTCCAAATTTAATGGAATTTGGATCACAGCTAATTCTAATCAATTTGAACCTATAGAAACTGGTTTCGTAAACTTTCGAGTCCGTATGAATTTTTAGTGAATTTTTAAAGTCAAAAATTGCCTGTTTACACGAAAAATTATTTATAATTATATATTAATTCTAAAAATTACCAAAAAATCATTTTTAGCTTAGTTTTGAAGATACGAACCCAACAAAATTAATTTTGTTCAATTTGGAGACCGTTTGCAAAATTTTAATTTTCAAGGCGTATATATTTAATATTAAAAATACATTTTTAAACAAATAATTTATGAAACTCGAAATATATAAGTGTTTATACTTTCTAAATGCAGAAACATCATTCTGAACTCAATGGAAGTGGTTTCGAGTCCAAATTCCTTCGTATGCAAAAAGTAACATTTTTGACCTTTATATATTTCATAGCGATCTTTCTAAATTTTAAACTGGGCACAACTTTTGATTCATGCTGTGAAATTTCAATTTTTCAAATTCGCTAGAAAGATATTTTTAAATAGATTCCAATATTTAGAAAAATAAATTCATACTAGTTCACACTAGCACAAGGAGTTCGGCTTGTGCAATACGATGTCTAACACTGGTACCTTGAAAGTATAGTTAACAAAATGGGTACAAGATCTAAGACACGATGAATCTTGGAAGTCGCAGCTTGACGACATTCATCGTCCACATCCGACTCAACTAAAGATGCTTGCTCGAAAGGCAGCGAGCTTGAGACATCTAAGGAATCTATACCCTCTCAAGTGATAGGTTCACCGTAAGCGTTTGATCGCGAGGCACACCCAGAAGAGCGATAGCTGTTGGTTGAACATAAGGAGGCAGAGCACTTGTATATCACTGAGGGAAGCACATTGGTGGCACTGGACATGGTGGCAGGTGCGGCCATCCTCGAGAACCCACACGATTTTGTGCCCTCGGATATGGATGACATGACGGTGAAGCGCAAGGCGATTAGGTTCAGTATTACCCAGTAAGATGTTTGCGCTCCCAGGAGGAGTGATAGAGCTCAGGCATCGCCAGAAGGGTACATTTCTTGGAATAGATAGGTGTGCGCCACAGGGTGCATGCGCCCGGGCAATAATTTTATGCGGGTTATACTGAACTATTTAAACATTGCCCCGTCGCAGCTCCATCCAAATGCGTACGCTTCCCTCTTGGGTATTTGCTTTCTCTAGGTGGAGTATCTGCACATGGAGCCCACCGGGGAAGATATCCGATATCTATTTCAATTGAAGAGGACAGTCACCGCTTCACCGTCTCAATACTTCTTGGAAGCTTCTACCAACGCCATGTTCTTCATTGGGAAATGGCCTAAATTGACAGTGTACAAGTATGACTAGTTCATTGTGCGTTGCCCTCCAGGATTTGCGAGCAGATGGTTGGAAGGAGGTGAGTTTTCCTCTTCACTTTCAAGCTGACACTTGTTTGTTTGGTAGCTAAATCCGACTTCATTTGTATGTGGCTGTTAGTTAAAGCGCTCAGCGGATCCAATGCGATGGAGGCGCAAAAGTTGTAGCAGAGATAAAGCAAGGAAATAGCAGGATATAGCAGATGAGTCTAAAATAGCATATAGAACTCATAATTATTGCTTTTACATATATATAAATGATAAATAAATGGAAAAGTAACATTCAACTTAATTATAATTAGTACATTCTTACTTTTAAATAAAAGCATAAGCAAATATATGTAAATAAGTGTAAAATTTTATTTAGTTTGACTAAATTTAATAGAGTATTATATTATTTTATATTCAGAAAAATATATGCTAAAAAAATTGTATTTAAAAATAATTTTATAATGCATAAATGTTATTTTTAATTCATTTCTCTTACATAAGATATAGCGGAAATAGCGGAATATAGCTGAAATAATGGGATATATCGGGAATATCGGAATATAGTGGGGCTTAAAGCGGAAAGGCTATTTGGAAATAGCGTAGCATTAGAAACCTATTACACGATATAGCGGGGATATGATGGGGTAATAGCGGGGCATAAAATGCACAGGTATGTGGTAAGAAGTCATTAGGTGTCTACGGATATCAGATATCAACAACGACTTGAGTCTTTGCTGGCCATTCCGGTTGAGGCTTGCTCCACGAATAACATCTTGGATCAGGACAGGCTCCATGGCGTGGGACTGCTCCCTGACAATCATTGATACTCAGACCGGCCGTCACTGGAGGTGGAAGGAAAACATACACTAAGGAGGAAAAGAGGACCCCGAGCCGAAAGAGGAAAGTGTCTCCTATCGGGTCCAAGCCGAGCAAGGCCGCAGGATTCATGAGGAAACCAGTGAGGGCGAGATTGAGGGTGAGGAAGAAGCTGCAGAGGATGAGGTTCAATCCAGACCGCAGTCTCCAGTAGCTCCCTCTATGACTGCCGTCTCTCTTGAGAGAGAGGATCAATTTGGTTGCACGTAAAACCTCCCGCTTGTTATGTTTCCCTTGCCCGGTGTCGCATGTATGGAGGAGTTAGCTCTGGCTATGGGGGAAGTCGTTCCTTCGAGCGGGTCATTGTCTGGTTTGTTGAAGAACACTTAGCACATACACATTCATAAGCACTACATTACATAGCATTTAATTGCATATGTAAGTTTTCGAGTCTAATCTTGAATATGTTTCTTTTTCAAGTGACATGACTCATGGGAGAGGAGGTCGTGGTTATGGCTACGGCAGTCATCAACCAATTTGAGGTAGCTTTATGTCGAATTTCAGGAGGACCTCTAGTCTGGTCCCTGATCCTCCTTATCCTCGTGATCGCAACAATGAGAAACGTCGTAGGGAGTGACCTTGGCATTCCGAGTCTCCCCCTCCGATTAACCGGTCATCTCAAACGGGCGCTGAGCATGTTTCTACTAGTGCTTGGCATCCATCTTTGGCGACTGCCCAATACATTCCACCTCTTCCGCCTGTTTTGCATGTTGCTTCGTCCAAGAGAAAGAGTTGGTTTACCCCAGGAAATTGAAGTAAACAGGCTCGAAGCAGAAAGGACTAATGCCCTTGCTACCCCAAGCCCAGAACTCAGCGTAGACAAGAGGAAAGCCCTGCTAAAAGAGAAAATGCCGAGACACTATTTTGACAAACTTACATGGCTTCCGAACATCAGTCCTATTCCTCAAGAGGACAGAGAAATGGTGTGGCAACAAGTGTAATGCGCCTATTATCAATGCAATGAGTACTATAAGCACTCAGGGCATCTCTCGGGTCTTATTAGGAATAAGAATATGGAGATTGCCAATTTGAAGCAGGAGATGAAGGACGAACAGCTGGCGGTCCAGAAATTAGAGGAGTCCTTGAGTAAGTTATACATACATGTTTTTATTTCTGGGACGTTGTTATCTATGTGTCCGAGCAACGCACTTACGCGTTGTTTGTTTATTTCTGTAACATGCGAGTTGAAGAAAGGGTATGAAACGCTGAGGAAGGATGCAGAGCACACTGCATTGACATATAAGGACACAGTGTTCACGGTGGCAACTGAGAATGCTAAACTTAAGAAGGATTATGAGGAACTGGCTATGGAGAATGCTAGCTTGATGAAGGAGAACGAGAAAGTGTTCCAGGTCGGGAACGAGAATGAAAGCTTAATTTTGGAAAATGAGAGTTTAAAGACTGAGAACGTGGTGGTAAAGATCTGGAGAAAGAGAATGAGGAGCTGAAGCCATAGCTAGAGACGACGAGGAATGAAAAAGAGAAAGCCGAGGCCTCCAATAGGGAAGTACTGGGTTCGGTCGATGGGCTAAAAGCCGAGCACTAAAGGGAGGTGGAGGAACTGAAATAGGAGATTGTGGACACCTAGGCCAGGGTGGAAGAATCGTTAGAGGAATCCATTCGGGGTATGCTTGTTAAGAGTTGAAGTTCCACGGGATCGCATGGCTTGATGATTACTCCCAGGAATTGGCTCGAACATGGGAGAGGCTAGTGACATTTAAGGCTCAGTTACGACAAGTAAAGGTGGAGTCCCCGGATGAGGGCAAACTCATGGGGAACCTCTTGACTAGAGATGAGCGGAAGAAATTGGAAGAGGGGAAGAGGATGTTTGAGGAGGACGCCGAGGAGGAAAAACTAGCGAAGTGTACCACTGAGATGGTGAAGTTAATAGTGACTGAGAGGGTGATAGTGGCTCAAGAGTTCGGAGAAGGAAGTACTTGCCACCTACGAGCACAGATGTCTGCCACAACAAGTGACCCCATGGTCCCAGTTCATGTTTCAAATGAGTATCATCCTGAGAATCCCGACTATGGGTCGGTGGGGTCGGGTTTTGCCACGACAACGAGCACTCTTCCCATCATACTTGCACTGCATGCTACGGAGGTAAAACCTCGTTGCCAAAGATACCAGATGGGGACAAGAATGCTAAGTCCTCAGAAACTAACTAGTTCCATTTATGCTATGCAACCTCCCTTGGAAAGGAAGCAGCAGCAGGCTCTGCCTTCGTGATCCCTCAACCGTTTAAGCCTAAGCTAGGACTACATAGAATACACTTTAGAAAGGAAAGTAGTCACATGGATAAGTTGTCAGATGTAGATATGATCTCCAGTGTTTATAAAGATATCTTGGAGGAAGGAGAGGAGCTGGATGGACAGAGTGTTTAGGTCACGGGTGTGGTAGAGGCTAATGTGCAGATGATGCATGACTTGGTACTGACTCAGCAAGCCTAAATGATGGCCAAGTCCACGGAGGTAGAAGAGAAGAGGAAATAGGATGGGATCGCTCTTTATAAGGCCCAGGAGAAGGCTAGGCAGGAGGCTGAAGAGAAAGTTGCGACCGCGGTGGAGAAGGCCACCGATGTAGCGGAGAAGAAGAGGATTGTTGATGAAGCCAAGCAACAGGAAAAAAAACCTATCAAAATCTTAAAGCAGATGACGCTGCGAAGCTTAAAGCCAAAAAGGTAGCTGATCTGAAGGTTGCTGAAGAAGTTAAGAAGAACACGTTGCTTGAGGCCAAGAAATCTTGAGGTGGAACAGAGGCTATGATGGGCCTGGCTTCCGATACCGCTCCCAAGCCGTAGAAGATCATTTCTTCTATGGAGATTACAGAGATAACCAGCGGCCTGTGCAATTAATGTGCTTAGCGGTTTCATAGCGGCAGAGGTGCAAAAAGGTGTAGTGGAGCTAAAGCAGGGAAATTGTAGGGATATAGCGGAGGCACAAAATAGTTTATTAGTTTTAAAACAAAATATTTGGAAATTGATTAATCATGTTCGTCACATTATATATTGCATGAAACTAATATTAATTAATCTTACGTAAGAAAATTAAGGAATATCATAGTTATGCATGCGAATTTAACGAATGTAATTGATTGTTATCATATACTAGGCACTTACGCTTGAATTACCCCTTAATGCAAAATTTACTGCATTTAAAAAAAAAGAACTAGTTAACTCAAACTCTATATATTAATACTGCTAAAGTGGACATAAAAAACCTTGATTTAGCGGATGCAGCAAAAAATATCGGGGCTACAAGCGGATGTACTGTTCATCAGCGCTAAATTGAAATAGCGTAGCGGTTGAAGAGTGCTATGGGCTATAGCGGATGTAACGTCTCGGATCTAAAGAAATCCTATAATTAATTTATTTAATATTTAAATGGTGATTTAGAGATTTAAACGACTTGAATTCAATTATTTTGAATAATTAATTAATAAATAGTGGTGTACTTATATTTTCTTTTTGAACTTAAATATACACTAATAGTGGTCCGTGCTTCGCGCACTAGCAATAATCGGAGTTGTAGATGCATTAAATATTGATTGGCTTGTTGCGATATCACTGTTATTTTCCACTTTCCCCAGGACCCTTCGAACAGCATGCCTATGGACGTGTTTGTGTATAGTTTTCCTCCAATTGGTCATATTGTATTAATGAATAGTAAATACTAAGAAAAAGAAAAAAATGTAGGATCAGTGTTATACGGAATTCTTCATACTTGAAATTAAATGTTATTTCCAAAGATCAGTATGAATATTACATAACAATGGGGGTCTTCACGTGTGTACACTACTGTTATGGGTTCTATTCGCCAGTTCAAGCATGCCTGCCAAGCTCTTTGAAAAGAAAATATATATATAATAATAACCATGACTGCTAAACTTTTAAACACCAACCAACATCGCTTCTGTGCATGCCAAGCCAATAGCTACCATGCCTGCCAAACTATCTTCCCCTTTAAATACTGCACCTCCTCTCTCGTTCACAAACGAAAACAAAACGTGAAAAGGGAACAAACTGAACTTCATAAATCGATTTAAAAATCCAAAATCTTGATAAAAATTCCCAAAATCAAATCCGCTGGAAACTAGGTGTTGTTCTATTGGTCGAAGTCTGGAGCAACGTTCAGGGCTGGGCTGGCTACAGTGTGGATTCGGGAAGGAGCTGATGATTAGTAAATGGGTTCTCTTGTTTTTCTAAAACTAAGTGGAGTCACGATCAGTGAAGGGGTGGAGGGGGGCCCTGACTTGCAGATGACGGAGACTAATGGGAAGGCGCATCTAACGAGGTGGGTTGGTCGGAGGTCTGAATGGAAGGGGAGTGATTGATTTTGTGAGAAGGTTGAGGGATTTTATGGGATTCTATTTCGCTACCTGTAGAGACAGGCAGGGGATGATGCCGTAGTTAGCAAGCGAGGTGAATGGTTTTTGTCGATGAGATCATTAATGGTTTTCGACAAGGGAAATAAAAGTAAGAAGGGCCGTGTTTCTGGTGGTGGGGTGTTCACTGTAAGACAGTTTGAAGTTGAACTTTGGTGATGGAGTATTTAATCGTGTGGTCAGTGTTTAATGGAGATTTAGATTGGGGTTATTAATGAGGAAGCGGACGTGGATGAAGGGTGTCATGCAGAAGTGGTAATCATGAAAAAAACTGGAAAATGGGTTTCAGAAGTTTTGATGCAACTTCTTTTCTTTTTGCACCTTTTACTGAGAGCGATGTGGGGAAAGATTAGCAAACTGGTGAAGGTACGGGGAGCGTTGAGCTTAGGTAATGCACGATAGTTTGGAGCAGTATGGAAAGAAAAAGGGATAAGTGTGAGGACGTGATATTCTTTGGTGATTTCGCAAGTTTACTGAAAGCAACATGTCAATATATATAAAAAAAATAAAAAGAGAAAAGAAAAAAAATAAGGGTCAGCGTGCTTAGAAAAGAGACTATTGTGTGAAAGATTTTGGGGGAAAAAAAGCATCGTGAAATTATGGTTAAGGAAGGGGATTTCATAATCACCAGTGTAGAGAGTTTATCGTGATTTTTACACAGTAATCGACCGCATGCTAGGCTTCGGTGAATTAGTAAGTAGCTTAATTTGTGGTCAAACGTAAATAAAATAAAATAAAATAAAAAGTTAATAATAGTTATAATATATAATATTCGTTAATCCTGTATAATGTATAAGGTGTTTGTTCGTTAACAGAAACAGACAAAAACGATCACATTGGAATCGTGATAACGAGACCTACGTTGTGGAACCGAAATAGTTGAGAACAGAATTACTGGAATTTCATAGAAAATCAAACGCCTGTCTGATTTTAAATGAAACCAAAGCAGAATAGTCAACTGCGAACCAAGGTGAGTAAACTCACTAACTCTATCTCGTTTATATTTTTATAAACGAGTTTTAAAAATTTTATACTGTGTGATGGTAGTTTGGATGAATGGTTGATATAATTGGTTGAAATGGTTGATATAATTGGTTGAAATGGTTGATATAGTCATATTGTTGATCGATTATTAGTTCTATTTACTATGATATTTCATATTTATGTGAAAATAATGTTGATTAACACTGTGGACGCAGGGAGACAGGTTGGAGGGATCCAGCTGGATCCCTCAACATTTATATTATTGTTTGTTATTTACTGTGATATACTCTGTAATTGATTATGCTGTGTTGAATTACGGTGGTGCTAGAATTTTGGTATTTAAATACCGTAACATATTTTCGAATAGAAAATGAAATTAGAGATTTAAGAAGGAAATATATTTTTCCAAAAATTTAAGTGTAATTAAAATTGTTAAAAAGTAGAAAACTTGTTTTATTAAAACAAGAAGTTGATTTTAAACGAGTTTATAAATTAAGGGAATTATTTATCATTGGATAAATTGAAATATAAATTCAAATTTGAATTTATATGGAAAAGTGGAAATCGGATTTGATAGAAATATTTTAGATCAGATTTGAACTTAGCAAATTATAAAGGAAATCATAAACGAGATTCTAAATGATTACAATATGAATAAGATTGTTATGGAAAAATCCGAATAGAAGTTATAAATAGAAGTTTGATTTAAGATATTAGTTATAAATACGAAATCAAACTAATTTGATTGTATATAAAAGAAATATATTCCCGGTTAAAGTGAATAATGTTTTAAAGCAAATAATTTGCAAATGAAATATCTATATAGGAAATTTAGATTTGGAAATATGAATCCAAATTGGAAACTGAATGAAAAGGGAAATGAGTAATCATTTTAAAAGAAAATGTTGAGTTTCATTTAAAAATCTGTAATATAAAATAAGATGTAGACTGCAATGGTTACAAAGGAATTTGATAATGATTAGGAAAGGATAAATTCAAATGTGGATTTGGAATTTGAATTAAACTGAAATAGCAGATAAATTCCAAAATTAGGAATATAAATCGAATATAGATTATTCGAGAGAGTTTTATTATTGGAATTCGATTATATCAAATTTAGGGAAGTGGTTATTTTTACTTTCCATTTGAATCAAATTTATGTATTTATTTATTTATTTATTGAAATTAATAAGTGCATGTTTTATTTGGAAACAACGAATATAACGCTGCCGTTATATAAATGTTTTGTAAATCTAAACAACGATTTTTAACGCTACCGTTATAATAAATGTTTTGTAAATCTAGACAGCGATTTTAACGCTGCCATTATACTTAATGTTTTATAAATCAAATATTTGGAAACAACGATTATAACACTACCGTTATAATCAACGTTTTTCCGTAAAGGAAGTGGATTCTTAGATTAAATCTGAGAGTCGCGTAAGCGATGTCTTGTGTGAAGTTGTGAGCGTTGACTGTTTCCATGTTGAGAATGTTGTTCAATTAAGGTCTGAGAGGTAATTATACCCCAACTTGGTTGACTTCATGATTGATGGAGGAATGGTTAAGGTTCGATAGTAAAGATTTGTTAGTAATATGGTTAGTTAATAAATGATTAATGGTTTGAGTTGTAATAACGACGTTTTATAACATCGGGTCAATTTAAAGGATTTTTGAAATGTTTTCCTAAATAAAATGAGAGATATTTTCTATGCATAGAAAATGAAATGAATTGGTCAACGAGGAATTAAGAAATGGAATATGGAAATAATTTCTGATATTAATAAGATATATTTTCTGAATATAGAAAATGAGGATTCGTGAATATATAGAAATGTTTTCTAACTAAAATAAGAGATATTTTCTCGAATAAAGAAATTATAATATTGGAAATGTTTTTCCAAGAATCGAGCGAGAGAAAATCGAGTTTTGAGAGGATACGAAAGATGGGAAATAGGAATCGAAATGATAATATAATAAGGGGACAACATTGTTTGACGGTCGATCGTTAGAATTTCCATTTGGAAATAGGATCGTTGGTTATATGGATGTCCCTTTAATAGTTAAATCACCGAGTATCAAAGTTTTATTTTATTTTATACCTCCGTTGTCAATACGGGAGACCGGGATCAGGGTATTACCTGAAACCACTCCGTGTTGGCATAAGCATTACGAATCAACTTATGCTGAAGATATATGAAGATGGAGTTAAGTGCAAGGGCTGTTCTATTAATCCTAGGTAGAAATTACCCAAGATGGATTGATAGAAGGGTACCTTCGGTTTGTCCAATCCCAGGACAACGTATATGGTTAGATCTGATGATGTGGCATTCGAAGTAAATGGTGGCAATATGTTCTTGAAACATAATCGTGACCTCAAGCCTCATCAACCAGGATATGACACAAATCGGCCAGGCAGCATAGCCATGTAGGCCATTCCCATCAGGTGTATTATCACCTGATTTAGAGAAATTCCATTTACTTCTTATTCTATTCGCTGCTGTATGCTTTCGGTAATGGTTGCTGATCGCAACCGTTGGTGATAATATGCTCGATACACTCAAGTTAAATGAGTGGTTAGCCATGTGTGGGCCAGGTTGCAAGACGTTCTTGTTGAACCCATTGTATTCCCCTCTAGAGGTACACAATCGGAAGGTGGTTCCATACCTTGTCATGTTGGAAATCCAATCTCCAATAAGCACCCTGTAGTTTTTGATTTAATATTATATATATGGAGCGTGAGATGCAAGTGTTCTACTAGATTTCTATTTCTTTGATTTAGACACTATTGTAATATCATTGGATTTGATATCAAAAATATTTTTGATCATCGTAAGGTAAAAACCATCCGTGTTTATGTATGGACCGATCTTACGATTATCATTTCTTTCAAAAGGATTTTGAAAGTTAAATAAATGGTTGGAGCTTACTCACACCAGTGGCATGACTGACCCAAAGTTTATTTTGTTTGTTTTCCCTAAACTCTTGGGTGCCCAAATTTGTACGGGCAGTGAAGTAGTCAGGATTTTACAGATTCACTTTGGAGGAGCTTGAAGCAAAAGGCTTCAACTGTTAGCTATAGACTATCATATTTTTCGTTGTGTACTATGTTGTATCTGGAAAGAGGTGTTTATAACTGTTCTAGGAATAACTGTTGTTCTCTGATGATGGTATATATATACAGTTACTGATTTGTATTTCAAAAGGCTATGTTACATAATATTTTTATTCCTTCCGCTGTGTGAGTTGTGTTCTTCATTTTCTTCTATTCTAATTTTTTTCTTTGTTTTTCTCATCATCTAACTTCTTTCTACTAATGATTCGTATTTCTGTGCCATTTGGGTTGGACGTGTGGTGTTATTAGTCAACTCAAAGTGTATGGAAATTTGGGCCGTTACATTTGGTATCAGAGCAGAAGGTTGAGTAGTAACCTTGGCTCTATGGCATGATTTAATAGAGATGGGGTCAGTAATACCCTATATTGAGTTTGAGTGTATATATATGAGCGCGTATTTGTAGATTTGATATAAAATTGTTTTATATTGTGTTGGTTGGTTTATTGAGTGGTTTATGAATTATGGTCGATACAGGATGCACAACTGTATCGATAGGTGTTTCTAAACTCTCGAACAAAGCAATTCAATACAATATTATTTTAAAATGGGTAAATGAAATTATTTTGCCCAAAATTAATTTTGATATATACTAAATACATTTATGGGATATTACAATACAGGGATGTTCTGATTGTTATTACAATCAAATGAAATCTTAAAATATTGGAATGGTTATATATAACCAAATATTTCTTGTATACGGATAATATATATAAATAAAATGATCTGGAATTGAATTTAGGCCAAAATTTAGAGTTTAGATCCCAGATGTTTAAAAAAAAATTGAAGTCCTTTTAAGGGTAATATAACATTATTTGAAGGAATTTTGAATAAGAATAGTTTTTAATAGATTTTGAAAATGATTAAGCACTGAAATCACTTCACTGGCAAGAAAATAATTCTGATAATGGATCGTGACATTATCGGTATTCATTTTAAAGTTTCTGAGTGATGGATTGCTACCATAGTAATTTGGGAATGAAAATTTTGTTTGAAAGGGACAAGATGTTTTAGAAATTCAAATGTTTTGAATTAAATTGATTATAAATATATGTATATAAATATATATAATTTCAAACTAATTTGAAATAAAATCAGGGAATTCGAATTTTGAAATTAAAATTTAACTTGTAAAGTAAATATATTAAAATGGTAGAAGTGAATCAAATGAATTAAAATTTAACTTAAGTAAAATGAAATTGGACTGGATTAGAGATAATCCAGAACGAAATTAAACAAAGAAAAATGCTTGAAATTGGAATTAATAAAATGAATCCGACTTATGTATACACAAGTTGAATATGTATTGGATGTTGTTAATTAAAATTGAATTGTGATAAAATTGGATTCAAGTATAATAAGTGGATTGACTTAAATAGAAATCAGATTTGAATTGATAGAACGGAAGTGAACTAATCAGAAGTTGATTAGAGAGTAAAAACTACTAGAAGTTGGATTGATTTGAAACCAACTGAAATGGATAAATGTATACTAAGCAGATACTGAATGGAAACAAATTCAAGAGATATAATTATGCCCGACAAAAAGGTACATGTTTACAATATTACTTAGGTTGATGGTATTATGAGCCTATAGGGCAAGCCGCTTTGGCTTTTTGGTTTTCTTTTGGATTGGAGAAGGCCTAGAAATGGCAGTTGTGGTTGTACCGATTAAGCCATGCAAAGGAGATGCTAGCTAAATTTTCTGAATGTTTAAAGAGTCAGAAAATTTTCATGAATTTTTTTTGATAATTTAAAATCGAGTTGTTAATTATAATTGAAATAAGAATACCAGAATTGGTTAATAAAATTTCAAGTAGAATAATGAAATTTATAAATGGATTTAAAATCAATTGGAATGGGTGTGGATATGCGGAAGAGCATATGGATTGAAGACAAGAAAGTGATGGTGGATTGTCCAAAAATGGTGGACAGATCATTTGGAAAGAATTATGAATGGTTGAATATTGGTCTGAGAATTCGAAGGTCGGGTAAGAACTAGGTTATGAAGGTATGGAATATAAGTTTTTAACTAAGTAGGTTATGAGGAGTTAGAGTTATAGCATTTGTACTACTTAGCAATTTCGAGGATGAAATTATTTTAAGGAGGAAAGAATGTAACGTCCTGAATCTTTAGCGATCGTATAATTAATTTATTTAATTAGTTAAATGATGGTTTAGAGATTTAAATGACTTGAATTCAATTATTTTAAATAATTAATTAATAAATAGTGGAGTACTTATCTTTTCTTTTCAAACTTAAATATAAACTAATAGTGGCCCATGATTCTCACATGAGCAATAGTTAGAGTTGTAGATGCATTAAATATTGATTGGATTATTGCGATATTACTATTATTTTCTACTTTCCCCTGGACCCTTCGAACAACATGCCTATGGACGTGTTTGTGAATAGTTTTCTTCCAATTGGTCATATTGTATTAATGAATAATAAATATTTTAAAAAAAGAAAAAAAAATGTAGGATCATTGTTATACGGAATTCCTCCTACTTGAAATTAAACGTTATTTCCAAAGATCGGTATGAATATTACATAATAATGGGGGTCGTCACGTGCGTACACTAATGTAATGGGTTCTATTTGCCAGTTCAAGCATGCCTGCCAAGCTCTTCGAAAATAAAAAATATATATAATAATAACCGTGACTGCCAAACTTCTAAACACCAACCAACATCGCTTCCTTGCGTGCCAAGCCAATAGCTACCGTGCCTGCCAAACTATCTTCCCCTTTAAATACTACACCTCCTCTCTCGTTCTCAAATAAAAACAAAATGCAAAAAGGGAACAAAATGAATTTCATAAATCAATTTAAAAATCCAAAATCTTGATATAAATTCCCAAAATCAAATCCTTTGGAAACCAGGAGTTGTTCTATTGGTCGAAGTCTGGAGCAACGTTCAGGGCTGGGCTTGCTGTAGTGAGGATTCGGGAAAGAGCTGATGATCAGTAAATGGGTTCTCTTGTTTTTATAGAACTGAGTGGAGTCGTGATCATTGAAGGGGTGGAGGGCGGCCCTGACTTGCAAATGACGGAGACTGATGGGAAGGCGCATCTAACGAGGTGGTTTGGTCGGAGGTCTGAACGGAAGGGGAGTGATCGATTTTGTGAGAAGGTTAAGGGATTTTGTGGGATTCTATTTTGCTACCAGTAGAGATAGGCAGGGGATGATGCCGAATTTAGAAAGTGAGGTGATTGGTTTTTTCGATGAGATCATTGATGGTTTTCAACAAGGAAAGGAAAATTAAGAAGGGTCGAGTTTCTGGTGGTGGGCTGTTCACTGTAAGGCAGTTTGAAGTTGAACTTTGGTGATGGAGTATTTAAATGTGTGGTCAGTGTTGAATGGAGATTCAGATTGGGGTTATTAATGAGGAAGCGGACGTGGATGAAGGGTGTCATGCAGAAGTGGTAATCATGAAAAAAAAATGGAAAATGGGTTCAAGAAGTTTTGATGCAATTTCTTTTCTTGTTGCACCTTTTACTGTGAGCGATGTGGAGGAAGATTGGAAAACTGGTGAAGGTAGAGGGAGCGTTGAGCTCAGGTAATGCACGATAGTTTGGAGCAGTATGGGAAGAAAAAGGGATAAGTGGAAGGACGTGATATTCTTTGGTGATTTTGCAAGTTTATTGAAAGGCAACATGTCAATATATATAAAAAAAATAAAAAGAGAAAAGAAAACAAATGAGGGTCAGCGTGCTTAGAAAAGAAACTGCTACGCGAATGATTTTGGGAAAGAAAATGCATCGTGAAATTCTGGTTAATGAAGGAGATTTCATAAGCACTGGCGTAGAGAGTTGATCGTGATTTTTACCCAGTAATCAATGACAAGCAGGGCTTTGGTGAATTAGTAAACTGCTTAATTTCAGGTCAAAGGTAAATAAAATAAAATAAAAAGTTAATAATAGTTATAATATATAGTATTCGTTAATCCTGTATAATGTATAAGGTGTTTGTTCGTTAACAAAAACAATCTCATTGGAATCGTGACAACGAGATCTACGTTGTGCAACTTACACGGTCAAGAACTAAATTACTAGAATTTCATAGAAAATCAAACTCTTGTTTGATTTTAAATGAAACCAAAGCAGAATAGTCAACTGTAAACCAAGGTGAGTAAACTCACTAACTCTGTCTCGTTTATATTTTTATAAAAGAGTTTTAAAATTTTTATACTGTGTGATGGTTGTTTGGATGAATGGTTGATAAAATTGATTGAAATGGTTGATATATTTATATCGTTGTTAGTTCTGTTTACTATGGTATTTCATATTTATATGAAATTAATGTTGGTTAACACCTGTGGATGCAGGGAAACAGGTTGGAGGGATCCAACTGGATCCCTCAACATTTATATTATTGTTTGTTATTTACTATGATATATACTGTACTTGATTATGCTATGTTGAATTACCCTGGCCCTAGAATTTTGGTATTTAAATACCGTAACATATTTTCGAACAGAAAATGAAATTTGAGATTTAAGAAGGAAATACATTTTTCCAAAAATTAAAGTGTAATCCAAATAAAGTTAAAAAGTAGAAAACATGTTTTATTAAAACAAGAAGTTGATTTTAAACGAGTTTATAAATTAAGGGAATTATTTATCGTTGGATAAATTGAAATATAAATTCAAATTTGAATTTATATGGAAAAGTGGAAATCGGATTTGAAAGCAATATTTGAGATCAGATTTGAGCTTAGCAAATTATAAAGGAAATCATTAACGAGATTCTAAATGATTAAAATACGAATAAGATTGGTATGGAAAAGTCTAAATAGAAGTTATAAATAGAAGTTGGGTTTAAGATATTAGTTATAAATACGAAATCAAACTGATTTGATTGTATATAAAAGAAATATATTCCCGGTTAAAGTGAATAATGTTTTAAAGCAAATATTTTGCAAATGAAATATCTATACAGGAAATTTAGATCTGGAAATATGAATCCAAATTGGAAATTGAATGAAATGGGAAATAAATAATCATTTTAAAAGAAAATGATGAGTTTCATTTAAAAAATTGGAATATAAAATAAATTGTAGACTGCATTGGTTATAAAGGATTTTGATAATGATTAGGAAAGGATAAATTCAAATGTGGATTTGGAATTTGAATTAAACTGAAATAGTAGATAAATTTTGAAATTAGGAATATAAATCGAATATAGATTATTCGAGAGAGAGAGTTATTATTGGAATTCGATTATATTGAATTTAGGGAAGTAGTTATTTAGTTATTATTGGAAATAACGAATATAACGTTGCCGTTATAAATGTTCTGTAAATATAAACAGCAATTTTTAATGCTACCGTTATAATAAATGTTTTGTAAATCTAGACAACGATTTTAACGCTGCCATTATTATACTTAATGTTTTATAAATCAAATATTTGGAAATAATGATTATAATGCTACCGTTATAATCAATGATTTTCCGTAAAGGAAATGGATTCTTAGATTGAATCCGAGAGTCGCATAAGTGATGTCCTGTGTGAAGTTGTGAGCGTTGACTATTTCAAAGTTTAGAATGTTGTTCAATTAAGATCTGAGAGGTAATTATACCCCAACTTGATTGACTTCATGATTGATGGAGGAATGGTTAAGGTTCGATAGTGAAGATTGGTTAGTAATATGGTTAGTTAATAAATGATTAATGTTTTGAGTTGTAATAACGATGTTTTATAACATCGGGTTAATTTAAAGGATTTTTGAAATGTTTCCCCAAATAAAACGAGAGATATTTTCTATGCATAGAAAATGAAATGAATTGGTCAAAGAGGAATTAAGAAATGGAATATGGAAATAATTTCTGATATTAATAAGATATATTTTCTGAATATAGAAAATGAGGATTCGTGAATATATAGAAATGTTTTCAAACAGGAATAAGAGATATTTTCTCGAATAAAGAAATTATAACACTGGAAATGTTTTTCCAAGAATTGAGCAAGAGAATCGAGTTTTGAAAGGATACGAAAGATGGGAAATAGGAATCGAAATGATAATACAATAAGGGACCAGTATTGTTTGATGGTTGATCGTTAGAATTTCCATTTGGAATTAAGATCGTTGGTTGTATGGATTTTTGTAGTTAAATCACCGACTATCAAAGTTTTATTTTATTTTATACCTCCGTTGTCAATACGGAGAGAACGGGATCAGGGTATTACCTGAAAACCACTCCGTGTAGGCATAATCATTGCAAATCAACTTATGCTGAAGATATATGAAGATGGAGTTAAGTGCAAGGGCTGTTTATTAATCCTAGGTAGGAATTGCCCGAGATGGATTGATAGAAGGGTACCTTCGGTTTGTCCAATCCCAGGATAACGTATATGGGCAGACCTGATGATGTGGCATTCGAAGTAAATGGTGGCAATATGTTCTTGAAACATAATCATGACCTCGAGCCTCATCAACCGGGAAATGACAAAAATCGGGTTGGCAGCATGGCCATGTGGGTCATTCCCATTGGGTGTATTATCACCTGATCTAGAGAAATTCCATTTACTTCTTATTCTATTCGCTGCTGTATGCTTTTGGTGATGGTTGCTGATCACAACCGTTGGTGATAATATGCTCGATACACTCAAGTTAAATGAGTGGTCAGCCATGTGTGGGCAGGGTTGCAAGACGTTCTTGTTGAAACCAGTGTATTCTGCTCTACAGATACACAATCGGAAGGTGGTTCCATACCTTGTCATGTTGGAAATCCCATCTCCAATAAGCACCCTGCCGTTTTTGATTTAATATTTTATATATGGAGCGTGAGATGCAAGCGTTCCGCTAGATTTCTATTTATTTGATTTAGACAATATTGTAATATCATTGGATTTGATATCAAAAATATTTTTGGTCATCGTAAGGTAAAAAACATCTGTGTTTATGTGTGGATCGATCTTACGATTCTCATTTCTTTCGCAAGGATTTTGAAAGTTAAATGGTTGGAGTTTACTCATACCAGTCCCATGACTGACCCAGAGTTTATTTTGTTTGTTTTCCCTAAACTCTTGGATGTCCAAATTTGTACGGGTAGTCAAGTAGTCGGGGTTTTATAGATTCACTTTGGAGGAGCTTGAAGCAGGAGGCTTCACCTATTAGCTATAGACTATCATATTTTCCACTGTGTACTATGTTGTATCTGGAAAAAGGTGTTTATAACTGTTCCAGAAATAACTATTGTTCTATGATGATTGTATGTATATATAGTTACTGATTTGTATTTAAAAAGGCTATGTTATATAATATATTTTAGTTCGACTGCGTGAGTTGTGTTCTTCGTTTTCTTCTATTCTAATTTTTCTTTCTTTCTATTTCTCATCCTCTAACTTCTTTCTACTAATGATTGGTATTTCTGTGTAATTTGGGTTGGACGTGTAGTGTTATTTGTCAACTCAAAGTGTATGAAAATTCAGGCCATTACAGCGGAGATATTGCAGGGCTTTAGCGGGGCTTTAAATGCATAGCCATAGGCGAGAATGATGCTGGGAATCGTACATCAGTATCACACGAGTCTATCACTCTGGTAAAGGGCAGAGGAGGAAAATATGCGAGTTGCTCGAGAAGAAAACGGTCCATGACTGGTGGTAGTGACCTGCCCAGTGCTGAATCTGTTAAAAAGAAATGGCGAGAGAAGAAGAAAGATGATTAGTCTTAGTGGTTGTCATATATGTTATGGGTATATTGGTTATGTAGGCCAATAGTATATGCGAGTTCAACCCTCACTTTTGGCTATTGGAGGCATGGTGTGGTTTTCATGTACACCCTGTCATTAGAAAAGAAAGATATCACTATATGTAATCTGATTTAGTTATCTTAATGAAATAAATAGTTAGTCTTTCTTATATCGCATTTATGTTAAGTGTTCAAATGTTCGTCTTATGCTTTACAGCATCCTATACTTGTGTTAGCGTACTTGTTGTTACACTCAACCAAATGTGGTTGAAGACTCCGCACTGGGGGTGGTGCCCCCAGTCGTGCGAGGTCATGCACTGGTTCTACTCCTGAGCTCTCCATTAGTTAGGGGTCCCGTCATTCCTTCCAGCTTAGAGCACGAGGGCGTCATTTATTCGCCAATCGTTGCCCATATCCTGACCCGGTGGGTCGGACTGTAGCTGAGGGGCTGCTCCCAAGCCTGGGGACTTAGGAGCGAAATGATTTATACTCTATCACTACACTGGGCTGAGGTTTGAGTGGTACCCAGATCCAGACCCTAAGGGTCGGATGGAGCCGTGGGAGTGGTTGGTTTCCCACTAACTTGGATGATGGGTTACCCCCAAGTCAGGAGACTGGGTTACGAAATGATTTATACTCGGTCTCGTCATTGATTCGAGTGGTGCTATTTACACTTGGTGTCGTCATTGTATAGAGAATAGAGTGGCGGTATCGGCTCCCATTCCAGGGGTGCTGATTAAGTGGTCGGTGTGTTTGTGAGTGCAAGCTAGTTATGATGGTTAATCAAACATATCATGCAGTAAGCAAACACATTAAGAGAACAGAGAACAAAACACTATCATTACTACTTTGGTATTAATAGCCTTTACAATGCCTTGAATTTAAAGAAAACAAATCATTGTGGGAAAGCGGATAATCCGTACACTAAGTTACATTAAGTAGCGATGAATATGTTCATTATTCCACGCCCTTGGGAGTTCGGTGCCACGGATGGCTGTTAGTTTGAAGGTTCCGTCTCCGAGCCTTCGTTGTATGATGATTGGACCTTCCCTTCGAGGACCGAGGCCAGTCGGTGCAGGAAAGATCCGTTTTAGTACGAGATCACCGACATTGAGGTCCTTAGGACAGAAACTAGAGTTGAAGTATTGGGCGACTCGCTGGTGTTGAGCGGCAGCTCTGAGCTCGGCTTCGTTCCTTTTCTCTATGAGCAGGTCAAGTGACTCCATGAGGAGATATTGGTTGGTCTTCAGATCATAGTAAGTGACTCGATGAGATTATATCTTTAGCTCAATAGGAATGACGACTTCAGCTTCGTAGGCAAGAGCAAAAGGGGTGTGGTTGGTCGCTAACTTATGGGTGGTCTGGTAAACCCATAGGGCCAAAGGGAGTTCTTCAGCCCATAAGCCTCCGGTCTTTTCCAGATGCATTTTGATGATGGACTTGATCACTTTGTTTACAGCCTCGACTTGCCCAATGGCTTGAGGATGAGCCACCTCTGAGAATCTCTTCTTGATTTTGTGCAGTCGGCAAAAGTTTTTAAACTCTGCGCATTCGAACTGGGTCTCGTTGTCAGAGACGATGGCTTAGGGGACTCAATGTTGAGTGATAATATTGCGGACGACAAAGTTGATTACCTTCTTGGTAGTGATTGTGGTGAGGGCCTCATCTTCTGCCCATTTAGTAAAGTAATCAATTGCATGATTACATAACGTGCCCCACTTTGGCCATTGGAGAGTCTCGATGGTGTCTATTCCCCACTTGGCGAATGGCCAGTGCTGACCATTTATGTTAGCTCGTTGGACGGGGCTCTTGGAATATTGGAAAATCACTGGCATTCATCGCACTTGCAGGCATAGTCCATCGCGTCTCGGTCGATTGTCAGCCAGAAATAGCCGTGTCTGAGAACTTTCTTTGCTAGAATTTGCCCCATAGTGTGATCGCCACAGGCTTCTTCATGTACGTCTAGTAATATGCCCTCGGCGTCGTGGTGGGCTACACACCAGAGTAATGGCATGGAGAATCCCCTACGGTAGAGCACCCCATCCAGAATGATGTAGCGGGATGACCTTCGGGTGAGAGCTCATTTGTCTTTGCTGCGCTCGGGGAGGTTTCCATGCTGCAAATAGGTCCTGATTGGCATCATACATGACTCGGGCTCGGACTCGGTCTCCGTCGTTGCTACCAAATCAATATGCATTTGATCAATGCTCAGAGAGTCGAGTATTTTGACGGGGGAAAGCCATAATCTGCATTCCCAGGGCTCGCCAGCTTGGATAAGGAGGCAGCCTTTTTGTTTTGTCCTCGAGGGATGTGTGTGATGAGGTAATGATCGAAATTGTCAAGGAGCTCGCAAACCTGAGCGACGTGGGGAGCAAGCCGTGCCCCTTAGCTTAATACTCTCCTACTAGTTGGCGTACAACGAGAAGTGAATCTGAGTATATTTGGATTGCCTTGATGTTAAGTTCGATTGCAATTTTGAGTCCGTCTATCAAGTCTTCATACTCTGCATCGTTGTTAGTAGTAGGGAAGTTGAGATTCATAGCATAGCATATTGGTTGTTTTACAGGAGTTATAATCGCAATCCCTGCACCGGAATCCTCATCGTTTGAGGATCCATCTATGAAAAGTTTCCATAGAATTTCAGGTGTTTTGGTATCCTCGGAAGGAGGACCCTCCAGGGCGGTGAACTTTACTATAAAGTCTGCGAGGCCTTGTCCAAGGATAGCTCGCCGAGGAATGAAAGTGATCTCGAATTGACTTAGCTATGATGGGATGAGAATGGAAGTAAGGTCATAGCTTCTAGGAGGAGATTACCGAATAGTAGGCCATCTTTTCGAGCTTAAGATAGTTCTTCTTGCCACTATTAGCCTTTTATTGATGTAGTAAATGGGTCGCTTGGATATGTTCTTTGATGCGTGCAAGTGTGAGTTGATTGGCTTCATAGAAACAACTAAATAAATGTCTAAGTCCTCATGATCCACATGCTTGGATAGGATAGGTGGCCCCTCTAAGTGATTCAGAAGGTCCTGGAATGCGGCAGCGCATTCGGGTTCCCATGAGAAGTTGTGCTTCCCCTTTCTGAGCAAGTTGAAGAAGAAGATGCACTTTTCAGTTGCTTTTGAGATGAATCGACTTAGGGCGACGACCTTCCCATTTAAACTCTGAACATCCTTGATGCTTCAAGGGGCTTGGATGAGCCTTAATCTTATCTGGATTCGCTTCGATGCCTCGTGAATTGATAATGAAACCTAAGAATTTTCCCGATGCAATGCCAAAAGAGAATCCAAGTTATTAAGCTTCATGTCATATTGGCGGAGGACAGTAAACATTTCAGAGAGGTCACGGACGTGGTTGTTCGATATCCCTGATTTAAAAAGCATATCATCTACATATACCTCCATAGAACTCAAAATATGATTTTTGGAGATGAAGTTGACCGGTCGTTGGTAGGTTTATCTAGTGTTCTTAAGTCCAAAAGGCATGACGAGATAACAATAAAGTCCATGGTTAGTTATGAAAGAAGTGTAATCCTGGTCGGGAAGATCCACTGGAATTTGGTTGTAGCCCGAGTAGGCATCCATAAATGACAAGAGCTGGTAACCTATGGTTGAATCGACAAGTTGGTTGATTTTCGAAAGTAGGAAACTGTCTTTCGGACATGCTTTGCTTAAGTCGGAGAAATCGACACATGTTCGCCACTTGTCGTTCCCTTTCTTGACCAAGACTGGATTGGAGACCCATTCTGGGTAATAGGCTTCTCGGATAAAATAGTTATTGAGTAGCCTATCAACCTCTTCTCTGGGTGTTGTTGACCTGTCCACTCCCCGGATCCGACGCTTCAGTTTGACTGGAAGTTGCAAGGGATTGATGGCGAGCCTATGGCCAGCAACTCCTGGGTCGATGCCACAAATGTTAGAGTGTGTCCAAGCGAACACGTCGAGGTTGTCCCTTAAGAAATCCACGAGCTCTTCCTTTATTGCGGGGTGGAGTTGTGATCCAATTTTCAAGACCTTCGTCGGGTCGTTGGGGGTTTTCAGAACATCCATCGTCGGTTCTACTAGTGTAGCCCTTTCAAAATGGTCTCTTCGTCCTTCCTTGGATCACGATCATCGGAAAGACGACAACGGCGCCTGAGCCAGGACTCAGTCGCCTTTCATTGCTATATGGAGACGGTGTTGGTGCAAGGAGGTAGGGGCACATTCTTTCCCTTGTCCTTATTGCGTGCGTTCCTCCACTCTATGAGGGAGCAATCTCTAGATGTGCCTTGATCGCCTTCGATAGTACCAATACCATTCTCAGTCGGGAATTTCATCAGTAGAGACCATTGTGATAGGTAGACCCAGAATTCAGTGAGGAAAAGGTCGTCCCAACAAAGTGTTGTATGGAGAGACGACGTCAATGACCACAAAGTTAATGATGTGGACTCGGCTTCGATCCCTTTCTCCAAGTTCTACGGGTAGGTCGATCAGGCTTGCTAGGTGATTGGTGGATCCGTTAAAGCTGTGGATCGTTGCATAGCTGGGTCTCAAGTCTTTAGCTTCCAATTTCATTTGGTTATAGTCCGCCTTGAATATGGCATTGACCGAGCTTCCTGAGTCTATGAGGATCCTTTGGATGAAAGCCGGGCCAATTTGAGCAAAGATGACGAGGGGGTCTATGGTTGGGATCTCAATTCCCATGGACAACCTCTCACAAAAAACAATTTCGCCTCGCATTTTCTTATGAAGCTTGGTGGGGACTGATCTTTCCAAGGTATAATAAGCTTCATATATGGCGTGTTTTATGGTGTTGGCGTATTCCTCTATTTTGCGGAAGTTATCGTGTGTGGGGTGAGTCCCACCACAGATTGTGTTGACCACGATGCCACGTGACCTTTGATTGGACGGCCTTGGAGCCATGTTAGCAAGAGCTGGAAGTGCGGAAATTGGAGGGGCCACAACCACCTCAGGAGGGGCAGGATCCAGAAGGTACTGCTCTAGTCATTTCTCACGGATGAGGTTTTCGATTGCGTCTTTGAGGTGGCGGCAATCATTAGTATTATGTCCGTACATATCGTGGAACCTGCAATACTTTCCAGATTTCTTCTCGCGGTCAGTGGATTCCCTCGTGTTGGGCTTCTTGTATTGGAGGGTGTTACAGGTTTCCAATTAAATGGTCTCCATGTATCTATTCAATGGAGTGTAGTTTCTATAATTTTGAAAGCGGTCATGCTTCTTGGGATCCGGTGGAGTTGGATTATTGTTGTGACTGCCTTATTTTCCATGGTTCAACTTTAGCTTGTAGGGGATAGCTCCTTTACCCTTATCGGAAGGCTCCCCGATTTATTTTTCCTTGACACTGTTGTCAATAGTGCAGGCGTGTGGGTTGTTGGAGTGGTTGGCCTGTGAAGCTCTGTTACGCCTAACTTCCTCTTGGCACAAGAACTGCTTAGCTTTTTCATAGAAAGCCTCTAAACTCTTAGGCTACTTTCTATCTATCCATGCCCGAACTCGAAGGTCAGGAGGACGCCCTTGGCTAGTTAGAACAGCGCGGCATGGGTTTCAGGATCATCGACCTCAGTGAGGGTGGTATTGAATCGCTCGAGGTAGCTTTTAAGAGATTCATCCAGACCCTGATACAAGTTGGACAAGGTGAGCACATTTTTTGGAGTTGAAACGTGCATCCTGAACTGTTTAACTAGTTCCGTGGCTGGCTAGCCGAAGCGGAAGGCGAGAGAACCAAAGTAGAGTCGTGCCTGCCAAGGCAACTGGGAATAATTTGAACCTGACAACATCGTGGCCCGGCTAGAGTCCATTTTCCATTCGTAGCGGTTTAGGAAAGCGTAGGGATTGGTAATGTCGTTATATAGCATCATCTGTGGCATATTAAAGCATCGAGGCCCCTCAGCTTCGTGGATGGCTCTGGTAATGAGGTTACGCCTCAGGTGGGTTCCTACGAGTCATTGGCATTTCCCCATATATCTCTCATGATCCTTGGGATCATGTCTGGGAGATATGTTGGATGTACATCGTTTGGCGGAATCCAGTTTCCCTAAACTTCAGGAGTTCTATTTCGTGGACGTCTTCTATGGTGAACATCGGGATCATCCTCTTCCATATTGTCGACATCGATTATCGGGTTTCCGTATGATTGATGAGGCTGAGCAGGTTGACATTCATTCTGATCTTAATAGACTTGAGCTTGCTCAGCTGTTGGCCATGTTCTGAGAAGCGACAGTTGGGTTCTACTGAGGTGGGGGCGATTACTCGGACTTGGTTCATCATTGATGATCAGCCGGATCAATCATGATGATGCGTGCCCCCGCTATAGGTGACGGTGGTTCTGTCACCGTTTCCGTTGTCGTTGTTGTGACCATTAGTGTGAGCATTAGAGCGGACAACAACGTTGTTGTTAAGGCTATACTTCTTCCGTTGATGCGGGTCCCCAGACTTGGAGGAATAGGTTTTCGAGATAGTACGCCTCACTTAGGGATTGTTCTGAGCTAGTTGGAGTAAGGTGACTATGCGTTGACTCTCTTAAAGCTGACGCAAAAGGTTGATGTTACCTTTCAATGCTTGGTTGAGTTCGAGAGCCGAAGTTTCACGCCTCTTGGTGAGCGCGTAAATCTGTGTTTGGGTTACCGGGGCTTCGAGGTCCGTAGCAGGAAGTACATCCATTTCGGTCGGGATATCCATCGGCTAGAGTTGCTGAGATGTTTCAGCTTCGGCTGCAGTGGAGGAGCAGATTTGTGTCTTCTTTTTTTGCTTAAACATCAATAGTTAGACTTAGCGGCAGGCTAGAGAAGGAACCTAAAGCGCGTCCGAGTCGAGATGGTAATGTGCTACAAAGATGCGAGTCTGAGGTTCTCAATGAAAGCACCAGAATGTTGACACTAAAAAATGTCGCCAACACCCAAGATTCTTAATTACTTAAGAATACAGTTTCATGTATGGAAAATAAATGCAGAAAAGTGGTAATTGACATAGGAAATTTATAGTGGTTCGATCCCATGAGGGGCCTACGTCCACTATGGAATAGCTGTTTGGATTTTATTCACAACAATGAGCTACAAGCAATAATTCTCTTCTAGGCATTTAAGTACAAGCATTTTCATGTGAGTTGCTTCATAGTCATCTTATATGAATATGGAAAGACTCAATTTTGTCCTTCTTCAAAGCAGAGATGCCATTAAAGAGGCCACTTGGAGCTCTCAAGAGATGTCCAATCAATCAAATTCCAACCCCTTTAAGGTGCAGACTCTGGGGTATTTATAGATGAGTGGTTTGGTGGGAGTAGGTAGGAATTGGGGACCATTAACCATGTTTTCGTACCCTAGAAAGCAGGTCTCTAGAAAACTCGTGGACCCTATCTCTTTGTACCCAAAAAGTTCATGCCCCTCTCTGAAGTACAAATTTCGTACCGCGTGGGGTACGAAACCCGTACTCGAGAGTACGAATTTCGTACTCCAAGGGGTACGAGACTCGTACTCGAGGGATACGAATTTCGTATCCTAAAGGGTAAGAAACTGGTGGGAAACGAATTTCGTACCTATAGGGTAAGAATTCGTATCTGCGAGGTAGGAATTTCGTGCCTCCTAGGTTATCAAATTTACACCACGATGGGTACGATGGCTATGTTTTCATTACAACATGAAGGGTTCGGATACAAGCTTGAGGGGTTATGTCGAGGGTTTCAAGGAGAAGGGAGAGGTGCGAAAATGTGATATGTGCGCGATATTGAGGAGTCGTGAGGCCCATTCTTGCATGGCCTTTTCCAACCTTGTTTCCTTGGCTTTTTGGCGACACTTCGAACTAGTGTCACACAAGGTATTGAGTCGAGCGTGTCTTGTATACTTTTGGAAACTGGGTCAAAAGGCTGATTAATAATATTATTTCCCAGAAAATAATAGTTCCTATTAAAGTAACTATGAATACAATAAATATTGCTTTCTACAACTTTTTTATTAAATATTATTAGATAATTAATATTAAATAATTAATAAATAATATTCAATTATAGTGAAGACGTAAGTAAGTAATAATTAATATATTACGAATGTAGTAATTATGGAGCATTTCCGTGAAATTTTAACGAAGCTGAAAGGTAAACGAAAACGCATTTGTGGCTTTAACTAGGATGCTTAAGCAGAGTATTTTTTGTGATTTTTAATTCAATGAAGTTTAAACCAATTAATTATTTATTCCAAAAGACAAAACATATCCCAGCCCAAACATATTACACAATATTTTCATGCATATTCATCTCCATCAGCATGATACTGTTACTTTTACGATTTTCATTTCAAACTGTATATCAAACTCATGCAATTCATCAATAATGGCAACCGAATAACAAACAACTTCATATCCTACAGTCAATTTAATGAATATGACCAAATAACCAAAATCGGCACCAGTTGAAGCTTAAATCGAACACTAAAAGTTACAACAACCAAAACCTGAAGTGAATCGCAACAACAAACCGAAACCCTAAGTGAATGTGGCAGAAATTTGCAACCAACAGTCGAAAACCTAGTTGAAGAACAACGAATTGAAACCAAGTTACAAAACATAGAAGAAACTGCAACTGAAAAAGAAGCAACAAAATCAAACACTGAAATTCCATTTATCGAAGAAACAAAGATGCAAACAAGAGAGAAAATTTTGAAAAAGCACAATGATCCAAAACACAGAGGTGAAGTTACGAAGATTAAGACAAAGGAAGACAAAATTATGGTAAATGATACCTTAGAATTAAAAGAAGAGATACTGTTGTTGTCATTTTCTAAGAATACTATACGTATTCAATAGGAAATTTCTTAGAAAAAGGGAAAACAAATTCAAGCCCGAGTCTGAAGATAATGAGCTGAATTCAGTAAGATAGTATGAAATAAAACTAAGTTATGCTTGTTATAGTGAAAATGATATTATTGTGGTACTATTAATAAACACAAAACTAATATTATTGTCGGCTTAGTACCATTAAACACAAAAATGATACTGTTGTGTTAGTATAATAAGAAGAAAAATGCTTTAAATTTGATATTATTGTCTTACATAAATGATACTGTTGTGTTAGAAAAATTGGTACTTAGAACAAAGTAAATTGATACTATTGTCCATCAAAAATAATAGTAAGCTAGTACTTAGTGTTGATGGCAAAAAATCTCGTAACACCCAAAGATTCTCCATTACTTAGAGAATTATGTTTTGCATGGAAAAAGTTAGTGTAGAAAGCAGTAAATAACACAGTAGACTTATAGTGGTTCGGTCCATTAAGGGGCCTACGTCCACTTTGAAAGAGTTCGCTGATATTTATTGACAATAATAAGTTACAAGATTAGAACTATGCTATGACATCGGTTTACAAACATTTCCAAGTATCTTGATGTCATAATGGTCATATACGAATATTGGAAAAAAGAGACTTTTCTACTTCTTCTTTCTCAATGCAGGGATGCCATTAAAGAAGTCGCTTGGAGCTTTTAAGAGGTGTCAAATCAGCCAATTTCCAACCCCTTTGAAGTGTGATCTTGAGGGTATTTATAATGTAGTGGTTAGGTGGGAGTAGATAGGATTAGGGGACCACAACAGTACATTTCGGATTCTTGAAAGCATATACCCAAAGTTTCGAATCTCCCTCACAATGCCTAGAAAAACTCGTATCCTTTTTTAGGGATATGAATTTCGTACCCCATGAGTTATGAAATTCGTATCCCGAGGGATACGAGTAGTTCGTATCCTAAAAAAGAGGTACGATTAGTTCGTACCCCCAAAAGGGGATACGAGCTCGTATCTCATGGGATACGTCAATAGTGTTATGTTGCGGGGTCCGAAGCATGTTTGGCAAGGGGGTCGAGATGTTTTATATAAAGGAATCCAAAAGTACCATTGTTGTGGGATCTAAAACTTGGTGAAGCAAAGGGATTCGAGGCCTGGTTTGGAGAGGTCCAAAATTGCTACATATGTTGAGGGATCCAAGGTTACAACAAGCATTCAGGGATCTGAGTTTCATGGGGCGAGGGATATGAAGTGAAGGAACTCGAGCCACAGTGATCTGAGAGGTCGGGTACGAAATGGTGGGGTATGAAGTGAGGCTAAAGCATTATTTTTAGGAGTTGTGAGGCTCCTGCTGACACGACCTTTTCCGAGCTTGTTTCCTTAGCTTCTTGGTGACGCTTCCGGACGTAAAGTCACGCGATTTGTAGAGTCGAGCATGTCTGGTGTACTTTTGGGAACTGGACCAAAAAGCTAGTTAACATTTTCCCTCCCAAACTACATCTTGTCTCGACATGATGTGCTTTGAGTTGGGAGAAAAATATTTATTGAATTGTCTAATTCCAGTTAACTCATGAATGTAAACATTAGAAGTTGATGTTCATTTACGCCATAACGTAAACGAGTTGTTGTCGATGTTATGTCGTGTGTACGCTCACGCATTTTTTGCGCGACGCCATGGGAAGTAAAATTGAAACATAATACATGTAGGAGTGAATGAGAAAGTATGTGGATGTATGTTTGCAAGTGTTTAATCTTTTGAGACACGGAAAGCCAGGCACGAGAAGTTTGCTCATACATTATTCGCATTCACATGCAAATATATACACACATAATATTGCATCATGTGGTAATATATTATGTAAACATATATATATATATATATATATATATATATTTAGGAATTCGTACCCTTCATGTGGGGTGCGAGATTTTCGTATCCCACATGGAGATATGAAATTTCGTGTCTTGGTGGGATACGAAATTTTCGTGTCCCTCTAGGATACGAAAATTTGTATCCCTTTGTGGGATACGAACCACTCATTTGGGCCAAAGCCCCAACCACTCCCTCCAATGAATTAGAGTACCCATCCCTTTCATTTCATTCTTCTTCTATTTCTTTTACTTGTAGTTGAACCAGTGAACCCGAAAAATCTTGAATGTCAAAGTTGACAAATAGGTGGGTTCTCGACCCAAAAAAACATTCTCGAGCTTGGCCATGGTTTTTGGATGATCCTTAAAGCGGATCTTGAGGCGAACTGGAACTCGTCGTGACCTTGGGCTTTAGATCAGAGCTCAGGGGATTTAGGACCGATTTTTAACTCGCGACCGGGATTGGATTTCAAATTCATGGTATCGACCAAGTGAATGTACGAGCTCGAGATTTGGAGTGGAGGAATAGGAAGAGTTTGGAGAAGAATTTTGGAGAAGAAGAGCTGGAGGTCGAAAGTTGGTGAGAATCGAGGAGGGACGGTGCCTTGAAGAGGGTACCGAAACTCGAGGGGTTAAAGAGGCAAAGTCCCGGGTCCCTTGTTTTGTGGTTTGTAATTTCGAGTCCCTAAAGGGATATGAATTTTGTATCTTTTAAGGTACGAAATTTTGTATCGTTATACTGATTCAAAATTTCGTATCCGAAAAAGGGGGATTCGAGATTTCTTACTTATTTGCACGTTTCTGCTCCGTCCTTGTAAGGCACTGTGTTTCTCATTCGACACTCTGGTCTTTTGGACTCTCGTGTTGTTTTCACGACATTGTGCGATTGAGAGGAAGCTTATTCAATCGACAGTTCGGCATAGAACATAGGATTAGAGAATATGCTTGGATTGTGGACAAACTATGAGACGTGTTTTATCGGTTCTAATCGTAACATAGTCGCGACTCGATGCGAAATCCAATGATGTTGTTTGACCACGATGACGGTTACAGTCACAGGGACCTGTGATCGTCGTTGCGTATTCAACTTCTAAGTTATCATTCCATTAGCATGACACTGAACAACACCAACGCACATGTTAGTTTACACCAATATGAGGGGTACAAGTTATACAATGCAATGTATAATGCAAGTACATTGAAAGTATAGCTAGCAATGGACACGAGATCGAAAACATGGCAGTTTTGGAAACCGAAGCTTCGTAGCATACACTATCCCCATCTAGTTCAACTAGCAAATCTAGCTCAAAGGGCAGCGAGCTCGAGACCTCCGGACAGTCCACACCTTCTTAGATGATATATTCGCTGAAGGCTTCTGATCGCGGGGCACAGCCGGAAGGACAACAATCGTCGGTTGAGCATAAAGAGGCAGAACACATGGATATTGTCGAGGGAAGCACACTGGTGGTGTCGGATATGTTAGCGGATGCAGTTATACTTAAGAACCTGTCGGGTTCGCTGCCATCGCATATGGATCAGACGGCGGTGAGGCGCATGGTGACGCGGTTCAATATTCCTCAAAGAGATGTTCTCGCGCCCGGAAAGGATGGTAAGGATCACGCAACACCGGAAGGATATACTTCCTAGAATAGGTAGGCGTGCATTTCTGGTTGCATGGCCCCGGCTAATTATTTCATTCAGGATATACCGCACTATTTTTTCCTTGCGCCATCACAGCTTCATCTGAATGCATATTCTTTCCTTTTAGGTACCTACGTTCTCTACAAAGAGTACTTGCAATTATAACCCACCAGAGAGGACATCCGGTATTTGTTTCAACTGAAGAGGAGAACCAATATTTCACCATCTCAATATTTCTTGGAAGCTCTGCCCAGCTCCAAGTTCTTTGATCGGAAGTGGCCCAAGTTAACCATGTATAAGCATGATTGGTTCTTCGTGTGTTGTCCTCCTGGGTTTTCGAGTAGATGGTTGGAAGGAAGTAAGCACTCCCCTTTGCTTTTAACTTGAAACTTGTGGGTTTGGTAGCTTAAGTTTAACTTCATTCTTGTATGAAAAGAAATCCTTGTGTGTATGTAGACATCGTGTACCAACAAATTCTTGAGTCTATGTTGGCCATCCCCACCAAGGCTCGCTCTACCGATAGCATTTTGGATCAGGATCGACTTCGTCATGTGGGATTACTTCCTACCAATTGAGCGATAATTAGGCCAGCCGTCGCCGGAGGTGGAAACAAAGTGGAGTCTGGGAAAGAAGCGGGCTCTTTGAGTCGAAAAAGGAAGGCGTCCCCTATCGGGTCTAAGCCAAGCAAGGCAACAAAGATTTAGGAGGAAGCTGGTGGGGAAGAGAGTGGCTATGCGGAGGTAGTTGCTAGGGACGAGGGCTCGTCGGTTGCTCATGTCCTGCCTATGGTAGGTGAAGCAAGGATAAAAACATTGACTAGGCCACATTCTCTAGTGACTCCCTCTAAGACCGCCGTCTCGCTTGAGAAAGTGGGTCAGTTTGACGAGCTTAATAAACTCCCACTCGAAATGTTTCCCTGGCCTAGCGCCACAAGTGTGGAGGAACTAGCTTTTTGTTATGGGGGAGATCACTCCTTCGAGCATACCACTATCTGGTATGTTTAGAGAACACTTAGAATACACATTCATAAGCACTACATGACACAACAGTTACTTGTGTGCACAAGATGATCGATGATGACTTTGGATCTGATTTTTTGGAAGGTGATATGACTCAAGGAGGGAGAGGCCGACGTTATGGATTTGGGATCCGCCAACATTCAAGGGGTGGATTCATCTAGAAATTCAGGAAAAGTACATGTTTGTTTGACGAGCCCCTACCACTTCATGATAATAGTAGTGAGTACCGTCGCAGGGAGTGATCTCGGCATTCTGAGTCTCCTCCTCCGTACACTCGATCATCGAGGACGGACACAGGGTATGTTTCCACTAGCGCTGGGCGCCTTTCTTTGGCGACTGCCCGTTCCATTCCACCTGTTGCACCTGTCGCTTCATCCAAGGAGAAACGGTTGGCACATGCCAGAAGGAAGAGGAAATTAGTATCCAGGAAGAAGGGGATAATGCCGGTGCTACCCCAAGCTCCAGAACTTAGTGTAGAAGAGAGGAAAGCCCTTCTAAAGGAAAATTTTCCCAAACATTAATTCTATGAACTTATGTGGCTATCGGATCTTAATTTGATTCCTCCGGAGGATAGAGAGAAGGTGTGTCAGCAGGCGTACTCTACTTATTATTAGTGTAATGAGTATTATAAGTACTCGGGGCATCTCTCGGAGCTGGTTCTCCAAAAGAATGTTAAGATTTCCAACTTAAGGCAGGGGGTTAAAGACGAGTTGCTGATTATATGAGATCGGGAAGATTCTTTGCGTAAGACACATCTTTTACATTGTATCTATTTTTGCATATTTGAGTAGCATAATTTTATGTCAACCCTATGTTTCCGGAACATGTGAGATGAAGGAGAAGTATGACAAGCTGGTGAAGGATTCAAAGCACGTTGCTTCATCTTTTAAAGACACTGTGGCCTCAGTTTCGACATAGAATATGCTACTAAAGAAGGAAATAGCGGAGTTAGAGGAGGTGAACATTCATTTAGCTACAGAAAATAAGAAAGTGCACCAGCTTAAAAAGGACAATGAGGCTTTAAAATTGAAGAATGAGAGGCTGAAAGCCGAGAGTGTGGGCGTCTATAGGTTGAAGAGGGGGAATGACGAGCTGAGGAGGCAGCTGGAGGTGGATAAGGAGGAGAAAGAGAAATCCGAGGCCAGTAATAGAGACATTCTGAGCTCGTTGGAAGGGCTAAAAGGTCGAGCACCAAAGAGAAGTGGATATGCTTAAGGAAGAGATTGAGGACACCAAGGCGAGGGTGAAGGGGCCTATCTAAGGCATTAAGGTTTCGCAAAATTTCGTAGGTTAGTGATTATCCTCGGGAAATGGCTTGGACATTGGAGATGTTGGTTCCGTTTAAGGCTCGATTGCGAAAGGTGGAGGCAGTGGATGAAACAAAACTCATGGTGGAGCTCTTGACCAAGGCTGAGTGTAATATTTTGGAGGAAGGGAGGATACTGTTATGGGAGGATGCCGAGAGGGAGAGATTGGGCAAATGTTCCGCTAAAATGAGAAATTTTGTGCCCACTAAAAGTGTGATTTTCACTTAGGAATTTGCAGAGGGAAGCTCTTACGGACCTCCAGTTCCATCACCTGCAATGACTAGCGTCCCCCAGTTCCAGCTCATGTCTCAGCTGAGTTTGACCACGAACATCCAGGGTTGGGTTGGCGGGATCCACCATTACCATGACAACGAGTACCATTCCTATATTACCCACACTATACTTTTCTGGAGGTAAAGTTTTATTACCGCCAATACCCGAAGAGGATGAGAGCACCAAATCCTCAAAAACTATATGGTTGCATTTTTTGCTATGCAGCCCCTCTTGGAGCAGAAGTGACACCAGGCCTTACCCCCATAGTTCCTCAAACATCTGAGTCTGGATTGGAGTTTCAGGGAATACAATTTCGAGAGGCAGGAGAACACGTGGATATGTTTTTAGAAGTGGACTTGGCATCCGGTGTTTATAAGAGTCTTCCTGAGGAAGGAGAGTTTGTGGATGGCCAAAGTGCTCAGGTGACGGGCACAACTGATGTGAGTGTGTAATCAATGCATGATTTGGTGTAGTCACAGAAATATCAGATGCTGGTAAAGTCTGAGGAATAGGAGGAGAAGAGGAGGCAAAATGAGTCTGCCATACAGGAGGCACATGCAAAGGATAGACATGATGCCGAGGAGAAAGCTGCTGCTATAGTGGAGAAAAAGAAAGTTGATGCTGAGGTAGAGATGGAGAGAGCCGCTGAAGAGGCCAGAAAAAAGAAAGCCACTAATGAGGTTGTGAAGGAAACTACTAACGATGCTAATAAAAGGGGTGAGGAGACCTTTAAGAAGCTCCATGTGGATGCCGCTAAACAACTCAAGGCTAAGAAGTCAACTGATAAGAAGGCCTCTAAAGATGCCAAGAAGAAAGCAGAGTCAAAGGCCACGAAGTCCCAGAGAGAGACTGAGGCTGTTCTAGCCATTGCTTCTGACATCGCCAGAAACTGGTTGTAATGTATTGCCCCCAGGGAGCTCACGGTGATTACAAGCGGCGTGGATGATGGCGGGAGGAGCACATCGGTGTCCCACGGGTCCGTTACTCCCATGAAGGGCAAAGAAGGAAAAGCTGAAAGCGGCTCTAGAAAGAAAAGGTCCATAACTGGTGGTGATCCGCTTAGTGTCGAATCTGTCTAGAAAAAGAAAAGGAGAAAGAAGAAGGATGAGTAATCTTAGTGATTGTTATAGATGTCATTGATATTTTGGTTATGTAGGTCGATAGCATACACGAGTATGACCCTCGCATTTGGTTTTTGGAGGCATGGTGTGGTTCTCATGTACACCATGTCATTGGAAAGATAGATATTTAGATATGCAGTTTGCTTTTATTTTGTGAATATAAGTATTTGTTAACTTTTCGTACATCGCATTTCATGTTAAGTGTTCTAATGTTCGTCTTATGCTTCCCAGTTTCCTGCAGTTGCACAATTGTACTTGTTGTTACACTTAAGCAAACCTAATTGGAGACTCCTCCCTGGAGGTGCCCCCAGTCGTATGGAGGTCGTGCGCTGATTCCACTCTTGGGTTTTCCTTTGGTTAAGAGTCCCAAGTCGCGCAGAGTTCAGGTCAGGTGCCCTCTCTCTTGGAGCTCCTGGAGGTCATTGGTTCTAAATCATGAGATGGCATGGGCATCGTGAATTCATCCTTTTTGGCTCTCCCTTCGTTCATTCGGGTCTAAACCTCGAGGGCATCATTGATTTGCCAAATGGTACCCAGATCCAGACCAGGTGGGTCGGATGGAGCCGCGGGAGTGGTCGGTATCTTACTTGCTTGGATGATGGGTTACCCCCAAGTCTGGAGACTTAGGAACGAAATGATTTATACTTGGTCTCATCGTTGATTAGAGACTCGAGAGGTACCCGGATCCAGACTCGATGAGTTGGATAGAGCCGCTGGAGTAGACAGTTTCACACTAGCTCGGCTGATGGGATGCCCCAAGTCTGGAGTCTTGGGAATGGAATGATTTATACTCAATCTCGTCGTTGGTTCGAGATTCAAGTGGTGTTATTTATACTCGGTCTCGTTGTTGATTCGAGACTCGAGTGGTGTTATTTATACTCTGTCTCGTCGTTGATTCGAGACTCGAGTGGTGGTACCGACTCCCGTTCTCGTGGTGTCGGTTCGATGTTATTTGTGCTCGGTCTCATCGTTGATTCAAGACTCGAGTGGTGTTAGTTATACTCGGTCTCGTCATTGATTCAAGACTCGCGTAGTGTTATTTATACTCGATCTCATCGTTGATTCGAGACTCGAGTGGTGGTACCATCTCCCGTGCTCGAGGTGTCGGTCCAATGTTATTTAACTCGGTCTCGTCGTTAATTCGAGACTCGAGTAGTGTTATTTATTCTCGGTCATGTCATTGAATCGAGATTCGACTAGCGGTACAGACTCCTGTGCTCAGGGTGCCAATCCAACATTCTGTGTGTTTGTTTGCGCAAGCTAGTTATGATGGTTAGTCAAACATATCAAGTAGAAATTAAACACATCAAGAGCATGGAAAACTAAACACTATCTTTACTGTTAACTTTAGTGTTAATATCCTTTACAATGCCTTGAATTAAAAAAAAATATTGTTCGAAAGAAGAAAGTCTGCACACTAAGTTATGTGAAATAGAGGTGAATATGTTTGTTGTTCCATGCCCTCGTGGGTTCCGCGCCATCAACAGTAGCTAGCTTGAAGGCTCCATCTTCGAGTCTTCATTGTATGATGTACAGACCTTCCTAGCAAGGACTGAAACCAATCGGTGTAGAAAGATCCATTTTAGGACGAGGTCACAGATATTGAGATCCTTGTCGCAGACTTTTTAATTGAAGTATCTGGCTACTCGTTGGTGTTGAGCAGCAAATCTGATCTCATCTTTGTTCCTTTTTTCTTAAGGCAAGTCAAGTGACTCTAAAAGTATGGCTTGGTTGGTTTTAGGATCATAATAGGTAACCCAACGAGATTGAATCTTTAGTTCAATGGTGATGATGACATCAGATCCATAGGCAAGGGGGAATGGAGTGTGGCCAGTCGCTGGCTTATAGGTGGTCCGGTAGGCCCAAAAGGCCAGAGGGAGCTCATTTTCCCATGAGCCTCCAACATTTTCCAAATTCTTCTTGATAATGGATTTAATCACTTTGCTAACAACCTCGATTGACCCATTGGCATAAGGGTGAGCGACTACCGAGAATCACTTTTCGATGTCGTGTAGTTGGCAAAAAGTCTTGAACTCTATGCTCTCAAAATGGGGCCGTTATCGGAGATGACGGCTTGGGGGACTTCGTAATGGGTTATGATTCTACGGACGATGAAGTTGATCACTTTTTTGGTAGTGATTGTAGCGAGGGCTTCGGATTTTGCTCATTTGGTGAAGTAATCAACTGCGAGGATGGTGTAGCATGCCTACCTCTACCCATTGGAAGATTTCCGATGATATCTATCCCTTACATGGAGAATGGCCAAGGACTGACCATTTGCATTAGATCGATAAGCGGGCCTCTTGGGATATTGGAGAACCTCTGGCATATGTTACACATGCAAGCATTGTTTGCAGCACTCTTGGACGAGTGTGGGCCAGAAATAACCATATCTTATAATTTTCCTTGCTACATTTTTCCCTCCAGTGTGGTCGCCGCAATCACCTTTGTGCACATCTAGCAACATACGGTCGGCGCGTTGTGGGCAGCACACCAAAGTAGTGGAACAAAGAAACCCCTTCGGTAGAGCACTCCGTCCGAAATGATACAGTGAGTCAATTGGCGAGTGAGAGACCGTCTTTCTTTGTAGCATCCAGGGAGGGTTCAATGTTGCATGTAGTTCTTGGTTGGTGCCATCCAAGACTCAAGCTCAGTTTTGGTCTACGTTGTTGCTACCGAATCAGTTTGCATCTGATCGATGCTCGAAGAGTTGAGTACTTCGACCGGTGCAAGTCCCATAAGTTGCGCATCCTCGGGGTACATGTGTGATGACGTAGTGGACGAAGTAGTTGAGCAGCTCACGAACCTTTTTGAGGTAGGGAGCAAGGTGTTCCCCTTGGCTTGGTATTGTCCCTGTACTTGATGCACGATGAGATGCGAGTCGAAGTAAATCTGAATGGCCATGATGTTAAGTTCGATTGCAATTCTACATCCATCGATCAAGGCTTCATATTTTGCATCAATATTGGTAATGGGAAAGTTAAGCTTTAAAGCATAGCATATTGGGTGCTCCTCTGGAGTGATGAGCATGACTCCGACGCCGAAACACTTATTGTTGGAAGATCCATCTACGAATAGTTTCTATTGAATGTTTGGAGTTTCGATGTCTTCCAAGGGAGGCTCTTCCGGGATGGTGAATTCTACTATGAAGTCGGAGAGGTCTTGTCTGAGGATCACCCAACGAGGAATGAATGTGATCTCGAATTAGCTTAGATCTATATTCCACTTCAGAAGTTGTCCAGACACATCAGGCCACTGCAGGGCCTGTCATAGCGGTTGGTCAGTGTAGACTTTGATGGGGTGAGACTGGAAGTATGGTTGTAGCTTCCGTGAGGAGATCAACAAGTAGTAAGCTAGCTTCTCAAGCTTTGTATAGTTCTTTTCTACCCATGTTTATCTCTTGTTAATGCAGTAAAAGGGTCACTGGACACGATCTCCAATGCGCATGAGCGCTGAGCTGATTGTTTGCATGGAAACAGCCAAATAAACATATAATTCCTCGTGATCCATAGGTTTGAACAAGATAGGTTGTCGCTCTAAGTGATTCAAAAGGTCCTTGAATGCAGCGATGCATTCCGGGGTCCATGCGAAGTTGCGCTTCCATTTTCTGAGCAAATCGAAAAGGGGATGCACTTACCGGTGGCTTTAAAGATGAATCGACTTAAAACAGTGTAACTTCCCATTTAAAATTTGAACATTCTTGATGCTCTGTGGGGCCTGAATGTCCTGGATTGCTTTTATCTTATCTGGATTGGCTTTGATGCCTCGCGAATTGATAATGAAACTCAAGAATTTTCACGATTCTACGCCGAAAAAGCATTTCAAGGGATTGAGTTTCATTCAATATTAGCAGAGGACATCGAACATTTTAGAGAGGTCACTAACGTGGTCGTTCGATGCTCTCTATTTTACGAGCATATCGTCCACGTATACCTTCATGGATCTTCCGATCTAGTCCTCGAAAATGAAGATTACCGGTCGTTGGTAGGTAGCTCCCGCGTTCTTGAGGCTAAAGGGTATAACAAGATGGCAGCAGAACCCGAGGTCGGTTATGAAATAGGTTTTATCCAGGTCTGCAAGGTACATCAAAATATGATTTTATCCTGAGTAGGCATCCTTGAAGGACAAAAGCTAGTATTAGGTGGTTGAATCAACAAGCTCGTTGATCTTTGAAAGTGGGAAGCTGTCTTTCGGAAATGCCTTGTTTAAGTTGGAGAAGTCGACACACGTTCACCACTCGTCTTTTCTTTCTTGACTAAGACTAGATTGGAGATCCATTCGGGGTAGTAGGCTTCTCGGATGAAAATGTGATTGAGTAGGATATCCACCTCATCCTTGAATGCAATCAATATTTAGGTTCCCAAGGTTTGATGCATCTGTTTGACCTGAGGTTGCAAGAGGTTGATTGTTAGTCTGTGACAAGCGATTGGAGGGTCGATGCCATACATATTAGATTGGATCCAAGTGAATATGTCAAGGATGGAGCTTAAGAATTCCATAAGATGTTCCTATATTGTGGGATGGTTTTGCGATCCAACTTTCAAGACCTTTGTCTGGTCGTTGGGATTAACCGAAACATCCACCGAAAGTTCAGTCGGGTTACCCCATTCAAAATTGGGCTCTTCGTCTTCCCTTAGATCGAGATCATTAGAAAGATGGCAGTGGCACCTAGGCCAAGACTAAAAATACTTTGATTGCTATGCGGAGACGGTCTTGGCAAAAGAATACGGAGGCACGGTCTTACCTTTGTCCTTATTGCGTGCGTTCCTGTACTCATTGTGGTAGTAATCTCTAGCTATTTCTTAGTCACCTTTGACGGTGTTGATCCCATTTTCCATCAGGATTTTCATTAAAAGGGACCATAACGACATGAAGACTCGGAACTCTACAAGGAAAGGGCAGCCGAGGAAGGCAATATAGAGAGAAATGACGTCGATGACCACAAAGGTGAGGATTCGGACCTGGCTCCGATCCCCATCTCTGAGTTCTACCAGGAGATCGTCAATACCCATGGGTTGGTTAAAGGAGCCGTTAAAGCCGTGAATCGTGGCGTGGAAGGGTTTCAAGTCTTTGGGCCTCTAGTTTCATCTGATCGTAGGCTGCTTTGAAGATGATATTGACCGAGTTCCCGAGTCGATCAGGATCCTTCGAATGAGGGTAGGGGCAATCTGAGCAGTGATCAAAAGAGGGTACATGGTTGGGGTCTCGATCCTTGTAGACTTCCTCTCACAGAAGATGATGTTGTCCCACATTGTCTTCAGAAGCTTGGCGAGGATGGACTCGTCCAGAGTGGAGCAAGATTCGTAAGTAGCATGCTTTATAGAGTTTGCATACTTCTCCATCTTTCAGAAGCTGACATGTAAGGGGTGAGGTCCGCCACAGATAGTGTTGATCACGAAGCCCCGCCTTTGATTGGATGACCTCGGGGCCGCACTGGAAGGTGCTGGGAGCGCGGCCGTTGGAGGACCCGTGGCTGCTTCAGGAGGAGCGGGATTGTGAACATATTATTCTAGGCATTTCTCGTGGATGAGTTTTTTAATCGAATCTCTAAGGTGGTGGCAGTCTGCCCATACATGTCATGGAATCTGTAGTATTTCCCAGAGTTTTTCTCGCGGTCGGTAGATTCCCTTGTGTTGGGCTTCTTATACTAAAGAGTATTACAAGTTTCTAAGTTGATGGTCTCCATATCTCGATATAGTGGACTGTTGGTCCTGTAATTCTGGTTGTGGTCATGCTTATTAGGATCTACTAGAGCCTGGTTGTTGTTACAACTGCCTTGTTTTTCGTTGTTTGGCTTAGGCTTGTAGGGCTACTCCTTTGCCCTTATCGGGGTGTTCCCCGACCTGCTTTCCTTTGACACTTTCGTTGACGGTGCCAGCTTGAGGACTGTTTGAGTGGTTTCCCCAATAAGCTCGTTTACGGCTTGCTTCTTCTTAGCACAAGAATTGTCCGGCCATTTCGTAGAAATCCTCTAGGGTCTTGGGCTACTAGCTGCCTATCCAGTCTCCAAACTCGAAGGTAGGAAAGATACCATTTGCAAGATGGAAGAGTACGGTGCGAGATTCTGGGTCATTGACCTCTACGAGGGCTGTATTGAATCGCACGAGGTACTTCTTGAGGGACTCTGCAGGTGCTCGGTAAAGATTAGATAACGTGATGGCTTTTTTCAAAGTCGTAACGTGCATTCTGAACTGCTTAACCAATTCCATGGCTAACTGGTTGAAGTTGGTGACAAATCAGAGTGAACTAAAGAAGAGTTATTCCTGAGAAGAAAACTGGGAAACACTTGCATCTGGCTGCATCGGTGGCCCGGGTGGAATACATTTGCCCTTTATAGCGGTTTAATCAAGCACATAGGTTAGTCGTGCCATTATAGAATGCCATCTATGGCATGTTGAAGCATCGGGGCCACTCGGCTTCATGCACAATCCTAATGAAGGGGTTACACCTCAAGTGGGTTTCCCACGAGTTGTGGGCGTTCCCCCGCATATCTCTGATGATCCTCCGGACCATGTCGGCAAGATATGCAAGTTGGACATCCTCGGGCGAGATCCACTGGTTTTGGCGAACTTCGGGAGTTCTGCTCCGTGGTAACCTTTTGTGATGCACGTTGGGCTCATACTCCTCCATATCATCGATATCGATGGCTTGGTTTTGGTATGGCTGGTGAGGTTGAGCGGGATGGTGTGAATTCTTATTTAAATGGACTTGGGTCTACTGGGTTGCCGGAAGCGCGGGCCCCAAGTTCTAAGCGACGACAGTTGGGTTCTGTCGAGGGGTGTCGGTTAATCAAACCCGGTTCGTTGTTGATAATCAATCGGGAGCGATCAAGGTACTGCGTTCCCTCGCTATAAGTGATGGTGGTTCTACCACCATTTCCATTTCTATTGTCATTGTCGTTAGTATGAGCACTAGTGCAGACGACGATGTTGTTGCTGAGGCTGAACCTCCTTCTTTGATGTAGGCCCCTTGACTTGGAAGAATAGGTTATTGATATGTTGCGCCGCGATCAGGCTTGTTTTGAGCTAGCTGAAGTTGAGCGACGTTGCGCAGACTAACTTGAAGTTTATGCATAAGGTCTATGTTGTTCTTCAACGCTAGGTTGAGTTTAGGAGCGGTATTTTCGTATTTCTTGTTCAGTGCGTAGATCCGCGCTTGAGTCATAGGGCTTCTATGTCCAAAGAGGGAAGAAGTTCTGTTTCAGCCAGGTCTTCTGTCGATTAAGGTTGCTAAGAAGTACCAGCATTATCTACGGTAGAGGAACCAACCGTCTGATTCTTTGTTCGCTTAACCATCGTAAGCGGTCTCGACATTAAGTTATGGAAGAAACCTAAAGCACGTCGAAGTTGAATGGAGATGTGTGATAAAGATGTGAGTCTAAGCTCTCAATGAAAGCACTAGAATGTTGACATTAAAAAATGTCGTAACACTCAAAGATTCTTCGTTACTTAGAGAATTATGTTTCGTGTGGGTAAAGTAAGTGCAGAAAGCAATAAATAACACAGTAGATTTATAATGGTTCGGTCCCGCGAGGGGCGTACATCCACTTTGGAAGAGATCACTCATATTTTATTGAAAGTAATAAGTTACAAGATTAGAACTATGTTATGACATCCATTTACAAACATTTCCAAGTATTTTGATGCAATAATTGTCATATATGAATATTCGGAAAAGGTATTTTTCTACTTCTTCCTTAATGCAAGGATGCCATTAAAGAGGTCACTTGAAGCTCTCAAGAAGTATCAAATCTGCCAATTTCTAGCCCCTTTGAAGTGTGAGCTTAGGGTATTTATAGTGGAGTAGTTAGGTGGGAGTAGGTAGGATTTGGGGAACACAACAGTACAATTCGAATCCCTAAAAGAATACACCTAGAGTTTCGGATCCCCCTCATAATGCTACAAAAAACTCGTATCCCTTTTTACGGATACGAATTTCGTACCCCATAGGATACAAAATTTATATCCCGTGGGATAAAAAATTTGTATCCCGTGGGATACAAGTAGTTTGTATGCCAAAAAAGAGATATGAATAGTTCGTACCCCCTAAAGGGGATAATAGCTCATATCTCATGTGATACGTCAATAGTGTTATGTCGCGAGGTCCAAAGCATGCTTGGTAAGGGGGTTGAGATGTTGTATATGGAGGGATATGAAAATGTTGTTGTCGTGTGATCCGAAACATGTTAAATGCAGGGAGTCGAGGCCTGGTCTGGAAAGGTCTGAAATTGCTATGTGTGTTGTGAACTGCAAGTGTTCAGGGATCCAAGTTTCATGGGGCGAGGGAGACAAAGCGAACGAACTCAAGTAACAGGGATCCGAGAGGTCGGGTACGAGATGAAGGGGTACTAAGTTAGGCTAGAGCATGATTGTAACACCCCGCATTTTTAATGAAATTAAAAATGTGGAAATATGTATATATATTATACACATAGATATATTTAAGAGAAAAATTAAATATTGCAACAAAACATGAAAAAGAGGAATGAGAAAAGAATAATGTTTAGCATTGTTCTAAGGTTTGTAAACAAAAGACTTAGTGGATTATTCAGTTAGAGCACGTGACTTGTATATAAGAGGTTCTGAGTTCAATCCCTGCCATCGCTATATTTTTGTTTTAGGGGAATGGCTAAAAAGTGGCTTAACGTGAACGCAGTTCAATTAAAAAAAAGCGATTTAGTGTGAAAAGGGTTAATTGAAAAGATAGTCAAAAAGGATATATATATATATATATATGACATATGGGTGTCAACATCCTTGCTGTTGTGCATCATGTTGCACACATGGTGCATGTTTATTTGTTAATGACGATTTTTGAGTTTTAGGGCTGATGTGGCTTCTTCTGATTGGCTGGATTATGTGTCTTTGAGCTGTGTGGTTCTGATGATCTCCTAATTAATCTAAAGGCTCTAACTAAGCTAATACATCTATATAAGCACATCTAATATAACACTAAACTAAAATAAATTCATTCATAAGCCTTCATGTTGCTGCATCCAAAACTAAACTAGTTTCTCTTCTCCAACCAATCAAAGCATAGGAATTGTGAAAAAGGGGAACGTTTCTAAAACAACAACAAACGCTTAATTCAGATCTATATTCTTTCTTCTTATACCACTGTGAGTATAGTTACTTTCACAAGATAATTAATTAAAAATAACGGTGATAAGTGCGAATTTGACTGTATGACTATGCCTATATCATATGTTAATTAGATCTATGCAAGTTTATGTTAATTAGATTTACGCAAGTTTTTGCTGATTAGATCCATCCTACTCTATGAAAGTTTATGATAATTAGATCTATGCGAGTTTATGTTAATTAGATCTATGCAAGTTTATGTTGATTAGATCTATTCTATTCGATGCAAGTTTATGTTAATTAGATCTATGCAAGTTTATGTTAATTAGACCTATGCAAGTTTATGTTAATTAGACCTATGCAAGTTTATGTTGATTAGATCTATTCTATTCTACACAAGTTTATGTTAATTAGATCTATGCAAGTTTATGTTAATTAGATCTATGCAAGTTTAAGTTGATTAGATATATCCTATTCTATGCAAGTTTATGTTAATTAGATCTATGCAAGTTTATGTTAATTAGATCTATGCAAGTTTATGTTGATTAGATCTATTCTATTCTATGCAAGTTTTTGTTAATTAGATCTATGCAAGTTTATGTTAATTAGATCTGTGCAAGTTTATGTTGATTAGATCTATCCTATTCTATGCAAGTTTATGTTAATTAGATCTATGCAAGTTTATGTTAATTAGATCTATGCAAGTTTATGTTGATTAGATCTATCATATTCTATGCAAGTTTATGTTAATTAGAGCTATGCAAGTTTATGTTAATTAGATCTATGCAAGTTTAGGTTGATTAGGTCCATCCTATTCTATGCAAATTTATGTTAATTAGATATACGTAAATTTATGTTAGTTAGATCTATTCAAGTTTATGTTGATTAGATCTATCCTATTCTATGCAAGTTCATATTCCATATTATTATTGGATCTATATTATGTGTGGATGATGTCTCTTTCCCTCTTCTTTTCCTTTTTCTTATGAGTTAGGCTAACGAAAACCTAACATATTAAGTGAATTATACGTACGAATGGCGTAGGAACGTTGGGAAAAAGTTTGGGAAAAACATTGAATATTATGTAATTGTCATAAATTGGTTTGTAATCATGTAATTAACTTGGGGCATAAATTGGTATTATTTATGTACATGGAATTATGGACATAATTCGAATGAGAATTATTAACATTGCCTAAATTGGGAATTATGGACAAATTGGAATATGGATATTAATTCAAATTGGGTTTTGAATAATAGAATGAGATAATGAACGCCTAAGACACGAGGTTAGACTTGGTTTGCAGTATAAGCCTGCCTGGATCCGCCCAGCACATCCATTAACCGCAAACGGCAGTCTAATGTGAGTGGTCAAAGGCACAAACCAGATGCATAATAAGGCAAAGACATGAGGTTAGATTCGAATTGCGGTATAAGCCTGCCCGGACCCACCCGGCAAATCCACCAACCGCAAAATGGAATCTAATGTGGGAGGTCTTGCAAGATTACGGTTATAATGAATTAAATAACACTTAACCAAGATAAGACATGTAGTGGGACATGGGGTTAAGTGGGTGACATGGGTGACATATGAAATATAATTAGAAACACTTAACAAAGTTGAAACATGTAAGAAGACATGAATAAGAAGGGGTTAAGTGGGAAATCCTAGTGGGGACCAAGCATAGACGGGAAGCTTGTGTCAAGTGTAGGGACCCTTTTCAACCAGTAACCCATTTATTATCTATGTGAGCTCGAAATTGGTCGAGGACGGGACACGCTTGCTGGGATTGATTGTAAGAGGTCGAACGGTTTAGCAGTGGCAACGCAAGTCCAACGGAGTGATTTGCGTGCATGGGTCCGGACTGGTAAGTAAGACGTTGTTGCATCGTGTAGGTATAAGTCGTGCATCCTTAGTAGTATCGGGTTGCCACTTTAGGGAATGATACACGCTACTGTGGGACTAGCACGAGTATCTACGAGTTAGGGAGCCAATCGAATGGGGATGGTAGTGGGTACAACTACTGGAGATAGGAGCAAGCGGCACCTATGACAACAACTAGGGGTACACGAAACTACCATTATCATTATCATTATAATTAGTGAGAGGGATCAACTTTCTGTATAACTAGTATTGGTGCGGTGTAGGAATTATCTTATAGTGATTAGAAGCGCAGTCGACGTTTATCTTGTCCATCTTGCTTACCTTGTCATACCTGTTTATGTTACAGTCATTTCTTATATCCAGTTTATGTTCTTATCCTGTTACTTTAATGATTATATTGTTAAAGTCATTGGACTCCCCAGACTTTATGTTTGACCTCGTTTGTTTCGCCTCTTTTCTTTCCCTTCCCCCTACTGGTTCTCAGGGTGGGACTAGTGGAGCTTGACTTGGATCTCTTTCTCTCTCTTTTGGAAGTGCTTAGAGTTGATGAAAGTAATGTTCAGCTTTTTCTTCTTTTTTGTTATGGCTATTTGTAACAGGATTAGGCTTTTGGTTTTCATGTAATAATTTGACCAAGATGGATATTTGTGTACTTGGTTTTACAAGTTGGTTCTGATGTTGTAACCAAACTATGTTCCGTTTTCGCTGGAATGAAGTTATTTTAAATTTTGAAGTACCATTTTTATATATCTGTCTTGTGATGTTCTGTTCTACACACTTATAATGCTCCATGAAAGTTGATGCATTCCCTTTGTGAGTGACATTAATGGATGTGGGGTGTTACATGTGGTATCAGAACTGAAAGTTACTAGAACAGGTAAAAGATTTCGAAAACCGTTTTCAAAAAGCATTTTTTTTAGAAGTATTTCCAAAAACATGTTTTAAAGAGAGTACTTTTAAGAGAAATGTTTATTATGAAAAACATAATCCCCAAAGTCCATATATCTATCTTTTGATTCTCTGTTTTGAATCTCTTCCTTTTTCCTTTCAGCATGTCTGGGGAACCCGTTATACCCGAGGGCATACAGATACCAGGGTGGTTCAGAAGGTATTTGGAGGTTAGGGCTACTGCTGCACGCCCAGCAGACGTTCCTCCTCCCCCAGATGCAGCTCCTCCTCCTCCTCCCTGTGTAGATGCTTTTTCTAAGATATGCAAGGACTTTTGGGCGATGGGCATAAAACCTTTTCATGGGACTGAGACATTCGTCGAAGCTAGAAACAGGCTCAAGTAAGTAGAGGACTTATTTCGTATCTTTGAGGTAGATGATGGAAGAAAGTTTCAACTAGCTGCTTGGTTAATAAAGGACGAGGCCTCATTTTGATGGGAGGTCACGAATGGAGAACACGTAGTGGAAACTTGGATGGATTTTAGATGGAGGTTCGAGTTGAAATTTCTTTCACGAGCAGAGGAGAGTTTATACATGAGAGGTTTATGGCTTTGAAACAAGGGAGTTTGTCTGTGAAGGAGTATGTTAATAAGTTTAACTAGTTAGCAAGATTCGGCTTCGAGTTGGTGAACACACTGCATAAGAAGGCCCTGAGATTTGCTAAGGGTTTGAATGAGCCGCTACACGGATTGGCTATGTCCCACATTCCTACAGGGGATACTTTCGAGAAACTTGTTGACATGGTGCTTATGCATGAAGAGGAGAAAGGTGCTAATATTAATAAGGCACGGGATAAGAAGGTGGATTCAAAGAAAGCACAGCAACAACGAAAGAAAGGCAGTAAGGATAACAAAAGGCAAAGGGAAGAAAAGGTGTTTTAATTGTGGAACACTGGGCCACTTAAGCAAGGACTGTAGGAAGAAGAAGAAGACTGGTTGCTTCCAATGTGGTGAAGCAGGATATATGATTAAAGACTGACCAAGGAGGCAAGGACAAGGGAAAGGGCAGAGGACAGGATCTACTTCTGGAGGGCAGGTTCATTCTCTCATGGCACCAGGACAAGAGAGAGGTAGAAACATTTTTGTTGAAAGTTTGATTTTCCTTTTTGATCATCCTATTCAAACTTTATTTGACTCTGACGCTTCACACTCGTTCATATCTGCTTCGTTAGTTGAAACACTGCACCTAAATACTAGTTTAGTTATGGATCCCATAGTAGTCTCAAATCCTACTGAGGGTACGGCTCATCTTTCTATGTTATGTCAGGATTTGAGAATATATGTGTATGGCATTGAGTTTGAATGCAATGCCTACGTTCATGGTTTCATGGGCTATGGCTTGATTCTAGGGATGGATTGGCTAGACAAGCATGGTGCCATCCTAGACTACGAAAGGAGGGTAGTTAGATTGTTGAGTCGTCGTGGAAGGACCCATGATATTTCTTGTGACCCTAGAGGTCCGGTGTTGCTTAGATACCTAGAATCACTTGACACATCCATCGATGATTTGAAATCTGTTCGTGTAGTCCGTGAGTATGGTGACGTCTTTGATGAGGTTCGGGGTTTACCCCCGAGACGCGAGATAGACTTCCGTATATGCTTAATAGATAATGCAAAACCAGTTGCATTACCCGTATGCCACATGGCTCCAAGAGAAAGGAGGAAGCTTAGTAGACAAGTGAAAGAGTTGCCTGAGAAAGGGTTCATAAGAAGAAGCATCTCGGAGTGGGGTGCTCCAGTTGTTTTTTCTACGAAGGCTGATGGTTCACTCAGATTGTGCGTGGACTATAGGGAGCTGAATAAGCTCACAAAGAATAACAGACACCCATTGCTGAGGAAAGATGACTTGTTCGATCATTTGGTTGGCGCTTCGGTTTTCTTGCAGTTGGATTTAGCTACAGGGTTTCATCAGCTAAGGGTGGCTGAGGACAGCATAGATAAGACTGCGTTTAGGACTCCCGACGATTTCTTCGAATGGCTCGTCATGCCGTTTGGTTTGACGAATGCACCCGCATATTTTATAGACTTGATGAGTAGGGTGTTTAGGGAGTTTCTAAACAAGTTCGTGGTAGTCTTTGTTGATGATATTTGAATTTTCTCTAGAAGCGAGGACGAGCATGCCCTACATCTTAGGGAAGTCTTAGAGACCCTTCGAGCACACAACTCAAAGCTAATTTCTCCAAATGCCATTTTTGGAGGAAGGACGTGAGGTTCTTAGGGCAAGTATTCTCTAAAGAAGGGGTAGCAGCGGATCCCACGAAGGTGGTGGCAATCCAAGATTGGAAGATTCCTAGAAATGCAATGGAAGTAAGAAGTTTTCTTGGGTTGGCGGGCTACTATAGGAAATTCATTAAGGACTTTGCGAAGATATCAACCCCACTTACACGATTGACGAAGAAGAACTTGACTTTTTCTTGGGATGTTGACTGTGATGATGCTTTCCAACGTTTGAAGAGGGCTTTGACGACAACTCCAGTTTTACTTTTGCCGGATGGGGGTAAGCCATTCACAGTTTATACTGGTGCTTGCGGGACAGGGCTTGGCACAGTTTTGATGCAAGAGGAAAGGGTGATATGTTATGGTGGAAGGAAGCTGAAGGTCCATGAGAAGAATTACCCTACCCATGACTTAGATTTAGCCGCTATATTTTCTGCGCTTAAGTCTTGGCGTTATTATCTCCTTGGCGAGAAGTTTGAGTTGTATACAGACCATAAGTCTCTAAAGTACTTGTTCACTCAAAAAGATCTAAACTTAAGGCAACAGAGGTGGATGGAATTTTTAGCATACTACGATTTTGAGATTGCATATACCACTGGCAAGGGTAACGTTGTAGCTGACGCCTGGAGTAGAAAGAGGTTGACTTTGAGTCCTTTGTTCGTAGATTGGCAGAGTTTGGAGTACATATCTACCTTTGATTTTAGACCCTCTATCGATTATGTACCCGGTTTGTTGGCATCACTGGAGGTGCGACCTACGCTTTTAGGACGGGTTGGAGAGGCACAGCGAGATGACCCACAGTTGGTTGAAATAGTATGCAAGCTCATATGAGGGGAGTCTTCGAGCCATTTTATAGGTATACTATAGATGACAAAGGTTAGTTGCGTAGGGATGAGTGACTTCGTGTACCTCAAGACGAAAGCTTGAGAAAGACGGTTCTTAAATAAGCACATCGTTCTAAGATGACCTTACATCCCGGTGGTGACAAGATGTATAGGGACATGAAGCGAGTTTTCTTTTGGGCCGGAATGAAGACGGACATGGCTGAGTTCGTTTCTAGATGATTGGTGTGCCAGCAAGTCAAGGTGAAGAAAAAGAAGCCTGGTGGTTTACTTCACCCCTTAGAGGTTTCACAGTGGAAATGGGAAAGCGTTTCCATGGAGTTTGTCAATGAGTTACCGAGATCAAGGAAGGGTAATACGGGGATTTGGGTAGTAGTAGATAGGCTTACCAAGAGCGCCCATTTCATTCCCGTCAAGAGTAAAAGAACAGCGGCATGGTTAGCATCTGTTTTTCTTCGAGAGATAATTCGTCTGCACGGCATACCTTCTAATATCGTGAGCGATCGAGATCCCATTTTCACTAGTGAGTTTTGGAAGAGCTGGCAAGAGGCGGTAGGAACACAATTGTGTTTGAGCACCATTATCACCCACAGACGGACGACTAAACAAAAAGAATGAATTGGATTCTAGAAGATCTTTTGAGATTATGCATCTTGGACTTTGGAGGGACGTGGGAGGAACATCTTCCATTAGTAGAGTTCGCCTACAACAACAGCTATCAGACTAGCATTGATATGACACCTTTTGAAGCTCTATATGGACGACCTTGCCGATCACCGAGTTGTTGTTGGTAATCAACGGATAAGATTTTACTTGGGCCTGATATGGTGAGAGAAACTTAGGAAAAGATAGACTTGATTCAGAGACGCATGAAGACGACACAGGACCGACAAAAGTCTTATGCTGACAAGAGAAGGACCGATCTTGAGTTCAATGTTGGAGACGTGGTCTTGATTAAAGTATCACCTTTGAGGAACATAGTTCGCTTTGGATCTGTTGGGAAGTTGGCACCAAGGTTCGTAGGGCCATTCCCCATTACAGAAAGAATTGGATAAATGGCCTATAGTGTGAAGTTGCCTGAGAAGCTTAGTGGTGTTCATGACATATTTCATGAGTCACATTTGCGGAAATGTTTACAAGATACCGTGGAACTACTAGAGCCGAGCATGCTTAGAGAGGTGGAAGTAGAGCGTGAAGCCAAGATTAGACAAGTCCTACATGCATCTTTGGATCGGAGGTAAAGAAGTTACGCAACCGAGAGGTTAAGTTGGTTAAAGTCCAATGGGGAGATGATCAAGGGAACGCGACTTGGGAGACGGAAGACAAGATGCATGTGTCGTACCCTTTCCTTTTTGAGGGTATGTTCTTAACTTCTCCTTTTTCTACCGCTTTGTTTATACTTGTTCTATCGTTTAGTATATCCTCTCGATTACATCTTCGATCTTTAGGTAGGAAAATCCTATGGTTTTTAACATGTGTTTGAGACATGTTATGTTTGGTGGATGCAAGTGTTTGCTATTGATTGCTCGTGGATGCATTTACACACACATTATGTACTAGATCGGCTTAATTACTTTCATATTGCATATAAATGAGTGTACATATTTAAATTAATGGATGTATATTGAATGCGTTGTTTTAACAACCCGAAAAATCTGAACCAATTTAAAAATTTTAATTTGGCTATCTTAATGAATTTTGAATAATTAAAATAAATTATTTTAAATAATAATGACTAAAAATTTATTTAGATCGAAGTTATAGTGAATATATTTATTATAATAAAAAAAAGGCTTGAAATGGCACGATAGTTTAAAAATTTGAATTCGAACTTTGACTGACTGTGCAGGATGCAAAATAAATTGGATTTTAGTGAAACCAAAAATATTTTAATCTGTTTAAGAATATCTTTCTAACAGATCTGAAAAATCGAAATTTCATAGCGGGAATCAAAAGTTATGTCCAAATGAATTTCCAGAAAGGTCGCTATGGAATTAATATAGCCCTTGAAAATAGACATTTTGCAACCGACCTCCGTTTTCGATGAAACAACTTTTGTTGGATGCGGAATGCCAAATTATTTCTAGGTTTCAAATTCCATAATTTTTGGAGTTAATATGTGAGCGTGGCAAAGGAAAATGCGTTTGGTTAATTTTAGTCAATTTGGATCGACCAGAAAATGGCCAGTTTTCAATCAGTCTCCAAATTCGATGAAACTAGTTTTGTTGGGACCGTATCGTCTAACATAGCTAGATTTATTTTTCTAGAATATTTGGGATCAGTATGTGGCCCCGGCAAATTGAAATATACGTTCAAATCCATATTTGAATGTTTTATATTTTAATTTGAAGAAAAACTAACTGAAACAGTCGTGTGGTCTTACGAAACATATTCCATTGTGTTCGGAATAGGGATATTTAGCTAGGGGCGACAGTCGTTGGGTTTGGATTGGAGTTCGTATGGATCGAGGGGTATTTTCGGATTTAAAGGAATTAAAAATAAATATAAAAAATTCCTGGCCCAATCAGATTTCTCCTTCTGCATTCACGCGTTGACCAAAACCCCCGATCCCTCTTTATTGCGAACGACGATAAGAGCTCCCACCTTCTCACCTCTCTTTCCCCTCAATCACTCAATAAAATTGCCAGCTTCAGTTAGGGATTTTATAGAGTTTGCTCTCCTCGTTAAATCCATACGGGTTTCGGCATTTATCATTGCGCATTGGCCTCGAATCACGCGCTCAAAGCTGCGACACATCACCTAGGTTTCCTCTACTGTCTCTGGTTCGAGTTCACCATGGTTGGGGACTTTGGGTGCGCCATTCCAAGCTCTTGGATGCGGCAAAGCCCAATTAGCTTCTAGTGCAACGGTTGGACTGTAAATCCGAACTCTAGTTTGGAACCCATCGTGAAAGTTAATGGGTTTATTAATTTAAACTGATTTTAACACCATAAAACTGTCGCAAAATATGTTTGATCTAATAAAAATCATATCCTTTTGCTATGTAGTCAAAATCCATTGAAACAAGAGACATTGGACTCGTGGCGTCGTCTTCTACATTCTAAAAGAGACCGGAGAATTTTTGGAGCTTCCTACAATTTTCAAAGGAGTGGAACCTAGTGTGAGATTTCTAAATTCAAAACGATATGGAATTGCAATGTATAAATTATATAATCGATGTATAAGTTATATAAGTATTATACACCTCATGTATAAGCATTATATAAATTATATGTGGGATGTATAAGTTACATACGTTGTAACAATAATATGTGCGTTGAATAGTGTTCAAATGAAATTGAAATGAAATGGAAATATATTTATAAACGTATATTCATATATATATACACACACACACACACTCCGCTCGTCCTTAGACCATGGACGTTATATATTGGTAGTGATTGTTTGGATTTTGGTTGACGTAAAATTTGGTTGATAAACGCGAATGGTTGATAATGATTCTTTGTGGTTGAAACAAAGTTGGAATTGTTTGTGGAAAAATCCATTGTGATATGAAAATGAATCAAAATATTTAGATTATAAGGATAAGCCCCTTAGGGAACGCCGCGAAGCGTAAGGTAGTGCTAGGTGCTGTACTCGGGACAGTGCCGGTTTTAAACTCCCTGTCGTTTTGCTGCCGAAATTTTCTGAAATATTCGTGTGTTTGATTTATATTCATGTGTTGGAAAAATATTCATATGACGAATAATTTGTTTGAAAGACAAAAATCACATTTTCATCATGTATATGAAGCATATAAAATATTCATGTTTGAAATAAATTGTTTTAACAATAAAAATCACATTTTTATTATATATATGAATCGCTAAAAATATTCATGTTTTAGATAAATTGTTTTAACAATAAAAATCACATTTTTATTATATATATGAAGTGTTAAAATAGTCATGTGTTGAAATAAATATTTGTTGGGGAAAAATATTATTTTTTCCACATATATGGAATGAAAATCGTTTGGAAATGGAAGAACGGATTATATATATATATATGTATAATTAAAATAAAATGAATAACGACGCTGCAGTTCGTATTTTGAAATCATGATTTTAAACGATTATTACGGGAGATCCAACCATCGGATTTTCTCGAAACCGAAACCGTTGGGTCTGCTTTGAAAATATCTTTCCAACGATACCAAATTTTTAAAGATCCAGCGGTTAGAAGGTGAGTAATGTTTAATTCAAATCTGAATGAAAACAGCGCCAGAATGGATTATATTTATATATAATTAAAATTAAAATAAACGAGTAACGACGCTCTTGTTCGTATTTTGAAATCGTAACTTTAAACGATTGTACCGGGAGATCTGACCGTCGGATTTTCCCAAAACTTAAACCGTTGGGTCCGCTTTGAAAAGATATTTCCAATGATATAAAATTTGTAAAGATCCAATGGTTAGATTTTCATATATGTGTAAATCAAATCTGGAGAAAAACAACGCCATAGCCGCGTTATGGCCTGAAGTGTTGCTTGAATAAATGGGCTATTTTTAAATAAATAAAAATAGCGATAAATCATTATAAAATATTATAAACAATATGGAATGGAAATAAACCAAATTTACTCGATTTATTGGATATTCGATGGTTGAATGTGTTTGACGTGAAAATTACATTAATGAACTGAATTATGGATGTCAAGTAATTTAACCATGGAAATGAATTGATTTGAATTCTAAATAAACGTGAATTATTTGAAAGGGCCGAGTTAAATCTCATTTCAAATAATTGGTCGATGATTAGAAATCGACGATGAAGACGGTGGTTGAAGACCGGAAGTCTTCACATCATTTAGATGATTGCTGATGTCTTGATTGGGAGGCATCCCAAGACAATGTAATAAGTGGTGGTCGTCCAGACGTACTTGGAGATCGACTGGATGTGCGAGGGCCTCTCTCCTGTATTGGACAGATGGGACGGGGAATAAGGTGCCTCCGATTTCGTTCAGACCAAGAACAGACTTGTAAATGGATGTGTGTCTGACGTTGTAGCTTGACAACGTGGCACGCTGAGATGCAGTGATCAAGGCTTTTGTTGAAAAGAAGAGCCTTGTGGTTGATGATCAAAGCACGGCTCGAAATAACATGGCTTTGTGTATGACATTGATTCGCGGGCCTCACACCCTGGTATGGACAAGAAACAGGAGAGGATATTAGGGAGGACATGTGTTTCCTTCTAGCTAGGAGTAGTCTGGGTTTTACACGCCCAGGCGTTTTACTTATGTGGATGATGGATAGCGAGGCGTCTCGGTTATTTCGGTCTCTTCGGAGCCGATTGTTTGGTTGGAATATGACCAGTTTACGCCCCATAGGGCGGGGAAACGTAATGTTCAGACATTTTAATCCACTACGTGTGGACCGGCCCTGACGATCCAAGGCTTGCCTGCGCGCTTGGCTGAGACATGGGCTAGATTGTCTCGAAGCGGTAGGGACGATCCCTTGCCTTGGTTCATGATGGAAATCCAATTTCCAAATACGACATTGTGCGGTTTTGATTGTAAACCTACATATGGCGACATAGTGGTATGGGTACTTATGCCGTCTATATTGATATTTATGATTGAAATTGTTTTTGAAACATATAAATACTAGTAATAATATCAAATGCATTTGTTTTATACGTATCAAGCATATTTTGGCCATTATAAGGTAAAAACTCTATCCTCCGGCTTGTGTTGCATTGTGTGATAGAACCTGAGTCTTATAATGGCTTCATTTTTGTAAAAAAAAGCATTGCGATGTTTAAATGATTTACTTGTTTTTAGCACAGTCAATCCAATGGAGTAAACCGATTCCGCGTTAGCGGCGTGGTCCTGATTGGCCTTATTGTAAGATAATTTAAGTAGATTTCTCTTACCAGTCTCATGACTAACTCGTAGTTTGTTTCACTTGCAAACTCGGGTGCCCGATTTTCTACACAGGCAACCTTGTATTCAGGTTTTAGCAGGCTCTATCTGGATTGCTATGGAGCTGAAGATGGATTCTATCACTTCTTTTTATGCTGTTCAGCTCCTGTTATGTATATTATGTTTGATTCCGCTGTAGACATTTTACATAAAGCTGAAACTGTATTTTTGTACTAAGTATTATCCTGTTAAACTGTGTAACTCTGATGATTATGTTTATTTCCAGTGTAATTTGATGTACATTATCTGGTGTATTTTTATATTTCTGTTCTGCTGTTATTTGTTTATGTGTTATATTCCAAAGATTACCCTTGCCACCGTGGAACGGAGGTTTGGGGTCATCACACGTGACATCAGAGCTTTGGTTAAGCTTAGTTCTGGAATATAACATATGAATGAACTCGTCAGAAATAGAATCAGTAGTATTCTAGGACGAATAACTCATTTCAGATAGGATCGGTTATATCTTAGAATGAGTGTAGCAGAATTGAATACACCCCAATGGGCACATTTACATTCAGGTATATGTCTCTATGCTTTAAAATACCTTTTCTGTTGGCCTAACACTTTGTCTGCTATTTGCAGACATCATAGAAAATGAGTGGCAGAAGTAGAAGAGGTAGGTCAGAAAAAGACATTTAAGCTCTATAAAAGAAGTATCGAAATCTGGGTGGAGTACCGTTCTTAGGTAATGAATCCATTATTCAAACACAAGCATGGATGCACTCTGCTGAGAAGATTTTTGAAGGTTCAAAGCTGAGAGATGATCAGAAAAGATTACTGGCATCTTGGGCACTCAAAGATAGAGCTTTAATCTGGTGGGAAACTGTCATTAAAGATAATCCAGAAGGTAATATTACCTGGGGTAGATTTAAAGAAATTTTCAGTGAAAGATTTATTCCTCCAAAAGTAGCTAATAGGCTATACGATGAATTCTACTATCTGATACAAGGGGATATGATCATCCCGGAATATCATAAGAAATTCAATGAACTTTCTCGTTTTTCCTCGCATCTAATTCAAAATCCAAAGAGGAAGAATCTGAGGTTTATTAACGGGCTTCAAAGAAAGTACCAAAGTAGTGTAACTACACATGTGCAATAGCCTTTTCCAAAAATGATATATATGGCTTACCAATATGAAGATCTTGATAAGCAAGACCTTTTGGAGGACGGAAAGGAATGTAGTTCTAGCAACAAAAGGAAATTTGAAACTGACAGCCCAGAGACAAGTACATAGCCTGAGGCAGGTACGAAGTCTGAGTTCAGTAAGAGACCTAGATTCAGTAGGAAAATGGTTAAATCTGAGAAAGAACCAGCAACGACTGCCATGTGCAATAACTGCAAGAAGCAAGGGCATTTTCAAGGGAATTGCAAATCCTTGAAGAAAGAAAGAAATGTTGGATAAAAGTCTAATAAGAAGTTTCAAGAGACCATAGAGTGCAATCTTTGCCATCAGGCTGGTCATATAAAGCTAGACTACCAGCTGTTGAAAGTGACCAAAGTGGCACAAGTGAATGAAGTGGTAGAAACTTCTGCACCCTCAGTCAGTCAAACGAGGCCAGATGTTTTAGAATGCACGCTTACTCATTCCAGTTAAAGTACTGTTTGATACAGGTGCGTCACGAAGCTTTGTTGTAAGTAATGCGGTTAAGAAACTGGATTTGAAATTGAAAAAGCTCAAAGCACCCATGACTATCCATATTCTGGTTGGGGCTTCCCTCAATCTTAGTTGGATTTGTGGGGTGCTGGTTTCTTTTTCCTATAATCTATTCCCTACCATCGTGATCGTCATGAATTCTACCGAATTTGATCTTATTGTAGAATTGGATTGGTTAACCAAGTATGAAGCTGAGGTTAAATGCGTCGACAGGGTCGTAAAGGCTAAGATTAAATTAGGGAACTATATAATCATTCCACGCGAAGGTCCGAATTCGGATAGGAAGGACTTTTGGTCAGCTCTTGATGTATCTCCTTCTCAATTAGAACCTATTCCTGTCGTCACAGTGAATATTGCGGTCGATATAGAAAATATACTTGTCGTCAAGAATTATGCGGATGTGTTCGAAGAAGTTGTTAGCTTAACTCCGCGTAGAGAATTTGATTTCAAGGTAGCTTTAGTTCTGAATGCAAGGCCAGTAGTGCACACTATTCGAAGAGTGAGCTTGAAGGAAAAAGAAGAGTTAGACAATCAAACTCGGCAACTTGTATGGAAGGGTCTGATCAGGCCTTGTTTCTCTGATTAGGGAGCAGCAGTGGTATTGTCCCAAAGTCGGACGGTACTCTCAGACTATGTGTGGATTATCGTGACTTAAACAAGCAGACATTAAAGAATAAATATCCATTGCCGCGAATTGATGATTTATTGGATCGATTGAATGGCGCTCAAATATTTTCATGGATGGACCTAGCTACAAGTTTCCATCAGCTAATAATTGCCAAAGAGTGTGCCCCTTTGATAGCATTCTGAGGTCCAGATTTATTCTATGAGTGGTTAGTAATGCCATTCGGCTTATGTAACGCTTCAGCTTATTTTGTCGATCTAATGAACCGGGTATTCAGAGAAGTATTGAAAAAAATTGTACTGGTCTTCATTGATGATATTATAACCTTCTCTAAGTCAGAGAGTGAGCATGCAAAATATTTGGAACAAGTGTTAGATATTCTAAGAAAGAATGTTTTAAAGGCCAAATTTTTCAAATGCATATTCTAGCAAGAAGAAGTCAAATTTCTTGGCCATGTTGTATCCAAAGAAGGAATTTATGTGGATCCCAGTAAGATCACAGCTATTCAAGATTGGAAGCATCCAACTACACCCACAGAAGTCCGAAGTTTTCTTAGGTTGGCTAGTTATTATCGGAAGTTCATTAAAGATTTTTCGAAGATATCTAGCTCCTTTACAAAGCTTACTAAGAAACATTCAAGGTTCAATTGGACTCCAGAATGTGAGACAGCTTTCCAAGAGCTGAAGTTAAGATTGACAACTGCTCCGGTGTTAACAATTATTGATGGCAATCAAGTCTTGAAAGTCTGGACAGATACTTCTAAAGAAGGTCTTGGTGCAATATTAATGCAAAGAGGCCAAGTAGTCGCTTATGCCAGCCGTCAGTTGAAGTCACATGAGAAGAATTATGCAACTCACGATCTTGAATTGTTAGCCATCATGTTTGCTATGAAAATCTGGAGACATTATCTATTGGGTGAGAAGTTCGAATTATATACTGATCATCAATCATTGAAGTATTTGTTCACTCAGAAAGATCTAAATATTAGGCATCAACGTTGGCTAGAATTTCTCGCAGCATATGATATTGATATTTTGTATACTCCGGGGAAAGCCAATGTTGTGGCTGATGCGCTCAGCAGAAAGAATGTGATCATCGCCAATCTTATCATTACACCATCGTTGATTGATAAAATATATATTCTTCAGAAAGACGATAGTTTTGTTAAAGAGATGATCAAAAGAATTTAAAGGGACGAAGTCTCTAGTTTCCAAGTGGATAACATGGGAGTTCTGAGATTAAAAGGAAGAATTTGTGTTCCCGACATCGTTGAGCTCAAAAGAGAAGTATTGGATGAGTGTCACAAGTCCAAGCTGAGTATCCATCCAGGGGATAGTAAAATGTATAATGACCTCAAGCGAACCTTCTATTGGAAGGCGATGAAAAGGGACATCTCTATATATGTTAGTAGGTGTTCTACTTGTCAACAAGTCAAAAGCGATCAACAGAAACTTGTCGGATTGTTGCAACCGTTGGAAATTCTAGGTTGGAAGTGAGAGCAGATTTCTATGGATTTCATAGATGGTTTTCCTAGAACCCAGAGAGGAAACAACAATATTTGGGTGATTGTAGATTATTTCACGAAGAACGCCCATTTCATATCTGTCAGATCAAATAGAACCGCTCAGAGTCTAGCGCAGATTTATTTTAAAGAAATTGTTAAACTTCATGGAGTTCCCATGAGTATCGTTAGTGATCATGACCCGATTTTTGCTAGTAAATTCTGGGAAGCATTCCAAGTAGAATTGGGAACAAAATTGAATCTGAGCACCGCATATCATCATAAAATAGATGGCCAAACTGAGAGGGTGAATCGTATTCTAGAAGATTTATTACGGGCTTGTGTTATTGATTTTGGCGGATCATGGGAAGACCACTTGCATTTGGCTGAGTTCTTATACAACAATAGCTACCAAGCGAGCCTGAAAATGTAACCATTCGAAGCATTGTATGGTGGACCATGCAGATCTCCCGCATGTTGGGTTGAACCTGGCAATAGACTTGCATTGGGACCTGAAATGATTCGCGAAGCTTCGGATAAAGTCGATTTCATTAAGAAACGAGTGCAAACAGCTCAAAGCCGACAGAAGAGCTATGCAGATTTGAGAAGAAGAGATTTGTCTTTTTTAGTTGGTGACTATGTGTATCTACGAGTTTCTCCGATGAGGGGAGTAGTCCAATTCGGTAAAACAAGAAAGTTGGTACCCAGATTTATTGGTCCATTTCCTATGCTCGAACGGATTGGAACTCTTTCTTACAGGGTTCAATTTCCTGATTGGTTGCCTGGAGTACATGATGTGTTTCACGTATCTTAACTTCGAAGGCACGTGCATGATCCAGACTTGGTCGTGGAAGAAGCCGCACAACAAAACTTGGAAATTACTCCAGAATTGGCAATTAGAAGAGTGCCAATAAAGACTATTGGCAAAGAAACTAAAGTGTTGAGGAACAAGAAGGTTCACTTAGTCAAAGTGCAATGGAGTGGAGATCCACGGGACTGTACTTGGGAAACTGAGGAGAGCATTAAGAAAGCCTATCCCAATTGCAGAGTGGATATCTTTGATTAGCTCTGGTGCAAGGTACATTTACCATATTTTGTGTTTCCGTATTGTTTCCTACTTTACTATTGTTTTCATTTTTGGATGAGTAGTTTTAAGTATAATTTGACATTGGCAAGTATGATTTTTAAGTATATAAACAAGCTATATGTTTGAAAAGTTAATCAATAGATTGATTACTGTTTGTGTTGTGTGATTGTTAGTTTAATTAATAACATTGGAAAAATAAAATCAATAAGAGAGTGAAGGGTAAATTTATGTAAATGAATCAAATATTGAACTAATTTGAAAATAGATAGAAATACATGCATGTACATTATATATGTTTGAATGGATTTGCTGTTGAGTAAAGAATTTATTTGTGTGCCCGACAAATGGTTAAACCTTAATGAGTTGGATGCGCAATTTTATTATAATATCAACTCCTGTGAATGCCATTGGATGCGGAGTGCTGGTTGTTCTGTGTGAAATATTAAACGTTTCCATAGGATAGTAACAGTTAATTTTGAACTACACTATATGGCATACTTCTTGAAGATAACATACTTTATTATATACCACATAAACATTTGGAGCTTGTGTGACGAGGTTGAAGATTTATCATACAAGCGAGACGCTTGTATGGCAATGACTATATTACAACTTGAATCGAAGACTGATATGGACTATATAAAATGTAACGATGAATTGCCAGATTGCCAGATTAATAAAAAAAACCACACAGGTCAGGAGATGACAATAAACATGTCCCTCTAGTCACTAAAGCACAAAAACCATTTATAGGGTGATGAGAATTTATTCTCTGGAGTTATGATCAATACACACTCCCCTGTGGACACCGGAATATATCACTATAAATATGTGTATGCTTTTTAGGATTTATTGGGTGCCTAATGCGGCCCAATAAATTTCCAAACCCCTCCCCATACAAAGAAGATTATGGAAAAAAATTCGCAAATTTAGGGTGTTAGCCAAATTTTTGTAGAATTAGGAAATTCTTAGAATCTGAAAAGTTGAAGAATGAAAGCCAAAATGAAAGTTGAGTTGGCTTGTTAAACAACTTTCAGCTTCGTTCCTTTTCAGGGACGAAAGGATTTTAAGTAGGGGGGATTGTAACAACCCGGAAAATCTGAACCAATTTAAAAAATTTAATTGGGCTATTTTAATGAATTTTGAATATTTAAAATAAATTATTTTAAATAATAATGACTAAAAATTTATTTAGATTAAAGTTATAGTGAATATATTTATTTTAATTATAAGACAAGGCCTGAAATGGCGCGGTAGTTTGAAAATTTGATCTCAAACTTTGACTGAATGTACAGGATGCAAAACAAAACAGATTTTGGTGAAACCGAAAATATTTAAATCTGTTTAAGAATATCTTTCTAACGAATCTGAAAAATCAAAATTTCATTGTGGGAATCAAAATGGCCAAATGAATTTTCAGAAAGGTCGCTATGGAATTAATATAGCACTTGAAAATAGACATTTTGCAAATGACCTTCCTTTTCGATGAAACCACTTTTATTGGATCCGGAATGCCAAATTATTGCTAGATTTCAAATTTCATAATTTTTGGAGTTAATATGTGAGCGTGGCAAAGGAAAACGCGTTTGGTTAATTTCAGTCAATTTGGATCGACCAGAAAATGGCCATTTTCCAAATAGTCTCCAAATTTGACGAAACTAGTTTTGTTGGGACCATATAGTCCAAACATAGCTAGATTTATTTTGCTGGAAATTTTGGGATCAGTATGTGGCCTCGGCAAATTGAAAAGTACGTTCAAATCCATATTTGAATGTTTTATATTTTAATCTGAAGAAAAACTGACTGAAACAGTCAAGTTGGCTTACAAAACATATTCCATTATGTTTGGAATGGGCGTATTTAGCTAGGGGCGACAGTCGTTGGGTTTGGATTGGAGTTCGTATGGACCGAGGGGTATTTTCGGATTTAAAGAAATTAAACATAAATATAAAAATTCCTGGCCCAATCAGATTTCTCCTTCTTCATTCATGCGTTGACCAAAAACCCCGATCCCTCTTCATTGCGAACGACGATAAGAGCTCCCTCCTTTTCTCCTCTTTTTGGCTTCAATCACTCAATAAAATTGCCAGCTCCCGGTAGGGATTTCGTAGAGTTTCCTCTCCTCGTTAAATCCATACAGGTTTCGGCATTTATCATTGCGTGTTGACCTCGAATCGCGCGCTCAAAGGTGCACCGCATCACCTGAGTTTCCTCCGTTGTCTCTGGTTCGAGTTCACCATGGTTGGGGACTTCGGGTGCGCCATTCCAAGCTCTTGGATGTGGCAGAGGCTGATTAGCTTTTAGTGCAATGGTTGGACTATAAATCCGAACCCTGATTCGGAACCCATCGTAAAAGGTAACGGGTTTGTTAATTTAAACTGGTTTTAACACCATAAAACCGTCGCAAAATATAGTTGATATAATAAAAATCATATCTTTTTGCTATGTGGTCAAAGTCCAGTGAAACAAGAGACATTGGACTCGTGGCGTCGTCTTCTACATTCTAGAAGAGACTGGAGAATTTTTGGAGCTTCCTACAATTTTTGAAGGAGTGGAACCCAGTGTGAGATTTCTAAATTCAAAACGATATGGAATGTCCATGTATAAATTATATAATCGATGTATAAGTTATATAAGCATTATACACCTCATGTATAACTATTGTATAAATTATATATGCGATGTATAAGTTATATACATTGTAAAAATCAAATGTGCGTTGAATAGAGTTGAAATGAAATTGAAATGAATTGAAATGAAATTGAAATATATATATATATATACATATATCTATATATATATATATACTCCCCTCGTCCACAGACCATGGACGATATATATTGGTTGTGATTGTTTGGATTTTGGTAGACGTGAAATTTGGTAGATAAATGCGAATGGTTGATAATGATTGTTTGTGGTTGAAACAAAGTTGGAATTGTTTGTGGAAAAATCCATTGTGATATGAAAATGAATCGAAATATTTATATTATAAGGATTAGCCCCTTAGGGAATGCTGCGAGGCTAAGGTAGTGCAAGGAGCCATACTTGGGACGGTGCTGGTTTTAAAACACCTACCGTTATGCTGCCGAAATTTTCTGAAATATTTGTGCGTTTGATTTATATTCATGTGTTGAAATATATTCATGTGTTAGAAAAATATTCATATGACGAATAATTTTTTTGAAAGATAAAAATCACATTTTCATCATGTATATGAAGCATATAAAATATTCATGTTTGAAATAAACTGTTTTAACAATAAAAATCACATTTTTATTATATATATGAATCGATAAAAATATTCATGTTTTAAATAAATCGTTTTAACAATAAAAATCACATTTTTATTATATATATGAAGTGTTAAAAATTGTCATGTGTTGAAATAAATATTTGTTGGGTAAAAATATTATTTTTACCACATATATGAAATGAAAATGGTTTGGAAATGGAAGAACGGATTATATTTATATATATATATATAAATAATTGAAACAAAACATATAACGACGCTGCAGTTCGTATTTTGAAATCATGATTTTAAACGATTATTACGGGAGATTCGACCATCGGATTTTCCCGAAGCTGAAATCGTTGGGTCCGCTTTGAAAATAACTTTCCAACGATACCAAATTTGTAAAGATCCAACGGTTAGATGGTGAGAAATGTTTAATTCAAATCTGAATAAAAACAGCGCCAGAGTGGATTTTATATATATAATTAAAATAAAATGAATAACGACGCTGTAGTTTGTATTTTGAAATTGTAACTTTAAACGATTGTACCGGGAGATCCGACCATCGGATTTTCCCAAAACTAGAACCGTTGGGTCCGCTTTGAAAAGATCATTCCAATGATATAAAATTTGTAAAGATCAAATGGTGAGATTTTCAGATATGTGTAAATCAAATCTAGAGAAAAACAGCGCCATGGCCGCGTTATGACCTGAAGCGTCGTTTGAATAAATGGGCTATTTTTAAATAATTATAAACGATATGGAATGGAAATAAACCAAATTTACTCGATTTATTGGATATTCGATGGTTGAATGTGTTTGACGTGAAAATTACAATAATGAACTGAATTATGGATGTCAAATAATTTAACCATGGAAATGAATTGATTTGAATTCTAAATATACGTGAATTATTTGAAAGGGCTGAGTTAAATCTCATTTCAAATAATTGGTCGATGATTTGAAATCGACGATGAAGACGGTGGTTGAAGACTGCGGGTCTTCACATCGTTTGGATGATTTTGGATGTCTTGGTTGGGAGGCATCCCAAGACAAGGTAATAAGTGGTGGTCGTCCAAACGTACTTGGAGATTGACCGGATGTGTGAGGGCCTCTCTCATGTATTGGACATATGGGACGAGGAATAATGTGCCTCCGATTTCGTTCAGACCCAGAACGGACTTGTAAATGGATATGCGTCTGACGTTGTAGCTTGACAACGTGGCTCGCTGAGATGCAGTGATCACCGCTTTTGTTGAAAAGTAGAGCCTTGTGGTTAATGATCAAAGCATAGCTTTAAATAGCATGGCTTTGTGTATGGCGTTGATTCGCGGGCCTCACACCCCGGTATAGACCAAAAATGGGAAAGGACATCAGGGAGGACATGTGTTTCTTTCTAGCTAGGAGTAGTGTCTGGGTTTTACATGCCCAGGCATTTTACTTATATGGATGATGGACAGCGAGGCGCCTCAGTTATTTCGGTCTCTTCTGAGCTAATGGTTTGGTCAGGATATGACCATTTTACGCCCCATAGGGCGGGGAAACGCAGTATTTAGGTTTTTTAATCCACTCTGTGTGGACCATCCCTGATGTTCCAAGGCTTGTCTGCGCGCTTGCCTTAGGCATGGGCTTGATTGTCTCAAAGCGGTATGGACGATCCCTTGCCTTGGTTCATGACAGAAATCCAATTTCCAAATACGACATCGTGCGGTTTTGATTGGAAACCTATATATGGCGACATAGTGGTATGGGGCACTTATGCCGTCTATGATTGATATTTATTATTGCAATTGTTTTTGAAACATATAAACACAAGTAACAATATCAAATGCTTTTGTTTTATACGTATCAAGCATATTTTGGCCATTATAAGGTAAAAACTCTATCCTCCGGCTTGCGTTGCATTGTGTGATGGGACCTGAGTCTTATAATGGCTTAATTTATGTAAAAAAGCATTGCGATGTTTAAATGATTTACTTGTTTTTAGCACTGGAAATCCAATGGAGTAAACTCGTTCCGCGTTAGCGGCGTGGTCCTGTGATTGGCCTTATTGTAAGATAAGTTAAGTAGATTTCTCGTACCAGTCCTATGACTGACTCGTAGTTTGTTTCACTTGCGAACTCGGGTGCCCTATTTTCTACACAGGCAACCTTATATTCAGGTTTTAGCAGGCTCTATCTAGATAGCTATGAAGCTGAAGATGGATTCTATCACTTCTTTTTATGTTGTTCAGCTCCTGTTATGTATATTATGTTTAATTCCGCTGTAGACATTTTACATAAAGCTGAAACTGTATTTTTGTACTAAGTATGATCCTGTTATACTGTGTAACTCTGATGATTATGTTTATTTCTAGTGTAATTTGATATACATTATCTGGTGTATTTATATATTTCTGTTTAGCTGTTATTTGTTTATGTGTTATATTCCAAAGATTACCCTTGCCACCGTGGAACGGGGGTTTGGGGTCATCACAGTTATCATATGGATGTTGCATTTGAATGAATGGTTGTGCACTCATATAAAAATGAAATGTATCATTAGGATTCCTTTGCATACATGTTGGACCCATGGCATTGACATAATTTGCATTGAGGAGGTCAAATGAATCAGTAGAGCGCCTGATCTTTGCATTAGATAAGGAAAATATACACACACCTTTGCATATGTTCATATAGCATTAGAAATATTTTAAGGACAATGGGTGCTTATGGATGATGGATGAGTAGATGGATGATGGATGGTAGGATATATTCTTCTTAACTCGAAGATTTCAAGGATGAAATCCTTTGAGTAGGGGAGAATGTAACACCCCGCATTTTTAATGAAATTAAAAATGTGGAAATATGCATGTATATATATATATGTATATTATATACATAGATATATTTAAGAGAAAAATTAAATATTGCAACAAAACATGAAAAAGAGGAATGAGAAAAGAATAATGTTTAGCATTATTCTAAGATTTGTAAACAAAAGAATTAGTAACTCATTTGGTTAGAGCACGTGACTTGTATACAAGAGGTTCTGAGTTCAATCCCCGCCAGTGCCATATTTTTGTTTTAGGGGAATGGCTAAAAAGTGGCTTAGTGTGAACGTAGTTCAATTACAAAAAAAGCGGTTTAGTGTGAAAAGGGTTAATTGGAAAGATAGTTAAGAAGAATATATATATATATATGTATATATATATATGACATATGGGTGTCAACATCCCTGCTGCTGCGTATCATGTTGCATGCATGGCACATTTTTATTTTTTAATGACGATTTTTGAGTTTTAGGGCTGACATGACCAATTCTGATTGGCTGGATGACGTGTCTTTGAGCTGTGTGGTTCTGATGATCTCCTAGTTAATCTAAAGGCTCTAACTAAGCTAATACATCTATATAAGCACATCTAATCTAACCCTAATCTAAACTAAATTCATTCATAAGCCTCCATGCTGCTGCATCCAAAACTAAAATAGTTTCACTTCTTCAATGAATCAAAGCATAGGAATTGTGAAAAAGGGGAGCAATTCTAGAACAACAACAAATGCTTAATTCAGATCCATATTCTTTCTTCTTCTACCACTGTGAGTTCAGTTACTTTCACAAGATAATTAACTAAAAATAATGGTGATAAGTGTGAATTGGACTGTATGACTATGCCTGTATCATATGTTAATTATATTTATGCAAGTTTATGTTAATTAGATCTATGCAAGCTTATGTTGATTAGAACCACCCTATTCTATGCAAGTTTATGTTAATTAGATCTGTGCAAGTTTATGTTAATTAGTTCTATGCAAGTTTATGTTGATTAGATCTATTTTATTCTATGCAAGTTTATGTTAGTTAGATCTATCCAAGTTTATGTTAATTAGATCTATGCAAGTTTATTTTGATTAGATCTATTCTATTCTATGCAAGTTTATGTTAATAAGATCTACGCAAGTTTATGTTAAATAGATCTATGCAAGTCTTTGTTAATTAGATCTATGCAAGTTTATGTTGATTAGATCTATCCTATTCTATGCAAGTTTATGTTAATTAGATCTATGCATGTTTATGTTAATTACGTCTATACAAGTTTATTTGATTAGATTTATTCTATTCTATTCAAGTTTATGTTAATTAGATCTATGCAAGTTTAGGTTAATTGGATCTATGAAAGTTTATGTTGATTAGATTTATTCTATTCTATGCAAGTTTATGTTAATTAGATCTATGCAAGTTTATGTTGATCAGATCTATCCTTTTCTATGCAAGTTTATGATAATTAGATCTATGCATGTTTATGTTAATTAGATCTATGCAAGTTTATGTTAATTAGATCTATGCAAGTTTATGTTGATTATATCTATTCTATTCTATGCAAGTTTATGTTAATTAGATCTATGCAAGTTTATGTTAATTAGATCTATGCAAGTTTATGTTAATTAGATATATGCAAGTTTATGTTGATTAGATCTATCCTATACTATGCAAGTTTATGTTAATTAGATCTATGCAAGTTTATGTTAATTAGATCTATGCAAGTTTATGTTAATTAGATCCATCCTGTTCTATGCAAGTTTATGTTAATTAGAACTATGCAAGTTTATGTTAATTAGGTCTATACAAGTTTATGTTGATTAGATCCATCCTATTCTATGCAAGTTCATAATCCATATGATTATTGGATCTATATTATGTGTGGATGATGTCTCTTTCCCTCTTTTTTTCCTTTTTCTTATGAGTTAAGCTAACGACGAGCCTAACATATTATGTGAATTATACGTACGAATGGCCTAGGAACGTTGGGGAAAAGTTTGGGAAAAACATTGAATATTATGTAATTGGCATAAATTGGTTTGTAATCATGCAATTAACCTGGGCATAAATGGGTATAATTTATGTGCATGGAATTATGGACATAATTCGAATGAGAATTATGAACATAGCCTTAATTGGGAATTATGGACAAATTGGAATATGTATATCAATTCAAATTGGGGTTTGAATGATAGAATGAGACAATGAACGCTTAAGACACGAGGTTATACTTGGTTTGCGGTATAAGCCTACTCGGACCCGCCCGGCACATCCAGCAACCGCAAACGGCAGTCTAATGTGAGAGGTCAAAGGCATAAACTAGATGCCTAATAAGGCAAAGACATGAGGTTAGATTCGGATTGCGGTATAAGCCTGCCTGGACATGCCTGGCAAATCCAGCAACCGCAAAACGGAATCTAATGCGGGATCTTACAAGATTACGGTTATAATGAATTAAATAAAACTTAACCAAGATAAGACATATAATGGGACATGGGGTTAAGTCGGTGACATGGGTGACATGTGAAATATAATTAGAAACACTTAACCAAGTTGAAACATGTAAGAAGACATGAATAAGAAGGGGTTAAGTGGGAAATTCTAGTGGGGACCAAGCATAGACAGGAAGCTTGTGTCAAGTGTGGGGACCCTTTTCAACCATTAACCCATTTAGTATCTATATGAGCTCGAACTAGGTCGAGGGCGAGACACACTTACTGGGATTGATTGTAAGAGGTCAAACGGGTTAGCGGTGGCAACGCAAGTCCAACGGAGTCATGTGTGTGCATGGGCCCGGGCTAGTAGGTAAGACGTTATTGCATCGTGTAGGTATAAGCCATGCATCCTTAGTAGTATCGGGTTGCCACTTTAGGGAGTGATACACCCTATTGTGGGACCAGCACGGGTATCTACGAGTTAGGGAGCCGATCGAATGGGGAGGGTAGTGGGTACAACTAGTGGAGATAGGAGCAGGCGACACCCACAATAGCAACTAGGGGTACACGAAACTACCATTATCATTATAATTAGTAAGAGGGATCAACTTTTTGTATAACTAGTATTGGCGCGGTGTAGGAATTATCTTATAGTGATTAGAAGCGCAATCAATGTTTATCTTGTCCCATCTTGCTAACCTTGTCATACCTGTTTATGTTACAGTCATTTCTAATATCCAGTTTATGTTCTTATCCTATTTCTTTAATGATTATATTATTAAAGTCACTGGACTCGCCAGACTATATGTCTGACCTCATTTGTTTCACCTCTTTTTTTCCTTCCCCCCTCCAGGTTCTTAGGGTGGGATAGTGGAGCTTGACTTGGATCTCTTTCTCTCTCTTTTGGAAGTGCTTGAAGTTGCTGAATGTAATGTTCAGCTTTATCTTCATTTTTATTATGGCTATTTGTAACGGGATTATGCTTTCGGTTTTCATGTAATAATTTGACCAAGATGGATATTTGTGTACTTGGTTTTACAAGTTGGTTTTGATGTTGTAACCAAACTATGTTCCGTCTTCACTGCAATGAAGTTATTTTAAATTTTGAAGTACCATTTTTATATATCTGTCTTGTGATGTTTTGTTCTATACACTTATAATGCTCCATGAAAGTTGATGCATTCCCTTTGTGAGTGACATAAATGGACGTGGGATGTTAAAATGATTTTGAGTGGTTGTGCGTCTCCTCCTCGCATGACCTTTTCTGAGCTTGTTTCCTTATCTTCAAGGCGGAATTTCGGGCTATAACGTCAAGCGATGTGTTGAGTTGAACATTTCTACTGTACTTTTTGGAACCAGACCAAAATGTGGTTAACACTTAGAACATAGTAAATTGATACTATTTTGTAACACCCCACGTCCATTAATGTCAATCACAAGGGGAATGCATTAACTTCCATGGAGCTTATTTAGTGCATAGAACAGAATCTAACAAGACATACAAATAATGGTACTTGAAAGATTTAAAACAACTTTTATTGCAGCGGAAAAATAGTTTGATTACAACAACTTCATAAACCAAGTATACTTAATATCCATCTTGACAAATTTGTTTTCTGAATACATAAAGTAAAAACCATAAACCCCAACACAAGTAGCCATAAAAAAGATGAGCTGAACTTTACTTTCAGTAATCCAAGCACTTCTAAAAGAGAGAGAAAGAGATTCAAGATCAAGCTCCACTAGTACTAGTCCCACCCTGAGAACCTTGGGGGGGGGAAGAAAAGAGGCGAAAACAAGGGGGTCAGACATAAAGTCTGGTGAGTATAATAATTTTAACAATATAATTATTAAAGTAACTAGGATAAGGCATAAACTGGTAAAACAAAGTATGAGTGTGAAACAAGTGGGCATGACAAAGAAAACAAGAGGAATATTCTCGCGTTAATCTGGTTCCTAATCACTACAGGATAATTACTACACTGCACCAATGTTAATTACACCGCACCATTACTAGTCAACCTAAAAAAAGTGATCCCGCCTACAGAACATAACAATGATAATGGTAGTTTCGTGTACCCCTAGTTACCTTCATAGGTGTCGCCTGCCCCTATCTCCACTAGTTGTACCCACTACCTCCATGCGATCGGCTTCCTAACTCATAATACCCAAAACCACCAAAGATGCACGGCTTATATCTACACGATGCAACAACGTGTTACCTACTAGCCCGGGCCCACATGCGCACATGACCCCGTTGTACTTGCGTCGCCACTGCTAACCCGTTTTGACCTCTTACAATCAAACCCAGTAAGTGTGTCCCGTCCTCGACTTGGGTCGAGCTCACAAAGATACTTAATGGGTTATCGGTTTGAAAAGGGTCCCCACACAAGCTTTCCACCTATGCTTGGTCCCCACTAGAATTTCCCACTTAACCCCATTCTTATTCATGTCTTCTTACATCTTTCAAGTAGGTTAAGTGTTTCTAATCGTATTTCATAAGCCACCCAAGGCACCCACTTAACCCCCATGTCCCACCACATGTTTATCTGGTTAAGCGTTACTTAATTCATATATAATTGTAACATTGTAAAGACCTCCCACATTAGACTGACATTTGCGGTTGTTGGATTTTCCGGGCGGGTCCAGGCAGTCTTATACCGCAAACGAGCCTAACCTCGTGTCTTTACAATTGTTATGCATTTAGTTCATGCCTTTGACCTCTCACATTAGACTACCGTTTGTGGTTGCTGGATTTGCCGGGCAGGTCCGGGCAGTCTTACACCACAAACGAGTCTAACCTCTGTCTTAGGCGGTTAATTATTACACATCTTTATTTAACCCCAAATTGGATTAATATCTCTATTCAAATTTGTCAATAAATACCAAATTCATTTATGTCCATAATTGTCACCTAAATTATGTCCACAAATTATACCTATTAATGTCTCAAATTAATAATATGCCCTTTTAAGTCCACTTTAGGCCAATTCACAATTATGCATTTTTTATATCTTCCCATCGCCCCCACGCTATTCATACGTTTTAATATGACATATGTTAGACTCGCAATAGTCTAACTTATAAAAGGAAGAACAATGTCACACCTTGCATAACACATAAAATAGATCTAAGTTTACATAGCCAATAACTTGCATATATGTGTATGGTTTTCCTATAACTTGCATATGAACAAACTAGCATATGATTCTCATACCAAAATAGCATAGGCAATTTGCATAACTATGTACTGCCATGAATCTAAATATAGATCTAAACATAAAGGTGTGAACTTGCAAATGGATCTAAACATAAAAATGTGAACTTCCATATGGATCTAAACATAAAGATTAATGTCACATGTTTGCATATAAACTAGCATATGTATCTACATGATTCACATATGTTTTAACATCCCATCTTGCATAAGATTCACATATGTCTTAATATCCCAAACTTGCATAAGATTCATATATATTTTAACATCCCGAACTTGCATATAATTCATATAAGAATATATATTCCAACATCACAAACTTGCATATATAAGAACATGTAATCCAACATCACAAACTTGCATATAATTCAACGTCACATGATTCAAAATCATATTCTCATAATCCCAATTATAACTTATCATAATTAAATTAATTAATTAATTTGTGAAAGATATTATACTCACAAACAAAAGAATAGTCTTGTCTTTCTGGAATCTGTATTCTGAAACTGAATTGCTCGCCTTTGATGTAGACTAATCGTTATTTAGATTTAGATTTGATTTTGATTCTTGCTTTAATCTTGTTCTTGAGTTGAAAGAGATGGCGGCTACTCTAGGTTCTCCATTGACGGCATGGAAGCTCTTGGTATGAATTAGTATGATTTTAGGTTAAGATTTAGGTTGCTTATATAGAATTTTGATTGATTAAGAGCCGTCCGATTAACCTAGAATCAATCAAGACCATCAAGCCAAGATAGAATAACACCTCAGCCCTAATGACTCAGCAACAGGTTAGTACAGCGTCATCTTTCAGATCTTCCCGGGGAGGGGGGCAGGTCGACCCCCTGGTCGAACTGGCCTTTGGGCGGGAGATTTCCCGCCCAGCCTGCTGCCCTGTTTTGAATTTGAATTTCTGAACTGTTTATTTAAATTCTGAAACTTCTGAAGGTCATAACTTCTTCATACGAAGTCCAATTCACACAAACTCGGACTCTATCTCAAGCAGAATTCTGAGACGAACGCAATGACACTACCCAGTTCCCTTAATTCTCACATTTGAATTTAAGTATTCTTTAATTTTAATATTTAAAAATCACATGGTGTTACATTCTCACCTCCTTAAAGGATTTCGCCCCCGAAATCTCCAAGTTAAGGAGAACGTATATCCTAACATTCAATCATCCATCTACTCAACCATCAAACACAGGCATCCACTGTCCTTACAAGATTTCTAATGCCATATGAACATATGCAAAAAAAGTGTGTGTATATGTTCCTTGTCTAATGCAAAATCAGGCGGTCTACTGATTCAATTGACCTCCTTAATGCAAATCATGATAGTGCCATACATCCATTATGTATGCGAAAGAATCCAATCGATACATATTATTTCTACATGTGTGCAAAACCATTCATCAAAATGCAGCATCCATATGATAACACAACCATTATTCATCCATTAATTTAAAAATGCACACACATTTACATGCAATATGAAGGTGATTGAGCCGATCTAGTGCCTAATTTGTGTGTACATGCGTCCACGAGCAACCACTTGCATCCACCAAACATATCATGTCTCAAACACATGTTTGCAACCATAGGGTTCTTCCTAACTAAAGATCGAAGGTGTCATCGCAAAGATAATACTAAATGATAGGACAAGTACCAACAAAGCAGTCGAAAAAGGAGAAGTTAAAAAAACCATACCCTCAAAAAGGAAAGGGTACTGCGTACGCATCTTATCTTCCGTCTCCCAAGTCGCGTCTCTTTGATCATCTCCCCATTGCACTTTGACCAACTTGACCTCTTTGTTGCGTAGCTTTTTGACCTCCGATCCGAGAATGCGTGTAGGAGCTCGTCTAACCATGGCATTGCGCTCTACTTCCACTTCTTCGAGCGTGCTCGGCTCCACCACTTCCGTTGTATCATGTAAATACTTACGCAAATGCTAAATGTGAAACACGTCATGAACTTGTAACACCCCGAATTTCGGTTAATGCTAAAATTCACTAATTACAGAATAAATAATCTCAGATGTGAGAATTGGGGGAAACGGGCTGCGTCATTGCGTTCGTCTTGGAAAAATACGCGAAATAGAGTCCGAGTTTTCGGAAATCGGAGCCCGTATGGCCCAGTTATGGCCCGATGAAGTTTGCAGAAAATTCTAAGCTAAAAACAGATTTAATAATTTAAATTCAGATTTTAAAATAAAGCAGGCGGGGTCAGGCGGGAAGATTCCCGCCCTACCCATGTCGACAGGGCTGTCGACAGGCCTGTCGACAGGGGGTGTCGACTTGCCTGTCGACTTGCCTGTCGACAGGGGGTGGCGTCCAGAGAACCTGGGTGCACCAGGTTGCACCAGGTTGGGTTTTAGGCTGGCTTGGAGGGCTGGTTTCTGGAAGCTTCTTGGATCTGAGGGTCCTAAACCAATCTAGGGTTAATCTAAGGGCCTAAAACACTCACCTAATCTATAAATACACCCTAAACCCTACACTAATTCATTCATAATTAAATCTAGTAACTAAACTATGGCAAAATGAAACTTGAAGGAGCCTCCATCAAAATTAGAGAAGGGATAGCATTCCAAATCAACTTCTAGCCTCTTAATCTTCTTCATTAGTTTGCTAATTTTGTTTTGGTGAGATTCTATCTCCTTAATAATCAATTGTTAAATTGATTAAGATAGGATATGATGATGTATGGATATGTTTGAGGATCAATGTGTTTATGCAAGCTTTGTGTAGTGTATGTTATGTGTTTTGCAAGTTATATACCATATGTCATGCAAGTTTAATGTTATGTAGTCATGACATCTATATGCAAGTTTGGTGCTATGTTTCATGATGATTATGATGCAAAACACTAAGTTGAACATTGATCTATTATGCAAGTTTAAGTATGTGATTCTATGCATGCTAAGTATGTGATATTATGCATATTTAATAAGTGGGTTTATGCATATTTAACAAGTGGGTTTATGCATATTTAATAAGTGGGTTTATGCATATTTAATAAGTGGGTTTATGCATATTTAACAAGTGGGTTTATGCATGTTTAATAAGTGGGTTATGCATATTTAATAAGTGGGTAAATGCATGTTTAACATGTTATGCAAGATATGAGAATGCTTATATGCAAGTTCAACATGTTATGTAAGTTACATGTATGTTGTTATGCAAGTTCATATGCAAGTTATGTGTATGATGTATGTAAGTTACATGTATGTTGTTATGCAAGTTCATATGCAAGTTATGTGTATGATGTATGTAAGTTACATGTATGTTGTTATGCAAGTTCATATGCAAGTTATGTGTATGATGTTACGTAAGTTACATGTATGTTGTTATGCAAGTTCATATGCAAGTTATGTGTATGATGTATGTAAGTTACATGTATGTTGTTATGCAAGTTCATATGCAAGTTATGTGTATGATGTTATGTAAGTTACTTGTATGTTGTTATGCAAGTTCATATGCAAGTTATGTATATGCTTAAATGCAAGTTAACATGTTATGCAAGTTATGTGAATGCTTATATGCAAGTTTAACATGTCATGCAAGTTATGTGAATGCTTATATGCAAGTTTAACATGTTAATATATGCTCATATATGCAAGTTTGGGATTAAATGTAGTTGGGTTAATATATGCTCATATATGCAAGTTGACATCCTCTTAACCCATGACAAAGTTATATGCTAAGATTTGGTTAAACCCAAGATATTTGTGATACATCTTCCCTTTATTATGTCGTGAAATGAGAACGATTTACGTGGGGAACGATGGGGTTAATAAATATGTTAATAAAAGTATGATTGGGTATGATTAAGTATACCATAAAAATAAATTAACATAAGTGGGAATTTACCTATTGAGTTAGGTCTACCCCATGGGAATTTACCTATTGAGTTAGGTCTACCCATGTTATGAAAAACTTAATATTAATTAAGGATAATTAATATAAATTAGGAGGATGATTAATTAGATGTAATTAATCGACTAAGACACGAGGTTGGACTCATTTGTAGTGTAAAACTGCCCGGACCCAACCGGCTTAACCAGTTGCTACAAATGTTAGCCCAATGTGAGAGGTCTTAGGCACAAACTAAATACGTGATTAATGTAAAGACACGAGGTTAGACTCGGTTATGACATAAGGCTGCCCGGACCCAACCGGCTTAACCAGCGGTCATAAAAGATAGTCTAATGTGAGAGGTCTTTATGAGGATCACGGTCATAATTAATTAAGAAACACTTAACCATATAAGCATGTAGTGGGGCATGAGGGTTAAGTGGGTGCCTTGGGTGGCTTGTGGTAACTAGTGGGGTGCCTGGGGTGGCATGAGGAAATTAGTGGGTTGCCTTGGGTGGCAATAGAAAATACAATTAGAATACTTAACTAAAGTGGAACATGTAATTAAACACGATTAAAGGATTAAGTAAGTGCCTCGGGTGGCATGTGGGAATTAAGTAAATGACTTGGGTGGCATGTGGAAATCTAGTGGGTGCCTTGAGTGGTAATTAAAATATGATTAAATAACTTAACCAGGATTTATAACATGAAGGTAGACATGATTATTAAAAAGGGTTAAGTGGGATACACTAGATAGAATAACAAGCTTAGGGGGTAGCTTGTGGGGGCCCATCTCAACCAATATCCCAAACGTATCTTAGTGGGCTCGACTCAAGTCGAGTGACGGGACACGCATATTGGGCTTGACTATAAGAGGCCAAAACGGGTTAGCGATGGCAACGTAGGACCAACGGGTTTCATATGCGTGTGTGGACCCGGGCTGGTTAGTAAGTCGTTGTTGCATCGTGTAGGTATAAAGCCGTGCACCGTTGATATTATCAGGTTGCCACTTTGGGGAATGATACACCCCATTGTGGGACCAGCACGGATATCTACGTTAGGGAGCCGATCGCTTGGGAGTAGTGGGTACACCTATGTAGTTAGCTAGGGGTACAAGAAACTACTGGGTTTAAATTACTAAGTACATTTAGTGGGATCAACCTTTAAGTAGGAATTACTCTTGGTGGGTAGAACTGGTGTGGTGCAGTGTAGGAATTACCCTTGGGTGGATAAGTCTGGGAGGGTGTAATCTAGTAATTATCCTTGGGTGGATAAATGCGTCTTTCCGGTTATCTTAGTACATCCCGTGTTTAGTTGGCTACGTAGTGTAGTCATTATCCCCAGAGGTACCATACCTTGTTTATATCATACCCTAATTACTTTAATGATTGTATTGTTAGGGTTATAGGACTCACTCAGACTTATGTCTGACCCCGTTGTTTTTATCTTTTTCCCCCAACCCCAGGTTATCAGAGTGGGCTTAGTGCTAGTGGGCTTTGATCAGATTGCTGTATCTATCCTTTGGAGCTTGGATCGTTGAAGTAAAGCTCAGTTCATCTTTTCTTTTATGGCTATTGATTACTCAGTGGGATTATGTACTTATTTTTATCAAGATGGATATTCTGTACTTGACTCTTGTATGGTTTTGTGATGTAACCAAACATGTTTTACTTTCCGCTGCGATGAAATGATGTTTTAAATTTTCAAGTATTACTTATATCTGTCTTGCTGTAATTTTACTGTTCTATATTCACTCAAAATACTTCACCAAAACTAAGGCATTCCCCTCTTATGAGTGACCTTAGCGGGTGTGGGGTGTTACACGTGGTATCGGAGCTTAAGGTTACCAGAACAGATAAAATTTTAGAAAAACTATTTTTCTAAGAAAATTTTTGAAGGAGTATTTTCAAAAGCATGTCTTTTAAGAGAAAAGTTTTTGAGAGAAAAGCATAATCCCCGACAGCCATATCTTTATCTTTCGAATTCTCCGGTTGAATCTCTTCCTCTCTCTCATTTTGAGTTTCCCCTCCGCGTATAGATGATCTTTCTAAGATAGATAAGAATGGAAGACCACTTCAAGGGACTTAGACGTTAGTTGGATTAGAAGTAGGTTCAAGAAGGAGGAGGACTTGTAGTTACCTATTGGATGGACAATGGGAGGAAGGCTTAAATAGTTGTTTGGTTAATGAAGGAAGAAACCTCATTGGTGGGAGGTTGCGAGTGGAGAATGGGAAAAAGAAGGCGAGTAGTTATCCTTTAGGAGGAATAGGACATTTTATTAGGATTATCCAAAGAGGCAGGGGCAAGGTACGGAATCTTCTGGAGGGTAGTTGTATTCCCTCACGGCTAGTGTACCAGATGGGGATAGGACCGTCTAGGTTGGAATTTGGGATTTCTATATTATCTGATTCAAACTTTATTTGATTCTGACGCATCGAGTTCGTTTATCTCATCATTGTTAGTTGAGTCACTGCACTTAGACACCAGTTTGGTAGATGATCCCTTAGTTGTTTCAAACCCAATTGGGGCTCCATGATGTGTTTGGGTTTGAAAGTTGCTATACTTAGCGTTGAGTTTAGATATGATGCTTGTTGGGCTTCACGGGCTATGGGTTAGTTTGGGGGCATGGACTGGTTATCCAATAGGGGTGCCGTTCTTGATTTCGAAGGGAGAGTTGTTAGGCTTATGACCCGCTTGGGTAACACTCTCGAGATCTCTTGTAATCCCATAGAATCTGTTATGCTAAGTTATCTAGAATCGCTTGACACGTCGGTCGAGAGTTTGTGAACTGTTAGAAGTGGTCCGGGAATACTCGGATGTGTTTGTGAAGGTGAAGGGCTTACCTCCGGAGCGGGAGATTGACTTCCGAATATATCGGTTAGACAATACCAAACCAGTATCTTGGCCAGTGTGCCACATGGATCCTCGTGAGAGGAGGGAACTCCATAAGTAAGTAGGCGATTTGCTTGAGAAGGGGTTCATAAGACGAAGTATATCGGAGTGGGGTGCTCCAGTAGTTTTTGCCACGAAGGCGGATGGGTCCTTCAGACTTTGTGTAGGCTAAAGAGAACTAAATAAACTCACAAAGAAGAATAGACACCCATTGCTGAGGATTGATGATCTCTTTGATCAGTTGGTTGGCGCCTCAAGGTTTTCGCAGATGGACTTAGCTACAGGGTTCGTCAGTTGAAGAGTGGCTGAGGATAGTATAGAGAAGACTGCCTTTAGGACTCCGGATGGTTTTTATGAGTGGCTGGTGATGCCATTTGGGTTGACGAACGCCCCCGCATACTTTGTTGATTTGATGAGAAGGGTGTTCAGGGAGTACCTAAATAAGTTCGTGATGGTCTTGGTGGGTGACATCTTGGTCTTTTCTAGGAGCGAAATAAGTTTCCGTATGTGCTCAATAGGGTGAGTAAAGCCAGTCATGGGAAGAACGGTGGTTTTGGAGCGAGACTGGCGAGGACATCCAAAGTTGGTCAAAGGCTTAATTGTTTAGCCATTATTTATTTTATTAGTATCATCTCACGTAGGTCGCCTGAACTCGAAGGAGATATCCCTTGGGTGTTTGTCTGATATTAGTTTAGGCCTTTGGGGCTTGCATTTGGGGGATGTCGAGCTCGACTAGGGTGGTCTGCGTGAGAGATGGACAGTTGTGATGATTTTGGATGGGATTCTTAGCATCCTATGAGTTTGAAATAGCGTATACCCATGGCAAGGGAAACATGGTAGCGGACGCCTCAAGTAGAAAGAGGTTGTCCCTGAGTTCATTGTTCGTTGAACGACGGAGCTTAGAGTTTATTTCTATGTTTGACTTTAGACCTTCCGTTGACTTTGTACCCGGTTTGCTAGCCTCCTTGGAGGTTAGGCCTACTCTTTTGGGATGAATTGACGAGGCATAGCGAGACGACCCACAGTTGGTTGAGTTAGTAGAGAAGCTCATAAGGAGGGGGAGTCATCCAGCCATTTGAATAGGTACACCCTAGATGGTAAGGGGTGGTTGCGTAGAGACGGTAGACTTTGTGTACCGCAAGACAAGGGTTTGTGGAAGGCTATACTTGATGATGCACATCGGTCGAAGATGACCATTCATCCCGAAAGGGACAAGATGTACCAAGACATGAAGCGAGTTTTCTTCTGGGCCGGTATGAAGAAAGACGCGGCCAAGTATGTCGCTAGATGCTTGGTGTGCTGACAAGTGGAAGCGGAGCAGAAGAAACCCGGGGGGTTGCTTCACCCGTTGGAAGTTCCGTAATGGGAAGTGGGATAGTGTCTCATTGGATTACCGAAATCAAGGAAGGGTAATACGGGGATTGGGCTTATGGTAGATAGACTTACTAAGTGCGCCCATTTTATACCCGTAAAGAGTAAGAGAACTGCTCCATGGCTAGCTTCAGTTTACATTCAAGAGATTATTAGATTGCATGGTGTACCTTCCAGTATAGTGAGCGATCGAGATCCTATCTTCACTAGAGAGTTTTAGAAGAGTTTGCAAGAGGCGGTAGGGACTCAGTTGTGTTTTAGTACCGCATATCATCCTCAGACGGACGACCAGACTGAGAGGGTGAATCGTATTTTGACGTTATGTATTTTGGAAGTACATGGGAAGAGCATCTTCCATTGGTGAAGTTCGCGTATAATAACAGCTTTCAGTCTAGTATTGGTATGGCTCCTTTCGAAGCTCTTTATGGAAGGCCTTGTTGATCACCTACATGTTGGTGGGAATCTACGGATAAGATCTTGGTTGGGCCAATGTGGTTAGAGAGACTTCAGAGAAGATTGACTTGGTTCGAAGAAGGATGAAAGCGGCGGAATCTTATGCGGATAAGAGGAGAACAGAGCTTGAGTTTGATATTAGGACATGCTTTTTATCAAGGTATCTCCGTTGCGGAATGTGGTTCACTTTGGATCTGTTGGGAAGTGAGCACCAAGGTTTGTTGGACCGTTTCCTGTTAAGGAAAGGATTGGACGGATAGCATATAGGGTGGAGTTGCCTGAGAGACTTAGTAGTGTACATGGTGTATTCCAAGTGTCACATTTGAGGAAGTGCCTACACGAGACCGCATAGGTAGTAGAGCCGAGCTTACTTAGAGAAGTGGAAGTAGAGCGTGATGCGACGATTCGACGAGCTCCTATTCGCATCCTTGGGTCAGAAACTAGGAAGTTGAGGATCAGAGAAGTTCAGCTAGTTAAGGTGCAATGGGGAGATGACGGAAGCAATGCTACTTGGGAGACAGAAGCGAAGATGCGTTCTTTGTATCCATTTCTTTTTGAGAGTATAATTTCTCCTCTATCGTTTGACTAGTACTTATCTTATCTTTAGTATGTCCTCTCGTTAGTGCTGTTTGACCTTTAGATAGGGTAAACCTATAGTTGAAACATGTGTTTGAGACATGTTATGGTTGATGGATGCAAGTGGATGCAAGTGTTTGCTAGTGGTTGCTCGTGGATGCATATATACACACTCTAGGCACTAGATCGGCTCAGTCACTTCATATTGCATATTGCATATAATTGTGTGTAGGTAGCTATATTTATGGATGTATAATGATTGTGTTATCATATGGATGATGCATTTTGGTGAATGGTTGTGCACTCATATAGATACTGTATGTGTCGATAGGGTTATCTCGCATACATATTGGATGCATGGCACTATCATGGTTTGCATATGTTCGTACATTAGATAGGGAACATATACACGCACTTTTCGCATATGCTCATACATCATTAGAAATTGTTTTAAGGACAATGGATGCCCGTGTTTGATGGATTGAGTAGATGGTTGTTTGGATGGTAGGATATGCATTCTCCTTAGCTTAGAGATTTCGGGGACGAAATCCTTTAAGGAGGGGAGAATGTAACACCCCGAATTTCGGTTAATGCTAAAATTCACTAATTACAGAATAAATAATCTCAGATGTGAGAATTGGGGGAAACGGGCTGCGTCATTGCGTTCGTCTCGGAAAAATACGCGAAATAGAGTCCGAGTTTTCGGAAATCGGAGCCCGTATGGCCCAGTTATGGCCCGATGAAGTTTGCAGAAAATTCTAAGCTAAAAACAGATTTAATAATTTAAATTCAGATTTTAAAATAAAGCAGGCGGGGTCAGGCGGGAAGATTCCCGCCCTACCCATGTCGACAGGGCTGTCGACAGGCCTGTCGACAGGGGGTGTCGACTTGCCTGTCGACTTGCCTGTCGACAGGGGGTGGCGTCCAGAGAACCTGGGTGCACCAGGTTGCACCAGGTTGGGTTTTAGGCTGGCTTGGAGGGCTGGTTTCTGGAAGCTTCTTGGATCTGAGGGTCCTAAACCAATCTAGGGTTAATCTAAGGGCCTAAAACACTCACCTAATCTATAAATACACCCTAAACCCTACCCTAATTCATTCATAATTAAATCTAGTAACTAAACTATGGCAAAATGAAACTTGAAGGAGCCTCCATCAAAATTAGAGAAGGGATAGCATTCCAAATCAACTTCTAGCCTCTTAATCTTCTTCATTAGTTTGCTAATTTTGTTTTGGTGAGATTCTATCTCCTTAATAATCAATTGTTAAATTGATTAAGATAGGATATGATGATGTATGGATATGTTTGAGGATCAATGTGTTTATGCAAGCTTTGTGTAGTGTATGTTATGTGTTTTGCAAGTTATATACCATATGTCATGCAAGTTTAATGTTATGTAGTCATGACATCTATATGCAAGTTTGGTGCTATGTTTCATGATGATTATGATGCAAAACACTAAGTTGAACATTGATCTATTATGCAAGTTTAAGTATGTGATTCTATGCATGCTAAGTATGTGATATTATGCATATTTAATAAGTGGGTTTATGCATATTTAACAAGTGGGTTTATGAATATTTAATAAGTGGGTTTATGCATATTTAATAAGTGGGTTTATGCATATTTAACAAGTGGGTTTATGCATGTTTAATAAGTGGGTTATGCATATTTAATAAGTGGGTAAATGCATGTTTAACATGTTATGCAAGATATGAGAATGCTTATATGCAAGTTCAACATGTTATGTAAGTTACATGTATGTTGTTATGCAAGTTCATATGCAAGTTATGTGTATGATGTATGTAAGTTACATGTATGTTGTTATGCAAGTTCATATGCAAGTTATGTGTATGATGTATGTAAGTTACATGTATGTTGTTATGCAAGTTCATATGCAAGTTATGTGTATGATGTTACGTAAGTTACATGTATGTTGTTATGCAAGTTCATATGCAAGTTATGTGTATGATGTATGTAAGTTACATGTATGTTGTTATGCAAGTTCATATGCAAGTTATGTGTATGATGTTATGTAAGTTACTTGTATGTTGTTATGCAAGTTCATATGCAAGTTATGTATATGCTTAAATGCAAGTTAACATGTTATGCAAGTTATGTGAATGCTTATATGCAAGTTTAACATGTCATGCAAGTTATGTGAATGCTTATATGCAAGTTTAACATGTTAATATATGCTCATATATGCAAGTTTGGGATTAAATGTAGTTGGGTTAATATATGCTCATATATGCAAGTTGACATCCTCTTAACCCATGACAAAGTTATATGCTAAGATTTGGTTAAACCCAAGATATTTGTGATACATCTTCCCTTTATTATGTCGTGAAATGAGAACGATTTACGTGGGGAACGATGGGGTTAATAAATATGTTAATAAAAGTATGATTGGGTATGATTAAGTATACCATAAAAATAAATTAACATAAGTGGGAATTTACCTATTGAGTTAGGTCTACCCCATGGGAATTTACCTATTGAGTTAGGTCTACCCATGTTATGAAAAACTTAATATTAATTAAGGATAATTAATATAAATTAGGAGGATGATTAATTAGATGTAATTAATCGACTAAGACACGAGGTTGGACTCATTTGTAGTGTAAAACTGCCCGGACCCAACCGGCTTAACCAGTTGCTACAAATGTTAGCCCAATGTGAGAGGTCTTAGGCACAAACTAAATACGTGATTAATGTAAAGACACGAGGTTAGACTCGGTTATGACATAAGGCTGCCCGGACCCAACCGGCTTAACCAGCGGTCATAAAAGATAGTCTAATGTGAGAGGTCTTTATGAGGATCACGGTCATAATTAATTAAGAAACACTTAACCATATAAGCATGTAGTGGGGCATGAGGGTTAAGTGGGTGCCTTGGGTGGCTTGTGGTAACTAGTGGGGTGCCTGGGGTGGCATGAGGAAATTAGTGGGTTGCCTTGGGTGGCAATAGAAAATACAATTAGAATACTTAACTAAAGTGGAACATGTAATTAAACACGATTAAAGGATTAAGTAAGTGCCTCGGGTGGCATGTGGGAATTAAGTAAATGACTTGGGTGGCATGTGGAAATCTAGTGGGTGCCTTGAGTGGTAATTAAAATATGATTAAATAACTTAACCAGGATTTATAACATGAAGGTAGACATGATTATTAAAAAGGGTTAAGTGGGATACACTAGATAGAATAACAAGCTTAGGGGGTAGCTTGTGGGGGCCCATCTCAACCAATATCCCAAACGTATCTTAGTGGGCTCGACTCAAGTCGAGTGACGGGACACGCATATTGGGCTTGACTATAAGAGGCCAAAACGGGTTAGCGATGGCAACGTAGGACCAACGGGTTTCATATGCGTGTGTGGACCCGGGCTGGTTAGTAAGTCGTTGTTGCATCGTGTAGGTATAAAGCCGTGCACCGTTGATATTATCAGGTTGCCACTTTGGGGAATGATACACCCCATTGTGGGACCAGCACGGATATCTACGTTAGGGAGCCGATCGCTTGGGAGTAGTGGGTACACCTATGTAGTTAGCTAGGGGTACAAGAAACTACTGGGTTTAAATTACTAAGTACATTTAGTGGGATCAACCTTTAAGTAGGAATTACTCTTGGTGGGTAGAACTGGTGTGGTGCAGTGTAGGAATTACCCTTGGGTGGATAAGTCTGGGAGGGTGTAATCTAGTAATTATCCTTGGGTGGATAAATGCGTCTTTCCGGTTATCTTAGTACATCCCGTGTTTAGTTGGCTACGTAGTGTAGTCATTATCCCCAGAGGTACCATACCTTGTTTATATCATACCCTAATTACTTTAATGATTGTATTGTTAGGGTTATAGGACTCACTCAGACTTATGTCTGACCCCGTTGTTTTTATCTTTTTCCCCCAACCCCAGGTTATCAGAGTGGGCTTAGTGCTAGTGGGCTTTGATCAGATTGCTGTATCTATCCTTTGGAGCTTGGATCGTTGAAGTAAAGCTCAGTTCATCTTTTCTTTTATGGCTATTGATTACTCAGTGGGATTATGTACTTATTTTTATCAAGATGGATATTCTGTACTTGACTCTTGTATGGTTTTGTGATGTAACCAAACATGTTTTACTTTCCGCTGCGATGAAATGATGTTTTAAATTTTCAAGTATTACTTATATCTGTCTTGCTGTAATTTTACTGTTCTATATTCACTCAAAATACTTCACCGAAACTAAGGCATTCCCCTCTTATGAGTGACCTTAGCGGGTGTGGGGTGTTACACGTGGTATCGGAGCTTAAGGTTACCAGAACAGATAAAATTTTAGAAAAACTATTTTTCTAAGAAAATTTTTGAAGGAGTATTTTCAAAAACATGTCTTTTAAGAGAAAAGTTTTTGAGAGAAAAGCATAATCCCCGACAGCCATATCTTTATCTTTCGAATTCTCCGGTTGAATCTCTTCCTCTCTCTCATTTTGAGTTTCCCCTCCGCGTATAGATGATCTTTCTAAGATAGATAAGAATGGAAGACCACTTCAAGGGACTTAGACGTTAGTTGGATTAGAAGTAGGTTCAAGAAGGAGGAGGACTTGTAGTTACCTATTGGATGGACAATGGGAGGAAGGCTTAAATAGTTGTTTGGTTAATGAAGGAAGAAACCTCATTGGTGGGAGGTTGCGAGTGGAGAATGGGAAAAAGAAGGCGAGTAGTTATCCTTTAGGAGGAATAGGACATTTTATTAGGATTATCCAAAGAGGCAGGGGCAAGGTACGGAATCTTCTGGAGGGTAGTTGTATTCCCTCACGGCTAGTGTACCAGATGGGGATAGGACCGTCTAGGTTGGAATTTGGGATTTCTATATTATCTGATTCAAACTTTATTTGATTCTGACGCATCGAGTTCGTTTATCTCATCATTGTTAGTTGAGTCACTGCACTTAGACACCAGTTTGGTAGATGATCCCTTAGTTGTTTCAAACCCAATTGGGGCTCCATGATGTGTTTGGGTTTGAAAGTTGCTATACTTAGCGTTGAGTTTAGATATGATGCTTGTTGGGCTTCACGGGCTATGGGTTAGTTTGGGGGCATGGACTGGTTATCCAGTAGGGGTGCCGTTCTTGATTTCGAAGGGAGAGTTGTTAGGCTTATGACCCGCTTGGGTAACACTCTCGAGATCTCTTGTAATCCCATAGAATCTGTTATGCTAAGTTATCTAGAATCGCTTGACACGTCGGTCGAGAGTTTGTGAACTGTTAGAAGTGGTCCGGGAATACTCGGATGTGTTTGTGAAGGTGAAGGGCTTACCTCCGGAGCGGGAGATTGACTTCCGAATATATCGGTTAGACAATACCAAACCAGTATCTTGGCCAGTGTGCCACATGGCTCCTCGTGAGAGGAGGGAACTCCATAAGTAAGTAGGCGATTTGCTTGAGAAGGGGTTCATAAGACGAAGTATATCGGAGTGGGGTGCTCCAGTAGTTTTTGCCACGAAGGCGGATGGGTCCTTCAGACTTTGTGTAGGCTAAAGAGAACTAAATAAACTCACAAAGAAGAATAGACACCCATTGCTGAGGATTGATGATCTCTTTGATCAGTTGGTTGGCGCCTCAAGGTTTTCGCAGATGGACTTAGCTACAGGGTTCGTCAGTTGAAGAGTGGCTGAGGATAGTATAGAGAAGACTGCCTTTAGGACTCCGGATGGTTTTTATGAGTGGCTGGTGATGCCATTTGGGTTGACGAACGCCCCCGCATACTTTGTTGATTTGATGAGAAGGGTGTTCAGGGAGTACCTAAATAAGTTCGTGATGGTCTTGGTGGGTGACATCTTGGTCTTTTCTAGGAGCGAAATAAGTTTCCGTATGTGCTCAATAGGGTGAGTAAAGCCAGTCATGGGAAGAACGGTGGTTTTGGAGCGAGACTGGCGAGGACATCCAAAGTTGGTCAAAGGCTTAATTGTTTAGCCATTATTTATTTTATTAGTATCATCTCACGTAGGTCGCCTGAACTCGAAGGAGATATCCCTTGGGTGTTTGTCTGATATTGGTTTAGGCCTTTGGGGCTTGCATTTGGGGGATGTCGAGCTCGACTAGGGTGGTCTGCGTGAGAGATGGACAGTTGTGATGATTTTGGATGGGATTCTTAGCATCCTATGAGTTTGAAATAGCGTATACCCATGGCAAGGGAAACATGGTAGCGGACGCCTCAAGTAGAAAGAGGTTGTCCCTGAGTTCATTGTTCGTTGAACGACGGAGCTTAGAGTTTATTTCTATGTTTGACTTTAGACCTTCCGTTGACTTTGTACCCGGTTTGCTAGCCTCCTTGGAGGTTAGGCCTACTCTTTTGGGATGAATTGACGAGGCATAGCGAGACGACCCACAGTTGGTTGAGTTAGTAGAGAAGCTCATAAGGAGGGGGAGTCATCCAGCCATTTGAATAGGTACACCCTAGATGGTAAGGGGTGGTTGCGTAGAGACGGTAGACTTTGTGTACCGCAAGACAAGGGTTTGTGGAAGGCTATACTTGATGATGCACATCGGTCGAAGATGACCATTCATCCCGAAAGGGACAAGATGTACCAAGACATGAAGCGAGTTTTCTTCTGGGCCGGTATGAAGAAAGACGCGGCCAAGTATGTCGCTAGATGCTTGGTGTGCTGACAAGTGGAAGCGGAGCAGAAGAAACCCGGGGGGTTGCTTCACCCGTTGGAAGTTCCGTAATGGGAAGTGGGATAGTGTCTCATTGGATTACCGAAATCAAGGAAGGGTAATACGGGGATTGGGCTTATGGTAGATAGACTTACTAAGTGCGCCCACTTTATACCCGTAAAGAGTAAGAGAACTGCTCCATGGCTAGCTTCAGTTTACATTCAAGAGATTATTAGATTGCATGGTGTACCTTCCAGTATAGTGAGCGATCGAGATCCTATCTTCACTAGAGAGTTTTAGAAGAGTTTGCAAGAGGCGGTAGGGACTCAGTTGTGTTTTAGTACCGCATATCATCCTCAGACGGACGACCAGACTGAGAGGGTGAATCGTATTTTGACGTTATGTATTTTGGAAGTACATGGGAAGAGCATCTTCCATTGGTGAAGTTCGCGTATAATAACAGCTTTCAGTCTAGTATTGGTATGGCTCCTTTCGAAGCTCTTTATGGAAGGCCTTGTTGATCACCTACATGTTGGTGGGAATCTACGGATAAGATCTTGGTTGGGCCAATGTGGTTAGAGAGACTTCAGAGAAGATTGACTTGGTTCGAAGAAGGATGAAAGCGGCGGAATCTTATGCGGATAAGAGGAGAACAGAGCTTGAGTTTGATATTAGGACATGCTTTTTATCAAGGTATCTCCGTTGCGGAATGTGGTTCACTTTGGATCTGTTGGGAAGTGAGCACCAAGGTTTGTTGGACCGTTTCCTGTTAAGGAAAGGATTGGACGGATAGCATATAGGGTGGAGTTGCCTGAGAGACTTAGTAGTGTACATGGTGTATTCCAAGTGTCACATTTGAGGAAGTGCCTACACGAGACCGCATAGGTAGTAGAGCCGAGCTTACTTAGAGAAGTGGAAGTAGAGCGTGATGCGACGATTCGACGAGCTCCTATTCGCATCCTTGGGTAAGAAACTAGGAAGTTGAGGATCGGAGAAGTTCAGCTAGTTAAGGTGCAATGGGGAGATGACGGAAGCAATGCTACTTGGGAGACAGAAGCGAAGATGCGTTCTTTGTATCCATTTCTTTTTGAGAGTATAATTTCTCCTCTATCGTTTGACTAGTACTTATCTTATCTTTAGTATGTCCTCTCGTTAGTGCTGTTTGACCTTTAGATAGGGTAAACCTATAGTTGAAACATGTGTTTGAGACATGTTATGGTTGATGGATGCAAGTGGATGCAAGTGTTTGCTAGTGGTTGCTCGTGGATGCATATATACACACTCTAGGCACTAGATCGGCTCAGTCACTTCATATTGCATATTGCATATAATTGTGTGTAGGTAGCTATATTTATGGATGTATAATGATTGTGTTATCATATGGATGATGCATTTTGGTGAATGGTTGTGCACTCATATAGATACTGTATGTGTCGATAGGGTTATCTCGCATACATATTGGATGCATGGCACTATCATGGTTTGCATATGTTCGTACATTAGATAGGGAACATATACACGCACTTTTCGCATATGCTCATACATCATTAGAAATTGTTTTAAGGACAATGGATGCCCGTGTTTGATGGATTGAGTAGATGGTTGTTTGGATGGTAGGATATGCATTCTCCTTAGCTTAGAGATTTCGGGGACGAAATCCTTTAAGGAGGGGAGAATGTAACACCCCGAATTTCGGTTAATGCTAAAATTCACTAATTACAGAATAAATAATCTCAGATGTGAGAATTGGGGGAAACGGGCTGCGTCATTGCGTTCGTCTCGGAAAAATACGCGAAATAGAGTCCGAGTTTTCGGAAATCGGAGCCCGTATGGCCCAGTTATGGCCCGATGAAGTTTGCAGAAAATTCTAAGCTAAAAACAGATTTAATAATTTAAATTCAGATTTTAAAATAAAGCAGGCGGGGTCAGGCGGGAAGATTCCCGCCCTACCCATGTCGACAGGGCTGTCGACAGGCCTGTCGACAGGGGGTGTCGACTTGCCTGTCGACAGGGGGTGGCGTCCAGAGAACCTGGGTGCACCAGGTTGCACCAGGTTGGGTTTTAGGCTGGCTTGGAGGGCTGGTTTCTGGAAGCTTCTTGGATCTGAGGGTCCTAAACCAATCTAGGGTTAATCTAAGGGCCTAAAACACTCACCTAATCTATAAATACACCCTAAACCCTACCCTAATTCATTCATAATTAAATCTAGTAACTAAACTATGGCAAAATGAAACTTGAAGGAGCCTCCATCAAAATTAGAGAAGGGATAGCATTCCAAATCAACTTCTAGCCTCTTAATCTTCTTCATTAGTTTGCTAATTTTGTTTTGGTGAGATTCTATCTCCTTAATAATCAATTGTTAAATTGATTAAGATAGGATATGATGATGTATGGATATGTTTGAGGATCAATGTGTTTATGCAAGCTTTGTGTAGTGTATGTTATGTGTTTTGCAAGTTATATACCATATGTCATGCAAGTTTAATGTTATGTAGTCATGACATCTATATGCAAGTTTGGTGCTATGTTTCATGATGATTATGATGCAAAACACTAAGTTGAACATTGATCTATTATGCAAGTTTAAGTATGTGATTCTATGCATGCTAAGTATGTGATATTATGCATATTTAATAAGTGGGTTTATGCATATTTAACAAGTGGGTTTATGCATATTTAATAAGTGGGTTTATGCATATTTAATAAGTGGGTTTATGCATATTTAACAAGTGGGTTTATGCATGTTTAATAAGTGGGTTATGCATATTTAATAAGTGGGTAAATGCATGTTTAACATGTTATGCAAGATATGAGAATGCTTATATGCAAGTTCAACATGTTATGTAAGTTACATGTATGTTGTTATGCAAGTTCATATGCAAGTTATGTGTATGATGTATGTAAGTTACATGTATGTTGTTATGCAAGTTCATATGCAAGTTATGTGTATGATGTATGTAAGTTACATGTATGTTGTTATGCAAGTTCATATGCAAGTTATGTGTATGATGTTATGTAAGTTACATGTATGTTGTTATGCAAGTTCATATGCAAGTTATGTGTATGATGTATGTAAGTTACATGTATGTTGTTATGCAAGTTCATATGCAAGTTATGTGTATGATGTTATGTAAGTTACATGTATGTTGTTATGCAAGTTCATATGCAAGTTATGTATATGCTTAAATGCAAGTTAACATGTTATGCAAGTTATGTGAATGCTTATATGCAAGTTTAACATGTCATGCAAGTTATGTGAATGCTTATATGCAAGTTTAACATGTTAATATATGCTCATATATGCAAGTTTGGGATTAAATGTAGTTGGGTTAATATATGCTCATATATGCAAGTTGACATCCTCTTAACCCATGACAAAGTTATATGCTAAGATTTGGTTAAACCCAAGATATTTGTGATACATCTTCCCTTTATTATGTCGTGAAATGAGAACGATTTACGTGGGGAATGATGGGGTTAATAAATATGTTAATAAAAGTATGATTGGGTATGATTAAGTATACCATAAAAATAAATTAACATAAGTGGGAATTTACCTATTGAGTTAGGTCTACCCCATGGGAATTTACCTATTGAGTTAGGTCTACCCATGTTATGAAAAACTTAATATTAATTAAGGATAATTAATATAAATTAGGAGGATGATTAATTAGATGTAATTAATCGACTAAGACACGAGGTTGGACTCATTTGTAGTGTAAAACTGCCCGGACCCAACCGGCTTAACCAGTTGCTACAAATGTTAGCCCAATGTGAGAGGTCTTAGGCACAAACTAAATACGTGATTAATGTAAAGACACGAGGTTAGACTCGGTTATGACATAAGGCTGCCCGGACCCAACCGGCTTAACCAGCGGTCATAAAAGATAGTCTAATGTGAGAGGTCTTTATGAGGATCACGGTCATAATTAATTAAGAAACACTTAACCATATAAGCATGTAGTGGGGCATGAGGGTTAAGTGGGTGCCTTGGGTGGCTTGTGGTAACTAGTGGGGTGCCTGGGGTGGCATGAGGAAATTAGTGGGTTGCCTTGGGTGGCAATAGAAAATACAATTAGAATACTTAACTAAAGTGGAACATGTAATTAAACACGATTAAAGGATTAAGTAAGTGCCTCGGGTGGCATGTGGGAATTAAGTAAATGACTTGGGTGGCATGTGGAAATCTAGTGGGTGCCTTGAGTGGTAATTAAAATATGATTAAATAACTTAACCAGGATTTATAACATGAAGGTAGACATGATTATTAAAAAGGGTTAAGTGGGATACATTAGATAGAATAACAAGCTTAGGGGGTAGCTTGTGGGGGCCCATCTCAACCAATATCCCAAACGTATCTTAGTGGGCTCGACTCAAGTCGAGTGACGGGACACGCATATTGGGCTTGACTATAGAGGCCAAAACGGGTTAGCGATGGCAACGTAGGACCAACGGGTTTCATATGCGTGTGTGGACCCGGGCTGGTTAGTAAGTCGTTGTTGCATCGTGTAGGTATAAAGCCGTGCACCGTTGATATTATCAGGTTGCAACTTTGGGGAATGATACACCCCATTGTGGGACCAGCACGGATATCTACGTTAGGGAGCCGATCGCTTGGGAGTAGTGGGTACACCTATGTAGTTAGCTAGGGGTACAAGAAACTACTGGGTTTAAATTACTAAGTACATTTAGTGGGATCAACCTTTAAGTAGGAATTACTCTTGGTGGGTAGAACTGGTGTGGTGCAGTGTAGGAATTACCCTTGGGTGGATAAGTCTGGGAGGGTGTAATCTAGTAATTATCCTTGGGTGGATAAATGCGTCTTTCCGGTTATCTTAGTACATCCCGTGTTTAGTTGGCTACGTAGTGTAGTCATTATCCCCAGAGGTACCATACCTTGTTTATATCATACCCTAATTACTTTAATGATTGTATTGTTAGGGTTATAGGACTCACTCAGACTTATGTCTGACCCCGTTGTTTTTATCTTTTTCCCCCAACCCCAGGTTATCAGAGTGGGCTTAGTGCTAGTGGGCTTTGATCAGATTGCTGTATCTATCCTTTGGAGCTTGGATCGTTGAAGTAAAGCTCAGTTCATCTTTTCTTTTATGGCTATTGATTACTCAGTGGGATTATGTACTTATTTTTATCAAGATGGATATTCTGTACTTGACTCTTGTATGGTTTTGTGATGTAACCAAACATGTTTTACTTTCCGCTGCGATGAAATGATGTTTTAAATTTTCAAGTATTACTTATATCTGTCTTGCTGTAATTTTACTGTTCTATATTCACTCAAAATACTTCACCGAAACTAAGGCATTCCCCTCTTATGAGTGACCTTAGCGGGTGTGGGGTGTTACAGAACTCCACTGAGCTTCTCTAGTAACTTTACTCTGTATGCCATCTGCCCAATCCTCTCTGTAATTGGAAAGGGTCCTACGAACCTCGGTGCCAACTTCCCTACTGATCCACAACGATGACACCTTAATAAAAAACCATGTCCCCAACCTTGAACTCAAGATCGGTTCGTCTCTTATCAGCATATGATTTCTGTCGGTCCTGCGCCGTCTTCATTCGCCGTCGAATCAGGTCTATCTTCTTCGAAGTCTCCCTAATCATGTCGGGTCCAAGCAAAACCTTGTCCGTGGATTCCCACCAACAAGTATGTGATCGGCATGGTCGTCCATAAAGAGCCTCAAAAGGCGCCATGCCAATGCTGGCCTGAAAGCTGTTATTATAGGCAACTCCACTAATGGAAGATGCTCTTCCCATGTTCCTCCAAAGTCTAGGATGCATAGCCTCAGAAGGTCTCCTAGAATCCAATTTACTCTCTCGGTCTGGCCGCCCGTCTGAGGGTGATAAGCGGTACTTAAGCATAATTTTGTTCCAACCGCCTCTTATAAGCTTTTCCAAAATTCGCTTGTGAAAATGGGATCTCTATCGCTCCCAATGCTAGATAGTATGCCGTGTAGATGAACTATCTTTCGAAGGTAAACATATGCTAACCATGCAGCAATCCTCCTACTTTTAACGGGAATAAAATAGGCACTTTTGGTAAGTCTGTCCACAATTACCCAAATCCTCGTATTACCCTTCCTTGATCTTGGTAACCCATCTACAAAATCCATGGAAACACTTTCCAATTTCCACAGCGGAATATCTAAAGGGTGGAGCAAACCTCCGGGCTTCTTTTGCTCCCCTTTACTTGCTGGCACACTAAGCATCTAGAAACGAACTCAGCCACGTCCTTCTTCATTCCTACCCAAAAGAAAACTCGCTTCATATCCTTATACATCTTGTCACCACCAGAATGTATGGTCATCTTAGAGCGATGTGAGTCTTCAAGAATTGCCTTCTTCAAACTCTCGTCTTGTTGCACGCAATGTCTCCTATCTCTACGCAGCCAGCCTCTCTCATCTATAGCACATCTATTAAGATGACTCGAAGACTCCCCTCCTATAAGCTTGCCTACTATCTCAACCAACTGTGGGTCATCCCGTTGTGCCTCTCTAATCCGACCCAAAAGTGCAGGTTGCACCTCTAACTATGCCAACAATCCGGGTACATAATCGATGGAGGGTCTGAAGTCAAAGGTAGATATATACTCCAAACTCTGTCGCTCTACGAACAAGGGACTTAGAGCCAACTTCTTTCTACGTAAGGCGTCGGCTACAACGTTACACTTACCAGGGGTATATGCGATCACAAAATCGTAGGATGCCAAAAACCCCATCCACCTCTGCTGCCTCAAGTTTAGGTCCTTTTGAGAGAATAAGTACTTTAGAGACTTACAGTATGTATACAACTCAAACTTCTCGCCAAACAAATAATGACGCCATGACTTAAGCGCAAAAAATGTGGCAGCCAACTCTAAGTCGTCGGTAGGGTAATTTTTCTCGTGGGCTTTCAACTGCCTTCCACCATAGCATATCACCCTTCCCACTTGCATTAAAACTGCGCTAAGCCCTGTCCCACAAGCATCGATATATACTGTGAATGGCTTACTCCCGTCTGGAAAAACTGAAACTGGAGTTGTCGTCAAAGCCCTCTTCGGACGTTGGAAAGCATCGTCACAGGCGATGTCCCAAGCAAAAGCCAAAATTTTCTTCGTTAACCGAGTGAGTGGGGTTGATATCTTCGCGAAGTCCTTAATGAACTTCCTATAATAACCAGCCAGCCCTAAAAAGCTTCTTACTTTAGTTGCGTTCCTAGGAATTTTCCAATCTTGGATTGCCACTACCTTTGCGGGATTTACATCTATCCCTTCCTTAGAGACCACGTGCCCTAAGAACCTCACTTCTTTTCTCCAAAAATGGCACATGGAGAACTTAGCTTTAAATTGATGCGCTCGTTGGGTCTCTAAGACTTCCCTAAGATGTATGGCATGCTCTTCTTCATTTTTAGAGAAAATCAGGATATCGTCCACAAAGACTACCACAAACTTGTTTAGAAACTCCCTAAACACCCTACTCATAATGTCAACAAAGTATGCGGGTGCATTCGTCAAACCAAAAGGCATGACGAGCCACTCGAAGAAACCGTCAGGAGTTCTAAATGCACTCTTATCTATGCTATCTTCAGCCACCCTTAACTGATGAAACCCTGTAGCCAAATCCAGTTGCGAGAAAACCAAAGCACCCACCAACTGATCGAATAAATCATCTATCCTCGGCAATGGGTGTCTGATCTTCTTTGTTAGCTTGTTCAGCTCTCTATAGTCCACGTACAATCTAAGTGAACCATCAGCTCTTGTAGCAAAAATGATTGGAGCACCGCACTCAAAAATACTTCTTCTTATGAACCCCTTCTCAAGCAACTCTTTCACTTGCTTACTGAGTTCTCTTCTCTCTCTCGGAGCCATGTGGCGCACTGGTAATGCAACTGGCTTTGCATTATCTACTAAGTATATTCGAAAGTCTATCTCGCACCTCGGGGGTAAACCTTAAACCTTATCGAAGACGTCACTATATTCACGGACCACACGAACAGATTCCAAATCATCATTGGATGCGTCAAGGGATTCTAGGTAGCTAAGCATTACGGGACCTCTAGGGTCACAAGAAACATCGAGGGTCTTTCCACAACGAGTCAACAATCTTACTACCCTTCTTTCACAATCTAAGATGGCACCGCACCTAGCGAGCCAATCCATGCCTAGAATCAAGCCGTAGCCCATGAAGCCAAGAACGAAGGCGTTGCATTCAAACCCAACACCCAAGATAGACACTCTCAAATCCCGACAAATCATAGAAAAATGAGGCGACCCACCAATAGGATTTGAGACTACTATAGGATCTGTAACTAGACTAGTATCTAGGTGCAGTGTTTCAACTAACGAGTGGATACAAAACGAGTGTGATGCGCCAGAGTCAAACAAAGTACGAACAGGATGATCAAACATAAAAACTAAACTTTCAGCGGAAATGTTTCAACCTCTCTCCTGTCCAGGTGCCATGAGAGCCTGAATCTGCCCTCTTGACTGCCCTGGTACCATGAGAGCCTGAATCTGCCCTCCAGAAGTGGACCCCGTCCTTTTCCCTTGCCCTTATTTCCTCGGGCAGTCTTTAACTAAATGTCCTGCCTCTCCACAGTGGAAGCAGCCAGTCTTCTTCTTTTTCCTACAATCCTTGCTCAGATGGCTTGGTGTCCCACAATTAAAGCACCTTTTCTTTCCCTTGCTATTGTTATCCTTACCACCTTTCTTGTTCTACTGCTGTGATTTTTTTGGATCCCCTTTCTTCTCCGGTGCCTTATTAGCATTAGCACCCTTCTCTTCTTCATGCATAAGCGCCATGTCAACCAATCTCTCAAAGGTAGCCCCCATTGGAATGTGGGTCATAGCCAACCCATGTAGCGGCTCATTCAAGCCTTTAACGAACCTCAAAGCCTTCTTCTCAGGTGTGTTCACCAAGTCTAAGACAAATCTCGTGACGTACTCCTTTACTGACAAATTTCCTTGCTTCAACGCTAAGAATCTTTCCATATATAAGTTCTCTTCTGCTCGTGAGAGAAATTTCATCTCGAACCTACGTCTGAAATCCACCCATGTCTCCACTGGACGCTCTCCATTCGTGACCACACATCAAAAAGAGGCTTCGTCCTTCATTAACCAAGCAGCCAATTGGACCTTCCTCCCATCTTCTACTTCGAAAATACCAAATAGATCTTCCACCTCCTTAAGTCAATTTTGGGCTTCAATAAACGTCTCTGATCCGTGAAAAGGTTTCCCGCCCATTGCCCTAAAATCGTTGCATATCTTTGAAAACGTATCAACACGAGGCGGGGGAGGAGGAGGAGCAACTGCAGCTGGGGGAGGAGGAACATTTGTTGGGCCCGTGGCATTGGCCCTAGCCTCCAGATACCTTCCAAACCAGCCTGGTATCGGTATGACCTCGGGTATCTCATGTTCCCCAGACATGCTGAAAAGGAGAAAGGAAGAGATTCAAAATGGAGAATCGAAGGAAAGATATATGGCTCTCGGGGGTTATATTTTTAAAACAAACTTTTCTCTTGAAAATACTTTCCTTAAAACATATTCATGAAAGTATTTCTTTATAAAATGCTTTTGAAAATTAGTTTTTTAAAATCTCATATCTGTTCTGGTAACCTACAGCTCTGGTACCACGTGTAACACCCCACGTCCATTAATGTCACTCACAAGGGGAATGCATTAACTTCCATGGAGCGTATTTAGTGTATAGAACAGAATATAACCAGACAGGTACAAATAATGGTACTTGAAAGATTTAAAACAACTTTTATTGCAGCGGAGAAATAGTTTGATTACAACAACTTCATAAACTAAGTACACTTAATATCCATCTTGACAAATTTGTTTTCTGAATACATAAAGTAAAAAAGCATTAACCCCAACACAAGTAGCTATAAAAGAGATGAGCTGAACTTTACTTTCAGCAATCCAAGCACTTCCAAAAGAGAGAGAAAGAGATTCAAGATCAAGCTCCACTAGTACTAGTCCCACCCTGAGAACCTGGGGAGGGAAAGGAAGAAAAGAGGCGAAAAGAAGGGGGTCAGACATAAAGTTTGGCGAGTATAATAACTTTAACAATATAATTATTAAAGTAACTAGGACAAGGCATAAACTAGTAAAACAAGGTATGACTGTGAAACAAGTGGGCATGACAAAGAAAACAGGAGGAATATTCTGGCGTTAATCTCGTTCCTAATCACTATAGGATAATTACTACACTGCACCAATTTAATTACACTGCACCATTACTAGTCAACCTAAAAAAGTGATCCCGCCTATAGAACATAACAATGATAATGGTAGTTTCATGTACCCCTAGTTACCTTCATAGGTGCCACCTACCCCTATCTCCACTAGTTGTACCCACTACCCCCATGCGATCGGCTCCCTAACTCATAAATAGCCGTGCTGGTCCTATAGTGGGGTGTATCACTCCCCAAAGGGGAAACCCGACACCACCAAAGATGCACGACTTATATCTACACAATGCAACAACGTCTTACCTACCAGCCCGAGACCACGCACGCACATGACCCCGTTGGACTTGCATTGCCACCGCTAACCCATTTTGACCTCTTACAATCAAACCCAGTAAGTGTGTCCCGTCCTCGACTTGGGTCGAGCTCACAAAGAAACTTAATGGGTTACTAGATTGAAAAGGGTCCCCACACAAGTTTTCCACCAATGCTTGGTCCCCACTAGAATTTTCCACTTAACCCCATTCTTATTCATGTCTTCTTACATTTTTCAACTTGGTTAAGTGTTTCTAATCGTATTTCATAAGCCACCTAAGGCACCCACTTAACCCCCATATCCCACCACATGTTTATCTGGTTAAGCGTTACTTAATTCGTTATAACCGTAACATTGTAAAGACCTCCCACATTAGACTGAAATTTGCGGTTGTTGGATTTGTTGGGCGGGTCCGGGCAGTCTTATACCGCAAATGAGCCTAACCTCGTGTCTTTACAATTGTTACGCATTTAGTTCATGCCTTTGACCTCTCACATTAGACTACCGTTTGTGGTTTCTGGATTTGCCGGGCGGGTCCGGGCAGTCATACACCACAAACGAGTCTAACCTCGTGTCTTAGACAGTTAATTATTACACATCTTTATTTAACCCCAAATTGGATTAATATCCCTATTCAAATTTGTCAATAAATACCAAATTCATTTATGTCCATAATTATCACCTAAATTATGTCCATAAATTACAGGTATACAAATTATACCTATGAATGTCTCAAATTAATAATATGCCCTTTTAAGGCCACTTTAGGCCAATTCACAATTATGCATTTTTATTATTTTCCCATCGTCCCCATGCTATTCATACATTTTAATATGACATATATTAGACTCGCAATAGTCTAACTTATAAAAGGGAGAACAATGTCACAACTTGCATAACACATAAATTAGATCTAATAATCATGACATAAGTTTACATAGCCAATAACTTGCATATATGTGTATGGGTTTCCTATAACTTGCATATGAACAAACTAGCATATGATTCTCATACCAAACTAGCATAGGCAATTTGCATGACTATGTACTGCCATGGATCTAAATATAGATATAAACATAAAGATGTGAACTTGCATATGGATCTAAACATAAAGATGTGAACTTGCATATGGATCTAAACATAAAGATTAATGTCACATGTTTGCATACAAACTAGCATATGTATCTACATGATTCGCATATGTTTTAACATCCCATCTTGCATAAGATTCACATATGTCTTAATATCCCAAACTTGCATAAGATTCATATATATTTTAACATCCCGAACTTGCATATAATTCATATAACAATATATTGTCCAACATCACAAACTTGCATATATAAGAACATGTAATCCAATATCACAAACTTGCATATAATTCAACATCACATGATTCAAAATCATATTCTCATAATCCTAATTATAACTTATCATAATTAAATTAATTAATTAATTTGTAAAAGATATTATACTCACAAACAAAAGAATAGTCTTGTCTTTCTGGAATCTGTATTCTGAAACTGAATTGCTCGCCGTTGATGTAGACTAATCGTTATTTAGATTTAGATTTGATTTTGATTTTGATTTTTTCTTTAATCTTGTTCTTGAGTTGAAAGAGATGGCGGCTACTCTAGGTTCTCCATTGACTGCATGGCGGCTCTTGGTATGAATTAGTATGATTTTAGGTTAAGATTTAGGTTGCTTGTATAGAATTTTGATTGATTAAGAGCCGTCCGATTATCTTAGAATCAATCAAGACCATCTAGTCAAGATAGAATAACACCTCTGCCCTAATGACTTAGCAACAGGTCAGAACAGCGTCATCTTTCTGATCTGCCCAGGGGGGCAGGTCGACCCCCAGTCGACCTGGCCCTTGGGCGGGAGATCTCCCGCCCAGCCTGTCCCCTGTTTTGAATTTGAATTTCTGAACTATTTATTTAAATTTTGAAACTTCTGAAGGCCATAACCTCTTCATACGGAGTCCAATTCACACAAACTCGGACTCTATCTCAAGCAGAATTCCAAGACGAACGCAACGGTCAACTCGTTTCCCTTAATTCTCACATTTGAATTTAAGTATTCTTTAATTTTAATATCTAAAAATCACGGGGTGTTACATATTTTGTTAGAATCATTAATATATTAAAAAAATTGACACCTAATATGCTTCAAATTTGATTGGAAAATTTGTTAAGTTAGAACAAATTAGATTATTGAGTTAGTATCATTAAAAAAAATTATAATATAGTGTTAGAAATGATTTAAATTTCATCAAATATGATACTTAGAATGTAGTATATAAAAACTGATACTGTTAATATATAAAAACTGATATCATACACCTAACAATAGCAGAATTTACCTATTATGTGAAATGATACCATAAAACTTGCAAAATTGATACCTAATACCTGAATAATTGGACTGATGTCTAATTTACACAAAATTGATACCGTAGTTTAAGCAAAATTGATACCATAAATCAAATCAAGTAAAAATGATCTAATTTTTGTTAAAATTGAAACCATTACACTTGTAAGACTAGTACCATATCACCTGCTAAGCTCATATCATACATATGTAATTTTATAAAACATGCATAACTGCATTACATGTAAAACTGATTCCTAAAATATATAATTGCATTCAATTTTATACTAATTTTTCCTTGAAAATCGGGATGATGATTTCGTTAACCAAGACCTAGATATACTGAAGTGATGAAAACAACAGATACACGAACAAAGATATAGCTGCATGTGATGAGACGAAAAGTGATACTGCATATAGATGTTGATTGTAAGCAACTTACAAGTTGATTAAGTTTGTGAAAAGCCCTGACCAAGAAACAAACTAATTTCTTGAAACGCACTCTATTCTTTGAGTTTTTTAATGTTTTCTACGAAGAGAAAGTAGCTTGAAGGATGCAAAAGACATCAACAAAATTTGGATGCAGTGTATACTTGCTACTCACCAACAAAAGCAGCATTTGTTTTGGCGAAGATAAAATGAAATAACAAAGAAACATAAGTTTACTGTTCTACTTGCCATTGGAAGGAAATAATGTCGAACCAACGCCAAAAATGACAAATCGTACAATACCATCCGACTGCAAAGATTTTGTATCGAGGAATTTATGATCAGCATCATTTATCACTCGAAATTTGATAGAGGAAAGAATAAAACAAGAAGTGGGGAAAAAGAAGAAACTAAATGAAGAAGACCTACCAATTCTTATAATCATGGAGATACTTCTAACATTTTTCTTTCCCAACAACCAACAAAAGATATGATGGGGATTAGTATCATTTTTGTTGGATGTAGAGAAAATGAACGTTGTCTCATAGCAAAAAACAATCCCTTTTTTTATACCGAATTTGTAAAAGAGAAACCATCCACAAGCCTAGGAACATGTCTATATGTTCAATGTTTCCTTTGGTTAGAAAAGCTATTTACAAAATTCATATTTTTAATCCAAACATTAAAATATGAATTCATGTTTTATTTTATTTTTTATATACAGCATTGCATGTGTGAGAAGATGACATTTATTAAACAAAGAAGAAAGTTCAACAACATACTCCCACAATTTGTAAGGTGAGATTTGAAGGGTTTAAAGTCGATTGTCATCAAAAGTTTCTTGAATGAAGGAAAGCAAAACGTGTATGTAGTTTAAATTTTACTTACTATTTCATTTCTAATTAATATATAAAGCATTGTTTTTCAAAACCGGTACCTCATACAACTCAAAATTGATACCTAAGTGCCCTATCATATTGATATTTTAATAACGAATATCTAAATAATAATAAAACCGACACTTTAAAGCTGATACCTAAATAATACTAAAAATGTTACCTTAAAACTGACACATTAAAACATAAACTAAATAATGCTAAAACAAATTCTTAAAAAATGCTAAAACTTCTACCTTAAAACCGACTCCTAAAAACTAATATCTAAAAAATGCTAAATTTGCTACCTTAAAACCTACACCTTAAATATGATACCTAAATTATACTAAAACTGCTACCTTAAAACTGAGACCTTAAAAATGATATCTAAATAATTATAAAACTGACACCTATTTTATACCTTTTTAATATTTCAAAATATGTAGGTTCAAGAAATAACGAATATTGAACCACATGTGGCTAAACTTTTGGAGACATCGGAAGCATTAATAACAAGACCTAGAAGAGGAAAAGTTGTGGACATAAAAAAAATGTGGTGAAAACCAAGAACAAATGGGTTCATTAGAACAAGACGTCTCGATTAGATTTTTTTTTTTGAAAGTTAAGTGCAAAATTTTATTAATCGCCAAGATATTTATAATACATACTCGAGCATATACAAGTATGCTATTACATATAGTCCAACACTCACTATGTCAACACAATATCACTTAAAACTAACTCACAAAAAGTGAAATGATTACTAAAAACAAAACAAAAAAGAGCATAAGATATACGTTGCAACTTGCCATGCATTACAACTAATCTTGGACGAGATCTGCTTTTGTCTTCATAACCATATAACCAAGACTAATTGCACTCAGCACCTAAAATCTTGCAATTGACCAGACTATCTTAATTCACCAACCAAATTATGACCAAAGAGAGGAACACAACTGCAAATTCAAGATGTTGAAGACAAAAATAAAAAGTTAAATGAGGAGCTAAAAGAAGACTGAGAAAACTGGCAGAATAAGAAATATTCAAACTGAGACAACAACTGAAACAACAAAAATCAGATTCTAAAGATGGAAGAATAGAGAAAAGAGCGGATTCAGAAGCAACAGTGGATGATTATCCAATTGCAGACAAAGGGAATGTTCATGAAAAAGCACAAATTTATTTGAATGCTGAAGTAGAAGAGGTAGAAAAACAAAAAGAGAGTATTTTAGTTGATGAAGAATTTAAAACTCAAAAGAAAAAAAAATTGTTGAACTGCAACATGAAACCACGCCACCAAATGATACTAAAATCATCAAAGACAGTGCCACAATTGAAAAAAAATTAAACAATTCTAGACATCACTCCTCCAAGCTTCAATTTGAATCTCACTTAAGCATGTGAAGAAGAAAAATAATATGAAGGTAACAACGAAAAAACAACCCAAAAAAGGAGAAAAAAAGCAGCCATCAAACCAAAAATAAGAAAACCACCTTCTTATATTCTTAGGCTGAAGGCAAAAGCATGAAATCAATAAAGGAGTGCTATATGTGAAAATTCATAAGAACCAAGAAAAAAACAAAGAAAACAGAAAATAAGAATCACGAGGAAGTTGCTGAATGGAAAAAGAACAAGCAAAACCAGATGAAAAAGAAGAACAACCAAACATAGCCAAACAAAATCTAATTGCACTAATAGTACATGGAGAGACCAACACTTGTCACACGCAAAAGTGTAGTTCATCTAAATATTGAATAACAAAGAATTACAAACAAATTTTTTTCCATTGCAAAATCGACAGAAAGTAAGTTTTCTATTTTTCTTTGTCCTATTTAATTTTATTTACATTTATATTTATTGTTTTTTGTGAAAAAACAGTCAAGTTGCTTGGTCAAACGAGGATGCAATAAAGGAAGGATGTGTTATTACCAAGGATACGCTGAAACATGTATTTGAAGGAGGCTTCACAGAAGGCTAGGTAAATATTTGTATCAAATTTAGAAACTGATACCCAACTTCATAACAAACTGATACCCAAAATATGTTTCTTAAATAGGATAAGTATTGTTAACATTAAACTGATACCTATATACATATCAAACTGATACCCAGAAAATTGAAATTTATTATTCAGCCTATACAATATTGAAACTGATACCTTCAGATATACAAAACTGCTACCTAATAGCTTTTGCACTTAAAACTGATACCATCAAATATATAAAATGAATACCTAATAACTGTAAGATAAAAAACAGATACCTTACAAAATTTAAAAAAATACCTAACAAATAAAAACTAAATAACTGATACTATGATATATCAAACTGTATTATAGCAAATGCGAACATTTCAATTTATTTTGAATAACATTTGGTTTCATTCATAACATAGATTATTGACTGGTTCAACCTAAAATGTGACTTGGTCAAAAATAATTATGCAATGTCAAGAACAATGACAGTAAGTACAATTTTAATACATAATTAATTTTGTTTACATGATTCAATTACTGATTAAATACTATCATGCACTCTGATTTGAGCAGAAAGGCATAGTTGAAAAAAGATCTGGAATTATAAATCATTTAGTGATATCATTCTTGGAAGAAGCTGCATGCTCTCAAAAAGTTCACAGAAACTAAATACTTGTCAATGCACTGCAAAAGCCATTGGATACTCCTTACATTAACATATCCGACAATGGAATGTTCACACATCGATTCTATGCGGCCAATACATTAAAATGAACAAAATAATCCATGTTTGAAAGACGCCATAATACTGTTATGGAAAATCTTCCTTATATTTTTTAAGTGATACTAATGTAACTTTTTTACAGAGATCAGAAGTTGAAAAAATATCGAACTGTGGACGAAGCATAATATTCAAGATATGCAGCTTAAGACAACAGAAATCCATCAACTAGAACGTGGATAACAACATTCTGGCAAGTAAACTTTTTGACGACTTTTCTTTCTTACAAACATTCATTTATATGTAACAACTTTTGAAACTAATACCAACATTAATTCAAAATGATTCCCATATATTAAAAAACTGATACCAGTCATCACCATGTACACTACCAATATTGACATAACCACCTGCATACATCAATTAAACTGATACCATCACTTCAATTCAGTTGATACAAAAACACTATTTATTCATATAGGTAGTTAAAACTGTCACTTCTATTGATTGTTTCCATAATCACTTATATCATATACTACAACAATTATTTCTAACCAACAAAATATTTCATTCATGTAGAGTTGATTCAGGAATATACATCATGATTTTTATGGTCTCACACAACAGAACTGAAATACCACCGAAAATGACTAAAACAAACATGCTGAAAGCAAGAGCAAGAATAGTGTATGAAGTACTTGGAGATACTGAATGTTGCTGGAATTTAGTTGACTTCATGTCTGGAATGAGTAAAAGTAAATGAATGAACTATTGACTTGGACAAGATGCATCATAATAGAGATCCAGAATAGTGTTCAAATTGAACTTGTTTAAAATGTATTAGACTAAATGTGATTGATGTCTTGAGAAATAGTTTTATATGTAATTAGATCGTGTTGGAAAACAAAATTTTGAATACAATTTTATATGTAAACATATCCATACCTTTATGTTGCCTTGCATATCTGTTTGGAAAATTATATTTTGTATACTTAAATATTAATGTTGCTCATATATATATGTTGATGGATGAAATGTTCATAATATTTTTGTTTTTCATGACAAATTATTGAACTGATACCAATTATAATGCAGTAGTGATGCTGTGGAACTCATGCACAACTAAACTTTCCAAAAATTAACACTTACAAAGCCATAAAACTGATACCCATAAACTGCAAACGATAAAATAGTAAGAACTGATACCTGCCAAGGCATAAAACTGATACCATACACCGTGAAGAAGAAAACGATAAAAGATGATACCAACAGTGATATAAAACTGATACCTATAAACTGTACACAAGAAAAAAAAGGTGATACCTAGTCATTGTAAACAAAAAATAACAAACAAAACTGATACCTAGTTACTGTAACCAAAAATTAACAAATAAAACGGATACCGATAAATTGCAAACAAGAATAAAACAAAAACAGATACCTACCGAGGCATAAAATTGATACCTATAAACTGTAAGCAAGAAAATAACAAAAATTGATACCTACAGGGATATAAAACTAATACCCAGTAGCTGAAATAAAAAATAACATATAAAATTGATACCTACATGAGAGTAAAATCGATACCCAACATACAAATCTGCTACCAGTGATCATAAAAACATGATATCCTATCATACCAGCAACACATCTATGTAACAATAAAATTGAAACACTTCGATATGAAGAATTTCTATAAAAACTATAAAAGATTCAGCACATTTCCAATGTATCATACACCACTTTGCTTATGTATACAAGTTTATTTTAAAAACATTTGAAAATACATGTGTACCCTAAACCAAAATTAAAAAAAATCACATATTATTGGAAGCTTTACAATTATGCTTGTTATGGCCATATTGTTTGCACACACCGCAATTATTTTGCTTGTTTTGAAAAAAATGCAAAACCTCCTTTTCATTTTATAGATGGTCTCCCAGCTCCACGTTTATCCTTGGATGGCTTAATCACTTCATCACTAGTAGAATCAACAATTGGTATATCATAGGTAGGTATAACATTAACAATATTACAATGCGAAGATTGATAAATATCTACAGTGAAATAGTGTTCAACGAGATCATAAACATTAAATTTCACTTTGTTAGTGCATTTTATTGCAAAGCACAAGGAAATCCCGTCACTTTCCATTGATTACAGCTGCAATTCCAATCCTTGAGATAAACATGATGAGAGAATGGATATTTTACTTCAAAAATAAATTCTGAAGATTTGTAAACATCCCATCCGAAACCTTCTTCAACCAACTCTTTCAACCAAATTTCCATAGAAGGGCATAAAATCGTATTCCATAAACAACATTCATCTCTTCTTTTAGCCATTTCCTCCGTAATTTTAATGCGTATTCCATCCAAGCATGATGTAATAGGTAATTCCCGTTCATTTAAAATCCAACTTTTAAAACTTTCTGCCACGTTAGAGCTATATTCCTCATACCGTTTACCTTGAAAAAACAAGTCATTTGTAACAACCCGGAAATTCTGAGCCAATTTAAAATTTTTATTTTGGCAATTTTGATGAATTTTGAATATTTAAAATGATTTATTTTATATAATAACGACGAGAAATCTATTTTTGAATATAATTAGAACGTATATATTTATTTGAATCATCGTTAGAATATAAATATTTTATTTTAATTATAAATGGAATTGAAAATGGTGTGGTAGTTCGAAAATTCGATTACAAAGTTCAAACGAATGTACCGAGTGCAAAATAAATCGGATTTTAGTGAAACCAAAAATAATTGAATCTAATTGAGAATATATTTCCAACGAATCCGAAAAATTGAAATTTCATAGCGGGAATCAAAAGTTACGTCCAGTTGAAAATTCAGGATAGTCGCTATGGAATTCTGGCCCTTAAAAACGGAAATTTTGCAAACGACCTCGGTTTTCGACGAAACCACTTTTGTTGGATCCGGGATGTCTAATTATTGCTAGATTCAAAAATTCATATTTTTTTTGAATCAATATGTGAGCGTGGCGAAGGAAAATGCGTTTGACCAGTTTAAGTTGATTTTAATCGACGGGAAAATGGCCATTTTTCAGACGGTCTCAGAATTCGATGAAATTAGTTTTGTTAGGACCCTATCGTCAATACGAAGCTAGAAAATATTTTTTGGGAATTTTTCTAGTTAGTATGTGGCCCCGATAAATTGAAATGTGTGTTCAAGTTCAATATATGGAGTTATATTTTGATTTTGGCGGAAACTGGTCGAAACAGTCGAATCAGCCTGCTATATGTATCCCATTGTGTTCGAAATGGGGGTAATTAGCTATGAACGACAGTCGGTGGGTTCGATTTCGAGGTCGAAATAAAAAGTTGCTTTTTGAAATTAAATAATTAAATAAAAAAAATAAACACCTCACCCCTCTTTCCTCTATACTCTCAGCGCCCCCCCCCCCCCCTCGTTCATTTCATTCGAAAGAAAATAAATAAACAAATAAAAAAGAAGACGGAGGAGCCGTCGCTCCTCCGAAGGGTGGCACCACCGCGCCCCGACGAGTGCGTCCCACCGCCGATCACCCCTTCCCTCCAGCCTCCTCCCCCTCTTCTTAATCAACCGCACCCCCCCTTCAGCCAAACCACCTCCGACACCCTAGCCACCAACCCCCCCCTCCCCCAGCGTCGCCTTCAACGCAGACCTCCTCCGCCCTTGCACCACGACAGAGCCCCCCCCCCCCTTCGAGCACAGCAAACCGTCCCCCTAACCCCCTGTAAGTTTTTATGTTTTATTTTTATTTGTTTTCTTTATTTATTTATTATGTAATAGATTTTTATTTACTAATGATGAGTAAAGATTATATTTATAAAATACATGTAGGGATAAAGATTGAATTTTTATGATAGAAGGAGAGGATTTGATTTTTAATTAGCAAAAGGTTTGATTTTTATCATTAAAAAGATTTGATTTTTAATCGTGAAAAGGTGGGATTTTTAATCGTATGAAGTAGAGAAGAAGAATATAATTTTTCCATGTATGTAGCAAAATAAAAGTATGATTTTTATATATGTTTGATAATAAAAATATAATTTTTATATAATGTAGAGAATAAAAATATGATTTTTATATTATATAGATAGTAAAAATTTGATCTTTATATATGTAGCGAAATAAAAATCTGATTTTTATTATATATATGTTGAAATAAAAATGTGATTTTTATAGCGATAATATAAAAATTCGATCTTTATATTAGAAGTAGATATAAAAATATAATTTTTATATAGGAAGGAGCGTTATAAAAATATAATCTTTATTGGAAGAAGAGCGATATAAAAATATAATTTCTATATAGAGAAAAGCGTGATAAAAATGTGATCTTTATTATATGAACACCGTTATAAAAATAGAATTTTTATCTATATAGTAGCGGTATAAAAATGTGATTTTTATCCATGTAGCGTAGTTATAAAGGTGTGATTTTTATATACATAGCAACAATATAAAATGTGATTTTTATATATGTAGTGGCTACGTACAATGAAATTGACAAAAGGCGAGCACGACGAAGATTTCTACATATGAAGAGTCGTGGCGTTTGGTTTTGCTAGTCGGTGAGAACTTCTCACTTTAAATCTTGTTTTCTAGTTAAAAATATATACTAGGATGCAGACGGTGCTTAGCAGCACCCAACACCCGTTGTCCACAGACCATGGACAACTTGTATGCTTGTTTGATGTGTTATGAAGTTTGTTTGTGATGTTAATGTGAAATGGATAATAAAACATTCATGTGTTGAAATAAATTATTTATCGTTAAAAATATAAATTTAACGTGAATGTGAATAAATAAATATTCATTTACAAACCAGATGGTTTGTTTATGTACACCTATTTGAAGGATATTTATTGGAACGATAAATTTTACACGCCGCCCAACTGCACAAATAATATTCAATGTTTGTGGATTAAAACCCCACACGGGTGTTGGGATGATATTTGACATACACTAATCACAATTGTTTAGTGGTATGTCGATCGTTTGATAAACAGACTGTGTAAGCGTTAATTATTTATATTTAATGCTTATGCAGTTGTGTGGTGCACTTTGGATGATGGTTGATTGTTTATTGTTACTATTATATATATGTGTTGTATGGAATCCATATAATTAACATTATATGGTAATTGATTGGGTCTCATTCCAATTGGGAAATTAAAGAATATTATAAAATAAATATTCATGTGTTGAATAGAACAAATAGTCATGTATTGACGATGCTCATGTGTTGAGAATATTCATGTGTTGAAACTTATCATGTGTTGAGTAAAATATTTTAACAATAAAATTTACATCTTGATCATAATTTTATAAAATATATTAAATAACAGAAATAGTCATGTGTTGACGATGCTCATGTGTTGAGAATATTCATGTGTTGAAAGAAAAATATATATATTCATGTGTTGAAAGAAAAATATATATTGATGTGTTGAAAATATTCATGTGTTGAAAGAAAAATATACATATTCATGTGTTGAAAGAAAAATATATATTCATGTGTTGAAGAATAAATATTCATTTGTTGAATAGAATAACGAAGTTATTGAAATATATAAAGCCGTGTTGATTAGAGATGCGCCATTTTGACGCGAACGATATTTATATCGATTATATTCGTTTTTTTAATGAATATAGAAAAGGAAGTGATTTCAAATTATAACGTTTTGAAAATATTATCATTTGTATATCGATGATGTGTAATATTCAATTTTAATTCAAAATTGAATATGAAGTTGAAATCGTTTCGAAAACGAATTTAAAACGATTTATAAAATACGTTTTAAAAGGAAATCGATGAGATATAATATATATATATATTATATATATTGGCCTGAATAGAACGCGTCACGCTGCGACAGTTCGTCAATTTCGACCATTGACTTTGAATTGACGTTGCGGGAGATCCGACCGTCGGATTCTCCTCAAACCAGAACCGTTGGGTTCGTATCGAAAAGAGCTTTCCAATGAATATTAGAAATTTGAAATCTAACGGTTGAATTTGGAATCATGTCCAAATCGAATTTGGAAAAGGTCACTGTAAGTGCAGTTCGGTGGCCGTTATTGAAAACCGACTGTACGGGCCTTGATAAAATTATTAAAAATAGTGATAATTTGTGTAAAATCATAAGGAATGATTTGTAAAAAACTGGGATGAAAAATTCCATATTTGAAAAGATAAAAATAGACATTTTATCGAAATGAACTAGAATTGTAACTCCATTTATTTTTAAAATAAATAAATTGGATTTAAAATGGTTTTGAAAATAATCAGAATTTCCAATACGTGAATTGGAATGGATTTGAATCGAAATTATCTTCAGAATTTTCGATGCTGGATTTCGTGATTATACATATATGGATGTGGAAATTTGAAAGATATATTTTATATCGTTATTTCCAATACGGTATTTGTTGGTTTCAGAATTTAATATTGAATATAAGCCGGTATATTTTCTATTCAAAGCCTTGTATTTAATATCAAATGAGATTTTAGGTTTGTCGTGAATGGTGTCTTAAATAACACTGTTCTTGAACCCAGTTTAGAAAAGAATAAATCTTTTAATTAAGATTTAGTGAAATTGTCCAGTTAATTAGTATTTAATTGGAATTGAATTTGAATTGGTTTTTGGGGTTTATCATGAGCGGTGTTTTGAATAACACCTGTTCTTTAACCCGATTTACAATAAAAAGTGATTTGGGGTTTATCGTGAATCTTGTTTTAGGTGACATTGGTTCTTTAACCCAGTTAAAGGCAGGATATTGATTGTTGAGAAGATTAAAACTAAGTGGAGTTTTAGTAATCTGTAATTAGGTTGAAATGTGAATTGATAATTTAAATTATCAAATTTGGAAAGTGATCGAGAATGGAGTATCACCAGTTTTGCTCCAAAGCGATAGTTAAATCTTTGATTAGATTCGAACGTGAAATGGTAATTAATATTTACCGATAACACCGTGGTGTTAGCTATGGAGTATTACCGGTTTTGCTCCATGGGATGAATAGGTTGGGATTGCGAAATAAAATAAATAATTACTTCGGTGTGGTTCGCTAATCCCGACTAGTTTGGAAAACCATAATATGTTTTGAAATGATATCCAAAGGAAGATTAAAGAATAAATTTAGAAGAATTTATCTTTCATAAAATTAATGGGTACCTATTCCCTAGTGATGTGAAAATTTGAATAAAGGAATATTCTGAATTTGAATGAGGCGTATGTTGTGTTTGTATAGCACTTGTTTATTTTATACGCGGGTTATTCAGAAAGGCCGGGTTTATACCCATTCTGAATAACCGATTCGACGATAAGTCGAAGATGAAGACGGTGATTGAAGACCGGAAGTCTTCACATCGTTTGGATGATTATTGATGATCTTGATTGGGCTGTACACCCAAGAGGAGGAAATCAGTTGGTGATCGTCCAGATGTACTTGGAGATCGATGGATATGCGAGGAAAGTGCCTCCGGTTTCGTTCAGACCCAGAACGAATTAGTAAATGGAATGTGTGTCTGACATTGGATTTTATTCTGTGTTGATTGATCTCTATTAAATATACATCTATTTGGCGGCGGAGAATTTATTCTCTTGCTTAACGCCCTTCTCTGAGACGTACGAGCTCAGAGGCGTATATCGATGGACATCAGTCGCATGGAGTGAATTGCCTATGTGGCACGCCTAAGTGGCAACTGATCAAGGCTTCTGTTGAAAAGCAAAGTCTTGTGGTTGATGATCAAAGCACGGCCTGTGTGGCATAGCTTTGTGTATAGCGTGAATTCGCGAGCCTCACACCTTGGTATGAGTCAAAAACAGGATACGGACCGTTGGAAGAACACGACATTTCTTTCTAGCTATGGGTGATGTCAGTGACCTACCAGCCCTGACATTTATATAATTTTTACCTGTGTGGTTGTTGGAATGCGAGGCGCCTTGAATATATGGTCGATAACTGGCAATATGTGAGCTGACGTACAGACCATTATATAGGTCCTATAGGACGGGGAAACGTGTGTTCAGGAATTGCCAATCCTCAAAAGTAAGAGAGGACCGGCCCAACCGATTCCAAGGATCGCTGTGTGTGGTCCTGAGACATTTGCTAGAGTGTCTCGAACGGAGAGGAGCTTTCACCTTTCCTCGACTCATGATGGAATCCAATTTCCAATACGTGATATTTCGATTTTATTTGTAGAGCCTAGTACGACAACATAGTGGTATGGGTCATTTATGCCGTCTATGATTTATACATTATGATTGAAGTTGTTTTCTTCACTTATAGTAATAATAAAATACGAAATTTCACGTACCAAGCATTTTTGGCTATTATAAGGTAAAAACCCTATCCTTCGGCTTGTGTTGCATTGTGTGATGGGACCTGGGTCTTATAATAGCTTCATTTTTCTTTATTTAGCATTGCGCTGTTTGTTTTATGCACTGGTATTCTTAGGAGGAAACCCGTTCCATGTTATACGGCGTGGTCCCTTGATTTACCTAACTTAAAAAAAAGATTAATAACTGTTTTTGGTACTCACACCAGTCACATGACTGACCTGGAGTTTATTGTTTTAACCTAAACTCTGGGTGCCTCTATTTTCCGCACGGGCAGCTAGTAGTTTTGGTTTTGCAGATTTATATTCACAGGATCCTGATTTACAATTGGAACGATGCTCATAAAGCTCTGTATCCGTGTATTACTTTCAGTTGTGTTCTGTATTGTTTTCCCGCTGCTATGTAATTTATTGTAATCTCTGATATTTATCGAATGTGTAATATTTATTCATACTCTATATATTCTTGTATTCTGATGGAAATTGTTGTAATAAACAATGAAATGTTCTTCTGTTTGCGTTCCGATGTGTGTTGTCCTCAAAGCAATTCGTGTTTTCCTTACTGGGGAAGTCACGGGTTATCACATCATCCCACTTATCAAATGGTTTGTCTTTCAAAAAATTCACAGCTGCACTACCAGCAATTTCCAAAAATTTAGAATGTGCATTATCAAACTCATATACTTTAGATGCTCTAAAACATATCTTAAACAACTCAATAGTTGAAATGTTTGCATTTCTGGACTTAACTGCTGATAGAAAATTTTGTTCCATATGAAGGTAACAATAATTATGAAATGCCATTGGAAAAACCTCATGAACGCCAGAAATTAAACCTTAATGATGATCCGACATAAAAACCAAACACCACTCTTCTTGGAGCATTTCCATCAAATGAGTTAAAAATCATCTTCAGTTGTCCATGATCATAATAAAAACTGCTACCATTTGAAATTAAAAAGTGCTACCTAATAGCAGTAACATTAAAAATGATACCTTTAGACAATGAAAACTGCTACTGTATAACTGTAACATTAAAACTGATACCTTCAGACATGCAAAACTGCTACCAGAGAGCTATATAGTAAAAACCGATACCTTCAGACATACAAAAGTGCTACCAATTGGTTAAAACACTAAAAATTGATACCATCATGTATATAAAATTGATACCCAATAGCTGTAAGACAAAAAACTAATACCCTCCAATATACAATACTAATACCTAACAAATAATAACTAAAAAATTGATACTACAACGTAGTAAACTGATATTCAAAATAAACAAATAATAACATCGTGCCTTGGTTACTATTCTTTACTGTAACACCTATAAATACACTTGGCCTTCCCATCAAATGAGTCCCATCTAAAAATATCATAGGTCAATAATACTTGAATCCAAGAATACAAGGACCTAAGCCAACAAATACACTCTCAAATTGATTTGCAGAAGGGTTAACATCCATGTCAACATAAGAATCCTAGTTGTGAATCTTTAATGCCTCTAAATAGCAAGTCAAATCATTATAAGGCATCACATTATTACCATACAATTCCATTAAAGTAAATTGCTTCCCGCGATAAGCAAAAGAGTAAGACAATTGAAGATTGAACTCTCTACGAAAATAAACAATGATATCTTTAGGTTTCTTGCTTGGATGATCTATAACATCATCTATTATCAAAAATTTAATAAATAAGCTAGAAAGATGAGTATTGTTCAAATTTCTAAGACTACCACCACAATAATGCTCAACAACCAAAGTCCGAATATATACTTTAGATGCTCTAAAACATATCTTAAACAACTCAATAGTTGAAATGTTTGCATTTCTGGACTTAACTGCTGATAGAAAATTTTGTTCCATATGAAGGTAACAATAATTATGAAATGCCATTGGAAAAACCTCATGAACGCCAGAAATTAAACCTTAATGATGATCCGACATAAAAACCAAACACCACTCTTCTTGGAGCATTTCCATCAAATGAGTTAAAAATCATCTTCAGTTGTCCATGATCATAATAAAAACTGCTACCATTTGAAATTAAAAAGTGCTACCTAATAGCAGTAACATTAAAAATGATACCTTTAGACAATGAAAACTGCTACTGTATAACTGTAACATTAAAACTGATACCTTCAGACATGCAAAACTGCTACCAGAGAGCTATATAGTAAAAACCGATACCTTCAGACATACAAAAGTGCTACCAATTGGTTAAAACACTAAAAATTGATACCATCATGTATATAAAATTGATACCCAATAGCTGTAAGACAAAAAACTAATACCCTCCAATATACAATACTAATACCTAACAAATAATAACTAAAAAATTGATACTACAACGTAGTAAACTGATATTCAAAATAAACAAATAATAACATCGTGCCTTGGTTACTATTCTTTACTGTAACACCTATAAATACACTTGGCCTTCCCATCAAATGAGTCCCATCTAAAAATATCATAGGTCAATAATACTTGAATCCAAGAATACAAGGACCTAAGCCAACAAATACACTCTCAAATTGATTTGCAGAAGGGTTAACATCCATGTCAACATAAGAATCCTAGTTGTGAATCTTTAATGCCTCTAAATAGCAAGTCAAATCATTATAAGGCATCACATTATTACCATACAATTCCATTAAAGTAAATTGCTTCCCGCGATAAGCAAAAGAGTAAGACAATTGAAGATTGAACTCTCTACGAAAATAAACAATGATATCTTTAGGTTTCTTGCTTGGATGATCTATAACATCATCTATTATCAAAAATTTAATAAATAAGCTAGAAAGATGAGTATTGTTCAAATTTCTAAGACTACCACCACAATAATGCTCAACAACCAAAGTCCGAATAAAAAACATACTAAGATGCCCGGAATCACCAGAAGCATACAGTTTAAATGGACATCCGGTTGAAGACGACGAAAAAACTGCCATAATCCTAGTAGAACTATTCTTTAGAAAACATAACTCATGGCCAATTTGAATTTGGTATATATGTCATTAAAAATTCTATTAATCCCTATAAAACAAAAAACAATAAAATCATAAATTGTTAATGTAGAACCTCTTTTCATCAAGTCTTTCAACTAACATTTTTTATGCATGACAATGTTTGAACCTAAAAATATACTAGATGATGGATGCATTGAAACATTAGTTGAAAGTGAAAAAGAACCATCATTGAGGTTTTCCACTTGAAAATCCTTCAACCTAACATCAAAACAAAAAAATCACACTTCTTATGTAGTTGAGAACAAAAAATACTCTAAAGATCAAAATCGGTGTCAACAACTATAATTTTGTTCTTAAGAACATAACCAATCTTAATCAAAATAGGAGTGAGATGAGACCAATTCTGACATATTTCATTCGGCAAATGACAAATTGAGCAATAAATGGACAACCGAGTGCTAAAAGAGGAATCATTAAAGAAAACTACAATAAAACAGTTTTCACCACTGTAAAAAAAAAAATCCAATTAGAAAAGCAAACAACTCAAAATTGGTACCCACATAACACAGTTCTAATACCCATAGACATAAAACTGATACCTACATATATAAAACTGGCACCTAAAAACTGCTTTAGTTTGTAAGAAAAACATTAATACAAAATTTTTTTACATCATAGTTTGATTGATTAAAATAAAAGAAGTTCAATTGAGTTACAAAGTTAATGCAACAATACAACTACAAAATAAATACAACACCAAAATACAAGAACAAATATATAGCAGAGTTAATACAACAAAACTGATACCTAAAAAAATAAAAAAAAATGTTACCTAAAAATTGCTATAATCTTAAAAATAAAATAATAATTTAAAAATCGTTTACATCGTAGTTTGATTGATTAAAATAAAAGAAATTCGATTGAAATATAGAGTTAATGCAACAATACAACTACACAATAAATAGAGCACTTACTGTCATTCTGTGAAAGAATCGGTAGAACCCGATTGCTGAATAAAGCAACATTAAAATGAACCTGCTTGTAGAACCAACAGAAGCCATTAATCATGGATCAAAACAAAAATACCTAGTCGCAATATTTAACATTAAATTACAATGCTTAAGACATGAAAAAGAAATTAAATCGATGCAAAATGAGAAGAAAAAAAATAACCTAATCCTGAAGACGATTTTGCAGTCCAATATGCATGAGATCGATTTCTCAATCTGAAATGCGCAATTAATACCGATGTTTGAAGACGATTGTTAGAGATCAAAATACGCATGAAAAAAATATCGCGTTCAAGAGTGAGTTTAAGATACAGCAGAACGATTAACCACGCACAAGAAATACATTTTTTAAGGTAAATGGTATAATGTCCTTAGGATTAAATTTTTAATGGGTTGTCCTTATGTGTGTGTGTGTGTGTGTGTGTATGTTGATGGGCCTTTCGGACCGCCTGTCAAGGCATAATAATATGGCGCGGCCCAGTAGGAGCAGAATATGACCCAGCATGATCAATTGTGGTGTGTATAGTTGAAGTCTGAAAAGCTAGCCTAAAGACTAGCTCATTCTAGACCTTTTTCGTTCAAGTTACCCAAGCCACGTGAATAATGTGCCAGCTCACATCGATGATTTAAAATAGGATACCAATTCCTCAGCATATACCGACTCATTCAACCACAACTATTCTCCTGGATCCGATGGCACGTGTTGAAGACGACCAAGTATTTTACCACTTATAAATACCCCTTTTTTAGTTCAGAAGAAGAGAATGAAAAAAAGAAGAAGGAATTGCCACGAAAGCAAATTCGAGCTCGTTATGTATTTCTAAGTCTTTTATTTCCTTATTGTAATCACTCCGTATGATAGCTGAATCAATATATTAAGCTTATAAAGTGGACGTAGGATCTTTAACGCCAAACCGCTATAAATCTATGTGCGATTTTTCTTGTTTTACGTTCCTTTAATTTGTTAATCTTCATTTTAATCTCTATATAAGTCTGTATTTTGGTGTTGTGCTAGTTTTTAGTGTTAACGTTTTAGTGCTTTCATTGAGAACTGACTTTCTCGGATCAATTCACATTTTCGCTCTACTTTCGGATCACCAAGTCCGAGACGAAAATCTCATTTCATTACCACGTTAATTAAGAAATAGCTAGAAAATCAGTCCGTAATACTAGAAAAATCCACAAGTAGGAACCTCTGCAGAAGTAGCCTGCGGGTTGACTGTTCCTGAAACTATTCCGGGTCAACCTGCATTACCTTCCGGGAGAGACTTAGCTCCATCTTCTACTTTCGCCACCCGGGACGAGTTTATGGCTGTGGTAGATCGACTTAAAGAAACTACTGATTCCTTGAAAGTCCATGCCCAAGAGAATGTCGCGATGCGACAGGACAAGACTCGCATGATGAGACAATGGGAGAAATTCAGAAATCAAGCCCAAGAGGTCCGGGACCATCGACTCCCTCCTCCTCAATTGGATCAAGTGTCAGAAAGCTCCTCTACATCAAGGGAAGGCAGAGACCCGCAACAGTCTCGACGCCCGTTAGACAGATCTGAAAATGTCCAGCAACTCCGTCTTGAGAGACTTCAAAGCCTACCAAGTGAACGCAATCAAAAGCAAGCTGACCAGACCGAGGTGAAAATAGTTGATCCCATAACTCCATAGAATCGGGAGGCATCCCATCCTGTGAATCATAATGCTGCTCGGAGATATCGGGCCCCCGTTCATGCCCCTCGGAATCTTGTAGTTGACCGAGAAAACCGAAGGGAAAGGAGGAATTCCTGGACGGCATTTCTTGGTGAAGGGGCCAGAAGAAGTCAGTCCGTTGAAGAAGCCGACCCAAACATGGTTGTCCCACTGAATCTGGCCGCCATGGTACGGGAGATTATGAATGACAGTCGTGGGCATAGGAATAAAGATTGGGGAGTCAACTAAAGTCGTACACCATTCACTGACGACATTTTGCAAGCGGAGTTCCCCAGGAGATTTAATATGCCTCAGATGAATCAGTACGACGGAACTTTAGACCCATAGTACCATCTGATGAGATACTCTTGGCACATGGAAGTGGTAGTGGCCCCTGACGCAATTAAGTGCAAGGCTTTTCCAATCTTTTTAAGCGGAATTGCTCTCATGTGGTTTGTACGCTTGCCCGCAAGATCAGTTCCTAGCTTTAAAGACCAGAGTGAGAAATTCCTGACCCAGTTCCGCTTCACGCAACCAAGTCGAAGCATGTCATGGATCTTTCAGTAGTTAAGCAGGGAAGAGGTGAATCCCTGAAGAATTATCTCAATCGATTCAATCGAGCTGCTACTGAAGTTAGCAACCCCAACCATGAAACTGTCTTGATGGCCATGGTCGATGGCATTGACAAACAGACTGAGTTCGGAAAATTTTAATCGGAAAGCCACCAACCATGATTGAGGCTTTTTACGAGAAGGCCCGCATCCGATTAAGGCAAGAAGATGCACACCTGGAAGAAGAGGATGGTCCGAAAAATACTTTTACTCCGTCAACCCAAAACAGTGTCGCAGTTAAACAATCTGGGAATAACTCGGGGAAAGTAGAAGTAAATGTTGAAAACCATGGCAAACGAAATAGCGAGGGGTCAAAGTAGAGCAATGGGAGTTCGAGACAAAGAGGGAGCTCCCGGAAACGCCCCTGTTTCCAGGTATTTGACACATATACTGCCTTAAATAATACACAAGAGAATATCTATCTCGACACCTGCAACGCGATGCAATATAAGAAACCGCCCCTACGAGAGCCCATGGAGAAGGAACGAGCGACTGGGAAATATTGCTTATTCCATGATATTTACGGACATACGACCAACGAATGTAGACATCTTAGGGACATCGTTGAAAAACTGATTCGAGAAAGGAAACTTGACGAGTATAAGACAACCCTAAGGGACAGGAGGAAAGGAACTTCAATGCCCAAGCAGAATCAAGCTGCATCTCGCGTCACCCCTCAGGAGAAAGGAAAGGGGATTGTCATCAATGCCATTGTGGGAGGACCGCATCCGGCAGGTTACAGTATCAAAGCCATGGAACGATACGTCAACTCCACGAAACACCTCGATGTCGAAGAAATGAATCCCCATGAGGATGCAAGTCCCCATTAAACAAATAAGAACGACGGGCGATGATATCGTCTTCCGCGATCGGGAGTCGGTCGGCATCGAAATCGCGACGGTCAATCCATTGGTAATAACAGCTATCATTAGCCTAGCCACGGCCCGAAAGGAACAGGTTGACAATGGAAGCTCAGTATACATCCTATTCAAACAGGCCTACGACCAAATGAAATTGCAAGTAAAGGACTTGGAGCCATATGAAGGCCAGATGTGTGGTTTCAATGGAGCTTCCAACGAACCCATCGGTTAAATCAAGTTATCTGTAGAATTAGGAGACGGAGATCGCCGAAGAGTCAGAATTCTACCGTTAGTTTTGATGAATATCAACTCGCACTAAAATGCCTTCTTGGCACGACCCGCCCTGCCTGTATTACGGGAATGTATCGCCCCTTGGTGTTTGCTTTTGAAGTTCCCAACCGATAGTGGAATTAGGACAGTACGAGGAGACCAAGTAACAGGTCGAGCATTTTATTTGGCAGAATGGAAGGAGTTGCGGAGTAGTGGTAGCAAGGAGCCTGAAAAATCCTCTCCCCCCGAGGAGAGGAAAGAAGCATAGCAATTACAGAGAACACCCCGATCAGGACCATCTGCTTGTGAGGTCGAAGACATCGACCCACGAGATGACGATGAATAGGGGTGCAGGAAGGCGGCCCTAAATGAGGCCATCATTGAAGTCCCAATCGACAAGGGTGATCCAACCATGGTCCTAAAGATTGGATCCTATCTTGATTCCCTCCGGACGAGGGAACTGAGTGAATTGCTCCGAGCAAATTTAGACGTATTTGCCTAGACCCGCGCTTACATGTGTGTGATGACACCATCCATTATAACTCATTCCCTCGGCATCGACCCAAAATATACTCCTATAAAAAGAAAAAGGCAAATGCTGGGTCCTCAAAGGTCAAGGGCCTTAAAGAAGGAAATCGAGAAGTTAAAGCCATTGAATTTATCCGGGATTCAACCTATCCCGACTGGATAGCCAACCCGATACTTTTAAGAAGGCTAATGGGAAATGGAGAACCTATATTGATTTTTTGGACTTAAATAAAGCCTGCCGTAAGGACAACTTCCCATTACCAAGGATTGATCAATTGGTTGACCCGAATCCCGTGCATGGGCTACTTCCGTTTACAGATGCATACTCAGGATATAACCAGATTTCCATGCATGTCCCCGACTAGGAACATACCAGTTTTGTCACCAACAACGACTCCAAATATGAAGCCCCTATTGTCGGGCCTAAACTCGCAAAGGACCCTATGTCATTCAACGAAAGCTCGATAAGGGAAGTTTCAGGCTAACAACTGTGGATGATGAGCCATTCCAAATAGCAGGGAATGCGGAGGATTTACGATTTTAGCTCTCTTAAAATTTACTTTCTGAAGTTCCTTTTCTTTTTCAGCAATTAGTTTGTTTTTAGTATTGTAATAAGCAGCCTTTAATTGGTCGCAATAGCATGTGAATAAAAGTCTCCATTCTTGCTCTATTTTGTTATTGTCGTAAAAGTTAACGATTGTGCTCGACCAACTATAGCTCGTATCTCGACGCTCTGACAGGACAAACAGAGATGGAGCAGGACAACCCGATTGAAGAAACAAGGGTCCAACCCTATCGAGGACACCAGTTTCAGACTTTGACCAATTGGTCGGTTTTAGGACTTCTGCTCTGACTGAATTAGAGTAAAATCGATGCCTATTTAGATGTACTGATTAACTATCAGGACCCAACTCTCAACCTCATGACTTGGGGGTGAGTATAAACGACAAATGAGCGTGAATGGTGTACCCCGACAAAAGACTGCTAGAACCCTAAAACTCTACCCTTTACTGACTTAAGGATGAGTATAAAAGCCTAATGGCGCTCCTACTCGATTACATTCAACCCTTGATCGAGGTTGGATCCACTTGAGTTTGACAGGAGAGCTCGTTGTTCGAATGCCTTACCCCGACACCGGGGGCAAAAGAACTGATAAATACCCCCGACAGGGGACACATACAAGTCATACTCAACATCTAAAGTAAAATGAAACAATGACATTTCTTACATAAAGTGTTATGAGCATTTGCAAAATAAGTAGATTTTCATTTAAAGTACCCTGACCTCATTACAAAATATTGTTGCATGATAGGTAACATTTAGATATCATCACCAGATATGCAACGTCTAATAATTACAAAAGAGGAAAACTTCTAAAAAGGAGGTGGCATTAGTCCTTGTTCTACCGTTTCAGCTAGCTCTTTTTTATTAATCATCTCCAGCATCTCCTCGGTGTTCAACTTACGTCTCAATCCCCCAAGAGTGCTGCCAAAAGAGTGAGAAGCTGACGTAGGAGCCCGTAGATTGACAGGAACCGCGGGAGCTGGGGTTGAAGAAAGGATGGTCGGAGGGATGGCCTGAAGAGGTTTAATGTTCAAAGAATCTTTAGTAAGCTCGGGCTTCATAGCAGAAATTTCCCTATCTCTCTGGTCCTTGGTCTCAGCCAAGGATGGGCAATCCTCTCTTTTTCACTCCCCGATGATCTCGATGTCATCGTTTTCCGAAGATGCTAGATTAATCCTTTCCTCTCTCGGGGTCTTGCTTGTTCCCTCAGCGTTGCCCTTTTCTTCAGCAACAGACTCTACCTCCACTCTCTCGACCACTAACGGGACTCCTTTCGAAGAAAAGAAAAAACACACAATTCAGGATAGGATGGGTCAGCTCAGAATTTGTAAAAAACTTACCTCCAACACTAGGGTCAATCACCTGCTCCTCCGCAACTTGACTGAACCAGATAGAAGAGTAGACGACAAACCCTTTTCAACAACCACATGTGTAGAAGATATGGGAGCCTCAGGCTAACTACCGCAAACTTCGCTCTCGGGGATCGACTTCCCCTTCATTCTGCGGCATTCCGCCTGTGCCGCACTCCTTTCCTGACTCTTCACCTCTGTCATGATAGCTCGTTCTTTGTCATTTAAAATTCGGGTCGTCAGCGATGCCTCATCCACTGGGTGACCCTGTGCTACCTTCTTCTCTTCCCATAAATCTATCTTCCATATATCAGCTAACGACCTAGAGTATCCTGACATCCAAGACAAATCCCTATGACAGAGGAAGCGCGCACAAAATAAAAGAATCTGGCGAGCATGACCTTTTTCCAGTTCAACTTTCTCCTGGGCGTGCTCGGCTTTAATAGCCTTGATATCAACGTCATGCTGAAGCTTTAGATTGTTAGCAGACTTAGTTACTGCAGCGGCATTTTCCTTAGCCTGATTTTTGGCTAGCTCGGGTGAATGAAGAGTGGCTTTAAGATTCTGTATTTCAAGATTTAGTCAAGCCCTGTCCTCCTTCAAATATTCAATCTCCCCCTTCATTGAATCACACTCCCGGCCTCTCTATTGGACCTAGGCATTCAAGTCTTCAACTTCTCTCCCATATTTTTCTTTGTCGGTCGTTGCCTGCAATTCCTGATCTTTGATTTTTCTTTCAAGGAATCCAAAGGTTTTCTTGCCGCTATCGATGTCTCTTTTTAAATCGACGATTTTGGCCACCTTTTCCTTTAACACTCCGCCCACTTTCCAAGCATACTCACGCATTGCGTCATATTGAGAAGGAGCGTATTCGAGGTTATTGCGCATATGGCGGCAAAAGCTACGGGTTAATGGTTGTAGGTCGGGGGTAGGTCTAATTTCTGAAAAGATGAGATCGGGGAAATCTCGTTCCAACTCTCAAAGTTGGTCGGTGGAAGGAGTTCTAACCGCAGGACTGGAGCAACTTTGCACTGATCGAGAAGGCTCGGCTCCTTCTCCTTTATTTGACTTGGGGGACTTATCATCCTTTCTTTACTTGGGATTGTTTCCCAACTCTTCTGTATCTCCCAATGCTCGCCCATGTTTTCTCAAGCGTTTCTTCTTTTGCCCATCATGATCCTCGGGCAACTCTCCCTTTCCTACTTTCTCTTTCTCTTCCTCTTTTTCTTTCTTCTTCTCCTTTTCTCCTCTCCCCCTCTCACTGCTTTCGACTTTCCTCGCATCCTCTTCCTTGGTCCCCTCCTTCCTCCTGCTGTTATCATTTTTATCATCGTCTCCTCTTTCAGCACGCGGCAGAGTGGGCTCATCCAACTTGAGGTCCATCGGGAAGGAGGCGAAAAGGTCGTTGTAAAACTCTTCGTCAATATCTGTAAAGAAAGTAAAAAATATAAATAAGGTGAACAACCCTCAATTTATACATGAAGAGTAGGGTATGGTGATGTACAATAAACCTCGTATCAATGATGAAATCATACCTTCAATGCCTTTCTGTCTGTCTAGGAAGGACATTCCCTCAGATTAATTGGCAAAAAATCAATTTGGGTCTAAGCCTTGCGGCGAGAGGATAATGCCAGGCATTTGTATTTTTCCAAACCTGGAAGGGGGGATGCACCACACTCCTCCTGTAGATCATGGGCTACGGGAGAGTCTCTCTCGATTTCCAAATTTCTCGGATGAGTTTCAGTAAGATTTTCTTTGTTTGGTTCTCCTTGCGCCATCTTTAGGGCTTTCTTGCCGGGAGCCTTCTCTCTTTGTAGACGTTCGGCTTCTCGGCACTCAACCTCTCGAACCCGCCTTTTGAAAGTGGGCTGCTTTGGACCGAATTTCTTTTTCTTCCTGAGCAGATGAGAAGAGGATCCCCCGATCGAATGAGTCACTTGTTCATCCCCCGGCTTTCTCTTGGCTGGGGGCACCCCGACCTAGATCGGTGCTGTTTGTTGAGATCCATCTTTTGCTGTACCGATCGTCCTACTTCGGTCGTGAAGAGCATATTGTTGTAAATTTTCATCGGTCAGACAGTTCTAGAATCATCGTCGCTTCCGTTTTAACTCGATCAGTCGTCTATGATGTTCTTTAAACACTCCCTCATTCGGCCTTGATAGCTCGTCCCCTGTAAAAGAAAAAAGAGGAGAAGGGGGAGGATAAACAAGGTTAGAACTTTTTACAGGCACAGTTCCGATAAAAGGTAAATTACAGATAAATATGACCCAAGTTATATGAAAGTTCGCATCTTTTCACCGCCCCCTCGAGCACTGTCACATGTCATAGAGTTCAAAGACACCCTGATGCACAGAATGCTTGAAAAGCTGGGAAGCCCCTTGTTTTGCATCCACGGTGTTGTCAAAATGGCGGATCCAACATCAACAAATCCTACCCAAAACACGGGGGTTTCACCTTGAGCAACCGCCTCGCCGCCGACTCTGGCGATTTGGCGCAGATGAACTCCGTCAATTGGGTCAAATCAAACCTCAAAATGTGACGAAGGAGAGAAAGATCCCGTGCGAGAATGGTGTTTCGACATGGGGGAAACAATTCATACCTGAAAAAGATGATTTTGAGGGAAGATGATGTTCGCCACCTGTCCTTCTTTTCGAGTAGCAAGTTAGTCCCCGCAATGGTAGAAAGTAAAAAGTAAAAGGTAAAGGGTGTTTTCCTTTTATAACATGAAAGAGTGGTTATACAAATTCGGCTAATACGATTGGGCCTAGCTGACGTGTAAAGAAGTCCGGGAGTCAGAGGCCAGCCGATGAACGGAAAACAGAGAGGCATCATCATTATCTGAACTTGTCCATAATTTCGAAGCGATTGATGAGACTCGGTGCAGTTTATAAGATCTATTAAATGAGTGAGCCAAGGCAACCCACTTATAAATACCTGTTTTTTAGTTCAGAAGAAGAGAACAAAAAAAAGGAGAAGGAATTGCCGCGAAAGCAAACACGAGTTCATTATGTATTTCTATGTCTTTTATTTTCTTATTGTAATCACTCTGTATGATAGCTGAATCAATATATTAAGCTTATAAAATGGACGTAGGCTCTTTAACGCCGAACCACTATAAATATGTGTGTGATTTTTCTTGTTTTATGTTCCTTTTATTTGTTAATCTTCATTTTAATCTCTACATAAGTCTATCTTTTGGTGTTGTGCTAGTTTTTGTGTCAACAATATATATATATATATATATATATATATATATATATATAGACACACACACACACACACACATATATATATATATATATATATATATATATATATATATCTATGTATGTATGTATATGTCTGTGTATGTGTTTTTTTTTAATTTTTAAAGGGATGTCCTTAGGCATAAAAAGCTTATATTTTTGTGCTAATCAATGTTTTCAATTCATTTTTTTGGTACTATATATATATATATATATATATGTATATATATATATTTGTGAGTGTGTGTTTTTTTTTGGGTAATTTGTTAATAAAGTTTATGTGCTAGATTTCACTTTTAAGCGCTATTATGATTTAATAGAGTGCTACTTTGAATTGGTAAATGAAATTTATACCGTTAGATCCTACTTTTAGTAATATTAGATTTAATAACATCTATAAAATAAATTTATACCGTTAAATCCTACCTACTCTCACCTAACCTTTCCACTATAAATATCCCCAAGCTCACACTTCAAAGAGGTCGGATCTTTTTGCTGATTTGACATACCATATAGCTCTAAGAGACTCACTAATGGTATCCGTGCTTTGAGGAAGTAGAAGCATTCAAGTGACTTTTTCCCAATATTGATATATGACAATTACGACTCTAAATTACATGGAAATACTAGTAATCAAATGCCTAGATGATGTCGTAGCTTGTAATCCATTGTTGTGAATAAAATGTCAGCGGAATCCTTCAAAATGGACGTAAGCCCCTCGCAGGACTGTACCACTATAAATCAATTGTGTCGTTTACTGTCTTTTTGCATTTAATTTTCCCACACGAAATGACATTCTTTAGTAATTAAGAATTCTTGGGTGTTATGACATTTTTTGCCGTTAACAATATGTGTGTGTGTTTTGAATTTGTAAATAAAGTTTATGTGCTAGATTTCAATTTTAAGCGCTATTATGATTTAACAGAGTGCCACTTTGACTTGGTAAATGAATTTTATACCGTTTGATCCTATTTTTAGTAATATTAAGATTTAATAATATCTATTAAAAAAAATTCGGTAGTTCACGCTTACACCAAACAAGTGTTACATTAAATATATTACAACTGTTAATAAAGATATAATGCAAATACCAAATGACTTCATCATTGAAACACAAATTTTTTATTTTTTTTGAATTAGGCCGGTTCCGACAACTTATAACAAAAACAAACCAGTTTCCAAACCAATTACAAAAATAATTCACAGTTAGCCATGTAGGATACTGACGGCGTATCAGATGTTGCCATTTATTTATTTATTTATTTATTTTGTTTTTCCCACTTGGCGGCGTAGAAGGAAAACATTATGAACGACATTTGAAATGTCATCAATGAATGACATTTCAGATGCCTCTAATCTGCCAACAGGTGGCATTTTGGATAACGCCCACTAATTTTATTGGTCAAAAGTGATCTATTTTTTGTAATTTGTTTGGAACCTGATCTCTTTTTGTAATAATAAATAGACCGTTTGGTGGCGACTGTTAAGTGTTGTAAACTATAGAAAGTTAAACCAATCGTCCTTTTAATTTGTTTTGATATTTTTTGAAAGTTATTGGTGCATCCTTTTTAACAGAGAGAACAATGTTTTATAGTTAGAACCCTAGCGTTAAGTCTCAAATGTGTACAATGTATATAACTAAACAACTAGAGATAATAGAAATCATTTCCAATCAAAACAGAAAAGAAATACTCCATATATATAAAGCATAACTGAGTTTACGTGGCATTTTATACAGCAGACAACATGGCAATTTTACATAATATAATAGAGTAATTGTTGGAAGAGAAGGTTGCTCGTTTATTGCGTTCATATCTCTACAGAACGATAATACATTGTTTGATCAGGATACACAGAGACAGCTATTAAATTTTTTGTCTTGGCTTGGAACTTGGAAGGCCTCGAACCAAAACAGAAAAGAGACACATAAGCTCTGAGACAGGCAACGCAACGCAACGCAACCACAATTTACATTTGTTTCGTTATATTGACCTAGACGATCACTTTCTAACATTTTAATATTTTTAATAGCCCATGGACTTATGCAACATTTTTAGCTAGGCAAATAGCAACCGGTAATGGTTAATCCGTAATTTTACCTAGGTTGATACAAATCGCAATTGAATGCACGCACTACTTGATTTGCCACAGCAGAAGAGATGACCAGGTGGCCTAAAGCATGATACAATCAAGGACAAGCCCTATGTAATATGGAGCTGGGCATGAGTGAATTCACTCACTGGAATATGACGTTATGCAATTGGTTAGACCATAACCAACCATCCGTTCTGTTCAGTTATTCTCTCTCATGTTCTGAAACTGGTCCAACGAGCCGAGCACCCAGAAGGGGAGAACCAGCCATGGACTGGTTGGGAGCAGGGAATACAACGGCAAAGATATTGCCGTTATAAATATTACAACGACAAAGTCTTTGCCATTGTAATATTATAACGGCAAACACTTTGCCGTTATAACATTATAACGGCAAAGTGTTTGTCGTTATAATGTCCCCCCCCCCCTCAAAACCCTCGCCGCCACCCCCCTCAGCTTCATTTCTCCTTCCCCTTCTTCAAACCCGAAAACCCATTTCCCTCCACCATTTTTCACCCAATTTTCTCCACCAATCCGTCAGTTTTTAACCAAATTAACTAGCTTGTGTGAGATATTAGTTCGAAAATATGGCTAGATTACTAAAAAATTTCGCCAAAAAATTCATGCACGGCGACGATCGTGGCGCCGGCGGGAGTGGTGAAAGTGGTAGTGGCCAACAGCCAGTGCTCGGAATAGAAGACTTACTTGTAGCCGCCGAAAACATGGAGAACGAAGAAGCAGAGGTGCAACAAGGAGGCGGTCATCGGGGACGTGGCGGGCGTAGAGGCGGACGAGCAGGCAGGACACGTAGGGGTGTTGGATCAGTTGCCGCTAGAGAGGGCCAACTCGATGGCTATGTGGATATGAACCTCAGCGCCGCGAAGCTTCCTGCGCTATCCAACTTTCGCATTCTTCCAGATGACGAAGTACACGTTAGCACGCAGTCGAGTTTGGCTGTAAGTATTTTTAGTATTATTTACATAGTATTCTTTGAGTGTTATATATTGGGTAGATGGTATAACATTTTGTTGAACCGTTAACAGTCGCGGAATATACGTCCACGTGGTTCGTTAGCGACCACACTTAGATATTATCATGCACACTTGGCGGGTAAGGAGGGGGTCGCAGGACTGTTACATGCTCTTGGATTTCAATTTTTTCTAGGTAATATTATAGACCTTTTAATGAAATAAGTGGATAATTTAGTAGTCATATTTTATCTTATTGTGCGATTTGCTATTTTAGGAATAAACCATGTTATAAATGCCGATGTCCAATTGTGTGCGGCCATTGCTCTACGGTGGTACAAAACCACCCACACATTTCACTTTCCTTGTGGTGAGTTAGGACTTACACCGCTTGATTTCTCCATGCTTACTGGTATTAGCATTGGAGTAAGTGCTTATCCCCAACTGCCTTATGACGATGGTCGATGGCGTGATCGTGCACTTGTTCATGATCTACTGCCTCATTTGGATGTTTCTGCTACGTCGTATCAGGCAGAAGGCGCTATTAGAGTGAGCGCGATCCGTGCGGCTATGGACAGGATACTCGAGCACTACTCTGTTGATGACGACTTGGAGCTTGCTCGATTATTTGTGTTATACCTTATGGGTAACCTTTTCTTTAGTTCTTCGAGCAGTAGCGTTCCTGTGGGGTTTTTTGCGGTCGCGGCTGAGATAAATGCCGATGGGGCGATTTTATATGATTGGGGCACACCTATCCTTGCATACCTATACAGATGTCTCGACATGCAGTGCACCACGAGCCACTAACGCTTCCGCTTCTGCTTCCTTTGTTTTTTCTATACTCTCCAATCTGCTCGGCTACTAGTTCTTGCTGTAGAGGGGTAAGCTTACTAAAATCACATGTAATCATTTTAACATAATTATTCTCTCGCGCCAAAGCTTTCTGCTCCTCCAGCTTCTTTTCTTCCATGGCTTGTTTCTCCGCATGTTCTTGTCTGCGGAGCTCTCGATCATCCCTAACTGCCTTTTGGAAATCTTCGTCGCTGCGGTTTCTTTCCACCGAAAATCGAGCTCTATGCTCTTTTGTTGCCTTAGATGAACTCTCCATTGTTTCCATAAATCTAGCAAACTCTGCACCTCGTTGCTCCAGCTGAATTGCCTTGGATCTGCCGACAGGTCGTCCATCACTACTTCCAAATAAAGGGTTTCTTTCTGGCGAACTCGGGCCACTTCCTGGACTAGAATCAGAGTAGTTCATCCTTCTAGCTTTGTTCTGCAGCTCAAACATGAAGTTGCTGGGGTTCTTCCACTTCGGCAACCTAGATAGAAGCTCATAACAGTCTTGGAATTTAAATGGATGACCATACTTTTGCTGGTAGGCCTTTCGTGACTCTTCAATCTGTAACACAAAGTGGATATTGTATGAGCGTATGTCATTTCTAACTAATCGATCATAGTATAGTAAGTTATTTTTCAAAGTAATCTACGCTACTTACAACGTCATAAGGTGCAGCACCGCTTTGCTGTCTGTTCTCCAAGGCTGTCAGTATTGCAAGATAGTTCTGACACGCGGCATTCATAACTCTATAACCGCCTCTAAGTGATGCCCATGTTCTATTCCTCGCTTCCAACGAATTGTAGAACTCTGCTACTCTTTCCCAAAATTTCTCACCTTTCATATTATTTCCAACAATGCTGTCTTGTGAAATGCGTATCCACGATTTAGCAAGTGAAACGTACTGCTCGGAAGTAAACTTACATTGTTTTCTTCTTCCATCCGCTGGTATATCTTCCCCTTCAGCATTATCATCCTCAATATCTTCTATTCCGTGATTCGGCTCCGATTCAACTTCGGTTTGGTGTCGTTTACTGAAAATGCTCCTTAAAGACTTCACCTTCTTCTTCTTCTTTTGGTTATATTCGGGACTGATAGGTGCAACGTATTCTTCATTCAATTCTTCAGAATTTGTAACATTTACTTCCTCATTTGCATCTTCCTCCTCCTCCGTAGAAGTCCCAACATTTTCTTCGGTAGTAGGAGAGACATACCCATACGAAAACTGTCTTTACAGATTTTGCATCGCTTCGCGGTCATGAACCTCGGTCTGTTGCGGAGTTAGGTGAGGTTGTTGACTTTGCTCGGTCTGCATCATCATTGACATATACGACGAATGATCGTCGTACACGCCTACCCCGGGCGGTCGTTGGTAAAACTGTGGCGGGACGGACGATTGGATGGGAGGAAAATTAGGAGGACCGAGCGGTTGTTACGGTGGACGGTATGGATAATTTGAATACGGCGAGTAGCCATATTCGTGAGATGGCTGCAACGATTGCTGTTGTTGGATTGACCGTTGCATCGCATACGATGACGAGTGCGGTTGGGACATGAGTTTCTTGTTTATGGTTTTTTTCCCGCTTCGCTTGGGTGCAGACGAAGACATTTTGTTGATGAAGAAGTTGGGAAGGTGGAGTGGTTGTCTGGAGGAGGAAGAAGAAGGAGATAGGGTGGTTTATAGGGAGGAAGTGAACTAGCCGTTGGGGTTGCAACGGCTAGTTCTTATAACGGCAAACTGTTTGCCGTTATAAGATTATAACGGCAAACACTTTGCCGTTATAATCTTATAACGGCAAAGTGTTTGCCGTTATAATCTTATAACGGCAAACAGTTTGCCGTTATAAGAACCAGCCTCTGTTGGGTGAACCAGCCACGGAGGAGCTCAAAACTAGCCACAGACCAACCACGGGTGAGTGAACAAGCCACACCTGGTTGCTCCGTGACTTGTTTAGTAACCGAACAAGCCATTGTTGGTTGTGCTCTTAAGCGTGAATTTTTGTACACAGAAGTATATCCCTCAGTTTAGATAATGAACGGTCAGTAACTAATCTGGAATCAGAAGGTAAGTTGGAGAGAAGGGTAATGGCGACCCGATCGACCTGGAGGCAACGCAGAGCTTTATTTGGAATCGGTGTATGAATTCTAAAACTGCATAGACGGTGATGAAGGGGTAGGTATTCTGGCATGTCATCAAACCCTGGATTGCAAGCATCATGCTGCAACCAATCATGGACTTCACTACACATGATATTTAAGCCAGTAAAAGGTTTATTTACTAAGCCAATGCATCTTAATAAATAGAACCAAAGAAAACATCCATACATACGCAACTATTGGCTAAGGTAAGCTTGCAAAATACATATTTTCCATAAAAATGTGTCTAAACAACTTTCATATATAGTAACTAGCAATCAGCTGACGGCACTTAAGGAAGGTGAGCTTCAGGTGCAAAAAAATTATAAATTTCGACTATATATATGTTGGCATTATTTCGCCTGTAAACCAGCAACAAATCAAAAAAATTGTACACCAGGAGGTGGAGACAAGGAAGATCTAGAGTCTAGACAGTGGTTGTATAAATTAAAATGCAATTCCATCCATAACTGAATGGAAAAACAACATTATTATTAACTCCATTGATACGTTCAACTGCATTTTACCTATATTGTTTTGGATATTTGTTACCATTTCTCACAGAGAATTAAAATATCACTAGGAATCAACAAAATCACTCAACATATCATATGCACATGCTACACAACATAACTTTACAAGTAGTTTGTTTAAAAGTATTTATGTAATGCTCAACTGATTAATGTAATAAAGTTCAAATAATATTACGAGACACTAGTCATTTATACCAACATGGACATGATAATTGATTACCTGTCCGCACTAGTTCTTGTTGAGAATTGGTTGAAACATACTAATCCCACACCGCTAAAAATAAAAATACAAGTATATGAATAACTTTGTCATGAGGAGGTTCGGGCCTTAGGGGAGGAAAGTCATGCATCACAACACGCGCGCATTGCCGCCGTCTGACCGACTAAGAGGCGCGTCTCTTGGCAAACAGAAGCTGGTGCTACCTGTTTAGATACCAGAATTTTGGCAAACAACAACTACAAAAGACTGACAGACACAACCATTTAAAGAGATGCGAACAAAATATAAACAGAGAATAATACTGATCACATTCTCAATTCCAATATTTTCTAGTCTTCATCCTTCTCTCTCCTCTGCTTGACATACTTATTATAATCTCATGCAGAAATATTCTGTTGTATCTTGGGAATTTTTACCGATAAACCTTTTAAGGAAATTACTAATGCAAGACTCAAAATTTCATTTATTTAATTTGTAGCGACAAATTACTGCGATTTGTTTGTAACTGTACGACAATCTTTATACTTGTTGTTATATTATTTCCCCGAGAATAATAGTGCTTAGTAAAGTAACTATGAATACAACAAATATTACTTTTTACCCTTTCATTAATATTTAATACTTAATATTGCAATTAAAAAATAATATTCAATTATAATGAAGATGCGAGTAAGTAATAATTAATAATTAATAATTAATATATTATTGTTGAAATTGGTGATACGCAAATCACAATTTTGGGCAACAAATAATCTTACATATTTTGTGGAGAGATTTGTTGTTAGATTTTATGAAGAGATTTGGTGCTAGATTTGATGAAAAGATTTGGTGCTAGATTTTATGAAGAGATTTGGTGCTAGATTTTATGGAGAGATATTAGTTGCTATATTTGTGGACATTTATTACAAGGATATTTGGTGCTTAACTAAATAGTTTTATAACATATATGAAGATATTTTGGGAGCTGAGTTTTCTTGGGCATGAAGCCAAGTTTTTCGTGGGCATGAAGCAATTTTAACTATAAAAAGGGCTAGCTAATCTCTTAATTAGTTTTTCATGTGCTCATATTTCCGATATTATTTGTGTTGTTTTTTTTCTTAATCAAATTCATCTTCAAGTGATTGGGTGATAAAGATTCAATTTTTCTTGGCATTTTGTCAAGCTTCCGCTGCACACAAAATCATAACAGTTTGGTATTGGAGCCAGTCATCGCATAGCTTGGAGTGTTTGTTGGATTGAAAATTGAGATGTCGGAGATGATGACATTTTCAAAGATGGCTATTTTAAATGGGAAGAATTGGGGTATATGGAAGCCGAAGATGGAGGTCATTCTATATCTCAATGATTTGCATGATGGAGATGGGGTGAAGCCCTCGAATATGGATGAGGGAAAGTGGCAGAAAATGGACAAAAAGGCGATTGCATTGATTCGCCAATTTTGGATGATTCTGTATTCCACCATGTGGCTAGTTGTGAATCCGCGAAGGCTTTGTGGGACAAATTAGTATCTTTGTATGAGTTGAGGAGTGCTACAAGTAAGGCTTTTCTGGTTCGAAAGTTGTGCAACTTCGATTGGATGAGGAGAAGTCTGTTACAGAGTATTTGAACGAATTTTAGGATGTCATCAATCAATTGGCAAATATGAAGGTCAATTTTGATGATGAGTTGCAGGCTCTTTTGTTGATGAGTTCTCTTTCGGAAAATTGGGAGACTTTGGTTGTTTCATTGAGTAATTTCAATGCTAATGGAACTATCTCATTAGAAACGGTTCGAAGCAGTCTTTTGAATCAGGAGCTAAGGAGAAGAGGGTCGGAGTTGAAATCGGTTCAAACTAAGGCGATGGTAGCAAGGCACTCGGAGAAAAATACAAGAAGGGAGAAGAAAGTGGCTAATGGTAAAGGTGCTTGTTATTATTGTGGTAAGGAAGGTCACAAGCGCAATGTTTGCCATTCATATATATGAGATATGAAGAAGAAGAAGAAAGCGTAAGGTGATAATAATAATGATTTGGCACAAGCAGTTTTTGCTGAAGGTACCAAAAGCGATTCTTCATGTGATGTCCTGTTTAGTGTTGCGGAGCCTTGGAAGATGGATTTAGGAGCCAGTTTTCACATATGACGTGATTTGAAAAGTTTCTCTTCATATGAGAAGAGTGTTGGCACGATAAAACAGCCAACGGAGTAGAGCTACCAATTTGTGGAGTTGGAGCAGTTAGGTTTCGGATGCATGATGGAGTGGTGAGAGAATTGGCCGGTGTGAGGCACATACCCACTTGTTCGCATAACCTCATATCTCTCGGTTAGTTAGAACGCCGCGGTTGCACTTATGAGACTCGAGGTGGAGTTTTGAGAGTGAAGAAGGGTGGTCGTGTGATGATGCGAGGAGTTTTGAAGGAGGGAAACCTATATAGTTTGGTCGGTTCGGTGGTCAATAATGAAAGGCAGGTGACGGTTGAAGAATCTAGTCCACAGCAAGGTGGAGAGGTTAATATGTTCACCGTTGATGGTCCTAAGGTAGAGGATCATGGTATCGACAAGGGTCTAGATGTTGATGATGCTCGAGGGATCCCGGAGATGAAGAGATCATGTCAAGCGGAAACAGATGTCGAGTTGTGAAATCCACAAAGGCAAGATGGAGGTCTTTGTGGTATTACAAATGCTTTTGAAGATCGCTGGTGGCGTGGTGCACGGATAAGGGAGATGCATCATTAGTGGGCGATGCTGGAGGTTTGTAATGGTGTTAATTGAGAAAGAAAGGTTGAAAGTGAGAGCTAAGAGCTATTGTTTGAGTGGAGGAGATGTTGTGATTTGGTATCAAGGTGGAGTGTTGAAATTGCTGATACGCAAATCACAATTTTGGGCAACAAATAATCTACATATTTTGTGGACAGATTTGTTGTTAGATTTTATGAAGATATTTGGTGCTAGATTTGATGAAGAGATTTGGTGCTAGATTTTATGAAGAGATTTGGTGCTATATTTTTGGAGAGATATTGGTTGATATATTTGTGGACATTTATTGCAAGGGTATTTGGTGCTTAACCAAATAGTTTTATAACATATATGAAGATATTTTGGGAGCCAAGTTTTCTTGTGCATGAAGCCAAGTTTTTCTTGGGCATGAAGCAATTCTCACTATAAAAAGGGCTAGCTAATCTCTTCATTAGGTGTGGAAAATTTGCCACTATTCTTCATTGTCTTTCTCCTCAAATTTTTAGCCATTAGATATTCTCTACCTATTTCTCAATAAGGTTATTGGTTCAAGTTGTAATTGTTTGTAACGATAGTTGAGATCGTTTGTAAACATTTTTTATTAGTGAATCAATAAAGAGAGTGGTTGGGTGGAGTATCGTGTGCTCATATTTTCGATATTATTTGTGTTGTTTTTTTTTCAATCAAATTCATCTTTAAGTGATTGGGTGATAAAGATCCAGTTTTTCGGACGTTTTGTCTAACTTCCGTTGTGCATAAAACCCCAATATTATGGATGTAGTAATTAGGTTGCGTTTACACATAACGGTAACGTGAAATTTTAACCCAGCTAGAAGGTAAATGAAAAATGCATTTGCGGCTTCAATTAGGACATTTAAGCATAGTATTTTGATTTGTGATTTTTAGTTTAATGAAGTTAAAACAAATTAATTATTTCTTCAAAAAGACAAAACACAGTCCATCCCAGATACATCACACTTTATTTTCGTTTATATTCATCTCCATCAGCACAAAACTGTTACTTTTACGATTTTCATCTCAAACCGTATATCAAACTCACGCACTTCATCACTAATGGCAACCAAATCACGGGCAACTTCATCTCCTACAGTCTATTTAATGAATATGAGCGAACAACCAAAATCAACAATAGTTGAAGCTGAAATCGAACACAAAAACCTTTAACAAAGCGAAACCCGAAGTGAATCGCAACAAAAAACCGAAACCCTAAGTGAATGTGGCAGAAGTTTGCAACCAACAGTCGAAATCCTAGTTGAAGAATCGTGAATTCAAACCGAGTTGCAAAATGTAAAAGAAACAGCAACAGAAAAAACAACAAAATCAAAACATTGAAATTCCACTTATCGAAGAAAAAAGATTCAAATAAGAGAGAAAATATCGAAAAAGTATAATGATCCAAAACACTGATAAGAAGTTACAAATATTAAGACAAAGGAAGACAAAATTAAGGTAAATGATACCTTAATATAAAAAAAACTAATACTGTTGTTTTCATTTTCTAAGAATACTATACATATTCAACAGGAAATTGCTTATAAAAAAGGAAAACAAATTCAAGCCCAAGAGTCTGAAGATAATGATCTGAATTCAATAAGATAATATGAAATAATATTAAGTTATGCTTAATAGAGAGAAAATGATACTATTGTGGTACTAATAATAAACACAAAATTGATACTACTGTTGGGTTAGTACAATTAAACACAAAAATGATAATGTTGTGTTAGTATCATAATAAGAAAAATGCTTTAAACTTGATATTATTATCTTCCAAAAATTATACTGTCGTGTTAAAAAAATTGATACTTAGAACAAAGTAAACTAGTACTATTGTTCATCAAAAATAATAGTAAACTAATACTTGGAACAAAGTAAACTGATATTGTTGTCTTAGAATCATTAACATATATATTAAAAAATTGACACATAATATGCTTCAAATTTGATTGGAAAAGTTATTAGGTTAGAACAAATTAGACTATTGAGTTAGTATATTATTAAAACTGATACTATAGTGTCAGAAATGATCAAATTTCATCAAAAATGATACTTAGAATGTAGTATATAAAAACTGATATTGTTAAATATAAAAACTGATATCATACACCTAACAATAGCAGAATATACATAGTATATGAAAATGATACCATAAAACATGCAAAATTGATACCCAAAACCTGAACTAATTAGAATGATTTCTTATTTACACAAAAATGATACCATAAACCTAATCAAGTAAAAATGATTAAATTTTGTTAAAATCGATACCATTACACTTGCAAGATTAGTATCATATCGCAAGCTAAGCTTATATAATATAGATTTACAAACATGAAAACTGCATTACATGTGAAACCGATACCACAACAAATATAAAACTGATACCTAAAATATATAACTACATTCAATTCTATACTAATCTTTTCTAAAAAAATTAGGATAATGATTTCGTTAACCCAAGACCTAGAGATACTGAAGTGATGAAAACAACATATACACAAATAAAGATATAGTTGTAGGTGATTAGACGAAAAGTGATACCGCATATAGATGTGGATTGTAAGCAGTTTACAAGATGATTAAATTGGTGAAAGATGAAAAAGCCCTGACCAAGAAACAAACTGATTTATTGAAACGCACTCCGTTCTTTGAGTTTTTCAATGTTTTCTACGAAGATAAAATAACTTTGAAGGAATGCAAAAAACCCCAAGGAAATTGGGATGTAGTGTATACTTCCTACTCGACGATAGAAGAAGCATTTGTTTTAGGCGAAGACAAAATTAAAATAACAGAAAAGGACATAAGCTTACTGTTCTGCATGCCATTGGAAGAAAATAATGTTGAACCAATGCCAAAAATGACAAATCGAATGGTACCATCCGACCGCAAAGATTTTATTCAAGGAATTTTGGATCATCATCATTTATCACCTGAAATTTGATAGAGATGAGAATAAAACAAGAAATGGGGAAAAAGAAGAGGACCTACCTATTCTTATAATTATGGAGATACTTCTCACATTTTTCTTTTCCAACAACCAACAAAACTGCGATGGGGATTAGTACCATTCTTGTTGGATATAGAGAAAATGAGTGTTGTCTGATGGCCAAAAACAATCCATTTTTTTTTATCAAATTTGTAAAAATATTATATGCACAAGCCTAGGAACATGTCGGCATGTTCAATGCTTCCTTTGGTAAGAAAAGTTATTTGCAAAATTCTTATTTTTAATCCAAACACTAAAATATGAATTCATATTTTATTTTTTATACACAATATTGCATGTGTGAGAAGATGACACTTATTAAACAAAGAAGAAACTTCAACAACACACTCCTACGATTTGCAAGGTGGAATCTGAAGGGTCTACAGTCGATTGTCATCAAAGGTTTCTTGAATGAAGTAAAGCATTGACATGTATGAAGTTTAAACTTTACTTACTATGTCATCTCTATTTAACATATAAAACATTGTTTTTCAAAACTGATACCTATGTACCATGTCATATTGGCATTTTTAATAACTGATACCTAAATAATACTAAAACAGGCACCTTAAAACTGATACCTAAATAATACTAAAACTGCTACTTTAAAACTACACATTAAAACCGATAACTAAATAATGCTAAAACTAATATCTAAAAATGCTAGAACTACTACCTTAAAACTGATACCTAAAAAATGCTAAAACCGTTACCTTAAAACTGACACCTTAAATCTGATACTTAAATTATACTAAAATTGCTACCTTAGAACTAAGACCTTAAAATGATACCTAAATAATTACAAAACTGACACCTATTTTATACCTTTTCAATGTTTCAAAATATGAAGGTTCAAGAAATAATGAATATTGAACCACATGAGGCTAAGCTTTTGGAGACATCGAAAGCATTAACAACAATACCTAGAAGAGGAAAAGTTGTGGACATAAAAAAAGAAAATGTGGTGAAAATCAAGAACAAATGGATTCATTAGAACAAGACGTCTCGATCAGAATATTAAAACTGCACATTCAAGATGTTGAAGACAAAAATAAAAAATTGAATGAGGAGCTAAAAAAGAAAGAAGATTGAGAAAACGCGAAGAATAAGAAATATTCAACTAAGACAGCAATTGAAACAACAAAAATCAGATTCTAAAGATGAAAGAATAGAGGAAAGAGCAGATTCGAAAGCAACAGTGAATGATTTTCCAATTTCAAACAAAGGGGAAATTTATTAAAAAGCACAAAATGATTTGAATGTTGAAGTAAAAGAGGTAGAAAAACAAAAAGAGAGTATTTTAGTTGATGAAGAAAATACAAATACACCTAAAAAAAAAAAAGTTGAACAACAACATGACACTAATAACTGATACTAAAATCATCAAAGACAGTGCCACAATTGAACAAAAACACAAACAATTTAAGACATCACCCCTGCGAGCTTCGACTTGAATCTCACTCAAGCATGAAGGTAAGAACGAAAAAACATCCCAAAAAAGGAGAAAAAAGCAGCCATCAAACCAAAAACAAGCAAACCACCTACTTATATTCTTAGACTAAAGGCGCAAGAAATTAAAAAAGGAGTGCTATGTATGAATATTCATAAGAATCAAGCAAAAAAGCAAAGAAAACAAAAAATGAGTATCAAGAGGAAGTAGTTGAAGAAAAGAAGGAAGGAGTAGAACATGCATTGGAAAAAAAAGGATGAAGAAAAGTCTAAAAAAGAACAAACAAAACAAGATGAAAAAGAAGAAGAACCAAACCTAGCCACACTAGAGCCAATTGCAGTAATAGAACCTACATAGAGAGACCTACACTTGCCACATTGCAAAAGCATAGTTCATCTAAATCTTGAACAATAAAGAATTATAAAGAAATTTTTTTTGATTGCAAAATCTACAGAAAAGTAAGTTTTCTATTTTTCTTTGTCTATTTAATTTTATTTACATGTATATTTACTGTTTTTTGTGAAAAATGGTCAAGTCGCTTAGTCAAACGATGATGCAATAAAGGAAGGATGTGTTATTACCAAGGATATGCTGATGCGTGTATTGGAAGGAGGCTTCACAGAAGGCCAGGTAAATATTTGTATCCAATTTAAAAAATGATACCCAACTTCATAACAAACTGATACCCAAAATTTGTTCCTTAAATAGGGTAAGTATTGTTAACATTAAACTGATACCTAAGTACATATCATACTGATACCCAGAAACTTGAAATTTATTATTCAACCTATACAATATTGAAACTGATACCTTCAGACATACAAAACTGCTACATAATAGCTATTACACTCAAAACTGATACTAACAAATATATAAAACTGATACCTAATAACTTCCAGTATAAAACTAATACCTTCTAACATAAAATACTACAATATAGCAAACTGTCTTATTGCAAATGCGAACATTTCAATTTAGTTTGAATAACCCTTTGTTTTCATTCCTAACCAGGAATATTGACTGGTTCAGCCTAAAATGGAATTTGGTCAAAAATAATTATGCAATATCAACAACAATGACAGTATGTGCAATTTCAATACACAATCATTATTTTTTATATGATTGAATTACTAATTAATTACTATCATGCACTCTAAGAAGAAAGGCGTAGTTGAAAAAAGATATGGAATTATAAATCATTTAGCGATATCATTCTTCAAAGAAGCTGCCCTCAACAAGTTTAAAGAAACTATATACTTCACAACGCACTGCGAAAGCCATTGGACGCTTCTTACATTAACATATCGGATAATGGAATGGTCACACTTCGATTCTATGAGGCCAAGACATTCAAATGAACGAAACAATCCATATTTGAAAGATGCCATAATACTGGTATGGAAAACTTTCCTGATTTTTTTTAAAAGTGATACTAATGTATCCTTTTTGCAGAGATTAGAAGTCGAAAAAATATTGCAGGAACTATGGACAAAGCATAATTTTCAAGATATGCAGCTTAAAACAACAGAAATCCATCAACTAGAATGTGCACAACAACATTCCAACACGTAAACTTTTTGACGACTTTTCTTTCTTACAAACATTCATTTATATGTAGCAACTTTTGAAATTGATACCAACATTAATTCAAATTGATACCCGCAGATTAAAAAATTGATACCAATCATCACCATGTACAGTACCAATACTGGCATAACCACCAGCATACATCAATTAAATTGATACCATCACTTCAATTCATTCGATATAAAAATGTTATTTATTCATACAGTTAGTTAAAACTGTCACTTTTATTGATAATATGGTCACTTATATCATATACTACAATAATTATTAAACCAACAAAATATTTCATTCTTGTAGAGTTGATTGTGGAATATACGTCATGATTTTTATGGTCTCACACAACAGAACTGAAATACCACTGAAAGTGACTAAAATAAATATACTGAAAGCAAGTGCAAGAATAGTGTATGGAGTACTTGCAAATACTGAATGCTGTTGGGATTTAGTCGAGTTCATGTCTGGATCGAGTAAAAGTAAATGAATGAACTGTTGAACTTCGACAAAGTGCAGTATAATAGAGATCCAGAATAGTGTTCAAATTGAACTTATTTAAAATGTATTAAACTAAATGTGATTGATGTCTTGAGGAACATTTTTATATGTAATTAGATCGTGTTGGAAAACAATGTTTTGAATATCAATTTTATATGTAAACAGATTCATACCTTTAAACTGTCTTGTATATCAGTTTTGCAAATTATATTTTGTATGTTTAAATACTAATTTTGCTCATAAATATGTTGATGGATGAAATGTTCATAATGTTGTTGTTTTGCATGATAAATTATTGAATTGATAGGTTTTATAATGTAGTAGTGATACTGTGAAACTCATGCATAACTGAACTTTTCAAAAATAGATGCCTACAAAGCCATAAAACTGATACCCATAAATTGTAAGCAACTAAATAGTAAAAACTTACACCCATCAAACTAATATCTATACACCGTGAAGAAGGAAATAATAAAAATTGATACCTACAACGATATAAAACCGATAGTTATAAACTATACACAAGAAAAAAACTGATACCTTCAGTGATATAAAACTGATACCCAGTCATTGTAATCAAAAAATAACAAACCAAACTGATACCTACAGGAGAATAAGAATAAAACCTATAAATTGTAAATAAGAATACAACAAAAACTGATAACTACCGAGGCGTAAAACTGATACATATAAACTGTAAGCAAGAAAACAACAAAAGCTGATACTCAGAGGGATATAAAACTGATAACTAATAGCCGAAACAAAAAATAACACATAAAATTGATACCTACAGGAGAGTAAAAGTGATGCCTAACATACAAATCTGCTACCATTGATCATAGAAACATTATATCCTATTAGACTAGTAGCACATCAATGTAACTATAAAATAAAAATACTTCGATATGAAGAATTTCTATAAAAATTAATTCAATTTCATAATAAATCCTTTCGTTTCATATAATAAATCGTTATAATTTATAATAATTTCATAGCGACTTTTTAAAATTTAATTTGGACATAACTTACAATTTATAACACGAAATTTCGATTTTTCACTTCCGTTAGAAAGATATAATTAAATAGATCCTAACGTTTCTTGCTTTATAGAAATATGACTTATATTTAATTATGTACATTCAGTTAGAGTTCAAAACTAATTTTTTTGAACTATCTCGACGTTACGAGTTCGTTTTATAATTAATATAAATGTATACGATCAAACTTCATTTTAAAGAAATTATAAGCTACTAATTCTCAAAATAATTGTTTTAAATATTTAAAATCAATTAAAAATTCATATTTAGTTTGACTAAAACTTTGGGTCGTTACAATCTCCCCACTTAAATGGATTTCATCCCCGAAATCAAAGACGGAACTGAAGGTCGGTTACTTAACCAGGTCAGCCTTCATTTTACTTACTCAAGTTCTTCAACTTTTTAGCTTCTAAGAACTTCTCAATTTCTCGAAATTTAGCTAACGTCTTAAATTTTCAGAAATGTTCGCCATAACCTCCTTTGTACGGGTTGATCGGTACAACTACATCTTGCCTCTCTGAGCCTCCTTAATCAAGAAAAGAAAATCCAAAAGCCAAACGGCTTACCAATCGGCTCATAAAATCATCAAACCTAATCAATACAGTAAATATGTACCTATTTGCCGAGATACAATTTTATTTCTCTTCTCATCTTCCAGTCAATAACCTGTCCAACATATATGCATGTCCAATCCGAACTAATTTCTAATCAACATTAAATTTGACTTGATTCAATTTAACTTCCATTTCCATATTGGTTTTACAATTCCAATATTTTTATTAGTTAAACTAATAATCACACATCACACTATCAATCAATCGGTTAATTAAATTTCCAATTCATACGTTGCCAAATATATTTTCAAAGCTAAATTACAAACATTAAACTCTAACTAAGTTTTTAGTCCTCATACCAGTCAATTGGAAATATATAGACATCCCACTTTCAAAACTCAAAAATAAACACTAGTGATGCTGCTCACCAGAATCATCCCCGGGCGACTAGAGTGTGATTCTATATCTACCCAGTATATTTGAGGCTTCGTATATACATCGACCAGGCATATATATCAAAATCTTCTTATACTCGATGGTCCAAACTCAATATAAAATAAAATATTCAAATTCTTATTACAAGATACAATTTTTCAAAACTAAATTCATTTTTATGAATATGCAACTTCGTTCTTTCCTATACTTAATTCTCTTCAAACTCATTCTAAGGCATTACTAACCCTATCTCTAATGAGTCACCCATTCTAGGATACTACTGATCCCATCTCTAATGAGTTGTTCTTATAGGATGTTACTAATCCTACCTTTGATGAATTCTTTCATCTCGTTCTAGTGCATCGTATCCCTAAAGGTTTGTAAACCGAAGCACTGATACCAACTGTGACAACCCGCCCTACCTCCCTGTTCGAATCAATCATTAAACAAACTTTAACCAATCAATAAGACATATCGTTTGGGATTACGAAACATCGGAACAGAACACAAAAGAACATTTCATTGCTATTACAACAATTTTAAATCAGATTACAAGAACTCAAAATACATAAATTTAGACAAAAACACAGCAGACAAATACCAGAGTAATAAATTACAAGTAGTGGAAAAATAAATACATAAATACAAACAGTGGAAGGTTCCAAAATAATCAAGAATATAGCTCCAGTAATAATCTAAGATCCTATTTTAAAAATATCTGCAAAACCAAAACTACGGACAACCTATATGGAAAATATGTGCACCCAGAGTTTAGCTGGAAAACAATTATTAACTTTATTTTAAAGTTAGGTAAATCACGAGACCACGTCGTATCACACACAACATGTTTCCTCCACATAAGCAATAAATATAAACCTGTAATGGTTTTTGAAAAATAAGGCTATTATAAGACTCAGGTCCCATCACGTAATGTAAGCGTAAGCCGGAGAATAGAGTTTTACCTTGTAATATCCAAACATTCTTGATACGCGAAATTTCTCTTTTGTTATTACTAGTGCATAATGTTAAAAACAATTTCGAAAATAAATGTACCAATCATAAACGGCATAATACCCTATCCTATTATGTAGCCATATAGGTTTACAACTAAAACCGTAAAGTCTCGTATTTAGATTCCATCATGAGCCAAGGAAAATGATCTTCCTTATTCGATTCAGGACACTCTAGCACACGTCTCAGGACTCACACGCACGTGTCCTTTGGATCGGCAGAGCCGACCAGCACTACGTCGGTGGTTAGACAATTACCTAAACATAACGTTCCCCAGTCCTATTGGATCTTCTGGTCTATACGTCGACCGCCATGGTCATGTTCAACCATATCTTAGGCGCCTCAATTCCAACATCTAGATAAGTAAATTGCCTAGGATCCATACCATCGCAACAATTCTAGGTAGAAGGAAACATATGTCCTCTCTGTGGTCCTTCATCCCCTTTTTGCTCATACAGGGGAGTAAAGCTATATGAAGTCACATCTCGTCGCAAAGCTATGCTATATTAGCATGCTTTGGTCATCATCCACAAAGCTATGCTTTTCAACAAAAGCTTTTATCAATCGCATCTTAGCATGCCACATTGTCATTCCATACCATACAACTAATGTCTATCAATATATAACCTCCAAGCTCATATGTCTCAAAGAAGGGTGTTAAACTAAGAGAATAAATTGTCCACCACCAAACATAAATATATTAGTAGAGATCAACTAATTCAGCATAAAATACAATGTTACAATCCATTTACAAGTCCGTTCTAGGTCTGAGCGAAACCGAAGGCACCTTATTCCTCGCCCCATATGTCTAATACAAGAGAGAGGCCCTTGCATATCGGTCGATCTCCAAGTACGTTTGGATGACCACCACTTTAACCTTATAACGGGAGCTAGCCAAGGCATCAACAATAATCCAAACAATGTGAAGATCTCTGGTCTTTAACTACCGTCTTCAATATCTTCGACTTTTAATCGTCGTATTAATTATTCAAAATAGGTTGAAACCCAGTCTTTCCGAATAACTATGGCATCATTATAATCAAGTGATATATAAACATATCATACACCTCATTCCAATCCAGAATATTCTTTTATTCAAACATTCTTTATATTGGGAATTACTCCCATAATTTATCAAGATTTATTCCATTTAAACTTCTGGTTTAAATCTTGTCTTAGAAATCGTTCCAAAAGATTACATATTCTCTTTTCAAAGACTTAACTCAAATTATGGTTAATAAGCCTTATTTGGATTATTGAGTCTTACAAAAATGTAATCTCTTGCACTGTTATCCCATTTTCATCCTATTTATCCCATGGAGCAAAACTGGTGGTACTCCATTGTCAGATCCAAAAGTGGCTCTAACACCCAAATTGTCTGAGTAAGCAGAGAATAATATTTAGAATTGCAAGAAAAATACAGAAAACGCACAAGATTTATAGTGGTTCAGCATTAACGAGCCTACGTCCACTTTATATCTATGATTATACGTAAGATTCACGTACAACCAATGATTTCTCTCTCAATCTCATTTTTACAATGGTGATTCACTCAATAATTTCGAGCTAAGATTGATAAGAAATAATAGAATAGCAGCAATGGTGGAAACAACACTCCAAACTGCCAAAAATATCCCCAAAAATGCCAAGTCTAGGGCTATTTATAGATGATATTTGCAGGCGGTTCATGGTGATACGTGGAACAAATCCCGAGGATCTCGGACTAGTTCGTGGCTTGATGGAGAAATAGTCAAAGTGGCAGTTATGGACAGGTGTCGCAAAATCCTTCATCTTTGGAACGTGAATGACCTGGTCGTGGCCTCTATCTTTTAGCATCTGGGATTAGATCGTCGCAGTAGTTCAGGTCGTGGGAATCATCATGATCGGGTCGTGATAGTGGTGGCACGATCCGAGGGCGGCAGGTAATCACGACCGGGCTGGTATGGTTTCTGTGGGTGAGACTTCAAATAGGACCTACACGTGAATCTTGGTGGCTTGATCCAAAAGCTAGCCAACATTTTGCCCCCTCAAAGTATGTTTTATCAGTGATGGAACATGCTTTGAAATCGTTGACCCATCTTTTCTTGAAACGATGCAAATCAACAGTCACACTTGTTTGTAACTTTGTATTGCTTCAAAGGATCACGTCCCCTAATGAGTATAAATATACTGTCTGGTTCCCACTTATTTCTTTATTCATTGGTCGATTATCATATTAAAAATTTCCAGAACACATCGCGATCAATCTGCCAGGTGAGCTCTAAATTCCATGAGTATTTTGAAGGAATTTATCACTTTTGTGTGTAAGAAGTCTCAGCTTTTCGATTTGATAACCATGGTCGCATTCAGGTCGCCAAAACACTACCTGGTTCGTTCTTCCACTCGTGAGTCCAGAGTCGATGGGAGAGCAGGCCTTTACACAAGATGCAATAGGCTCTCGTTCATAGCTCATGAGCTTTCAAAGTTCCGTATAAAACAAAATTGGGAAGAGCAAGGGCCGCCATAATGTCTATATATACCCCAGCTCCTTCTTCTACTCCTCTTCTTTTACTTTCTTACCGCTGCCGCTTTCGCTTTTTCTTCTCAAAACCCTAATCACGATTTCCAGAAAATAATTTCATCCCCTAATTTAAATTAAAAATGGTAATTACGCTGGAAATTCTTTCATGTTATTTCATTCTTGCTTCTCGTTGCTTCACTCGAGTTTTTACTGGTACGAGGATAGCGGAGTTTATGTTATTGAGGTTTTGAGAATGGCGACGGTATGATTAGTTTATGGAGGGAGGAAGGAGATGGTGAAGAAGAAGACAAGTTTCACCAGGTCGGTTCATGGATGAGATGTTTGTATAGCTTGTGGTAATAGTGAGGTGGAAGGGTTAATTAGAGACGAGGGTGGAGTATCGGCGATGAAATTGGATAATGACTCGGGTCGTGGGAAAGGAAGTGGATCACGACACCAAGAAGTAAATTGATCGTGGGATCCTTCCATGAGTCGTTAGGATAGGGGAGAGTTATCACGAGATGGATCGTTCCGCGATCCGAAGCCTATTTCACGAGTCGATGTCCTCTTATGATCGTAGCTTGCGGTGATCCGTTATCCACGATCCGACTCTGCTCCACGCTCTGACACCTATATCGTGACCCAAACCCCAAGACTTTAACGAATCAGCCCTGTTGACGATCCTATGCACATATTGACTAAAAAATATAATGCAATTCTGATATACCAATGGATAGTTAGGTTAGAGCACTCGAGATGAACTTTCTTGAACTGAACGACGTCATGACTCAGTAACAGACTATAACCAATATCCGCTTATCTGATTAACTTCATGCATTTCTTTAACGTATGCACAGGCTCAAACTTGCACTTACACACACGAGGAAAGGGTAGCTGCGTTCTAACTTTCTCATGTTTACTCGCCAACACAGCTATGTTTGATAAACGATCAACCGAAATGTCAGAGAAAGATACAGAATCAGAGTCATCAAAGCATTATGATCCTAATACACTTCCCATCGATTCAGATTGGGAAAATTCCGACCTCGATAAAGAGGCAGATACCGATATAGAATCAATGACTTCTGAAAGTACATCTCTTGAAGATGAGGATGAACGCACTCCTGACAAAATCCCATGTTTGAGGAGGGTGAGAGGGAGAAACTCAGTGATGTTTTAGCTTCCCAATTGGAAGACGTAAAACTTAAGAAAATATGTCTAAGACATGGGATCCCTTGGGATGATGTGAAAACTTTAGAAGATGGGGATAGACCTCATTCTGCCCCAGAAGGGTACACGATTGTCAGCCACCTCATGTGTTGGATATGCGCTATCCCTCCATTTCCTCCAATTGTAATTGACCTCTCAAGACGACTATACATTGCCCACATGCAACTCCATCCTAACGCATATGCAGATTTGTATACCCTGTACATTGCATATGCGGAGATTTTACAGACCGAGCTCATTTTTAAGGATTTGAAATTCTTTTACCATTTCAAACACCGCTCCACAGGGACTCCAAACTTTACTTTCTTTGAATCGATGGCCAACAGGAAGGTTTTATCGGAGGGTCACAACAACATAGGTAACGCCAAAGTTGATTGGTTTTATATAAAGCACTAGGCCGGGTGTGCGAGAAAGTGGTTAAAATCAAGTAAGCCTTAAGTATCTCTATTCCTGACCTAATTACATAGTCAAAGCGTTAACTTGTTTATTTTTTGTGTACATATCACAATTTTGCGAAAACAGAAGGTTTTGTGTATGATGACCGACTGTCCTGCCTATTCAAAAATAAATCAGACTTCCTCAGATTCAAGAAGGGTATCACCGACGAGAATCTACACAAACACCAACTTTTGAGTGTAAGATTCAGACTTGATGTGGGTGGCAAACCTTACAAATATGTGCATCGAGCCGAGGGAGAAGGGACCTCAGCGGCCACGAAGGCCATGAACTTCGCAAGAGTCCTTCACCACTGATCAATCAGGATGATGAGAATTTAAATGTATATAAAGGAGGTAAGGTCCGAGCTGATGAGCCAAGGGGCGTCCCAGTCTCTAAGGGACAGTCTCCCTCAAGGACTTCACCATCACCTGAACCTTCTGCTAATGATGAACTGGAAAAGGAGAAGATATTCGGAGAACTGAGCAAGATTCCTATACCAGACGACATTTACACAAAGAAGACTTCGAAGGGGAACCATTCTTTCCTATCTTTGAGGAAGTGAATGTTCCAGTCGGGGAAAAAGAAACCACACAGACGAGCCAAACTATAGGCCCTGGTCTGTTAGGGGGGGATTACACGAGATGCACTAATCACCTGCACCACTCGTCACAACACTTCTACACCATCAGTATTCATGATTCTAATAGACATTTGTTTTCTTTGCAAGGAAAATGCTTCGTAAACAATCCTATTCTTGTTGTTCTCTCCGAGCAAGCAACCATGGCTCCTTTCTGATCCTGAGCATGCTCAGAGTGACAGTCGGGGGAGAGATAGTTATCGGCCTCGTGAATCTTATCAATCTCATTCTTTAGGATCTCGTTCTCCATCAAAGCAAGATCCTAGGAAGCCCCATAGTCGTCCAGTGCCACCGTCGGGGGGTAAGCAACATACCAAAGACTTGACTCCTCCGAAAAGTACACCCTCTCATAGCAAGTCTTCCAAAAAACACCATGAGTTGAAAGATAAAAACAATGATTCGAACAAGGATTTAGAAAAGGAGAAAATAGCTATTGTCCCCTCTAGTCGACGCGATTTGGATACTACCGCTGCACAGGATGTTGTCTACACCTCTGAGAAAGCTAGAACGTTTGCGGAAGCAGTTTCCTGACATTTTCTTCGAAAGGATGATGTTTATTCCAGATCTTGAACCGATTCCCGAGGAGTGGGATGTAGAGGTCATAGGGCAGGTGAGTCATGTGGCCAAACAATATATGGCGATGAAGAAGCATGCCACCACTCTTTCTGCTGCCATCCGTCACCTAGAAAACGGAAGCAGCTAGAACCAAAGTGAAGATTGACAATGAGGATAGGGCCAGGAGTAAAATAAAAAAAGAACTGGAGGATGCACAAGCTCAACTCGCTTTAGCTCAGCAAGATGCAGGAAATTACAAATCGGAGCTAGAAAGCACCAGGAAGCGTTTCCGCACTGAGCTCGACTCAAACAGCCAAGAGCTCGTAGCTATGAAAATGGAAATAGAAGACCTTAGAACGATCAATACTGATTTAAAGATGGCACGGGACCATTTTGCTACTGAGAAGGCTGCTTGGGAGAAAGAGAAAGCGTGCCTCAAAGACAACCTTGCTTTTGCTAAAAAGGAGAAAGCAGTTCTAGATGATCAACTTGTCCATGCTGAGAAGCGTGTAGCTCTTGCTGAAAGTAACGCGAACAACGCTCTTAAATCGACCTTTGCCACTTCTGAAAAACTTGCTGCAACTAAAAGAGAGATAGAAAGTTTCGATGAACTGCTATTCGACTTTTTTGGTCAATTTTTTAAGACTCAAGACATCTCTTAGATTTAGAATTATCACGTTACTTTGGCCAATGTGTGGGATATGGTCGTTGAGGGCAAGAAGCATCGATTGAAAGTTGAGGAGATTGACAAATCCTAGCTTATGCAGACCTTTCTCAAGGTGAAGTGAGACGACCCCAAACCCCGTACTGACGGCGGCAAGGGTAATCCGTGGAATATAACACAGAAACAGATAATAGCAGAACAGAATTAAATAAATACACCAGATAATGAACAATAGAATATACTGGATAAAAGTAATCATCAGAGTTACACAGTATACATGATCATACTTAGTAAAAATACAGTTCAGCTATACATAAATGTCTACATCGGAAAACAAACAAAATATGTACAATAGGAGCTGAACAACATAAAAAGAGATAAATGATAGAATCCATCTTCAGCTCCAGCCATCCAGACAGAACCAGCTAAACCTGAATACAAGGTTGCCTGTGTAGAAAAAGGGGCACCCGAGTTTGAAAGTGAAACAAGCTACGAGTCAGTCATGGGACTGGTATGAGAAATCTACTCAACACATATATAATATGGCTAATCACAGGACCACGCCACTTTCGTGGAACAGGTTTACTCCATTGAATTTCCAGTGCTTTAAAACAAATCTTTCTTTTAAACAACGTAATGTATTTTATAAAAATGAAGCCATTATAAGACTCAGTTCCAATCACACAATGCAACGCAAACCGAAGGATAGAGTTTTTACCTTATAACGGCCAAGATATGCTTGATACGAATAAAACAAAGGCATTTGATATTATAGCTAGTGTTTATATGTTTTGAAAACAATTTCAAATCATAACTATCAATCATAGACGACATGAGCGTCCCATGCCACTATGTCGCCAAATATATATATACAATCAAAACCGCACAGTCACGTATTTGGAAATTGGATTTCCGTCATGAACCAAGGCAAAAGATAGTCCTTACCGAATTCGAGATGCTCTAGCCCGTGTCTCAGGCAAGCGCGCAGGCAAGCCTTGGATCGTCAGGGCCGGTCCACCGAGGTGGATTATTATGCCAGAACAATACGTCTCCCCGCCCTTTGGGGCGTAAGTGAGCCAATGAATGACTCCATCGGACCCGGATCGTCCGATCTAACCGAGGCGCCTCGCAACAGCAACAACCACATAGGTGAAAAGTATATAAATGTCAGGGCTGGTAGGTCACTGACACCACCCTAGCTAGAAAGAAACGCATGCCCTCCCTGAGGTCCTTCTCCCGTTTCTGGTTCATACTGGGGTGTGAGGCTCGCGAATTCACGTTATACACAAAGCTACGCCACACAGGCGGTGCTTTGATCATCACCACAAGGCTTTGCTTTTCAACAGGAGCCCTGATCACGGCATCTTAGCATGCCACACAGACAATTCATGCCATGCGACTGATGTCCATCGATATACAACCTCTGAGCTCGTGCGTTTCAGAGAAGGGTGTTAAGCAAAAGAATAAATTCTCCGCCGCCAAACAGATGTATATTTAATAGAGATCAATCCACACAGAATAAAATCCAATGTCAGACACACAGTCCATTTACAAGTCCGTCCTGGGTCTGAACGAAACCGGAGGCACTAAATACCTCGCAAACCCATCGATCACCACGTACGTCTGGACGATCACCACTCATTATCCATATTTCGGGATGCCTCCCAATCAGGACCTCCGTTACCATCCAAACGAGGTGAAGATCTCCGGTCTTCGACCACCTTCTTCATTTTCGACTTTCAATCGTCGGTCAATTATTTGAAATGAGAATTAACTCAGCCTTTTCAAATAATCCACGTATATTTAGAATTTCAAATCAATTTATTTCAATGGTTAGATCATTCGACAACACCAATTTTGTTCTTTAATGTAATTTTCACACCAAACACATTCAACCATCAAATACCACATAAATCGAGCAAATTTAGTTTATTTCCATTCCATATCGTTTATGATATTTTATAACGATTTATCGCTATTTTTATTTATTTTAAAATAGCCAATTTATTCAAAACGACGCTTCGGGCCATAACGCGGCCGTGGCGCTGTTTTTCTTCAGATTTGATTTACACATATCTGAAAATCTAACTGTTGGATCTTCACAAAATTTACATCATTAGAAAGGTCTTTTCAAAACGAATCCAACGGTTCCAGTTTCGGGAAAATCCGACGGTCGGATCTCCCGGTACAATCGTTTGAAGTTTCGATTTCAAAATACGAACTGCAGCGTTGTTATTCGATTAAATATAATTATATATATATATATATATATAAATACAATCGTTTCTGGCGCTGTTTTTCTTCAGATTTGAATTAAACATTCCAGACAATCCAACCGTTGGATTTTTACAAAGTTGGTGTTGTTGGAAAGATTTTTCTAAGGCGAACCCAACGGTTGCGATTTCGGGAAAATCCAATGGTCGGATTTCCCGCACTAGTTGTTTGAAATCACGGTTTCAAAACACGAACTGCACGGCCACGTTTCGTTTTAATTTTATTTAATTTTATATATTTATATAAAAATAGTTCATTCAACAATTTCAATATCGTTTTCACTTCAAATATTTCACTAACGCCTTTAAATTTTGGAAAATTTCGCCATAACCTCCTTTGTACGGGAGGGGCTGGGAAAAATCCCAAATAGCCACACGGGCGTCTCATGTCAAAAAGAAAAAGGAAAAGCCAAGCGGCTAGCCAACAGGCTCATAAAATCATCATCCAAACAAAACAGTAAATGTGTACCTATTTGTCGGGCACAAAATTTTATTCCTCCTCTCTAGCCCCTTTTGTTGTAACCTGTTCAATAAATATGCATGTACATATATACAGTTCTTATCACTTATCATTTTCAATTCAACTTCATATTTGATTCCATTTGGTTTAAAAACACCATTCATTCTAATGTTGCATGCATAGGCAAAAATCATATCATTAGCTAATTAATGAATATTTCGACTCATGCATATTTATTTGAACGAGTTGCTATTTTTAATACTTCACATTTCAACGATTCATGTAAATGATAAAAATGTGATTTTTATTGTAAAACAATTCATTTCAAAACACTATAATTTTATATAGTTTATATAGGTGATAAAAATAGGATTTTTATTATAAAACAATTTATTTCAAAATATGAATACCATTCAACACATTAATTTCAATTCAATGAATGAATATCGATTCAACACATGAAGGTTTTCTATAATTTCTATATATAGATAAAAATGTGATTTTTATATTTAAAACACGAATACCATTCAACACATGAATTTCTAATCAACGAATGAATATCGATTCAACACAAGAAGGTTTTCTATTCAATGAATAAATATAGTTTCAGCAAATGAAAATAATTCAAACACATGAATATTATTCAAAATTTCAGCAGCATAAAGGCAGGGTAGTTAAAACCGGAACCGTCCCTAGTACGGCTCCTCGTTCTACCTTAAAACCTCGCGGTTTTTGGCAATGGGGATCATGCATCTAGTTCGCACGCAGGCGGCATGTATATATTTATTTCATTTCCACAAACTAATCCTATGTGGTTTCAACCAAATATTTCTCAACCACAAACGGGTATTTTTCAACCACAATCAATCAATATCAACCACAAACAATCCCAAACAACCATTCGCTATCAATCAATTTTCACACCAATCACAACCAATAAATATCGTCCATGGTTTGTGGACGAGGGGCGTATATATATATATATATATATAGCAATTCACTTCTATTTCAACACAAATATAATTTTTACAACACATATATAACTTATACATCGAACATACAACTTATACAACGCTTATACATGAGGTGTACAACGCTTATATAACTCATACATCGACTATATAATTTATACATCGTCGTTTTCCATATTGTTTATAATATTAGAAATCTCAAATTGGGTTCCACTCCACCAAAAATAGCAGAAGGCTCAGAAAAATATGGGTCTCTTCTAAAATGTAGAAGGCGTCCACACGGTCACGATGTTTCCTGTTTCATCGAATTTCGTTAACGAACGAAAAAGATATGATTTTTTTTCAAACAATAATGGATTTGTAACGGATTAAAAGTGTCGCAAACCTTTTATATATATTCAGCCGTATACTTCAGAAAACCTTCGAAACTAGGTTTCGATTTCCTTCTCAATCCGTTGCGCTTCGTCCCGATCAGGTTATACCACTTCTCGAGCTTGGAACGGGCTTCAAATCGATGGTGGGGTGGTCCCCTGCGATCGTCGGAGGAGGGAGAAAAATGGGTCGGCGCTGGCGAACTTCGGGGGCTCGACCTGGGCGACTGGCGAGGCAAGGCGAGGCAAAGGTGGGTCGATTTTGTAGAGGGGGAGGAGGCGGATCGGGTTTGGGTGGTGGCGGCGGCTCTGTTGGCCTGTAGCGGCGGCGATGTGAAGGGGAAGGAGGGAGGGACGAGGATCGTCGAAATCGCCGAGTGGGGAGAGAGAAAAAAAAGATTTTCTATTTTTTTTTATATAAATTCTGATTGGCCGGTGGAGTTTTTAAGGGGTTTTCTGACAGACCACCAATCGAAACCCAACGACTGTCGTCCCTAGCGTTTTACCCCCATTCCGAACACAATGGGATATGTTTCGAAGGCCCATTCGACTGTTTTAGTCAGCTTTCCTTCAAATTAAAATAAAAAACATTCAATATTTAATTTGAACGCACATTTCAATTTGCCAGGGCCACAAACTGATTCGAAAAATTCTAGAAAAATAAATCTGGCTATGTTTTGACGATACGGTCCCAATAAAACTAGTTTCGTCGAATTCTAAGACAGTTTGCAAAAAGGCCCATTTCTGGTCGATCCAATTTAACTGTAATTGGCCAAAACACGTTTTCCTTTGCCACGCTCACATACTAGCTTCAAAAATTATGAAATTTGAAACCTAGCAATAACTTCCCATCCCGGATCCAACAAAAGTGGTTTCGTCGAATTCCGAGGTCGTATGCAAAATGGCCAATTTCACGGGCTATATAAATTCCATAGCGACCTTTCTGAAAATTCATTCGGCCATCACTTTTGCTTTCCGCTATGAAAATTCGATTTTTCAGATTCGTTAGAAAGATATTCACTAACAGATTTAAATATTTTTGGTTTCACTAAAATCCGTTTTGTTTTGCACCCGATACAGTCCAACAAAGTTTGAATTCAATTTTTGAAACTGCAGCGCCTTTTCAAGCCTTGTTTATAATTAGAATTAATTATATTCGTTTTCAATTGTCGATTAAAACTCACTTTTCATTGCCATTATTTAAAATATTTATTTTAAATATTTAAAATCCATTATTTTAGCCAATTTAAAATTTTTAAATTGGTTCAGATTTTCTGGGTCGTTACAATCTCCCCCACTTAAAACTTTTTGTCCCCGAAAAGGAACGAAGTCGAAAGTGGTTTGATAAATCTACAATCACACAACACAACAACCAATTAAATTGTTTTTAACTTTTCAAAAGTATACTAATCAATTTCTATACTCTTTTTAAAATCATTCAGACTATGGAATTTAAGAGTGCACATCCATGGAAAGAAAATAACAACAGAATAGAGAACTGATTGGTAATGCAAAGCAGGGTAAATGTAACTTGCACCAGAGTCAACCAGAGATATCCACTCGGCATCTAGGATAAGCTTTCTGAATGCTCTCCTCAGTTTCCCAAGTACAATCTCGCGGATCTCCACTCCATTGCACTTTGACTAAGTGAACCTTCATGTTCCTCGGTTCTTTGGTTTCTTTGCCGATAATCTTTAGCGGCTCTCTTCTCACAACTAATTCTGGAGTAATTTCAATATCCTGTTGAGCTGCTTCTTCCACGATCAAGTCTGGATCATGAACGTGCTTTTGAAGTTGAGATATATGAAATACATCATGCACTCCAGGCAACCAATCAGGCAATTTAACGCTATATGCGAGAGTTCCAATCCGTTCCAGAATAGGAAACAGACCAATGAATTTGGGCGCCAATTTCCCAGTTTTACCGAACCGGATAACTCCTGTCATCGGCGATACTTTCAAATATACATAGTCGCCAACAGCAAACGATATATCCCTCCTTCTCTTATTGGCATAGCTCTTTTGTCGGCTTTGAGCAGCGAGTAATCGCTTCTTAATAAAATCGACTTTGTCGGCAGCTTCTCGAATCATATCAGGACCCAACACAAGTCTATTTCCGGGTTCGACCCAACAAGCAGGAGATCGGCACGGTCTACCATACAATGCTTCGAATGGCGACATTGTCAGACTCGCCTGGTAGCTGTTGTTATAAGAGAATTCAGCCAAATGCAGATGGTCTTCCCATGACCCACCGAAATCTATAACACAAGCCCGCAATAGATCTTCCAAAATACGATTCACCCATTCAGTCTGACCGTCTGTCTGAGGATGATAAGCGGTGCTCAAGTTCAACTTCGTTCCCAGCTCGACTTGAAATGCTTCCCAGAATTTGCTAGTGAATATTGTATCTCTATCACTGACTATACTGAGCGGCACTCCATGTAGTCTAACTATTTCCCTGAAGTATATCTGCGCCAGACTCTGAGCAGTTTTGTTTGATCTGACAGGTATAAAATCGGCGGTCTTCGTGAAGAAATCTACGATCACCCAAATACTGTCATTCCCTTTTCTGGTTCTAGGCAAACCATCAATGAAATCCATAGAAATATGTTCCCACTTCCAACCAGGAATTCCTAGCGGTTGTAACAATCCAGCCAATTTCTGCTGGTCGCTTTTGACTAGCTGGCAAGTAGGGCATCGACTAACATATATCGAGATGTCTCTCTTTAACGACTTCCACCAGAATGTGCGCTTGATATCGTTATACATTTTACTCACCCTCGGATGGATACTGAGCTTAGATTTGTGGCATTCATCAAGCACATCTCTTCTGAGTTCAGGAATTTCTAGAACACAAATTCATCCTTCTAACCTCAGAATCCCACTCTGTCAAGATGGAAATCCGAAGCATTGCCTTCACGAATTCGCTGACTCATTCCTTTAATAAATTGGTCGTCTTCTTGGAGAGCCGAAATCTTGTCAATCAACGAAGTTGCAATGATGAAACTGGCGATCATTTCATTCTTTCGGCTTAGCGCATCGGCCACGACATTGGCTTTCCCTGGAGTGTATAGATTCTCAAAATCATATGCTGCAAGGAACTCTAGCCAACGTTGTTGTCTCAGATTCAGGTCTTTCTGGGTGAACAGATACTTTAATGACTGATGATCTGTAAACAGTTCAAATCTCTCACCCAACAGATAGTGTCTCCAGATTTTCAAGGCGAATACTATAGCCAATAACTCAAGATCATGAGTTACGTAGTTTTTCTCGTGTGGCTTCAGCTGACGGCTAGCATAAGCAATCACTTGACCCCTTTGCATTAACACTGCGCCAAGGCCTTCTCTAGAAGCATCAGTCCAGACTTTTAAATCTTGGTTGCCATTGATGATGGTTAACACTGGAGCTGTCGTTAGTCTTAACTTCAGCTCTTCGAAAGCCTCCTCACTTTCTGGAGTCCATTTGAACTTAGAGTGCTTCTTCGTAAGCTTCGTTAAATGACGAGATATCTTCGAAAAGTTTTTAACGAACTTCCGGTAATAGCTGGCCAATCCGAGAAAACTGCGGACTTCTGCAGGAGTACTAGGCTGTTTCCAATTCTGAATAGCTGTGATTTTGCTTGGATCCACAGCGATTCCTTCTTTCAATACGACGTGGCCTAGAAATTTCACTTCATCTTGCCAGAATATACATTTGGAAAACTTTGCTTTCAACACATTCCTTCTCAGAATTTCAAGAACCTGCTCCAGATGCTTTTCATGTTCGGCCTTTGATTTAGAGAAGATTAGAATATCGTCAATGAAAACCAAAACAAATTTATTCAAAACTCCTCTGAACACTCTATTCATCAGATCGACGAAGTAAGCTGGAGCGTTACATAAGCCGAACGGCATTACTAACCACTCGTAGAATAAGTCGGGACCTCTGAATGCTGTCATTGGAACACACTCTTCGGCAATTCGAAGTTGATGGAAACCTGTAGCTAGGTCCATTCGTGAAAATACTTGTGCCCCATTTAATCGATCCAACAAATCATCTATTCGCGGCAGTGGATATTTGTTCTTTATGGTATGCTTGTTCAAATCACGATAATCCACACATAGTCGTAGAGTACCGTCAGATTTTGGGACAAACGCCACTGCTGCTCCTCAATCAGAGAAACTAGGCCTGATCAGACCTTTCCATACTAGCTGTCGTGTCTGATTGTCTAATTCCTCCTTCTCTTTCATGGACATTCTTCGAATAGCGTGAACTACCGGCCTTGCATTCGGAATTAAACCAATTTTGAAATCTATTTCTCTCTGCGGAGGTAAGCGAACAACTTCTTCGAACACATCCGCATAGTTCTTGACGACAGGGATATCTTTCACTAGGTCGGGATTATTCTCTGTGAGTTCAGGGATATTTTCTATTTGAGCTGGAGAAACATTCAAAGCTTCCCAGAAGTCTTTTCTATTAGCATTCTGACCTTCACAGGGAATGGTTATATAATCACCTGATTTAATCTTCACCTTTATGACTCTGTCGGCGCATTTAACTTCAGCTTCATATTTGGTCAACCAGTCTAACCCCAAGATAAGATCAAACTCTTTAAAATTCATGACGACTGCGATGGTAGGAAACCGATAACGAGAGAAAGAAACCGGCACTCCACAAACCCAACTAAGATCAATGGAACCCCCAACCGGATTCTGGACAGTCATTGGTTCCTTGAGCTTCTTCAAATTCAAATCCAGCTTCTTAGCTGCATTCTTTGCAATAAAGCTTCACGACGCGCCGGTGTCAAACGGTACTTTGACTGGAATATTTTTGATAGTAAGTGTTCCTTCTAAAACATCAGCCCTTTCTTGACTAGCTGAGGGCTCGGAAGTTTCTGCTACCTCATTCACTTGAACTATTTCAGGCTTTCTGAATAGCGGGCAAGCCTTTGAGAGATGACCGGTCTGCAGGCATTGACTGCACTTTCTAATCTCTTGAAACTTCTTACCGGATTTAGACCCATCTTTTAATCGTTTCTTTAGAGATCTGCAACTTACCAAAAGGTGCCCTCGCCTATTGCAGTTACTGCATACAGCTGTCGTTACTGGTTCTTTTTCGGATCTGGCCCTTTTTCGGTTCACTTCGGGCCCCTTACTGACTTCAGACATTGTACCGGCCTCAGGACGATCAGTTTCAGACTCAATTTTATTACTAGAGCTGACTTCTTCTTCGTACTATAGCGTACCTTTCTTGTCTAGATCTTCTTACTGATAAGCCATATAAATCATTTCTGAGAAAGGAAGCTTCACATTCCTCATCACACTATTCTGATATTTTCTTTGCAGGCCGTGAATAAATCTCAGATTCTTCCTTTTTGGATCTTTAATCAGATGAGGAGCAAAGTGAGAAAGTTCGTTGAATTTCTTATGATATTCTGGGATGGTCATATTACCTTGTATCAGATAAGAAAATTCATCACATAATCGCTCGTTGCTTCGGGAGAAGTAAATCTTCCTAAGAAAATCACTTTGAATCTGTCCCAGGTGATATCTCCTTCTGGATTATCTTTAATAACTGAATCCCACCAAAACAAAGCTTCTTCTTTGAGTGCCCAAGACGCCAGTAATCTTTTCTGACCGTCTCTCAGATTTAAAACCTCAAAGATTTTCTCTGCAGAACGAATCCAAGCTTGTGTTTCCATAATGGACTCCTTGCCTAAGAATGGCGATCCACCCAGATTTCGGAATCTCTTGAATAGAACTTCTATATCGGATTCTGGCGGCGGGAGCACAACTGGCTCATTAGCTGGTCGAGCCATACGATTATTTCTTCTGTTCCTGTCACTCATTTTCTAGTGCGTCTGCAATTAGCAGACAAAGTGTCAGGTCAACAGAAAAGATATTTCAAAATATAGAGACAAATACTTCAATGTAAATGTGTCTACTGGGGTGTATTCCATTCTGCTTTACTTATACTAGGATATTACTGATCCTATCTGTATAGAGTTACTCGTCCTAGAACACTACTGGTTCTATTTCTAACGAGTTCGTTCATATGTTATATTCCAGAACTAAGCTTAACCAAAGCTCTGATACTAAATGAGACGACCCCAAACCCCGTACTGACGGCGACAAGGGTAATCCGTGGAATATAACACAGAAACAGACAATAGCAGAACATAATTAAATAAATACACCAGATAATGAACAATAGAATATACAGGATAAAAGTAATCATCAGAGTTACACAGTATACAGGATCATACTTAGTAAAAATACAGTTCAGCTATACATAAATGTCTACAGCGGAAAACAAAAAAAATATGTACAATAGGAGCTGAACAGCATAAAAAGAGATAAATGATAGAATCCATCTTCAGCTCCAGCTATCCAGACAGAACCAGCTAAACCTGAATACAAGGCTTCCCGTGTAGAAAAAGGGGCACCCGAGTTTGAAAGTGAAACAAACTACGAGTAAGTCATGGACTGGTATGAGAAATCTACTCAACACATATATAATATGGCTAATCACAGGACCACTCCACTTTCGTGGAACGGGTTTACTCCATTGGATTGCCAGTGCTTTAAAATAAATCTTTCTTTTAAACAACGCAATGTATTTTATAAAAATGAAGCCATTATAAGACTCAGTTCCCATCACATAATGCAACGCAAACCGGAGGATAGAGTTTTTACCTTATAATGGCCAAGATATGCTTGATACGAATAAAACAAAGGCATTTGATATTATTGCTAGTGTTTATATGTTTTGAAAACAATTTCAAATCATAACTATCAATAATAGACGACATGAGCGTCCCATGCCACTATGTCGCCAAATATATATATACAATCGAAACCGCACAGTCACGTATTTGGAAATTGGATTTCCGTCATGAACCAAGGCAAAAGATAGTCCTTACCGAATTCCAGACGCTCTAGCCCGTGTCTCAGGCAAGCGCGCAGGCAAGCCTTAGATCGTCAGGGCCGGTCCACCGAGGTGGATTATTATGCCTGAACAATACGTCTCCCCACCCTTTGGGGCGTAAGTGAGCCAATGAATGACTCCATCGGACCCGGATCGTCCGATCTAACCGAGGCGCCTCGCAACAGCAACAACCACATAGGTGAAAAGTATATAAATGTCAGGGCTGGTAGGTCACTGACACCACCCTAGTTAGAAAGAAACGCATGCCCTCCCTGAGGTCCTTCTCCCATTTCTGGTTCATACTGGGGTGTGAGGCTCGCGAATTCACGTTATGCACAAAGCTACGCCACACAGGCGGTGCTTTGATCATCACCACAAGGCTTTGCTTTTCAACAAGAGCCCTGATCACTGCATCTTAGCATGCCACACAGGCAATTCATGCCATGCGACTGATGTCCATCGATATACAACCTCTGAGCTCGTGCGTTTCAGAGAAGGGCGTTAAGCAAAAGAATAAATTCTCCGCCGCCAAACAGATGTATATTTAATAGAGATCAATCCACACAGAATAAAATCCAATGTCAGGCACACAGTCCATTTACAAGTCCGTCCTGGGTCTGAACGAAACCGGAGGCACTAAATACCTCGCAAACCCATCGATCACCACGTACGTCTGGACGATCACCACTCATTATCCATATTTCGGGATGCCTCCCAATCAGGACCTCCGTTACCATCCAAACGAGGTGAAGATCTCCGGTCTTCGACCACCTTCTTCATTTTCGACTTTCAATCGTCGGTCAATTATTTGAAATGAGAATTAACTCAGCCTTTTCAAATAATCCACGTATATTTAGAATTTCAAATCAATTTATTTCAATGGTTAGATCATTCGACAACACCAATTTTGTTCTTTAATTTAATTTTCACACCAAACACATTCAACCATCAAATACCACATAAATCGAGCAAATTTAGTTTATTTCCATTCCATATTGTTTATGATATTTTATAACGATTTATCGCTATTTTTATTTATTTTAAAATAGCCAATTTGTTCAAAACGACGCTTCGGGCCATAACGCGGCCGTGGCGCTGTTTTTCTTCAGATTTGATTTACACATATCTGAAAATCTAACCATTGGATCTTCACAAAATTTACATCATTAGAAAGGTCTTTTCAAAACGAATCCAACGGTTCCAGTTTCGGGAAAATCCGACGGTCGGATCTCCCGGTACAATCGTTTGAAGTTTCGATTTCAAAATACGAACTGCAGCGTCGTTATTCGATTAAATATAATTATATTTATATATATATATAATCGTTTCTGGCGCTATTTTTCTTCAGATTTGAATTAAACATTCCAGACAATCCAACCGTTGGATATTTACAAAGTTGGTGCTGTTGGAAAGATTTTTCTAAGGCGAACCCAACGGTTGCGATTTCAGGGAAATCCAATGGTCGGATTTCCCGCACTAGTTGTTTGAAATCACAGTTTCAAAACACGAACTACACGGCCACGTTTCGTTTTAATTTTATTTATTTTTATATATTTATATAAAAATAGTTCATTCAACAATTTCAATATCGTTTTCACTTCAAATATTTCACTAACGCCTCTAAATTTTGGAAAATTTCGCCATAACCTCCTTTGTACGGGAGGGGCTGGGAAAATTCCCAAATAGCCACACGGGCGTCTCATGTCAAAAAGAAAAAGGAAAAGCGAAGCGGCTAGTCAACAGGCTCATAAAATAATCACCCAAACAAAATAGTAAATGTGTACCTATTTGTCGGGCACAAAATTTTATTCCTCTTCTCTAGCCCCTTTTGCTGTAACCTGTTCAATAAATATGCATGTACATATATACAGTTCTTATCACTTATCATTTTCCATTCAACTTCATATTTGATTCCATTCGGTTTAAAAACACCATTCATTCTAATGTTGCATGCATAGGCAAAAATCATATCATTAGCTAATTAATGAATATTTCGACTCATGCATATTTATTTGAACGAGTTGCTATTTTTAACACTTCACATTTCAACGATTCATGTATATGATAAAAATGTGATTTTTATTGTAAAACAATTCATTTCAAAACACATGAATATTATTCAAAATTTCGGCAGCATAACGGCAGGGTAGTTAAAACTGGGACCGTCCCTAGTACGGCTCCTCGCTGTACCTTAAAACCTCGCGGTTTTTGACAATAGGGATCAAGCATCTAGTTCGCATGCAGGTGGCATGTATATATTTATTTCATTTCCACAAACTAATCCTATGTGGTTTCAACCAAATATTTCTCAACCACAAACGGGTATTTTTCAACCACAATCAATCAATATCAACCACAAACAATCCCAAACAACCATTCGCTATCAATCAATTTTCACACCAATCACAACCAATAAATATCGTCCATGGTTTGTGGACGAGGGGCGTATATATATATATATATATATATATATATATATATATATATATATATATATATATAGCAATTCACTTCTATTTCAACACATATATAATTTTTACAACGCATATATAACTTATACATCGAACATACAACTTATACAACGCGTATACATGAGGTGTACAACGCTTATCTAACTCATACATCGACTATATAATTTATACATCGTCGTTTTCCATATTGTTTATAATATTAGAAATCTCACATTGGGTTCCACTCCACCAAAAATAGCAGAAGGCTCAGAAAAATATGCGGTCTCTTCTAAAATGTAGAAGGCGTCCACACGGTCACGATGTTTCCTGTTCCATCGAATTTCGTTAACGAACGAAAAAGATATGATTTTTTTTCAAACAATAATGGATTTGTAACGGATTAAAAGTGTCGCAAACCTTTTATATATATTCAGCCGTATACTTCAGAAAACCTTCGAAACTAGGTTTCGATTTCCTTCCCAATCCATTGCGCTTCGTCCCGATCAGGTTATACCACTTCGTCGAGCTTGGAACGAGCTTCAAATCGACGGTGGGGTGGTCCCCTGCAATCGTCGGATGAGGGAGAAAAATGGGTCGGCGTTGGCGAACTTCGGGGGCTCGACCTGGGCGACTGGCGAGGCAAGGCGGGGCAAAGGTGGGTCGGATTTGTAGAGGGGGAGGAGGCGGATCGGGTTTGGGTGGTGGCGGCGGCTCTGGTGGCCTGTAGCGGCGGCGATGTGAAGGGGAAGGAGGGAGCGATGAGGATCGTCGAAATCGCTGAGCGGGGAGAGAGAGAAAAAAAAGATTTTCTATTTTTTTTTAAATTCTGATTGGCCGGTGGAGTTTTAAAGGGGTTTTCTGACACGACCACCAATCGAAACCCAACGACTGTCGTCCCTAGCGTTTTACCCCTGTTCCGAACACAATGGGATATGTTTCGAAGGCCCATTTGACTGTTTCAGTCAGCTTTCCTTCAAATTAAAATATAAAACATTCAATATTTAATTTGAACATACATTTCAATTTGCCAGGACCACAAACTGATTCGAAAAATTCCAGAAAAATAAATCTGGCTATGTTTTGACGATACGGTCCTAACAAAACTAGTTTCGTCGAATTCTAAGGCCATTTGCAAAAAGGCCCATTTCTGGTCGATCCAATTTAATTGTAATTGGCCAAAACACGTTTTCCTTTGCCACGCTCACATACTAGCTTCAAAAATTATGAAATTTGAAACCTAGCAATAACTTCCCATCTCGGATCCAAAAAAAGTGGTTTCGTCGAATTCCGAGGTCGAATGCAAAATGGCCAATTTCACGGGCTATATAAATTCCATAGCGACCTTTCTGAAAATTCATTCGGCCATAACTTTTGCTTTCCGCTATGAAAATTCGATTTTTCAGATTCGTTAGAAAGGTATTCACTAACAGATTTAAATATTTTTAGTTTCACTAAAATCCGTTTTGTTTTGCACCCGGTACAGTCCGACAAAGTTTGAATTCAATTTTTGAAACTGCAGCGCCTTTTCAAGCCTTGTTTATAATTAGAATTAATTATATTCGTTTTCAATTGTCGATTCAAACTCAATTTTCATTTCCATTATTTAAAATATTTATTTTAAATATTTAAAATCCATTATTTTAGACAATTTAAAATTTTCAAATTGGTTCAGATTTTCTGGGTCGTTACATGAAGAGCCTGAGGCTTTAGACAAGGGCAGTTGCCTGATTAAAGAAGAAATTGAGAAGGAGAGAACTAAGCTCAAGAGCAAGGATAAAGTCGACGAAAGCTCAAGCTCAACGGTGGAGCTCAAGCTCAACGGTGGAACTCAAGACCTCCGAAGTTGAGTAATATAATCCTGATGACCCATTGATTCCCTTGGCTCCAACCCCTCTTGCTGTCAGAGCTGCTATTGCCAGTCTGTGTGATGAGTCGACTGAAGGTATCTCCATATTCTCTCCACAATTCGTCAAAGCAATTGTTACTTGTCGTCGTCTTGTGGAACAGTCAAGTGAGAAGATTACACTCTCTCCTGAACTAATAACATTTGCTTCTCATGATATAGGTGGCAAACCAGCCAAAAAGGATGCGAAGGAGAAAAATGAGGCGGAAAAAGTTAGTGTCCTATCAGGTGCTGGTGCTGGAGTTCCTGAGATTTCATAGCAGACTAAGGGCGCAACAACTGAGAAGGTCATTTTGGAACCAAGCACTGATGTTCTCAAGGATGCTAAGACCATCGATGCTTTGAAAGATATGGATGGTGATCATGGAGATGACGAAGAAGAGGTCACCACCACAAGGGAGTCCAAGGATGATGACCAGGAGACCCTGACTAACATGCAGGCTAAGAAGGAGAAACAGTTGGCATTAAAAAGTAAGGAACAAATGCCTCTTTATGTTCCCCCATCTCAGAGGTTGATCCCAAAATTGGGTTGGTTATAAAGTTCTCCTCCAGATCAATAACTTCACAGCTTGCAACGCAGCTTTCCAATATTCTGCAGGATCCTCCTACTGATAAGAGGAAGAGGAAAAAGGGAGATCGATCTGAGGTTGACAAGGAGGACTTGGAAAAACAGTAGAAGGAGAAGAAGTCAAAATCTTCTCCTAAGCATAAGTAGGATGTATTTGTTAGTCCATATTTTACTTTTAGGCTTTCCACTGTTCAAGAAACGTAATCGCCAGAATGGCCCTCTTTCGTTTAGCCTTGTCCTGTAAATCCGCATTTGGTAAAAACGAAAATTTGTTTCTTTTGAATCATTGCATACCTGTAAATTTATCATATCTGCAAAGTTTATTATTCTAAATCACAGACATTAAATATAATCATAAATAATGTTGACAATCACAACTAGCGTTGAAGTCATAGATGATAATCGTTGAAAAGTTAGTGTGCTAAGTAAATGTGAAGTATACACAAATGTGAAGTGGTGTATGAATGTGTCCCCAACCAATCATCATTATAATGCCTGGCCAGGGCTTATTGAGGATTGATTAGAGTCACACTTAGGTTGCCCCTATGTCTAGAAATGAGGCGGTCGGGCTCAGCTTTCATTCTCGTTTCCGACACTGCAGCGGGATAGGAGCCCTTAAGCGTCATTTAGTTAAAACGCCTTTATACTCTCCTGTCGTATGCCCAAGATAGAGTTAGAACTCAACTTTCAATTTGTTCACCGATCCTTCAGCAGGGTAGGAGTTCTATTGTGGCGCCAAGTCTCCAACGCCTTTATACTCTCCAGTCGAATACCAAGGGTAGAGTATTAGTCAATACGGTCTTTAAAATCATGGTGCACCTTCACGTCTCGTGGACAATTTGTTTCCTTGCCCTATGTACTTCTTCTCAGGTCTTGAGAAGTAGAGCTTCGATGATTGTGTCATTTACTTTATCGCCTTCTCGATACCCTGCATATTGTTAGTAATTACATAGTTTACGATAATTCATGAGTAATAATATATTAAGTTAAGGTGCGATAAAAGTGAATGACACACGATATTTTATAGTGGTTCGGTCGAATCATGACCTACGTCCACTTTATAATCTTTTGTTCATATAACTGGATTGTTCTAGGAAAGTCAAGCCTTATTACATAGCCCTACAAACAAAAGAATAAGAATGATAGTTTTCATGTCAAATAGTGCCGCAAATGCTGGGCATTCCACACTCTGGGGATTTCAATTCCGCCCATGGTCGTTAGCTTGAAAGATCCATTATCAAGCCTCCGTAGGATGGCATATGGTCCTTCCCACATTGGCTCCAAATGCACTGGGGTGGAAAGACACGCTTTAGAACCAAGTCTCGGGTTCAAAGGTTCGAGCTCAGACTCTTTTGTTGTAATACCAAGCAACTTGCTACTTGTGCCTCAAGGCATATAGATCCGCTTCGTCTCTCTTTTCCTCTACCATATCCAGGGATTCGAGAAGCAGCTTGCTATTAGTCATTGGGTCATAATAAGTGACCCTGCGGACGGTACTTCTAGCTCTACCAGGATGACTGCTTCTGACCCGAAAGCAAGGGAGAAAGGAGTATGCCCGGTAGCTGATTTGAAAGTTGTTCTATAGGCCCATAGTGCCAAAGGTAGCTCATCGACTCACATGTCTTTAGCCCTCTTCATACGCCTCTTCAGAATGGATTTGATTACTTTGTTTGCTGCTTCTACTTGCCCATTTGACTGTGGGTGTGCCACGGCCGTGAACCTCTTCTCCATATGGTATGTTTGACAAAAATCTCGGAACTCGGAGCTGTCGAATTGGGTTCCATTATCAGTTATGATAACTTTCAGGATCCCAAATCGACATATGATATTTCTCATGACAAAATTTATTAACTTCTTAGTTGAAATCATTGTCAGCGCTTCTGCTTCGACCTATTTTGTAAAGTAATCAATGGCCACTATGGCGAATTCTGCTCCACCTTTCACTAGGGGGAGGCTTCTAATAATATCAACTCCCCATACAGCAAAAGGCCACGAACTCATCATTGTCTTTAATTGCTTAGGAGGTGCCCTGGACATCTTTGAGAATTTCTGGCATGCGTCGCAGTGTCGAGCATACTTAGCTGCATCCTTATTTATAGTGGGCCAAAAATACCCATATCGCAGTATCTTCTTTGTCAGTGTTTGTCCTCCGGTGTGGTCGCCGCATTCTCCTTCGTGAACTTCTTTTAATACCCTTTCTATATCGTCATGTGCTATACACCGGGGGAGCGGGATCGAGAATCCTTGCCGATATAGAATTTCACCTTGCATGACATATCGTGAAGCTTTCCGAATCACGGCACGTCTCTCACTTTTCTTGATTGGGAGTGTCCCATTGTCTACGAAATTCTTCAAGGGTGTCATCCATGACTCCCTTTCCGGCTCAGTCTCCAGCACAAGATCAATTTCCATCTGATAGATGCTTGGAGTCTGAAGTATTTCTACCGGGACCATCTCCGTGTCCTTGGGGTTATCAGAACTAGCCATTTTGGCTAGCTTATCGGCCCTCTGATTCTCCAATCGAGGGATTTGCGTAATACTGTAGTGTTCGAATCCATTCAACATTTCTTTTGCCTTCCTCAGATATGGCACCAGTCTTGGCCCTTTACCGTAGAATTTTTCGTTGACCTGGTTCACAACTACCTTTGAATCGCAGAAGATATCCAACTTTGTTATTACCAACTCCTTGGCAAGCCTAAGCCCGACAATCAGGGCTTCATACTCCGAATCGTTATACGTGGCGTGGAACTCCAACCTCAGAGCATAATATATTGATCATTTTTCAGGGATTTCTAATACAATTCCTGCATCTGATCTTCTATCATTCTTGACTCCATTGGTATATAGTCTCCATGCTTTTGGGTTAAGGAGTTGTTTTGGGGTATTAATTTCTTCACTCACTTCATTATCTTCACGGATCGTAAATTCTACTATAAAGTCTGCCAGTACTTGCCCTCTTATCGATCTTTAGGGCGGGAAGTTCAGGTCAAACTGACTCAATTCAATATTCCATTTTTATAACCTTCCCGACGCCTCGGGTTTCTGCAATACTTGTCTCAGCAGATGATCCGTATATACTATAATGCGATGAGCCTAAAAATAGTGACGATGCTTCCTTGATGCGATTAGCAGGCTATATGCAAGCTTTAATCTTTGGATAATTTTGCTCTACGGCCGCTAACTTCTTGCTCACGTAATACACGGGTCTTTGAACTTTATCCTTTTCTCTTACCAAGGCTGAACTTATGGCGTGGTACGATACTGCCAAGTGTATGAAAAAATCCTCATGGTCTACTGTCTTAGATAGTACAGGGGGTTTTACCAAATGATCCAATAGATTCTGAAATGCTTCCACACAATCAGGAGTCTATTTAAAGTTGCACTTGCCTCGCTTGATCAGACTGAAGAACGGGATGAATTTATCTGTAGCTTTGGAGATGAATCTACTCAACCACTAGAAGAAAACGATACATTGATGACAAGTATGGATGACACAAAACATTGTCTTGTTGTAGTTAAGTGTACTAGTCATTAGTTAGGATAAACCATGACTTTGAACAATAAGTCATGACATTGACCAATGCAATAGCAAGTTAGTCAACGCTTTGAATAGTAAACAACGGGTTTGAACAGTAAACAATGACATAAACATCGTGCAATAGGGCATAAATTTTGATCGCCCTAATTTTCATCCTTCCCTCCCAATTTTCCCTGTTTTGGCCGCTGAAATCTGCTTTTTAGGTTCTTCACAAGATTAATTTTCACCGCTCCCTCCAATTTTTCCTTTCCCTCCAATTCAATCCCTCCCTCCGAAAAAACCGAATTCACAGAATCTAATTTCACGTGTTTCCTCCCTTCGAATATACGGAATCGATTTCTGGTTTGCTCGCTTCCCTCTGGTTGTCTACTGAGTTCATTTTGCATCGATTCTTCGACCGTCGCTCGATTTTAGATATTAATCTGCGTTTGTTCTAGATTGGTAAAACTTCATGATTGATTTGGTCACAGTTCGCTAGAATTTGGTCACATTTCAACTTTCGATCAAACCTAAAATTCACCTAACATAGATTGCTAAAAATCTTGCTGTTGATATTAAAATTCATGATTTTCCCATACAAATCTATCCATACTCCTGAATCCTAACGTATTGATGTTTAAATTTCGAGTTTGCTTACCTCTTACTGTATATTACTGACTACTGATGAGCCCTGTTACTATCTGGGTTGAAGTTACTTTTAGGCATACACGAGACCTAACTAGCTACCCCTATGTTGAAATCAATTCTTATAGCAAGTCTGTAAAAATATGTTATTGATTTTTGGGTTGACAGTATGGGTATTTTTTTATGTACAGTTTTAATAATATAGGTGTTCCTCAATTTTACTAGTGACTATTCTCACGTAATTTACCTATAATACATGGGAGTACACCTCAGATGTGTATATACATGCTCATACATAATTGAATTTGCGACAGAACATTTCATAAGTTGGATTAAAACAACATGTAAGATAGTTTACTTATATATTTATTACTGTCATTAGCATCTTTTCCCCTGGTTGTCTCAAACTTTTAAAATACTATTTTTTTTTATAGATTTAACCTACAAATTAACATCAGTATTTGAATACTCTAGGCTGGTTACGTATCATAATCCTATGTTTTGAATTGATTTAAATATTTATGGTTTGAATTCAATTACATATTCTTATAAAACAGTAAAGATATTTGGAGGCTTACTCACCATTTAAAATACTATGAATCTACTCAACGTAACGCAGCTACTTTTCCAGTGAGACTCTGCACATCTTTGATTTGCCTTGGTTCCTGAATATTTTGGATTGTTGTAATCTGATCTGGATTGATCTCAATTCCATGCGAACTAACAATAAAACCTAAAAACTTCCCAGAAGCAACCCCAAACGAACACTTCAAAGGGTTGAGCTTCATTCCATATCGCTTGAGTATATCAGACATTTCAGCTAGATCAGCAGTGTGATTCATTGACTGACTAGACTTTACTAGCATATCATCTATGTATACCTCAATCGTCTTCCCAATCTGGTTATAAAACATTCTGTTTACCAGCCTTTGGTAAGTCGCTTTGGCGTTCTTTAGGTCGAAAGGCATCACCGCGTAACAGTATAATCCCCAATTTGGGATAAAGCTGGTATGTTCCTGATCCGAAACATGCATGGGGATTTGGTTGTATCCAGAATAGGCGTCCATAAAGGAGAGGAGCTCGTGACCTACCGTTGAATCCACCAAATGGTCAATTCTGCGAAGTGGAAAGCTATCCTTCGGGCAAGCCTTGTTCAAGTCGTAGAAATCGATATACTTACACCATTTTTCGTTGGCCCTTCTTACCAAAACTGGGTTTTAAATCTAATCTGGGTAAGTCGAGTCTCTGACAAACACCTTGCTCCTTAACTTATCAACTTCTTCTTTTAAGGCAGCCGATCTCTCTGGGCCTAGCATTCGCCTTTTCTGCTTGACAGGTAGATCTTCGAATTAATACTCAGTGAATGGTGCATGATTGACGAAGATATGCCACACATATCGGAATGAGTCGAGGCAAACACATCCCGGTTGGCCTTCAAAAAGTTAGTCAGTTCCTTTGCACGAACAGGGTCCAACTGGGACCCGATCTTTAAGACCTTCGCTGGGTCATTATCATCGATCAGAACGTCCTCAGTTGTTTCGTTAGGAGTTTCCATTTTGCCCCCGGGTTCCTCGTCCTCTCTGGGATCTATGTCCTCTGGTAGTTCCTTTGGCGGCTCCCTTTGGAACTGTCTTTATTTGCTATGTTGTATTCTCCTTTAAAGGCGGAGAAGTATCCTTTGAGTCGATATTTAATCCCTTGAGTAACAATTTCAATTCTGCTGTATAGCAAGCTCTTCCTGCGACTTGATTGCCCCTAATTACTCCCACTGCCGCATTTGTGGGAATTTTAACAATAGGCACCAGGGCACGATACAGGCCCTGAATTCTACTAGGGCCGGTTGACCCAGGAAAGCGTTATAAGGCGACTCAATGTCCAACACTACAAATATGAGGATTCTCACTCTCCGGCAATCTCCCTCTCCCAGAGTGACTGTAAATCTACATATCCGATCGGGGATGTTGAGGCTCCGTTGAAGCCGCGTATCCATCCATCACAGGGCTTCAAATCTATCGATTCCAATTGCATCTAACCGAATGCTTTTTTGAAGAGTATATTTACTGAACTTCTATTATCCGCCAAAACTTTATGGGCTAATGCGGGGACACTATTTGTGGTGATCACCAGAGGGTCCTCGGTGAGGGAATGAATTCCAACATTATCTCTGTCGCGAAAGACGACATCATCGGACATAGTTTTTTGCTGTTTCAACGGGGCTACAACTTTAGGATTACTGCACTCCCCTACTTCAAGATGTTTGGATGCATTCACATATTGATCCATTGCCCTAAAGCTGTGTCCAGCAGGATGAGGTCCTCCTACTATAGAGTTAATGACAATGTTCTTTCCTTTCTATTGAGCGGTAGGTCTGGTAGTAAGTTGATTCTGATTCGGGGTTTGTCCAGCTGGCCCCCTGTCTCTTGGAGTAATCTTATACTCGTCCAACTTTCCCTCATGAAGTAACTTCTCAACAACATCCCTCAAATATCGGCATTCGTTGGTGGAGTGTCCGTGGGTTTGATGGAAAAGACAGAACTTCCCCGACTCTCATTCTTTCTCTGTAGAATCCTTATGCGGGGGGCCTCTTATACTGGAGGACATTGTAAGTATCCATAAAGATATTTTCTAAGGTATCATTTAATGGGGGTGAAAATTTTGAATGAACGGTATCGAGGCCTCTTCTGTGAGTTATTTCCTTGATTCCTCCTCTTGTTACCATTCCCAGATTGATGGCCATTCCCCTGGTTTTTATTCCTTACGTTCACCTCCACCTTTCCAGAGTTGTCCCCAGTTTGTTTGATATCCACATTACTCTGTATATCTTCCTTGTCAGTGGCCTTCCTCTTTCGGTTGGCGTAGATTTCTTCTTGACGCAGGCGGATGTTGGCTTTTTCATTTAATATTTCCCTGGTCAGCGGTGGCTTGCCAGCAAGTATCTTCCAAACTCTGTATCCTTATCCACTCCGTCGATTAAGGCCATCAAAGCAGTTTGTTCGTGGGGATCTCTAACTTTTGTGACTGCTAGATTAAAGTGATCTAGATAGAATCTCAAAGATTCATCCGGATGTTGCTTAATGAGGGATAATTCGATGACATTCTTAGATCTCTGAGTATGCAGCCGGAACTGATTCACGAACTGCTCACTTAATTCCCTGAAACTGGAGATCGATCGCGCTGGAAAACGAGTAAACCACATTAACGCCGTTTCCTTCAAAAATATCGGGAATGCCTTACACTTTACAGCGTCGGAGGAGGAAGCTACATTCATGTACCATGAATATCTCATTAGGTGCTGGACTGGATCCGCCCTTCCTGCATAACGGTTCATAGGTGACATGTTAAATTTCCTTGGGAATCGAACTTCTAATATGTCATCCGTGAAGGGCGTATGGCTGCGGCCTCACTACACCATATATGCTGATTAGGCTATGTTTTTAGCCGTATCTAAAGCTGTTAGGCACGGTAAATAGCCGTATCAAAAAGTGGCGTATTAAATTATTAGATACGGCTTTAACCCGTATCTCAATGGATTAACACACAACCATTAGCCGTATCTAAAGTGTATGTAGATACGACTAAAAACTGTATCTTATATGTATATACACATATACATACATACATACATATATATAAGCAGAAACTACATAATATATTATTTGTACCACAAAGCATATATAACACAGGATACACTAGTTCACATATATAGCATGTACACTACAAAGACGTGTAAAAAATTGCAAACCGCATAGTTTAGGATAGGATATATGTCCACATTATTATTTTCATTAGTAGCTGAATATTGCAAGTGTACAACATTTTTACTTGTTTAGTCGAGACTGAGTCTCGATTAAAGACAGTTGTTATAGCCTAATTAAAGAGCAATATAGAGGATATGTCCACATTGTTATAATTCTCATTATTTTCACTTGGCTGCAATGTAGATATAACATTGCATTAGCAAGTTCTACAAGTGGTCGCCCTTAACTAGCCCTATTCGCCCTTAACCAGCCCTATTCAGAGCTTCAAACATGGACTCATACTCTAGTTTTGACTTGATCTAAAATCGCTTCTGGTTACGACTTTGAGGCTAAAAGAATTAATGGATTCTGACTTGATATGAAAGAGTTATGGACACTCAAAAATGGACGCAGGCCATGTTTGCAGCAACAAAACGTGCACTTGCAAAATCTTGTGGCTGAACTGACCTCGCCGCAAAGGTTATAAATATCAAACGAAGTATTTTTGCACATAAATTTTCATGTATCTATACCACAACACATAAATTTTCATAGAAAAAGCGAGATATTACCTGAAGTTTGGATCAACAAACTCACATCCATGCTTATTAGCTTCATCCAAATGATGGAGGCTGCATGCTGCACACACATGTTATATTAATAATTAGCTTCTATTTTTGCACGTAACTTGACTAACAAAAATGATTTGTTACATGAGCACAAAGAAACTTGGTTCAATGCAGCAAGTCATAAATGGAAAAGCAGTTTTACGCCTTTACTCACACGCAGTGTGACACACATGACACACCAAACAAATTGACTAAATCTCAACCTATAAATGCCATTCTATTTTCATTCATGCATCCATCACCAACATTTCTACTCAATCACACAAATTTCCCAATATCAATTACCAGATACATGCAACTCAATCAACAGAACTAGTATGCTTTAGTTCTCAAATCAAATCATAGACATGCACTTCTGATCAGTTATAAGGATCAGTGTATATGGTGCAACAATACACACAAATGAGCAGGGCAACACAATCAAAAGTGTCTGAATTCAAGGTAGACAAATACAGCATAAGTAAATGATAGCAAACACACTGTCGCACTATAATACTGGGGATAATACCCAATTTAAACACAATAGCAGCATATTAAACCTAATTTAAACCCACTTCGAATTCAAATTAAACCCAATTCATATTTAAATTTAAAGGTGATCTAGTACTCACCTCCAGAGGCGACGAGAAGGATGGACAACGGTGGACTGAGGCTTCGCCGATCAGCTGAAGGCATCGCGAGATGATGATAACTCATGGACTGCGATGGATCGATTATTGACAAAGGAAGTCGGTCGAGTACCAAAACCCTAATTTGGGTATTCGGTGGTCGCCATTGCAAAATAAAAAGAGGGATTATTCGGCCGAAAGTTTTGATAAGGCAAAACTGGATCGTGCCTATGTACAGGTACGGAGGGAGGGAATTTCATACGGTCCAAAGCCGCATCAAATGAACTAATCCGGGACTTCGTTGATGGACAGTCAGATTAAGGGTGTTTGGGGTGGTGCGGATCGCAAAACTTAGTTTGACACGGATTTGAGCACTGTCAAATTTGATACGGCTTATAGCCCAATTTTATGCCCGCATCCTGGTGTGCTAAATTGTCTGATGTGGTGTAGTGCCTATACCCCAATCTTCAATCATTTGTCTGCGACTTTCTACCATCATTTGTCTGATCATGGCTTCGACATCTGCATGAGTCAGGGTAGATTCAGGATCAGCATTTCTTGCCCTACGGGCCCCTCCAGCATTTCTTTGACATGCTGCTGTAAAGTATGGGGCCTGAGCAGAACTCCCCTGCCCCTATTGTCGCAGTCAATCACGCGACGAACGGGAGGAATGGGTTGATTCTGAGCAGGGTCAATGACGTCTCCATTCCTAGGGGTAGAGTAGGCTCATTTAAGTTACGGTTATTAGTTCCCTGATTAAGCGCCTCTTCTTCTCGAGAAGGAAGTGACCCAAATCGAAGCTGCTCTATGTTCTTAGGCCTTTCTAATGGGGTCCATCGCCGGCTTCTTCGAGGCTCTCCGGACGAGGATGAGTACTCTAGGGTAAAAGGATGGACTGGTGGGGGTGTTCTCTGCCTTTGGAGATCATCGATACGCTTGTCCAAGGTAGTGATATTCTGTCGCAACAAGGAGCTTTCTTGTCTTTGTGCTGCCAACTCATCAGTCGTCCCATCCAACAATTCAATGATGCGAGAGAGTTTTCCTTCAGTAGCTGGGGCAGAGGGGTTGAACTGGTCACCAAAATCCTCTCTTATATGCAAGAAACCCGAGCCAAGTTGGGCAGAAGCACCAGCACGAGCGGAATGAGCCATAATTTCCTTCCCAGGTCGAGTAGTGGTCTGATTATCATTTCGGGTCGTGGTCGACCTAGGCCGATGGCTCGTGGTACCCTCTTGGCGTCGGCTTGTGGAGGCCCCTTGGGTTCGGATCGTGGTAACATTAGCCAGAAGGATGGTGGCGTTATCTTGGGAACGGGTCGTGACACTATCAGCCACTCGGGTTATGTTACCACCACCAGGTTGGGTCGCGCCCTCCTCACCACAGTCCAGAGAGTTCACGTCGACCTGCTCGTGAACGCTATCTTCGTGAGCTTCGTTTGTAGCTTTACCGGCTTGCGAAGCTCGCACATCCTTGGATTTCTTTCCAGCTATAATACTTTGAGTTTACTGAGTTCTTCAAAAATCAAAACAATGAAGATTCAGACTATATTCTTCGGACTTGAGTATCCAAACAGTAGAGCAAACCCGATATGCTGAGACTTCAATTCTTAGTGAAAGAACCAAAATGTTAGATCCAAAAATGGCTCTAACACACAAATTATCTGAGTAAGCAGAGATTATTATCTAGAATTGCAAGAAAACGCACAAGATTTATAGTGATTCGGCGTTAACGAGCCTACGTCCACTTTATATCTATGATTATACATAAGATTCAAGTACAACCAATGATTTCTCCCTCAATCTCTCTTTTACAATGGTGATTCACTCAATAATTTCGAGCTAAGATTGATAAAAAATAATAGAATAGCAGCAATGGTGGAAACAACACTCCAAACTGCCAAAAAGATCACAAAAATTCTAAGTCTGGGGCTATTTATAGATGATATTTGCAGGCAGTTCGTGGTGATACGTGGAAAAATTCCGAGGATCTCGGGCTGGTTCGTGGCATGATGGAGAAATAGTCAAAGTGGCAGTTATGGACAGGTGTCGCAAGATCCTTCATCTTCGGATTGTGAATGACCTGGTCGTGGCCTCTATCTTTTAGCTTCTGGGATTGGATCGTGGCAGTAGTTCAGGTCGTGGGAGTCATCACGATCGGGTTGTGATAGTGGTGGCACAATACGAGGGCGGCAGGTAATCGCGACCGTGCTGGTGTGGCTTCTGCGAGTGAGACTTCAAATAGGACCTACACGTGAATCATGGTGGCTTGATCTAAAAGCTAGCCAACATCCATATCTAACACCCATCGTGTTTTGGTTAATTTTAATTACCTTCTTCCATTTCAAATCTAATTAAAGATTAATTAAAACTCTAACTTAATTTTAATCCTCATTTAATTCAATGAAATCTTTATTGAAAGACCTATTAAAACTCAAACTTGGTTTTAATCTCTGTCTCATACGTTTAAATCTTTGTCGAAAGATTTATTACAACTCAAACTTTAGAAATCAACTTTCTATTAACTAGTTAAAGAACAGATGTTATTTGAAACATCGTTCACGATAAATCCAAAATCAAACTTCCATTAGAACTGGAATCTTCACAGAAATCATATCATTTCACAATCGATATAAATTTGCGTATCAGACCAATACTATAAGTGGAATAATGACAAAGCCTTTTAAATTTCTTAAATTATATAGTTCTTCCACCCAGGAGGTTCATCTCGATTATCACTAAACAATTTCCATCCAATTCCGATTAAATTTATTAATTGGAAAATTTCACTTTGGAAGACTTCATTAATCTTAACTAAAAGATTTATTCCATTAATTTCATTTCAACTGGGTTTAAGAACAGTGTTATTTTAGACACTATTCACGACAAACCCCAAAATCTAAATTAATATCAAATATATGACTTTGAATAGAAATCGTATCGACTTATATTCAACATAAAATCCTGAAATCACAGATACCATATCGAAAATAACGATATCAATATCTTTCAAATTCCTCGCAACAGTATCCGTAAAACGATATAATTACAGAATCCAATATTGAAATTTTCGTAGATTATTTTTATTCCAATCTAATATTTATTCATTGGAAAAATTTAACTTGGTCAAGTATTTGACTTATAAATGTTTCAATCACTTTTGTTATATAGATAAATTCAATATAGCTTTCTCTCAAAAATGAACATATTTGGTACAAATCACATTTAAATCTTTTATTATGATTTAACATAATTTTTCCCTATTTTTAATGATTTAAAAATAGCTTAATTCATTTAAATCCAATTTCTGGTCATTTACAGCATTAGCGATGTTTTTATTCAAATTTGATTTGAATTTTTCCTCAAAATCTAGCTGTTGTATTTTAAAACTTTTTATTTCATTTGTAAGTTCTTTTCATTTCAAACCCAACATTTTTCGTTTTAGGAAGATCCGACAGTCGGAACTCCCAGTATGTCAATTTAAAGTTAATGGTTGAAATTCGCAAACACATCCTATTCAAACATTTTTAATATTTGTAATTAATATCGTAGATTCTGCTTAAACATATTTAACAAAATGTTTATAAATCAATTCATATACTTATAAATCCTCGTTTTAATTTTAATGTCAGCCAAGCCGATTTTCCCTCCCACCCAATCCCATCAAATCCCATCCTCTCTCTCCTCTGCCAACCCGCCGCATAATGTCAATCCCTGCTAACCACCACCGATAAGACCTCCTGACCCTAATCCAACCCTTCCTATCAGCTTACTATCATCATCAACCCAACCCCTACCAGCAACCATACCCATACCCCCATCGTCTGTACCCAACGCTAACCCTAGCGTAGCCCCAATTGAACAAGCTTGGACTGGTTATCGCCTCTTCCAGCACCTTCCCCACAATGCGGGCCAGTACAAGCCTGTTTAGTATGATATCCAGTACATTGATGGTAAAGCAGTCCCCTCTACAGACATAGTTGAAGCAGGTTCAACAGTCTGGAAGAACTATGTGATTGGGTTTTTTCTAGACAAACCCCTACCTTATTCTATGGTGGTAGAGACGTTACGATACAGATGGAAGCTGCGATATGATTTTAAAGTAAGATCTGATGGTAAAGTTTTTCTCTTTGACTTTGCAAATGATATTGGACAAGGACAAGGTAATTAGAAGTGATCCTATTGTAATGAGGAATAAAATATTTATAACAATGCAATGGGATGCTTCAATTAGCAATGTTAGTGGCCTTATCAAAGCAGTGCCTGTTTGGGTAAGATATACTAATATCCCCATATATCTATGGTCTCATCCAGGAATTAATTGGGTGGCAAACAGAGTTGGAAAACTTATATGCCTAGATGGAGCAATTGAATCGATGACTAGAATAGTGGATGCTAAATGCCTTATTGAAATTACTTCAGAAGTAGAACTCGAGGATTCATTTGAAGTCTTGAATCTTGATAAAACAACACAAATGATATACATTGAATATTTGTGGTAGCCAGATATATGTACGCATTGCAAAGTTTTCGGACATAAAACGGTCGCATGCAAGGAAGTAATCAAGGAAGTTACAACAAACAAAGAGAAAATAACAGAAGAAATAGAACCAAGATTTGAATGTGCAGAAAACGCAAAAGGAAGACCCAAAAGCAAACAAGTGGCAAATAGTGAACATGAACAGAAGGAGAAACATAAGTTTCAAACAAACTGCAATGGAAAATGAATACAGAAAGAAAAGTGCTGCGATGGAAATGATGCAGGGAAAGAAAGCAATTAATGAAAATAGAAGCAGAACTGATAAGGCTATGAGCTCGTTACACAATAGTTTCAATGTGTTATACACTCCGGAAATGGATGACATGGAAGTACAAATAAATAAAGGAAAAGCAACTGATGAACAAGAAAGGGAGGAAGAGATTGAATTCTTAAGCGCAAAGGAGGCAGGAGAAATTGCTGAAACAGAATCAGTAGATAATGAAGATTAAGACAATAGAGAAAACACAATAGCACAAAGTGAAACTGAAATGGATATGAGTGAACAAGCAAATATAACAATCAGTGAAAAGAAAACAAGAAAGGCTATAAAGGCAAAGAAGAAAAAAATGGTAGTAAAGCAAACGAAATTCCATGCATGCAAGATGCAATGCATGAAACCATAAATGCTCATAACTACTCTGAAGAACCCAAAACTATAAAGCCTCCCACCTCTAACCAATTGTCTGTTTCCAATGATCTGCTCATCAATGCTAAACCAACTTCCCAATCCATTCAACCAGTACCATTTCTTGAGCATGCTCTGCCTCCTTTAATCAAACCCCTCAAAAAGAAACTGTTAAAAGGCTATGCAGCAGTATAGGATCGTGTAGTATGGAGAATAGGATATAATATCTATATAGCAGAGTAGAAAGCAGTAAATCACACAATCGATTTATACTGGTTCGAACCACTATCCTACGTCCAGTGCCAGACTCACTTCTGGTATTTCACTAACACTAAAACCCTCACTTCACCCGGAGGAATAGGTTCACAATTACCCGAACCACTGAACGGGATTTCTTGCCTCAAACACTGAAGAGGACTTCACAATTACAAAGGTTTTTGACTTTTGAATGTGTTCCAAACAACACTGAGTAGTCACAATATAGTACAACACTTCTATAGCCCTCACAAATGGTATTTTAGTGGATGTGCAAAGGGTAGGATTAATAGTAGATCGATTATAAAGGATGTGAATGAAAATAATTGATCTTTCCAATAGAATTTGAGAGAATAATAGTTGTAGAGCAATTTTAGAGCAAAATCAATAAATTTGATCAAAGTAATTCTTGTAAAATCAATGGAGATGTTTGGGGCTTATATAACGATGAAGGGATGTCATTAGAATAGTCACAACCCTTCTAAAAGATCAAAAAACTGAAAAGATTTGGTGAAAAACGAAGTCTCTTTTCATAAAATATAGCCGTTATTTACAGCACTTAAGACAGCACTGAACAGTAGCGTTTGGCCCAAAATAGCTATCATATGTCTACTCAAAATACAGTCGTTACACCCTTTCATAGCGTTTCGGAATATAGCCGTTATATCCTTTAATAGCGTTTCTAGACAAAATGCTACGGTTTTCTGCTGCGAAAAATTCTGCAAAAACAGCCTTCTATATTCATCATTTTTTTGACTTTTTTAATCGTTTTTCTTGCAATAAAAAATTCCAAAAAATAATGAAAAATGCTTAATGATATATTAGATGTTATGTAGAAATTTTAGGTGATTTGAAGTTAATTTGTGGGGCTTTAACAATTCTAGACTATAATGACTTTATGTACACTCAACTTATGATATGCATTCTTCTGAAGCTCTTGAGTCTGTTTCTTCTTCCATCATTAGAGTCCAAATAGATTTTCAATCACCATAATAGATATTCAAATGCTTGAACACTACATAATTGATTAGCATCCTTCATGTATACGCTTTTATCCTCTTTTGTACTGTTTATCTTCATGTTGACTTATTTTCTTTTCTCTTTTTGATACCCATGTACCTGCAAGTTAGCTTAGAAGTTCTTTGATATAATTGTATAGTTGTTGCCATCAAAATCCAACAATATAGTTTCCAACATTCTCCCCCATTTTGATGATGACAACTATACAATTTACAAATATATATTCATTTTAAAAAATATCATTATTACCAAAGCTGTCTTTAAGTATAACATCTCCCTCTATCAATATATACATGAATTTCTCCTCCTTTGTCATTATAAAAAAGAATGAGGAAATAAATATTTTTTCCTTTTTTTCACATATATATATATATATATATATTGTCTTTGAGTGTGTGATATTTGAGGATAGATTTGAATATAAAAACACAATCTAATATCACATAAAAAAAATTCTTAAATAAACATTCACCTCCATTTTGATTGATGATAGAATCTTGCATTATCATCGTCTTGTCTTTATCTTCTCCCCCTGAACGTGTGATATATGAAAATTTCTCCCCCTCAGTATGTGATTATTATATTTCCAGATTCCCTGATTTAACTTTAAGCTCAGTTTTTAAAGATATTAGAGATACTGAAATACCCTCTTTTTTTGTTGTGGTGTACCTGCAACAAATATTATATAAATACTTTGGTACCCACTTCTTCCGTTAGGGTCCAGGGGTTAGATAGAAGGTAACCATACCCATGAGGGTTTAATGGTACCTTTGAAAATAAAATTTTTATTTTTAACTACTGAATCAAAATAATCATCTATATACTTTTCTCTGTTTTTCCAATTTACAAGAACCCAAATACTTAGATAGTTTCTAATAGTATTTCCTGTTGTACTTCTATTATAAATGTTTCTAGTCATAGAAGCATTTGAATTTCTATAGAAATTTGATCTTCGAGTTACACGTGCTTTAGTACTAGAAGTTAAACTTTTGTTATACATGAAAGCTTATCTAGTACTAGTTCTATGATTAGTTTTATTATAACATAAGCCACTTTTATCGTGTAAAGGTCTGGAGCAAGATAAAATATCATTTAAATCATTTTGACCTTTATTAAATTTTGCGAACTTATTTGCACATTTTTCAAATTTGATTCCAAAGTTGCGATTGTAATTTTCAAAAGAAGTTTTGCTATTTTTCAAATCATCGATCTTCTTATTTAATTCAGAATTTTCCTTCTTCAATGTACTATTCTCATTTTCAAGACGGCTAATTCGAGATTCTGAATTCTCTAAGGATGATTGTAATAAATTATTTTTTCTTTTCAACTCACAAATTTCTTTTGAAAAAAATTCTTTTTCTTTTTCGAATATGGTATATTGTTCGTTTTTAAAATCTTTAAGATTCATAAAATTATTTTTCAAAGTAACATTTTGATTTTCTAAATTAATTTTTTCCTGTCTTAATTTTTCACATTCAAGTTCGACAGATTTCATCCTCTTTAGAATAATAAAATTTAATTTTCCTAAATCATCACCATTTTTCAATAAAATTTGTAAATCAGAAAGTACCTTTTTGTAGTCCTCATTTGTTGTAGCTTTACTTATACCGGACTTGTTGCTTACTGTATTTCGACTATATCGCTTTCTGGCCATTATTCTATGATGTTGTGACGATCAATAGAATCCCTTGCTCTGATGCCAATTGTTAAAAGGCTATGCAGCAGTATAGGATCGTGTAGTATGGCGAATAGGATATAATATCTATATAGCAGAGTAGAAAGCAGTAAATCACACAGTCGATTTATACTGGTTCGAACCACTGTCCTACGTCCAGTGCCAGACTCACTTCTGGTATTTCACTAACACTAAAACTCTCACTTCACCCGGAGGAATAGGTTCACAATTACCCGAACCACTGAACGGGATTTCTTGCCTCAAACACTGAAGAGGACTTCACAATTACAAAAGTTTTTGACTTTTGAATGTGTTCCAAACAACACTGAGTAGTCACAATATAGTACAACACTCCTATAGCCCTCATAAATGGTATTTTAGTGGATGTGCAAAGGGTAGGATTAATAGTAGATCGATTATAAAGGAAGTGAATGAGAATAATCGACCTTTCCAATAGAATTTGAAAGAATAATAGTTGTAGAGCAATTTTAGAGCAAAATCAATAAATTTGATCAAAATAATTCTTGTAAAATCAATGGAGATGTTTGGGGCTTATATAATGATGAAGGGATGTCATTAGAATAGTCACAACCTTTCTGAAAGATCAAAAAACTGAAAAGATTTGGTGAAAAACGAAGTGTCTTTTCATAAAATATAGCCGTTATTTATAGCACTTAAGATAGCACTGAACAGTGGCGTTAGGCCCAAAAACGCTATCATATGTCTATTCAAAATACAGCCGTTATACCCTTTCATAGCGTTTCGGAATATAGCCGTTATATCCTTTAATAGCGTTTCTAGACAAAATGCTACGGTTTTCTGCTGCGAAAAATTCTGCAAAAGCAGCCTTCTATATTCATCATTTTTTTGACTTTTTTAATCGTTTTTCTTGCAATAAAAAATTCCAAAAAATTATGAAAAGTGCTTTATGATATATTGATGTTATGTATAAATTTTAGGTGATTTGAAATTAATTTGTGGGCCTTTAACAATTCTAGACTATAATGACTTTATGTACACTCAACTTATGATATGCATTCTTCTGAAGCTCTTGAGTCTGTTTCTTCTTGTCTTCTTCCATCATTAGAGTCCAAATAGATTTTCAATCACCATAATAGATATTCAAATGCTTGAACACTACATAATTGATTAGCATTCTTCATGTATACGCTTTTATCCTCTTTTGTACTGTGTATCTTCATGTTGAACTTATTTTCTTTTCTCTTTTTGATACCCATGTACCTGCAAGTTAGCTTAGAAGTTCTTTGATATAATTGTATAGTTGTTGCCATCAAAATCCAACAATATAGTTTCCAACAGAAGCCACCCGATCCCCTCCTCATCCATTCTTCCTCTAAACCCACTAAATCCAAACTTTCCCTTAATAGTGTTAGTATTCCTAAACCAAAAGCCTTTAGAGCAAGATTAGCTATTGAGCCAAATCACTTATCTGATAAAAAGAAGAAAAAGGGAAAGAAAAAAAGAAGCAAAAGCATCCCTGAACCCTCCTCTCTATCCCCAATTGACAGTGATTGTGAAATGGATGCTTCCAATCTATCAATCCCGTGTTTGTCTCCATCTTCTTCTCCAAGAAGAACTAGAAGCACCTCCAAAAATCCTATGTTTAATAATGCAGTGTAATATCGTAGCGTGGAACATAAGAGGGGCTCATAAGAAAAATAAACAAGACCAAATTAGAAATGTCATCCTCGACCATAACTTATCCCTTATATCTATTTCTAAAACCAAACTTAATCTTGATTTCTCTACTAGAGCTTCCAACTATATAAATTGGTATTTTATTACCAACCATGATTTCGCCCCTTATGGCAGGCTGCTTATAATGTACGATCCCAATATTTTTATCCTCTCACCTATCCTCATTCACCACCAGTTTATCCACTCTAAAGTCTACCACACTCCGACCTCTTCCTCTATGTATGTAACCTTCACTTATGGTAGCAATTTTGCAATTGAAAGACAGCTGATGCTTGATTATCTGCCTCATTTCCGGCAAGACTCCCACCCTTGGTTGGTAATTGGTGATTTCAATTGCTCATACAAATCGGATCACAAAATTTGGAGGCAATTCTTTGACCCAGTCAGATGTTGTCCCTCTCTATAACGCCTTACATAACGCTTCTTTGATTGAAGTTCCTTCCATTGGTTGTGACTTCACATGGTCTAACAAAAGTATTGATGGGCCACGTACTCTAACAAGAATTGATCATGCCTTTATGAACCTCAAAGCCCTATCTGTTTGGCCTACCATAAAAGTTAACATCTCCACGCCTCTCCTCTCTAATCACTGCCGATTAATCCTCTCAATTGGCTCGGCATTTTTAATCAAACAGGTGAACTTTAAATTTTTTGATGTTTGGACAACCAACTCTTCCTTATTGCAGATTGTCCAAGAAGCATGGAGCAAGCAAACATACGGAAATCCTATTCTTAATTTATAGAGAAAACTGAAGAATATAAAATGCGCTCTGAAAAAATGGTCTTCTGAAATATATGGTAAAGGTAATAAACTCTCATCCTCACTCACTGACAAGCTGAAATAGATACAGGAATTAACGATGCAACCTAATGCCAACATAACCTATTATCAGCAAGAAAAGGATTCGATCCAGCAACTTGATATTGCACTCATAACTGAAGCAAAGATGGCGAGCCAGAAGAACAACCAGAAATGGGCTATCAAAGGAGACAGAAATACAAAAGAATATCATGCAGCTTTGAAGATTAAACAAGCTAAAGATTACATCCATCAGACTGAAGACAAAAATGGGATAAATCATTCAACTCCCTCAACTATTGACGATGCTTTCCTCACATATTATACTGACCTCCTTGGAAAGGAACCGCCCGAATCGGATATGAATTTTTGGATAGCATAACCCTCAAGACTTTATCCAATGAATTGCAAATCTCTCTTACTGATCAAATAACTGATGAAGAGATTAAGGATGCAATATTCACAATGCGAAGGTCTGCGTCTCCTGGACCTGATGGGTTTACCGTATCATTTTATGTTCACTATTGGGATATCATCTCACCTACTGTATTACGTACAGTGCATGGTTTCTTTATCTCCAGCAGGATATTGAGCTCAATAAATTCAACGAACCTCGCACTAGTACCTAAAATTCAAAATGCCAAGAATGTTACGCAATACATACCTATTCCGTGCTGTAATGTAATTTACAAGGCTATATCTAGAATTTTAGCGAGGAGACTTAAAGAGGTTTTACCTTCCCTCATCTCGACAAATCAGGCGGCTTTCCTCCCTGAAAGAAGTATATTAGATAACGTACTGCTCACTCATGAACTCTTGAATGGATATCATAAGAAGAACATATCTCCTCGTGCAATGCTAAAGATAGATATTATGAAAGCTTTCGACTCGGTGAGATGGCCGGCTCTCATCATGATTATGAGGAAAATGAATTCCTGCAAAGTTTATATCTTGGATTCATTTCTGCATTTCGACTGTCAGCTACACTCTGGATTTTAATGCTCATGATGTTGGTTGCTTTAAAGGAAGAAATGGACTTCGTTAAGGAGACCCTATATCAGCGTATTTGTTCATAATTTTCATGGAAGTACTAACTAATGAACTTCAGCGGCAAGTGGCTTTGAAAAACTACCATCTTCATCCAAAATGCAAATGTCCACTTATAACCTCTCTTACATTTGTCGATGAGCTACTTATCTTCACCAACCCCATACAAAAGTTTCTTCAAACCATAATGTTATCCCTTAATTCCTTTGATAATTTCTCAAGCCTTAGAATGAATATAACCAAGTCCAAATTAATGGTTGCGGGACTCCCCCCTAATCGTGTCAATGAGTGCTTGTCTATTACTGGAATGTTCTCAATTGCTAATGATATGTCGTATTTGGGTATCCCTCTTGCCACTAAAAGAATCACTAAAACACAATGTATGACACTTTATGAGAAGATAACATCGTTTTCTGCTAGATGGGAGAATCGATACCTTTCGCAACCAGGTAGACTTGTGATTATTAATGCTGTTATTTTCTCGATGATAGTGTACTGGTCGAGAACATTTCTTCTACCTGAAAAACTTCAATCAATGCTAGAGTCGGCAATGAGGAACTTCCTTTGGTTTGGAACTACACATTCCAACAAGCTTGTCCCAATAACGTATCACAAACTAGATTTTAATTAAAATGAATAGTTCTCGACCAATAACGATTCCAGTGGAAGTTGTTTCGTCGAATTCTATTGCCGCATGAAAAAGTTAGTCATTTACACGTTAATTACATAAATTATATAATTTAAGATAACTAAAAATAATTAACCTAATAAGTTTTCCTAATCTTCCACCTAATGTCCTTCCTCACGCCGGCCATAGGTCTCGAAGAACCCAAAAACACGCAGCCCCTATTCAAAAATGCACAGCACCAGAGACCACTAGCCGCCAATCCATCGTCACCACGTCAAAGCTTGTTCCTCCTCCCCGCGCCTAGAGCCACCACTACAACAAAACAGATCTACTACAACGGGCAGTGCCCGCTGTAATAGAGGTTTTATAGCGGCAAACTCACCCACTGTATTAGGCCATGTTGTGATGTCATCTTTTACAACGGGCAATGAACGTGATAACAGACAATTGTAATAGACTTTTTACAACGGTCTTACATTATTGTATGTTTCTTCAATAGAATAGCGGGCCGTTGTAATATTTTGGCAACCGGTATTGACCGTTGTAATATCTTCTATAACAACAATTAATGCCCGTTGTAAAATGCTTAAAGTTGCAATGGATTTGAATATTACACATAATATTAATAATATTTACAAGAATTGAATATTTAATTCAAAAATTATTTTTAAACAAATATTTATTCAAATAAATATTTATTACACTTTCAAATAGCACACATAGTGTTTCCCCTCTATTTACACAATGACTTGTACATACACTTTCTCACTACATTGCACTCGTATACATTGAATCCTCATTACACTTATTCACTCATATACACGTACACAGTCACAAGGTTTGTCAATGAGTATTTTGAAGTAGGTATTATCGAATGCAACGGGATTTCCAAAACTTTGCTTCCTAATATGTGTGCTCCAGATAATACTGATAATTAGCTGAACTCATTTTAGCATTGTTCTGCTGTCTTTTCTACATAGCATTGTTGTACTCGAAAACATTTAGACCGAGTGCACTCAGAAATAATGGAAATATTTAGCTGTCAGTGACGCTACAAAATTAGACATTTACCATAACCAATGTATATACCGGTTGACCTGTTATCAAGGTATTCTACGACTTGAGAAAACTGAGGAAGAAAAGTAGCACTAACAGCTCTCAATAATTTATAGTGAAAGCTGAAAGAAAGAGGAATACATAAAAAATAAGATTTAACAGTCGACCATAACGTGAGCGTGGGGAGTAGGACAATCTGCCAATGGATGGCTTTCATCTGCAATAGAAGGAACACTCTTCAAATTTGTACTCAAACCAAAAAACTAGTTGTAGCTGGAAATGAATGCAATCTGTCATGATTTTTTTATATATTTGATGAATATATGAAATTTTATAACAAAATTGTTTAAATTTTCATATATTCATCTAATAATATTAAAAGTTCTTGTTGGAATATGAAAAGCTGATAAAAGAGGCAATAATTCACAAGGTGGACGAACATTAAAAGTTGCTACAACTAAATGTTGAAAAAATATTTAATTTCATATCGGTTATTTAAATTATTAAAACTGATACACACCATGACAACAGAATTGTTGCAACTACCTTATCAACTAAACTGTGTTACATCTCAGTGTTCGTCCACCGCGTATAGCCATTATCTCTTCAACATTCATTTGAATGTCCCTGCGTAATACTACTCTTTGCCAATGATTTACTGAAACCGACATCCAAATTGAAAATAGCACCTGAAAGATTTGCATGGGTATACTTCATATGTTTTGATATTGAAAAATAATATTGAAATGAAAATAATTTCCCAATGTATGTAGATATTGTTAACAAAATTAGGAAATAGAAGTGAAATTGAAACCAGGTGAATGTACAGTAAATTAGACTCACAGAGCATAAATAGTTTTGTAGCAGATCCTTAGGTCCCAAAACTCGAATTGGAATGAGTCACTGCCTTCCAGGTCCAAGATCACATAGGTATACCCGATCGTCTAAAAGGTGAAAGATTGCATAAGTATGTTTGGTTTTTGGACAAAATGAAAATAAAATAAAAAGTGGAAACCATGAGTTGGTGCTAAAGCAGGTATAGTTAGTTGCTCAAGCGCTATGCCTACTCAACCAAGGTTCCTGCCACAGCATTGACAGTGACAGTCGCATGCTTGTTTTGCATACAAAAAACATTGATGGTCAAAATTGTAATAATCTTTCGCAATTAGTTCCAATCCTCTAACACATTTCGTATAACAAAATTGTTTGGCTAAACAACTCCTTGAAAGAGGCAGAAAAACATATTATTAGATGAATATATGAAAATTTATAACAAAATTGTTTGGCTGAACAATCTGCCATGATTTTTTTTGTGTTTTGTTTTCATTTGATTATTCATTCATTCAAAATTAAACTTACTAATAAAGTAAACTCAATGGCAAGAGTAAACAAAAGACGAATCAAAAAGAAAAGGAGGCAAAATAAAAGAGAAAACAGACCAAATCAAATGGTCAAAATAATCGAGCAAAGCAAACCTTGTTTAAGTGTGAGAAATTCACTTAAATCTTAGATACTGAATAGCCCCGAAAACATCACAAACATAACTATCAAACTGCATACACAAAATCGTCAGCTACTTTCATCGAATAGTTAAAATCTTACTTTGTTAACTGGCGATTACCTCACGATTTGAATCACTTGTCCTAGGAAAATCACCAAGAAAAGGGTAGAACAAATGTTGGAAAACAATGGCTGAGTCACGTACTTCGTCGCTTTCTTGAAGACGATTCGGCGATCTGGTCGGTGGTGCAAAACCAGTTCGTACTTCCGCCGCCGCCTCTAGGATAAAACAGCCTCTCTCTGATTAATAACTGATCTGCTTTGCACAAACAAATCAGTGCAGATTTGCACTTTCTGATTTTACTGCACGAAAATTTCTTAAGAGTATTTTAATGGCGGAGAAAGAGAATGCAGAATTTTTCTGTACAGATCTCGTCTAATCTAATGATAATATATAGACGGGGATCAGGGTATTCGAAAAATCTGGTCAGTGGAGGAAAATCGGATCTGCGAAATACTTGGTCAAAGTTTTTCCGCGTCATATAAAAATCGGTTCAGAAATTATTTTCCTGATTTAAAAACTGGTTCGAAAATAGCAGTGTTTTCTGGACCAAAAATATAAGTGTCTACACCACATAGCCAGGGCCCAAAGCCCAAAGCCCAAGCCCGAGCCCGAACCGAACCGAGCCGAGCCGGGCCGGGTCGGGTCGAGTCGGTCGGTCGGGCGCGCGCGTGTGTGGTGGTCATGATGCATGGGCTCCCTCCTCACAACAAAGCATGCATTGGGAGCCCAAGGCCCCATCAAAGCTTCTTAGAAACAAGTATATAAGCTTGCCTCTTCCATATAATCCCATGATGTGGGACTATTCACAAATAGGAGCCATCATACACTTATTTCATGTTTTAAATAATTCACAATATTTCCAACAATCCCCCACTTGAATTTTTAAAATATTATCGAGCAGTTTCTAAAAACATAAGACTGTGCATAAACAAAGGTGTCATCCGACTTGAACCTTTGCGTAGTGAATAAGATTCAGTTTTTACTAGAGTGACACGTAGTCTTGAACTCTATTCCTGACATCAAACCACACACAATCTTTTCCATAGTGCAATCAAATAAGCCCGTGCATTTATGGCCATGCACGTCTATCCCAGTTTAGTGAACGCTCTAGAAGTTCTGCCCAAAACTCCATAGGAAACGGCCACATTTCCACATTCACATAGGTGAGTCTATCAAGAGTACTCCTGAAGGTAGGTACTCCACTCCAAATAGAGTATAGATCTCATTAAGAGTTTCTATTAACTCATCCTCTAATCACTTCAGGAATACATGCTTCTTAATATATAAATTTAGCATGTTCATCTACTATCACTACACAACTTGTTTTTACCCATTGAACCTAGTTCTTGGGATCTCCAGTCATTTAGGTCGGGTTACCATTGTGCGTGATTCCACTATCTCAGGCAGTAGTCCCATTCTTTTAGAATTATTAAGGACTTTCTTTCTAGTCAGTCCTTTCGTCAAAGGATCTGCCAAATTATCATCACCTCATATGTGATGCTCTCTAACAATACTGTGCATACGACTGTCATATCTTACCGTTGTATTATCGGTTCTGTTTTTCTTTCAATAGTCGTCAAATCTTTCATCACTATATATGTGATGTTCTTTTACAGTATTGTGCTTACGACGTCGTTTTCTGCCGTTGTTATAACGGTTCTATACTTTTTGTAATAGCCGCGGAACTATCACAATCGATTACACCACAGGTGTCTATTTTTCCCGTATAAGGATCTCAACTAGCAGATTTCTTTAGTTCTCTGCTTCTTCACTAGCTTTGGCTAGTGCTATTATCTCAGTCACTATAGTATACTGAGTCAAGATATTCTGTTTCTTAGATTTCCAAGAAACAGTTCTTCCAGCAATGCTAAATATATAGCCACTGGTCGCAATAGAATCATCAGATAAAATATTCCAGTCAGCATCGGAATATCTTTCAAGTACAGCTTGAAACTTTTCATAATGTAATCCAAGGTTCATGGTTCGTTTAAGGTATCTCATGACCCTTTCAATATCATGTCAATGTTTTGTACTAGGTCTACTGATAAACCTGCACAATTATCCCACGACATAGGCAATGCCGGGTCTAGTACAATCAATGACATATCAAAGATTGCCAATGATGCTCGCATAATCAGACTGTCTTACACCTTCATCTGTGTTCTTAAATAACTTTACACTGTGATCATATAGGGTATTTGCATATTTACAGTCTAAACAATTGTATTTCTTTAGAATCTTCTCAATGTAAATAAGATTGATCCAAAGAAATTCTCTTTTCTGACCTAGTAATTTTAATACCAAGGATTACACTCGTCTCACCTAGATCTTTCATATCAAAATTGGCACTCAATAAGGATTTGACTAAATTTATGACATGAATATTTGACCCAAAAAGAGTAGGTCATCTGCATAAAGGCATATAATAGTGCAAATGTCATTCTCAGATTTGTTATAAATGCATTTGTCACTTTCATTAACTTTAAAACCATGTGAATTGATTAAAGTTATCAAATTTTCATGCCATTGTTTAGATGCTTGTTTTAAACCATATAATAATTTATCTAATTTGCATACTATATGTTCTTGACCATGTACTACAAATCCTTCAGGCTGGTACATATAAATTTCTTCGTCTAATTCACCGTTTAAAAAAAAACGGTTTTAACATCCATTTGGTGTCTTGGTAAATTATAAATGTATGGAAGTGAAATTAATACCCGAATGGATGTTATTCTAGTCATAGGTGAGAAATTGTCGAAGAAATCTATATTTTCTTTCTGTTTAAAACCTTTAGCTACTGATCGTGCCTTATATTTATTAACAGTGTCATCAGGTTTTAATTTTCCTTTAAATACTTATTTTCAGCCTATAAATTTACAACCAGAGGGTAAATCTGTCAAATGCCAAGTCTTATTGGATTCTAGAGAATCCATCTCATCATTTATAACCTCTCGCCAAAAAATCGGCGTCTTAAATAAAATAAGGCCTCTTGGAGGTTCAAGTGATCCTCCTATATAGTAAAAGCACAAAAATCTGAACCAAATCTTTTACGGTTCTCGCTCTTTCACTTCTTCTAGGTTCAACTTCAGAACTTTTATTAAGTTCTGTTCTAATAGGCATACTTGTTGTGCCCCCACTATTCCTTAAATTAAAAGGAAATTTCGTTTCATAAAAATTGGCATCATTTGATTCAAATTATATTATGTGTATTTAGGTCATAAATTCGGTATGCTTTGCTATTAACAACATAGCTTATAAATACACATTCGTATGATTTTCTTTGCCAATTTATTCTCTTAGGGTCTGGAATGCGAATATATGTTAAACAACCCCAAGTTCTAAAGTATGATACATTGTATTTATATTTCTTTAAAATTTCATAATGCAAAATTTTATTCTTGGATTTGGGGATTCTATTCAGAACATAGCATACAGTCTATAAAATATCCCCCCACTAATGTTATGCTACACCAAAATTTAATAAAAATGACAATTACTAATTCGGTAAAGGTCCTATTTTTTTCCAGCTTTACCGTTCATTTCATGTGAATATGGTGCAGTTCTCTTATGTACAATATATCTCATAAAAATCCAGAATAGAATTAGATTCATATTTTGTTCCTCTATCACTACGTAGTCTCTTAATCTTCTTATTAACTTGATTCTCAAATTTCATTTTTGAATGTTTCAAACATGTCAAATGCATCTCATCTTTTAAGAATCATTGTCTTTCTAATTATAAGCTTTATTTCCACATTATCAATCTTTATAGCTTTAGTGGTGCGAGGATCTCACAATACACTTTCTGATCATCAACAACCATGTATATTGTGAATATATCACAATCATAGCAGACACGGCGAGAAACACCAATGTCTACCCACCAACCATCTAATCCACCAAAAAGTGAATCTCAGTAATCATAGCCGTTAGAGTCTTCTTATTCAGGTTTGCCTGCGGTGCAAGGCCTTACCTGTTCCTACACTTTCGTGTCATATGATCTGGTTTTTCACAGTTGTAACATAGAAACAACTGTCCAGAATCACTCTTTTGGATTGGTTGCTGTTATCCTTTATGGTTTCCTTGCGGATTCCCATTCTATACTATACTAACTGGTCGTGGAAGCTTATTAATGTTAAAGATGTTCATATATTTGAGAATTCATATTTTATCGTATAGAAAAATATACGTAAACTCAGAGACTAACGTAAGTGAATCTCATAAAATATTATTTTCTGCATTTTCGAAAAATTCAGCATGTTCTTTTGGTTTGGCTCAAGGAGTCACAATTTACATGCTGTCCTCCATATTAGGCTACAATGCAGTCTAACTCATGTAGAAATATTGAATACATATGTATGCAACAAAGATGTTCTATATTCTATCTTTTCACTTGTATGCATATAAACTATGTCAATTTATTTGATGCAAAAAAAAAACCTATTCATCCAATTAATGTCAATTCTCAATGGTGAAAAGAATCATTTAAATACACATATTCAACAGAATTATCATGGTGAAAAGAATCATTTAAATTGGCACACAGAATATAATTCGTCCTCTGAGTGACCACTATTGCGTTGTCATCATAATTGCAATATTAACAGGCAATCATCTCTTAGTTATTTTCATTCATAATAACACCATGATCAAAATATCAATAATCTAATATTTGAGTCCAACACTAGATCCCTAACATTAATTATAATCTAGTATTTTCATTGTCAATCTTAATAGTTACTTAGAACCCAATCTCGATCTAAGTCAGAAAATCAAAGTCTGCATAAGCATTCTTTAAGCTATATATATATTTTTTTTTTGTGCAATGTTCATTTACGTGTTCTTACAAAGTGATTTGCGTGATAGACTAAACACGCTACACGTTCATGCACTGAAACTTCAATTAAATATTGTAAATCTCATGAACATACCTTCGCCACGAGATTGTCATGTTAGGCATCCAACTCTTGCTTCGATTTTTTTCAGCGGAGATATCAATTCGATGCTTTTTCCGCTTCTATTTTACGCTGAGTACAACCGACGAAGCTTCGCGTCCATTGATGACAACGTTGATCGACAACCAGCAGCAAATTTTGTAAGTCATATTTGCGCCTTCTGATTTAGGGCTGAACGGAGACTGTTCATGTAATTTTAGGGTTCCAGCCATTGTTTCTGATCGTCTTCAAATTGTTGGAAAACAATGGCTGAGTCACGTACTTCGTCGCTTTCTTGAAGACGATTCGGCGATCTGGTCGGTGGTGCAAAACCAGTTCGTACTTCCGCCGCCGCCTCTAGGATAAAACAGCCTCTCTCTGATTAATAACTGATCTGCTTTGCACAAACAAATCAGTGCAGATTTGCACTTTCTGATTTTACTGCTCGAAAATTTCTTAAGAGTATTTTAATGGCGGAGAAAGAGAATGCAGAATTTTTCTGTACAGATCTCGTCTAATCTAATGATAATATATAGACGGGGATCAGGGTATTCGAAAAATCTGGTCAGTGGAGGAAAATCGGATCTGCGAAATACTTGGTCAAAGTTTTACCGCGTCATATAAAAATCGGTTCAGAAATTATTTTCCTGATTTAAAAACTGGTTCGAAAATAGCAGTGTTTTCTGGACCAAAAATATAAGTGTCTACACCACATAGCCAGGGCCCAAAGCCCAAAGCCCGAGCCCGAGCCCGAACCGAACCGAACCGGGTCGGGTCGAGTCGGTCGGTCGGGCGCGCGCGTGTGTGGTGGTCATGATGCATGGGCTCCCTCCTCACAACAAAGCATGCATTGGGAGCCCAAGGCCCCATCAAAGCTTCTTAGAAACAAGTATATAAGCTTGCCTCTTCCATATAATCCCATGATGTGGGACTATTCACAAATAGGAGCCATCATACACTTATTTCATGTTTTAAATAATTCACAATATTTCCAACAACAAACGGTCTGAACTGGACTGAACATCGATACAAGAACTGGTCCTTTTTTCTTTACTGCCCACGTTTGAAATAATATGCACAACGCAATCACCATGCCTTCCTACACATTAGTAAATCGCATCAATTATTATATTAATGCATATATCATTTTTCTTAACAATCTAACCTTCATCCTCATACCAGTAACATGATGGTGATTATGCTTCCAAGGGTGATCGCTGGAGTTCCTGGGTGGACTTTTCCATCGGTCATAATTTATACAACTATCGAAAATAGTGTGCCCGAAAATGAAGTTATCGAGCATTATGAGAATGATGCAGGAAATGAGATCATGGTAACAGCCTGTGTCATAAAACAAGCATATATATCATTATCAATTTATAATCAGTTTAAACGGGTATATGCTGCATTATATAAGAACAGGGCGAACCTACAAAACTGTGCTGCAAGAAACAATAAGAACTGCAGCGAGTAGGTACAGGCAACCAATGATCCATTCTGTAGCTACATGCGATATGCTTTCGCTTTCATCCCTAGGACTCTGTAAGAAACTCATGGTTACAGCCCTACTTAGACATATTATTGTACCCAGGATCTTGGCTTTTGTGTACTTGTAGTACATGTCCATCTTCTCAAACCTATTAGCCATGTCAAAACGAAAGCAAACATATATTATCTTACTGCTAGCTGTATATGGTTATAATATGATACATGTGACAGGCTGTGATGATAAAGATGATGCCTGGAGCAATGTTTGGCATGGCTGATGCAATTGTTGGTGATATTTTTTCCATACCCGGAAGCATGAGAGCTTGAAAGTTGTCATCCTGAATAAATAAAACTGAATTTTGTCTAAATGTTTTACATTCTACAAAACCATAAGGGTTACTGTCTGCTTACCCTGACAATGCTATCAACACAAACTGTGACATAAGTTTGAAACTCAACTTCTCAGGCCATTTCTTGCACATGAAAATAAAACATCAATAACAAATGGATGTTACAGTATATTTGCAAAACAAATCAAATCAAATGATCAAAATAATTGAGCAAAGCAAACCTTGTTTAAATGTGAGAAATTCACTTAAATCTTAGAAGTTGAATACTACCGAACCCATGTTGGTATTTGGTATATCATATTTGCCTCTATGATAATAAAATTAAAAGAGTAAAAAACAAATTCCTAGAGAGGATTAAAATTACACATGAAACAAAATATGCTATAGCAAATATGAATACTTTCACCAAAATTGTGTAATAACCCGGGAATCTGTGCCAATTTAAAATCTTTATTTTGGCAATTTTAGTGAATTTTGATTATTTAAAATGAATTATTTTAAATAATATCGACGAGAAATTTATTTTTAATAGAATTCGAACGTATATATTATATAGATCATCGTTAGAATGTAAATATTTATTTTAAATTATAAAAGAAATTGAAAATGGCGCGGTACTTTGAAAATTCGATTTCAAAATTCAAATGAATATACCGGGTGCAAAATAAACCGGATTTTAGCGAAACCAAAAATAATAGAATCTATTTGTGAATATCTCTCCAACGAATCAGAAAAATTGAAATTTCATAGCGGGGATAAAAAGATATGTCCAGTTGAAAATTCAGAATAGTCGCTATGGAATTCAGGCCCTTAAAAATGAAAATTTTGCAAACGACCTTCGTTTTCGACGAAACCACTTTTGTTGGATCCGGGATGTCAAGTTATTGCTTGGTTTCAAAATTCATAATTTTCTGAATCAATATGTGAGCGTGGCGAAGTTAAACGTGTTTGGACAGTTTCACTCAATTTGGATCGACCAGAAAATGGCCAATTTACAAATGGTCTCAGAATTTGACAAAATTAGTTTTGTTAGGACCGCATCGTCAATACGAAGCTAGAAAACATTTTCGGAAATTTTTACAGTTCGTATGTGACCCCGGTAAATTGAAATGTACGTTTGAATTGAATATATATAGGTTTATATCTTAATTTAGACAGAAACTGATCGTAACAGCCGAATTGGGTTACGAAACATATCCCATTGCGTTCAAAATGGAGATATTTAGCTAGGGGCGACAGTCGTTGAGCTCGATTTGATGTTCATGATGTTAAACAACTAATTTGCGAATAAATAATAATTAAATAAATAAAAATATGTATTTAAACTCCCTCTCTCCCTTATTTAACGTTCTAACCGCCGGCCCTAGAAATCAAAGGCGGAAATCGCCCAAATCCTTATCACCTCCGATCTCCCTCCCCGGTCAACATCTCGCACCAAGTTCTGAGCGGAAATTGACGAGCTTCTAGAGATCTACGACTTTAACGGCTGAGATCGTTCACAGTACGATGGTTAGCGAGATTTATGGGGCAAATCCGGTGGGTTTGGGGCGGTTTTTGAGGCTGAGGAAGGCTGCGAGTTTAGAGCAACGGTTGGTGGAGGGAGGCGACACCATTGGCTTCGAGGTGGAGCTCTTGGATTGAGATCCGACGCCATGGTGCTTCAGAAAGGCGCAACCCTAGGACGATGAATTGGGTTCGAAGATGACTGGAAGAAGAAAGAAAACCAGCAGTGTAATTTTTAAAAGCATTGTTTATTTAAATTAATTAGGTGATTAAAGTTTGTTAATTATTTTACTTAAGGTAAATTCATGATTTTAAAAAAAATTATACATATACATTGATAGGAAAAAAATATACATATACATTGATTGCAATATATATATATATATATATATATACACATACATATACTTGTGTTTTAAAAATATAAGAAGACACTGTTTTAAACATATAAGGAGAGGTTGTTTTAAAAATAAAAATATACCATTGTTTTATAAATAAAAAGAAATTAGCATTGATTTAAAAATAGGATTTTTAAATAGAACTAGCGTTGTTAAAAATATAATTTTTAATATAAATTTCGTGAAACAGATCTCGTTGAAAACACAATGAAGACTTTCTGCATATGAAGAGTCGTAGCATTTGGTTAAGCTTCTAGGTGAGAACTCCTCACTTTTATTTTAATTTCTAGTTGAAATATATACTAGGATGCAGACGGTGCTTAGTAGCACGCGACACTCGTCGTCCACAGACCATGGATGACTTGTTTGTTTGGTTGCTATGTTGTGAAATTTGATTGTGTGATTTGGAATGAAATAAAATATTTTATAGTTAAAAATATAATTTTTAACGTGTATATAAAATAAATATTTATAAACAAATCGGCCGATTTGTTTATATACACACATTTGAATGATATTGATTGGGACGATAAATTTTACACATCGCCCAACTGCACAAATAAAATCTGTGTTTGATTGTTTGAGACCCCACACGGGTATTGGGATGATATATGACATACACTAATCCCAATAATTAGTTGTATGTTAATCGATTGATTGATAGACTGTTATGAGTGTTAAATATTTATATTTGATGTTTATACAGTGTAGAATGCACTTTGGATGATGGTTGATTATTTGTCGTTGTTGATATATCCATACGTTGTATGGAAATCCGTAGAAATAAAATCTATGGTAATTGATTGGGCCTCAGTCCAGTTTTGAAATAGAATATTTAAAGAGAAATATTTGAATAAAATATTTGAGAAGAAATATTTGAAACGAAATATTTGAATAGAATATTTGAAATAGAAATATATAAAGCAGTGTTGATTAGATATGCGCTATTTTGACGAGAACGATATTTATATCGATTATATTCGTTTTTATAATGAATATTGAAAAGTGATTTCAAAATCGAATATTTTGAAATGAAATTCGAATTAAATTGAATTGAAACGAATTAGAATTCAAATTGAATTGAAAATAAAATGAATTCGAATCGAATTGAAATTGAATGGAAATCAATCTGAAATGAATTCGAATTGAAAATGAATTCGAATTGAAATTGAATAGAATTTAATTCGAATTGAAATTGAATAGAAATGAATTCGGATTGGAATTGAATTGAACTGAAAATGAACTGAAATTGAATTAAACATCGATTTGAATTGAAATCAATTTGAAATGAATTTAAAACGAATTTATAAGGAAAAATTCAATTTTGATTTGAATTTGAAATGAAGTTGAATTCGTTTCGAAAACAAATTTAAAACGATTTATAAAATACGTTTTAAAAGGAAATCGATGAAGTATATATTATATATATTATATATGTAATATAATGGCCTGAATAGAACGCGTCGCGCTGCGGAAGTTCGTGAATTTCGACCATTGACTTCGAACAGACATTACGGGAGATCCGACCGTCAGTTTCTCCTAAAACCAGAATCGTTGGGTTCGTATCGAAAAGAGCTTTCTAATGAATATTAGAGATTTGAAATCTAACGGTTGGATTTGGAATTAAGTCCAAATCAAATTTGAAAAAGGTCACTGTAAGTGCAGTTCGATGGCCATTGGTGGAAATCGACTGTACGGGCCTTGATAAAATTATTAAAAATAGTAATAATTTGTGTAAAATCATAAGAAATGATTTGTGAAGAATTAGGATGAAAAACTCCATATTTGAAAAGATAAAAATAGTTTTTTTATCGAAATGAACTAGTTTTGAACTTGAATTATAATTCTATCTATTTTTAAATAAATTGAATTTGAAAAGAGTTTTAAAAGTAACCAGAATTTCCAATAATTGAATTGGAACGGATTTGAATCGAAATTGTCTTTGGAATATTTTGATGTTGGATTTCGTGATTATATAGATAGCGTTATGGAAATTTGAAGGATATATAGTTATCGTTATTTCCAATAAAATATTTGTCGGTCGTAGAATTTGATATTGAATATAAGCCGATATATTTTCTATTCAAAGCCTTATATTTAATATCAAATGTGATTTGGGTTTGTCGTGAATGGTGTCTTCATTAACACTGTTCTTAAGCCCAGTTGAGAAAAAGATTAAATCTTTTTATTTAAATTTAATGAAGTGTACCAATTAAAGGGTATTTAATTGGAATTGAATTTGAATTGATTTTTGAGTTTATCGTGAATGGTGTTTTAAATAACACTTGCTCTTTAACCCGATAATGAATTGAATGTGATTTTGGGTTTATAGTGAACCGTGTTTTAAATGACATTGGTTCTTTAACCCAGTTAAAGACAGGATATTGATTTCTGTAAAGATTAAAACTAAGTGGAGTTTTAATGAATCTTTAATTAGATTGAAATGATCGAGAATGGAGTATCACCAGTTTTGCTCCAGGCGATAGTTAAATCTTTAATTAGATTTGAACGAGAAATGGTAATTGAATTTACCGATAACACCGTGGTGTTAGATACGAAGTATTACCAGTTTTACTTCATGGGATGAATAGGTTGGAATTGGGAAATTAAAATAAATGATTACTTCGGTATGGTTCGCTAATCCCGACCAGTTTGAATTGATATTCAAAAGAAGATTAAAGAATAAATTTAAAGAATTTATCTTTGATAAAATTAATGGGAACTTTTCCCACAGTATAAGAATATTTGAATAAAAGAATATTCTGAATTGGAATGAGGCGTATGTTGTGTTTGTGTAACACTTGTTTATTATATACGCGAGTTATTTAGAAAGACCGGATTTATCCCATTCTGAATAACCAATTCGACGTGGTGTCGAAGATGAAGACGGTGATTGAAGACCGGAGGTCTTTACGTCGTTTGGAAAATTACTGATGATCTTGATTGGGCCATACACCCAAGAGGAGGGAATTAGTTAGTGATCGTCCAGACGTACTTGGAGATCGATGGATATGCGAGGTACAAGGTGCCTCCGGTTTCATTCAGACTCAGAACGGACTTGTAAATGGACTGTGTGTCTGACATTGGATTTTATTCTGTGTGATTGATTTCTATTAAATATATGTTTGTTTGGCGGCGGAGAATTTATTCTCTTTCTTAACGCCCTTCTCTGAGACGTACGAGCTCAGAGGTTATATATTAATAGATATCAAATGCATGGAGTGAATTGCCTGTGTAGCATGCCTAAGTGGCAATTGATCAAGGCTTCTGTTGAAAAGCAAAGTCTTGTGGTTGATGATCAAAGCACCGCCTGTGTGGCATAGCTTTGTGTAGCGTTGATTCGCGAGCCTCACACCTCGGTTGTGAACCAGAAACGGGAGAGGACAGCAGGGAGAGCATGCGTTTCCTTCTAGTTAGAAGTGGCGTCAGTGGTTTTACACACCCTGACGAGTTTGACTTATGTGGTTGTTGCTGTTGCGAGGCACCTCGGTTATATCGGTTTCGGCCGATACATTCTGGTCGGCAGACGGACCAGACTTACGCCCCAAAGGGCGGGGAAAACGCATGTTCAGGGTTTAAGTTTAATCCACATTGGTGGACTGGCCCTGCATGTTGCCTAGGTACAGTTGCGGCTGAGTCCTGAGGCTCGAGCTAGAGAGTCTCGAAATGATAGGATTGCGCCTAGCCTTGGTTCGCAGATGGAAACCCAACTTCCAATATGTGACATTTGCGGTTTTGATTGTAGAGCCTAGTATGGCGACATGATATATGGTACCCATGCCATCTATGATTGATATTTATGATTAAAATTGTTTTGGCACTATACACTTATAATAGTATCAAATGATTTGTTTTTAACGTACCAAGCATGTTTGCCTATTATAAGGGAAAATCTATCCCCAGCTTGCGTTGCATTGTGTGATAGGACCTGGGTCTTATAATAGCTTCATTTTTCCAAAAAGCATTGCGGTGTTTTGTTATATGCACTGGTATTCTCGGGAGGAAACATGTTCCGTGTTATACGGCGTGGTCCCTTGATATATCTGATTTAAAGTAAAGTTTTAAATAACTGTTTTAGTTCTCATACCAGTCACATGACTGACCTGGAGTTTATTGTTTTAACCTAAACTCTGGGTGCCCTCATTTTCCGCACAGGCAGCTAGTAGTTTTGGTTTTGCAGATTTATATTCACATGATCCTGGTTTACAGCTGGAATGATATCCGGAAAGCTTTGTATCTATATATCTCCTTCAGTTGTGTACTGTATTATTTTCCGCTGCTATGTAATGTATTGTAATCTCTGATATTTTGTAATGTGTAATATTTATTCATACTCTGTATATTCTTGTATTCTGATGGAATTGTTGTAATATACAATGAAATGTTCTTCTGTCTGCGTTCTTTTGTGGCTTGTTCTCGAAGTATCCGGGCTTTCCTTACCGGGGAAGTTACGGGTCTTCACAGTTGGTATCAGAGCTTTGGTTTACAAAGCTCAGAGAACAAGACACATTAGAACCATACGAAAGAATTCATCAGATATTGGATTAGTAATATCCAATGGGAATGACTCGTTAGAGATGGGATTAGCAGTATCCTAGAACGAGTGTGAAGAGTATATTTTTAAAGTGAAAACAACTTTTGTTTTGAAAATTTAAATCAATTATTCGTATTTAATTATTTATTTTAGATTGATTTGGAAAATCCAGTATATAAAGGTTTTGCATATACGTCTGATCCACGTGTATTTGGAGTTATAATATACTGGATAGATATAGAATCACACTCTAGTCGCCCGAAGATGGTTCTGATGATCGCTATAGCGATCGCATCATCAGTATTCATGTTCGAGTTTCGAAAGTGGGATTTCTATATATTTCCTATTGACTGGTGTGAGAACCAAAATTAGATAGGGCTTATTGTTGTGATTTGGCATCAAAAATCTGATTTTTAGACCATGTATCAAAGTTATGAATTTGAAAAGCTAATCAACTAATTGATTGTTGATTGTGTTATTTGATTATTGTTTGATTCATAAATTTGAACCATATAGCCAATTTGAACCAAATAGTAAATTGTATTGAAAATTTATCGCATTTGCTTGCATATACATGTACTTACACTGAACAGGTCATTGCAAGGAGGCTAGAGCAGTGAATAAAATTGTTTGCCTGACAAATAGGTACATGTTTACCATAATTTACTGTTTTGTTTGGGGGATGATGATTTTATGAGCCGATTGACTAGCCGCTTGGCTTTTTCTTTTTCTTTTTGATTGAAGAAGGCCATGGGAGGCTATATGAAATATCCCGAAGTCCCTGGTGCAGGGGAGGTTATGGAAAAAAAAATCGAAAATTTAGGGTATTAACCAAATTTTTGAAAAATTTGAAAAGTTTTTAGAAACTAAAAAGTTGAAAAACTTAAGCCGTAATGGAAACAGCGAAAGTTGAGTTGATTAGTTAAACAACTTTTGGCTTCATTCCTTTTCGGGGAAGAAAAGTTTTAAGTGGGGGAGATTGTAATAACCCGAAAATCTGTGCCAATTTAAAATTTTTATTTTGGCAAATTTAGTGAATTTTGATTATTTAAAATGAATTATTTTAAATAATATCGACGAGAAATTTATTTTGAATAGAATCCGAACGTATATATTATATAGATCGTCGTTAGAATATAAATATTTATTTTAAATTATAAAAGGAATGGAAAATGGCGCGGTAGTTTGAAAATTCGATTTCAAAATTCAAATGAATGTACCGGGTGCAAAATAAACTGGATTTTAGCGAAACAAAAAATAATAGAATCTATTTGTGAATATCTCTCCGAGATGAAACAGAAAAATTGAAATTTCATAGCGGGGATAAAAAGATATGTCGAGTTGAAAATTCAGAATAGTCGCTGTGGAATTCGGACCCTTAAAAATGGAAATTTTGCAAACGACCTTCGTTTTCAACGAAACTACTTATGTTGGATCCGGGATGTCAAGTTATTGCTAGGTTTCAAAATTCATAATTTTCTGAATCAATATGTGAGCGTGGCGAAGTTAAACGTGTTTGAACAGTTTCAGTCAATTTGGATCGACCAGAAAATGACCAATTTTCAAACAGTCTCAGAATTTGACAAAATTAGTTTTGTTAGGACCGCATCGTCAATACGAAGCTTGAAATTATTTTCGGGAATTTTTAGAGTCCTTATGTGGCCCCGGTAAATTGAAATGTACGTTTGAATTGAATATACATAGGTTTATATCTTAATTTAGATGGAAACTGATCGTAATAGTCGAATTGGGTTACGAAACATATCCCACTGCGTTCAAAATGGAGATATTTAGCTAGGTGCGATAGTCGTTGAGCTCGATTTGAAGTTCGTGATGTTAAACAACTAATTTGCGAATAATTAATAATTAAATAAATAAAAATATGTATTTAAACTCCCTCTCTCCCTTATTTAACGTTCTAACCGCCAGCCCCAGAAATCAAAGGCATAAATCACCCAAATCCTTATCACCTCCGATCTCCCTCCCCGGTCAACATCTCACACCAAGTTCTTAGCGGAAATTGACGAGCTTCTAGAGATCTACGACTTTAACGGCTGAGATCGTTCACAGTACGATGGTTAGCGAAATTTATAGGGGCAAATCTGGTGGGTTTGGGGCAGTTTTTGAGGCTGAGGAAGGCTGCGAGTTCAGAACAACGGTTGGTGGAGCGAGGCGACACCATTGGCTTCGAGGTGGAGCTCTTGGATTGAGATCCGATGCCATGGTGCTTGAGAAAGGCGCAACCCTAGGACGATGAATTGGGTTCGAAGACGTCTGGAAGAAGAAAGAAAACCAACATTGTAACTTTTAAAAGCATTGTTTATTTAAATTAATTAGGTGATTAAAGTTTGTTAATTATTTTAATTAAGGTAAATTCATGATTTTTTAAAAAAATATACATATACATTGATAGGAAAAAATATACATATACATTGGTAGCAAATATATATATATATATATATATATATACATATACTTGTGTTTTAAAAGTATAAGAAGACAATGTTTTAAACATATAAGGAGAGGTTGTTTTAAAAATAAAAATATACCATTGTTTTATAAATAAAAAGAAATTAGCATTGATTTAAAAATAGGATTTTTAAATAGAACTAGCGTTGTTAAAAATATAATTTTTAATATAAATTTCGTGAAACAGATCTCGTTGAAAACGCGATGAAGACTTTCTACATATGAAGAGTCGTAGCGTTTGGTTAAGCTTCTAGGTGAGAACTCCTCACTTTTATTTTAATTTCTAGTTGAAATATATACTAGGATGCAGACGGTGCTTAGTAGCACCCGACACCCGTCGTCCACAGACCATGGATGACTTGTTTGTTTGGTTGCTATGTTTTGAAATTTGATTGTGTGATTTGGAATGAAATAAAATATTTTGTAATGGAAAATGTTTTATAGTTAAAAATATAATTTTTAATGTGTATATAAAATAAATATTTATAAACAACTCGGCCGATTTGTTTATATACACACATTTGACTGATATTGATTGGGACGATAAATTTTACACATCGTCCAACTGCACAAATAAAATTTGTGTTTGATTGTTTGAAACTCCACACGGGTATTGGGATGATATATGACATACACTAATCCCAATAATTAGTTGTATGTCGATCGATTGATTGACAGACTGTTATGAGCATTAAATATTTATATTTGATGCTTATACAGTGTAGAATGCACTTTGGATGATGGTTGATTATTTGTCATTGTTGATATATACATGCGTTGTATGGAAATCCGTAGAAATAAAATCTATGATAATTGATTGGGACTCATTCCAGTTTTGAAATAGAATATTTGAAGAGAAATATTTGAATAAAATATTTGAGAAGAAATATTTGAAACGAAATATTTGAATAGAATATTTGAAATAGAAATATATAAAGCCGTGTTGATTAGATATGCGCAATTTTGACGCGAACGATATTTATATCGATTATATTCGTTTTTATAATGAATATTGAAAAGTGATTTCAAAATGGAATATTTTGAAATGAAATTCAAATTAAATTGAATTGAAACAAATTAGAATTCGAATTGAATTGAAAATAAAATGAATTCGAATCGAATTGAAATTGAATGGAAATCAATCTGAAATGAATTCGAATTGAAAATGAATTCGAAATGAAATTGAACAGAATTTAATTCGAATTGAAATTGAATAGAAATGAATTCGAATTGGAATTGAATTGAACTGAAAACGAACTGAAATTGAATTAAACATCAATTTGAATTGAAATCAATTTGAAATGAATTTAAAATGAATTTATAAGGAAAAATTCGATTTTGATTTGAATTTGAAATGAAGTTGAATTCGTTTCGAAAACGAATTTAAAACGATTTATAAAATACGTTTTAAAAGGAAATCGACGAAGTATATATTATATATATATCATATGTGTAGTATAATGGCCTGAATAGAACGCGCTGCGCTCCGGTTGTTCGTGAATTTCGACCATTGACTTCGAACAGACATTACAGGAGATCCGACCGTCAGATTCTCCTAAAACCAGAACCATTGGGTTCGTATCGAAAAGAGCTTTCTAATGAATATTAGAGATTTGAAATCTAACGGTTGGATTTGGAATTATGTCCAAATCAAATTTGGAAAAGGTCGTTGTAAGTGCAGTTCGATGGCCATTGGTGGAAATTGACTGTACGGACCTTGATAAAATTATTAAAAACAGTAATAATTTGTGTAAAATCATAAGAAATGATTTGTGAAGAATTGGGATGAAAAACTCCATATTTGAAAAGATAAAAATAGATTTTTATCGAAATAAACTAGTTTTGAACTAGAATTATAATTCTATCTATTTTTAAATAAATAAATTGAATTTGAAAAGGGTTTTAAAAGTAACCAGAATTTCCAATAATTGAATTGGAATGGATTTGAATCGAATTTGTCTTTGGAATATTTCGATGTTGGATTTCGTGATTATACAGATAGCGTTATGGAAATTTGAAAGATATATAGATATCGTTATTTCCAATACGATATTTGTCGGTCGTAGAATTTGATATTGAATATAAGCCGATATATTTTCTATTCAGAGCATTGTATTTAATATCAAATGTGATTTGGGTTTGTCGTGAATGGTGTCTTCATTAACACTGTTCTCAAGCCCAGTTGAGAAAAAGATTAAATCTTTTTATTTAAATTTAATGAAGTATACCAATTAAAGGGTATTTAATTGGAATTGAATTTGAATTGATTTTTGGGTTTATCGTGAACGGTGTTTTAAATAACACTTGTTCTTTAACCCGATAATGAATTGAATGTGATTTTGGGTTTATAGTGAACCGTGTTTTAAATGACATTGGTTCTTTAACCCAGTTAAAGACAGGGTATTGATTTCTGTAAAGATTAAAACTAAGTGGAGTTTTAATGAATCTTTAATTAGATTGAAATGATCGAGAATGGAGTATCACCAGTTCTGCTCCAGGCGATAGTTAAATCTTTAATTAGATTTGAACGAGAAATGGTAATTGAATTTACCGATAACACCGTGGTGTTAGATATGAAGTATTACCAGTTTTACTTCATGGGATGAATAGGTTGGAATTGGGAAATTAATATAAATGATTACTTCGGTGTGGTTCGCTAATCCCGACTAGTTTGAATTGACATTCAAAAGAAGATTAAAGAATAAATTTAAAGAATTTATCTTTGCTAAAATTAATGGGAACCTTTCCCATAGTATAAGAATACTTGAATAAAAGAATATTCTGAATTGGAATGAGGCGTATGTTGTGTTTGTGTAACACTTGTTTATTATATACGCGAGTTATTCAGAAAGACCGGGTTTATCCCGTTCTGAATAACCAATTCGACGTGGTGTCGAAGATGAAGACGGTGGTTGAAGACCGGAGGTCTTCACGTCGTTTGGATAATTACTGATGATCTTGATTGGGCCGTACACCCAAGAGGAGGGAATTAGTTAGTGATCATCCAGACGTACTTGAAGATCGATGGATATGTGAGGTACAAGGTGCCTCCGGTTTCGTTCAGACCCAGAACGGACTTGTAAATGGACTGTGTGTCTGACATTGGATTTTATTTTGTGTGATTGATTTCTATTAAATATATGTCTGTTTGGCGGCGGAGAATTTATTCTCTTACTTAACGCCCTTCTCTGAGACGTATGAGCTTAGAAGTTATATATTGATGGATATCAAACGCATGGAGTGAATTGCCTGTGTGGCATGCCTAGGTGGCAATTGATCAAGGCTTCTGTTGAAAAGCAAAGTCTTGTGGTTGATGATCAAAGCACCGTCTGTGTGGCATAGCTTTGTGTAACATTGATTCGCGAGCCTCACACCTCGGTTGTGAACCAGAAACAAGAGAGGACAGCAGGGAGAGCATGCGTTTCCTTCTAGTTAGAAGTGGTGTCAGTGGTTTTACATGCCCTAACGAGTTTGACTTATGTGGTTGTTGTTGTTGCGAGGCGCCTCGGTTATATCGGTTTCGGCAGACGGACCAAACTTACGCTCCAAAGGGATGGGAAAACGCATGTTCAGGGTTTAAGTTTAATCCACATCAGTGGACTGGCCCTGCATGTTGCCTAGGTACAGTTGCGGCTGAGTCCTGAGGCTCGGGCTAGAGAGTCTCGAAACGGTAGGATTGCGCCTTGCCTTGGTTCGCAGATGGGAACCCAACTTCCAATACGTGACATTTGTGGTTTTGATTGTAGAGCCTAGTATGGCGACATGATATATGGTACCCATGCCGTCTATGATTGATATTTATGATTCAAATTGTTTTGGCACTATACACTTATAATAGTATCAAATCATTTGTTTTTAACGTACCAAGCATGTTTGGCTATTATAAGGGAAAACCCTATCCCCCGGCTTGCGTTGCATTGTGTGATAGGACCTGTGTCTTATAATAGCTTCATTTTTCCAAAAATCATTGCGTTGTTTTTTTATATGCACTGGCATTCTCGGGAGGAAACCCGTTCCGTGTTATACGGCGTGGTCCCTTGATATATCTGATTTAATGTAAAGTTTTAAATAACTGTTTTAATTCTCACACCAGTCACATGACTGATTTGGAGTTTATTGTTTTAACCTAAACTCTGGGTGCCCTCGTTTTCCGCACGGGCAGCTAGTAATTTTGGTTTTGCATATTTATATTCACAGGATCCTGGTTTACAGCTGGAATGATATCCGGAAAGCTTTGTATCTGTATATCTCCTTCAGTTGTGTATTGTATTATTTTCCGCTGCTATGTAATGTAATCTCTGATATTTTATAATATGTAATATTTATTCATACTCTGTATATTTTTGTATTCTGATGGAATTGTTGTAATATACAATGAAATGTTCTTCTGTCTGCGTTCTTTTGTGGCTTGTTCTCGAAGTATCCGGGTTTTCCTTACCGGGGAAGTTATCGGTCTTCACAAATTGTTTGTTAGATATTCACTGATTTAACATTTATGTTGTTTTTCAGTTCAAATATAACGATGCCATTATAAACTGTTCATTTCAAATTAGTTGTACAGGGTGCTAAAATCAGAGTGAAATCGCCTCATAGTTCAACTCAAGTTTCCCTTGTGCTGAAGGCGTTTATTGGTTGTAACTAGGAACTTAGGATGAATATATCAGTTTGAACACAAAAACAACATTAAAATACCATCTAAGTGTACAAGACAGATTCTAACCAGGAAAAAATAGAACCAGAATCTGCAGCCACCGCATGCGTAGGATCACCAATCAACTCAACCCCAAAAATGCCCTTAACCATCCTCCTCAAAACCCCTAATTTCCATAACCAACCCTTCCTCATTTGCCCTTTTTGTTTGCAACTTGATTGCCTCCTCCTCGTCCAACCAGGAAAAAGTAGAATCAGTTTGGCAACCGCTTTGGATTGGTAGGGAGGAACGGGACAGTTGAAGGCGGCGAGTAGGGTTTCCGATTGCGCGATGTGGTAGATGTTGATGGAGGAGTGGGAGAACAAGGGAACGGTAGGGAGGACAAGGGAGGCAACTATGGTTTTAGAGGGAATCTGATGTAGGAGGGAGAGGGAGGACGGAGAGATTAAGACGACCAGCGTAGGAGTTTTGGGAATTTAGGTTTTGGAGGAGGACCAGTGTAGGGGTTTTAGGGTATTCGGCTTTGGCTGGTTATTTACTTTTAGGCAGGCAAAGAAATGTTTTAGCGATGAACGAGAAAGAAAATGAAAGCGGAACCAAGATTTAAGAGAAGATGCAGTGAATTTGAAAACCAAACGTTATCGGTGGAAAATTATTTATGGTAGAGTTACAAATGTTATAAAATGAACACAAAACATAAGAAATAAGGGAGAGAGAACATTTCTATTCATTCAGATGTGTATTTCTTTCTATTACATTGGATCCTTTATATATAGACTTTGGAGCTGATGTTTAACTTTTTCCCATGATGTGGGACTAAACGGAGAACTAATAAAAGCATATTCACAACATATATATATATATATATATATATATATATATATATATTACAACACTCCCTCTTGAATATGCGTCTTCAAAACTTGAATGCTCTGCTAACTTGAAGTTGTCCCTTTTAAAACATATATGATGATTGCTCCCCCTTATTATTATCTTGCTTGCATATATCCGTTCCGTATATACAATCGTTGTCTGTTGCCTTCAAAACTCTATCAGGAAAACCCAATGGGAACCTTGAACAAGAAAAAGAGTATAGCGTCTTACATTATGAATATCATATTAAAATGATATTCCTTAAAAGAGTTTGATTCTTCAGGATCAAAACAATGCCTCATTAAAAACCTTTTTATGAAAAACCCTGTGGGAAAAATCATAAACAAGGAAAAGAGTGCAAATTCATTTCATCTTTAGATAACATGTTTTACAATGTTACCGTAAGGGTTGATACTTCCGGATCAAGATAATGCCTCATTAAAAAGCTTACTAACAAAAACCCAGTGGGAAAAATATTCGTGAAGGAAAAAAGTACATTATAGCATATTTTTATATGCTCCCCTTATTTATAACTCATTACTCAATTAATCTATTGATGTAGTCGACGCATGCCAATTTTGTATATCATCTTTTGGAATGTTGATTTGGAAATTGCCTTTGAGAACAGATCTACCCTCTTTTCTTGAAACTGAATTTGTTTCTCCTCTTTCTTGTTATCCTTTCATGCATATATGAAGAGAAATTTAGAAGAAATGTGCTCCATCTTTTCATACTTGATATAATTCACTTGAATCTGAGCCATTCAAACTGCCTTATCTTCTTCATAAATAATAGTTTACTACATCAAAATTTGTTTGATACATCTGGATCAAAAAGTTGCCTCGTCAAAACCTTACTAAGAAAAACCCGATGGGAAAAATCTTAGTGAAGGAAAAATAGTACAACATACAATGTTATATTTACTATGTCAAAAGTAGTATAATACTTCTGGGTCAATGTTATGCCCCGTTAAAACCTTATTAAGAAAAACCCAGTGGGAAAAATATTAAATAAGGAAAAAGAATACATTATAACTTATTTTTGTATGTTACTTTTGGGTTGACACTTCTGGATCGTGACCCATGTCTCATTAAAACCTTAAATGCATTAACAAAATTAGGTGCATTAAATAAAAATAAGATTCAACAGAGAAAAGAAATCACTACTTCTGGAGTGTAAGATATTCCTTCAAGGAACATATCTTTTATATATGTAATTGCAATGCAACAAAAAAATTCTAACATCTCTTCTAGGATGTTGGATTTGCTATATAAATTGAATCTCTAAAACATCTATTCAAGAGATTAACATGTATACTATATCTTCAGGATATTCAATTAATATAAACTGTACATGAAAGATGTCAGTTAAATGAAACATGTTTAGAGATTTTCTATTGAATCTAATGTTTTTGTCACATATTATAATGTGTGTGTCTCTTTTAACTTCTTATGGAAGTACAATTTTTTTTATGTCACAATTTTAAGAAAGCTTCGGGCTTTTGTTTCATCTTTCTCATTTGCATATGAAATTCAGGTTCTTTTTTTGCATATGAACTTCAGGTTCCTCATTTGTATATGAACTTCAGGCTCCTTACTTGCATATGAACTTCAGGTTCCTTATTAAAAAAAATGTATATGAACTTCATGTCATTTGAACTTCAGGTCATTTACATATGAACTTCAGGTTCCTAATTGGTTTACATCATGAGTTTTCAATCTCACTTCCAGTGATAAATAAATATTGCTCTTGAATTTGAATGTTATACCATTATATTCTATACCCATAATTCTGTTGAATATACATTAAAAAAATCATTTTTTTTTCAAGAGATATTTTGTCTTTAGTTTATCTAAAAGAATCACATACGAAGAATAATAGTAGATTAGAAAGGATAAAACTCGATCTACCTCTACATCATCAATAATGTAAACAATACATATATAATCAAATCTCCATTTGGATTTGGGAACTCAAAATTAGATCCACAAAGAATTGAAAGAATATATCTACACATATTTAGGATCAGAATAGATAATTAGATCTAAAAAGTTAGATCCATTAAAATAGAATCTAGATCTACAAAAACAGAAAAAGAAAAGTGATCTAGAAGTATGGATCACTTCTAAGCAGAAGACACAAACAAGTTCATATATGTAGATCTACATGATTTCAAAACATAAAAAAATAACTTACATGATAGATCCATAAATTTAAATCTAGAATATTTCAAACAATATCTCCAATAGAGCTTCGTGCTGATAACGTATTACAAAACGAACACAGAACAGAAGAAATAAGGGAGAGAGCACATTTCTATTCATTCAGATGTGTATTTCTTTCTATTACATTGGCTCCTTTATATATAGACTTTGGAGCTGATGTTTAACTTTTTCCCATGATGTGGGACTAAACAGAGAACTAATAAAAGCATATTCACAACATATATATATATTACAACAACAAAAGAATTTTTTAAAATAAATATAAAAATAATATTTTAAAACTTGACGTTTGTACTTTACAAATCCATATTTCTTTTTAGCAGTTTTAAAACAAAAATTCCAAATATTACCTAAAGTTAAAACTTTGTTAATTTTTTTTACTTTAGATTCTGAATTTGTTTGTCATTCGAAGCATTTAAATATAAGCAGATAGTCTCAGCCGCTTTGTCTGTTTTTGTTTGAACTCAAATTCAAACAATAAATGAGATATATCATTTATAAAGTGAATTAGTTTATTGGGTTGTTATTTGTTTTTAAATAGAGATATATTATTTGATATGCCGTTATATCCAATTATTTTTATAGTTTAAATTTGTTTATTGTTTAATACTTGAAATGAATTTTATAAATATTTTAAAATTATTGTTAGACAATTTAACATTGTTAAATTTTGTTAAGAACTAAATGTAGTTATCAATTATAAAAAATGTAGTTACCAATTATAATTATTAATTATTAATTATTTAATAATAAATTATCAAATATTAATTAATGAAAATGTGAACTAATTAAATATTAATATTAATTATTAATGATTAATATAACAATTAATATTACAAGCTATAAAATCACTAATTATTACAAGTTATAAATGATTAATATAATATTATTAATGACTAATTATTAAATATTAATAAATAATATAGTATTACTAATGATAGTAATTATTAATGTAATATTATAGCTAAAGACAATAATATAAGTTATATAGCATCATTGAATGAAATGTAATATGCATACAATAATATAAAGAAAACATTATTTAAAACTTTTTTTACAGTTGGGTAGACATTGTAGATATTATTACTTTAACAATGATGTTATAAGTAATATAATATTATTGTTAATAATTACTATTAATGATTAACTATTAAATATAATACTTTTAATAATTAATTATAAAATACAAAAATAATATTATATTATTATTAATTAGTAATTAGTAATATAATATTATTCTTAATAACTAGTAATATATGTTAAAAGATTAACGATTAAATAATAAAACATAATCAGAACTAATTTATAGAAGTATTGTAATTATTAATTACTGACCGTCGACCGTTGTAAAATAGACGTCTATTACAATGGACATTTTGTAAACATTGTAAACTTGACATCTATTACAACGGGCTTGAAATGATAGTTGTAATAGTACTCTATTACAAACAGCATTTTTTACCAGTTGTAAAAAGAGCGTTTTAAAGACTTTCTATTACAACTGTCACGAAAAGGCCGTTGTAATAGCATTCTATTACAACAGGCAATCTATATCAGTTGTAAAAGGGTGTTCTGTAGACATCTATTACAATCGTTCAGAAAGTGACTGTTGTAATAGCATTCTATTACAACGGGAAGCCCATGCCCGTTGTAAATTGGACGTTATAATAGAGTATTTTTGTTGTAGTGCACGTGCAGTTCACATGGAAATGGCCAGCGAACGGCCGCTGTTTGAGCCCCATTTTCTCACAGATTGCTACACGAAATTTGATCACTTTCGTACAGAATCAAAGATCTTGGAAATCTCTACATCTTTTGTTTTGAAACCATGGTCTAATCCTCAGTATTTTGAGCGTTATTAACAAATGAAATTAGAATGATGGTGGCCATTGATCTTGTGGATGGCGGCTGAACTAAATTAGGGCTAGGTTCAGTTGGAATATATATATATATAATTATATTAATATTTAATTTCTTATGTTACTTCATAGCGAAGTTTCGTATTCGAACTCCAAATGAAACCTAACAACTAACGTTCCTAACCAAATACCCATATTGCGGACTCAATGGAATAGGTTTCATAAGATGATCCGATCATTTTAATCTGTTTTTCTCAAAATTAAAATGTAAATCAATATAACGTTCAATATTGAATTTCAACGTATGTTTTAATTTGTCATGACCACATACTAACTCCAAAAACTACGAAATTTGAAATCTCGCTACATTTCACAAATACGATTCTAACAAACCTAGTTTCGTCAAATTTAGAGACAATTTGAAAATGGCCTTATTTCTAGCTTTATTGAATTCTAATTGAAATTCAACACGCGTTTACTTACGCTTGCATACAAATTCCAATTGACTTGAAACAGTACTATAAAAAGACCACACAACAACTGTAATTTTACGACTGTCACAAGTTGACAGTTGTAGTAATGGTTTTCAACAATTTTTTCAGTTTTCACATGATAATAAATGACTATTTCAATTGTTCCTTTTCGTCAGTTTGTAATAAACATGATCCCAATTCAAAATTTCCCTACAATCTACCGCCTAATTTTATGTAAATTTTGGCTCCATCTTTCCCGCCATCTACCATTATTTTTTTACTGTCCCTATTACTTAATCCACTGGTTCCACTTCCCCAGGCCCTCCTTTAAAAATAAAACATAATTTTTTCCCCTTTTTCAAAAATAAAACATTAAATATTAGTCTTCCCTTCTTCTTCTTTTTTATTATATTCAGATCTGAAAAAAATAGATCGCCTCCTATGCTGTTCCGAATAAAAAAAACTCCAATTTGCTTTAGCGTCCCCCTAGCGCCAACCGAACTCCAATCGCATTTGCTTCCACCAATCGCTGCATCGCTATGTTTATTCGATGTTCCGGTCGGTCTGAACGCAAGCCCAGATTTGAAGCTTGCTTCGACGGTTCTTACTTCCATTCTAGGCATTCTTCCTTCGCTGCTTGGGGTGTTTTTTCTCTTGCATCAGCAACGGTTTGGATAATTTTTTGGTTTTTTGTGTTGCTCTTCTCGTTCTTTGGGTGTTTTGGAGATGGGGTAGGAGGCCTCGTTTGTTCTAACATCATTTTTTAAGTCTAATTTCTACTCCACAAGGATTATATGCCGTTTGCAAAAGGTACCCAAGGCTCAAAGTTGTGACCTTAGACACATAAGCAGGGGTAAGCAATGATTTTCACGTCAATCCTGGAATAGGAGAATTTGGTGACTGGTATTTTGGCACCGATGATAAATAGAAGGGTTTGTTATGGTTTGTGATATTCATCACATGGATATTAAAGTGGAGATATTGGAATTTGCGGGATTTTAGGATATGTTGATCGAGTTTTATGGATTTGTTGAGATACTTTAGGGAAAGTTTTATTTTGAGCAAGTTTTAAGGAGTATTTATTTCTGAGATATTTTAGGGCCCAATTAGATTTAGACCTAGTCTTTCTATTTGCCTATATAACATCTCATTCGAGAGAGATTTACTTGTACTTGAAGGAAAGAAAAACTTGTTTTTTCGGGATTGAGATAAATTCTCAATTATTTTTAGGTTTTCATTGTAATAATTTGGTGGATTAATAAAGATTTGTTTGCTGGAATTTGCTTGTTATTGTTATCTTCTTCCCTCTTTCAAAATCTAATTGTGTAGTGATCTTGTGGAAACCCTAACAGTTGGTATCGGAGCCTTCTACACAAATTTTTTGGAGAGGGTTGGAATATGGATAAAATAATTATTGGAAAGCTTAATGGAAGAAATTAGGGATTATGGAAGGCGAAGATGGAAGATTTCCTTTATCTTAATGATCTTGATCAGCCACTGGAGAATAATGGGGAAAAACCTAGCAATCTATCCAAAGCAAAATGGGAAACTTTGGATAGGAAGGCTGCTGTGTCTATTCGATGTTTTTTGGATAATACAGTGTTTCATATTGTTGCTAATAAAACATCTGCATATACCATATGGAAGAAATTAGAAGGGGTTTATGCGAAGAACTCTGCAACAAATAAGACTCTTCTTATGAGAAGGTTGGTGAACCTGAAGCTTAAGGAAAGTGGATCAACTGGAGAGCATCTTAATGATTTTCTAGAAATTGTGAATCAATTGGCTACCTTAAATTTTAAGCTGGATGATGAAGCACAAGCCTTAATGATGATGAGTTCGTTGCCGGAGAGTTGGGATACACTTGTGGTTGCGTTGAATAACTCAAATTCGGATGGTGTTGTTTCAATGGGTTCAGTGGTCAGTAGCTTGCTTAATGAAGAGATGCGGAGGATGAGCCTTATAGAAGGAAAAGATAAGGAGGCAATGGAAATTGAAACTCAAATTGAAAAAGCTTTTATTGCAAGGAGGGTTAATCAACGAAATATGGAAAGGCAATCGAACAGAACAGACGTGAGAAAGGAATACATTTGTTTTTACTGTGACAAACCCGGTCATCAACTGAGATTTTGTCATAAGCTTAAAAGGGATAAGGAGAAGATGAAGACATTGGAAGAAGAGTCGGGTGAACAAAAGGACAATGATAATGAGGTGAATCTTGGTGTGGAACTTGAAGGCAATGTTTTATGTGTTAATGAAGGCAAAAGCAAAGATTGGATACTTGATTCGGGAGCTTGTTTCCACGTATGTCATCAAAAGGAAGCATTTATTGATTATGAAGAATAATCTACTAAAGTGGAATCCTCCGATGGTCGAGATTTGCATGTTAAAGGCATAGGTTCAGTTCGATTGAAGATGAATGATGGAAAGGTGGTGAAGCTAACGGGCGTTAGGTACATCCCTGAAATTAAGAAGAATCTTGCTTCAATTGGACAATTGGAACAAAAAGGCTGCAATTTCTCGACTAGAGGAGGAGTCACAAAGGTTTGGAGGGGTAACAAGGAGCTTCTGCGCGTAAAACGGGGAAATGATAACATATATAAATTGCTTGGAAAAACGATGGAGAATGTTATGAGTTCTCAAATTGGATTTGGAGAGGCGAGTTCATCTGAATCAAGGTGGAGCCATCAACGTAAAGCCACAAAGTCTATATGCAGGCCACTGAGGTATTACAAGCAATTTTGAGATCTTTTATGTGGTGTATCTCATTAGGGAAATACATAGTTTGGTGGTGGTTTTTAGATTTGTTGAGTGTTGGAGTGATTTCATATCAAGGTGGAGTGTTATGCTTTGTGATATTCATCACATGGATATTAAAGTGGAGATATTGGAAGTTGCGGGGTTTTAGGATCTGTTGAACGAGTTTTATGGATTTGTTGAGATATTTTAGGGAAAGTTTTATTTTGAACAAGTTTTAAGGTGTATTTATTTCTGAGATATTTTAGGGCCCAATTAGATTTAGACCTAGTCTTTCTATTTGTCTATATAAGCATCTCATTAGGGAGAGATTTACTTGCACTTGAAGGAAAGAAAAACTTGTTTTTTGGGGATTGAGATAAATTCTAAATTGTGTAATAATTTGATGGATCAATAAAGATTTGTTCGGTGGAATTTGCTTGTTATTGTTATCTTCTTCCCTCTTTCAAAATCTAATTGTGTAGTGATCTTGCGGAAACCTTAACAGGGTTCTTATCCATTTCAAAATTCTGTCTTATCCTTGTGAGTAAAGGTTACAATTTATTTCTCTGGTTATGTCTCTAGTTGTGACTTGTAGCTATAATTAGTTAGGTAAAATTGGAGTTCAAATTTCTTGATGCTAACAGCGTATAATAGACAAATATTTTTGTTGAAGTTATCTTTTCTATCGAAATTTCTAACCATGAAAAAAGGTCTCATTTGTTGATATATATTATTTGGTTGTGCGCTTTATGTTCCATATACTATGCTTCAATGGATGATTTTACGCAGGTTCAAAATCCAATAGGTTCAAAACCCTGGCCTAGTGAGGAATAGGATGGCCAAATACAAACTCAGGTGAAGATGCAATAAAAAGTGATTGTGAATTTTTTTTTGTATGCATAGCAATTAAGTTGCTATTAGTCATAACTCTATTTATTTGATAAGACATGTGCAGGCCTTGTAGTGACATTTGTACAATGATATATTGAGTTAGTCAGGTAATGAGTTACAACCTGTGAATGTTGGGAAGATAAGGCGGATGTGGAGCTGCGAGGAGTGAGTGCACTGTAGACTACCAAAGCAGCAGGCTCTCCCCCCACTGATGCCAAAAGAAGTGTGGATGTTGAGCAGTGCGATCCAATGCAGCAGTAGTAGGTGAGCATTTCTTTTCTTTACGGCGTCCATTTAAGCTGCTGTACATTTCATTCAACAAACCAAGAGTAACGAACAATGAGTCAAAAAACAGAGCATTCATTTGTGGACATAAATGGCCTCATGCGTCACATATCACAAACAGATAAAGGAGAGAAGGGAACAATGGTATTCTTACACGGATTTCCAGAAATATGGTACATATGGAGGTAACAAACGCAGGCTATTGCAAAAGTTGGATATCGCGCCATTGCTCCTGATTTTTATGGGTACGGTCTTTCTGAGCAGCCTAAAGACCCCGGAAAACGCCAAGTGGGAAGATCTAATCGAAATTCTAGATTCGCTTCGGATATCCAAGGTTTTCGTAGTGGGTAATGATTTTCACGCTGTTGGTAAAACATTTTGCTCCTGATTTGGACGAGAAGATGTCTTTCAAGCGGATATTAGTTTTTGTACTCATTATTTGTAATGAAGAATTGATATATATTAGTGCGATGATGTATGATTCATTAGTTTTGTATTTTGAATATGAAGTTGTAACTTTCTTTGTATGAATAGATCCGATACTTTGAATTTATATTAATTTGTTTTTTTATCCAGCTCTTATTGTACTTGCAAAATGTATTCAATTATAATTGTAATAAAGTGTATTACAATCAAAAGAAATAATTGTAAAAATTAAGATGTTACAATAGTGAATAACAGTTCTAGTAGGTATTACTACAATAGTGCATAAAATTGTAATAAAGTTTATTACAACAGTGGAAAACAGTTGTAAAATATAGAAGTCACAACGGTGTTGCAACGGTGCAAAACAGTTGTAAAAGATTTTATCCTATTACAACTTCTTAATTGACGACGGCTGCATCACCATTGTAAAAAGTCTTTTACAACGGTTTTCTACCAATATAATATGATCAATTTGTTGTGGTGAAATTTGAAACCTTACAATAATTTGACGTTTCAGATCCAATAAAATCAGTTTCATTGAAAATGGAAGTTGTTTGAAAAATTGCTATTTTTAAGTCTTAAAATAAATCAATAAAAACACAAATAAATTCAAAAACAATATAAATAAATAGTAACAAATTAATATTATCGTATATATCCAAATAAAATAAAATATAGCTCTAAAACAAATATACTTGGGTTTATAACTCGATTTTTTTTAAAAGTTAAGTCAAATCGATGTTCAATTTCATAACAAATCCTTTTGTTTCATATAATAAATCGTTATAATTTATCAATGATTTCATAGTGACTTTTTAAAATTTAATTTGGACATAACTTACAATTTATAACATGAAATCTTGATTTTTCACTTCCTTAGATAGATATAATTAAATAGATCCTAACGTTTTTTTGTTTTACAGAAATCCGACTTATATTAAATTATGTACATTCAATTAAAGTTCAAAACTAAATTTTTTGAACTATCGCGGCATTACGAGTTCGTTTTATAATTAATATAAATGTATACATTCAAATTTGATTTTAAATAAATTATAAGTTGTTAATTCTCAAAGTAAATCATTTTATATATTTAAAATCCATTAAAATCAAATAAAAATTCATAGTTTAGTTTGACTAAAAATTTGGGTTCTTACAAAAACCATTACAAATTGTTGTTTCAATATAGATGACTGTTGCAAGTGACCGACAAACAGAAATAACTGTTAGATGTTATAACGATTAATGAATAGAAACGGTTGTTGGGCGTTTCAAATCATTGAAGAACAGAAACGATTATCCGACTTTGCAAATAACCAAAGAAGAAACATCCATTAGTATTCACAAAAAATAGACACAACCTTCTTAACGAATACGACCATTAAAGAGCTAAAAAGGAAACTTAATATTGATCTCATTCCTTATTGCTTTTTCATTCTATTTTCAAATTATCGAATCATGAAATAAAAATTCTCGTTGCTATATCATGTAGATTATTTTGTGTATTTTTGGGAAACTAGAGTAAAGTTTCCCGCTAATGTAAGCCTCATGAATCATGATTGCTTATTGTTTATATCAAAATCTTGTTGTTATACATTTATTTACCCCGTTTATGTTATTGTTTTTATAATACAACCATTCCATAGGGTTTGAATATGTAAACTTAGAATATGCTTTCAATTTTTCATGCAGACGGATGTTACTGTTTGATCATACAACCTTTTAGTCACGGTGGGATTAAAATATACGTCCTCTTAATTGTATATAAAGACATTTTTGGAATGTATGATCAGATCAAATTATCGTATTTATATTCCATATACTAATTAATTAAAATAACCAAACCGACCGTTAGAGAGGTTTGCCTACTGTGGAAAGCTATTCAATTTCGTCAGAAGCCAAAAACATTCGACCGCTGTTCTCAAGCGATTTTTTCTTACTATTCCTCCTCACAAAATTTTTTTTTGCTTGGGTCATCCATCCAAATCTAGATTCCCTTTTTCAATTCCGAAATAATATACTGTAATTGAATTGGTCGTAGTAAAATCTAAGTTTTCTAAAACCTACGTTCAACCTTCGCTCTCCTTTCGAGCTAGGGTTTCATTGCCTCCCCTAAGTGTTGGCTTGAGTGACTTTTTCCTTCTCTGATCAGTTGACGATATGCGGGTTCTGGAGAATTATTTCTAAAAATGTTTTGTCAACCGAACGAGTTGATTTTCCTTTAGCGTTTAGTTGTAATCTCAAGGTATGTTGAATGTTATTTTTTTTTCAATTCCGATTAATTTCCATTCAAATCGTTCACAGTATATTTTTCCTATTTCATTTACCTGCGGCTGCAAAAAAATCAAGTCTCTGCAATCTACAAAAAAAATCCTGTATTTGATCTAAAAGGTTGCAAAGGAAATATTAACTGAAAGGTTCTTTATGTAATCAGGCACCTGATTTGATTTTTTTTCAATTCTGATTAATTTCCATTCAAATCGTTCACAATATATTTTCCCTATTTCATTTACCTATGGCTACAAAAAATACAAGTCTCTGCAATCTACAAAATAATCCAGTATTTTATTTTTAAAAGGTTACAAAGAAAATATTAACTGAAAGGTTCTTTATGTAATCAGGTAGCTGATTTGATTTTTTTAATTTCGATTAATTTCCATTCAGATCGTTTATAGTATATTTTTCCTATTTCACTTACCTGTGGCTGCAAAAATTCAAGTCTCTGTAATCTACAAAAAAATTCAGTATTTGATCTAAAATGTTGCAAAGGATCTATTAACTGAAAGGTTCTTTATGTAATCCGGCAGCTGATTTGATGATTATATATTTATAGTCTCCATGAAGCATTTGTGCTTTCTTCATTGGATTATGTAATGTTTACTTTTATAGTTTTTGAATCCTACCTATTAGGATTTCTGAGAATTATCTCAATGAAACTCATATTAACGAGGCCATATGTGTTATTTATTTATGCTTCAGGGTTTTAGATCTGACTTGCTAGGAAAAAAATTGTTGGAGAAGTCATATTGCAAAATTCAAACCTGAAATAGGGTTCGTTGGAGATGGCCTAAATTCTGGCTAGTAGATCGTTCGGTCGGCGGACACGGCAACCAAAATGAAACAGTAGGTAACATAGCTAAGTATGATACTTCCCTGATCCAGCAGCCAATTTAAACGTATAGATCTTCTTATTGATGTACAACAAATGGCTTATGTTATTAGTCATCTCCTAGTCTGAAATCGTACTCATAAAAAAGCTTATTATAGTCTTATTCGAGATATTGGACAGTAGAAGTGTTTATTAATTTATTCTCATTTACCTCTGAATCGTATGGGACTTCTAAAGCCTAATAGTTATTACTATCAATAGAAACTTTCGTGATCGACTTTGAAACCATCTAAAATATATAATGTAAGTAATCGGAGGGAGTTATATTATCTTTCCAACCAGGTGATGCATGTTGCCCATTTACTGAACAAGTTGACAAATTAATGTCTTACCATTATTTCTTCATAACACTCTTTTGGACTTCAGTTTCCATATTATCAGAAAAAATTAAATAAAAGCATAAACTAATATTATAACAACCAGTAGAAATGAAATTGTTTCAAATAAATAAACCGCGGAAAGAGTGATGTATGGGCAATCCGGATAAGTTATATGCCTTTCAGCAATGATGTAGATGTTTGACCCTTGATTCTTAAGACATTTTGTAGTGTGTGTACATGATACAAGTTTGGTAATTAAGAATTTATATCTTTGTTGCAATAGCAGAAACACGATTGTGTCAATTTAAATGATAGGAAAGCTAATTTGGCTAGGTGTAAAAAGCTTGACATGTGGAGGAATATGAAGCTTGCCGTGGTGACCTCAAGGAGAATGAATACTAAACTATTGTATTTTTTCAACTTTAGTAGTTACGTTGAGTAACTTCGGTAAGCAGACAACAATCTGCAACAAAACAACATAAGCCAATGTAAAATTTGTAGCTTCGGTTGTTATTACCATATTTGCAAAAAAAGAAACATGCAATAAGCATTTGATATAAACTGTAGTAATCGCATTATTTAGTTTTTTCAATATTGTGTTAATCTTAATACGTACATTTAGGTGGCAACGTTTCAAAGCCTGATAAAGCTTTCGGGTAGCATGACCCTGGGATCATTATTCAGTAGTGATGTCTACACTTCAACGAATACATTTTCTAGTTTCCAAAATTGAAGAAATATGGTAAAAAAAATTATGGTAATTTTTTTTGTGTGGTAATACTTTTGTTTACATGACCCAACAACGCAAACCCAAATTGGTAACTTCATGGTTCAAGAGCTTGAGCCTTGATGGAACCAAAAATGAATGGGGTTATGCAAACAAAAGGCAGCAATGATTTTTGCACCGATTGTTCTATCGGTTATAGGATGTGTTTTCTTGCTGCATGCGTTTCTTCCTTTTCCATTTCTTAGTGTGTAATTATGTTGATGATATATTAAATTGCTTATGATTTAAGTCCCGTCTCATTTTCATCTTGGTGCAAATGCTATTCTTGCTGTGTCACTTGCCATATGTAAAGCTGGTGCCACCGTTAAAAAGGTTCCACTATAACATATTTGCAACTTTTTCCTTTTAGTAAGAATAAGTAGAATGTGTTTCCTAATTCACAGAAGTATACTATGCGGCTATCACGTTACAGACACTATCTCTATATAACACTCTTTAATATGCAGTCCATTTACATTTGGGCCTTGTTTAGCCCATCTCACTTTGTATAAATTCACTACAAGTTTGTACAGAAGTTGACTGTCTTTCGAATATACAAGTTCCTTTACTTCTAAAACTATCAATACTCTTACATGGTATCAGAGCAAACATTGCTTAACAGCAATTCTTGATCCAGTCCTCACCAATAAATCTCTTCTGCGATTCAGTGCAAGAGGGGATTGATTTGCAATCAATCATCATCACTAGGCCTGCGCCGTCCTCGCACAATTGATCTCTGATCAACTGCACCGGTTGCGTCAGATACCTTCAACCTCGCACACTTTCATCATCGTTGTGCCGTCCTCAGTCATCAAATACAAGGATTATCCCTGTATTTGACAAACCCGGTTTCACAACATCCTTCTATGTGCAGTTTTTGACTGTTCTTTTCTTGTTTTCGTTTCTTGGCTCGCAACATGGCCAGAACTGATGCTTCCTCTACATCAACTTCATCTATGGCAAAAACAGGCCAATCATCAGTTGACGTTACTCAAGAATTAATCAAATCTATCATTAAACCGCAAAGTCAACTTATCTCAATTCAGCTTGACGAATCAAATTTCTTGCTCTGGAAATTGCAAATAGAAACCGCAGCAAAGGGCTACGGTCTTGAAGAATACCTATATGGCACAAAAACCATTCCATCAAAATATATGAGAGATGCTGAAGAAAACTTGTTATAAATTCCGAATTCACAGCTTACCAGAGGCAAGATAATCTGATAAGTTCTTGGCTCATGTCATCAGTTGGTGCAAGTTTGCTACCACAACTGATCGGTTGCAGTTCCTCTCACGATATTTGGGCAACATTAGAGAGAATCTTTACTTCACAATCCTCTGCAAGGGTCCTACATTACAAAAGACAACTTCAGAATATCAAGAAAGCTGATTCTACCATGAAGGATTACCTTATGAAGGTAAAAAATCTGTGCGATCAATTGGCCTGCACTGGTCAAAAGATAACTGAAAATGAACATGTTTTTTACATTGTGAGCGGGCTCGATGATGATTATGAAGCGGTTGTTGCTTTCATAACATCAATAGAGCCAACGCCATCATTGTAGAGTGTGTATTCAATGCTCTTAAGTCATGAAGGAAGAATTCAGCAAAAGAAAGAGGTCAATTCTGAAATCAACTTAACCACTGCAAAATTCAAGAATCAAGATCAAGGAAACAACATCAAGAGCCAGTCAAATACTTACCAAAGAGGTGGACAACCTAGCAGAGGTCGTGGAAGAGCTGGTAGAGGAAACAACAACAGACCAAAATGTCAGATTTGCGATAAAATTGGTCACACAGCAAACAGATGCTATTTCAGGTTCAACAATAACTACAACAATGGTCAAAACGCAAACAGTCGAAACAATCCTGCTGCAAATATGGTAAGCAATCAAAGTGATAATAAAAGCACACAAGAATCAGGAAATGAGTCTGCAAGCATCACTGATGTTCAAGATGATGCATGGTACCCCGATTCAGGAGCTACAAATCATGTGACCAACAATTTAACCAATCTCAATCTTGGAAACAGGGAGTACCGAGGTAAGCAATCACTATCCATGGGTAATGGCAACACTGCTTATATCACTCACACCGGTAACACTAGTATAAAGGGTACTAGACAATTATTTCTAAATAATCTTTTAAGGGTGCCCAACATTAGGAAAAATCTCATAAGTGTATCACAATGTGCTAGAGATAATAATGTCTCATTTGAATTCTATCCTAATAACTGTCTAGTTAGAGACCTTCTAACTAAGAACATCATTTTGCAGGGTAATGAACATAATGGTTTATACAAGTTTGATGTTGATTCAAGAAACTGTTCAGACTTTAATCATCATATTGGATGTAACATGTCTGAATTGAAAATGGACGAAATCTGTAAGACTTTTGATGTTTGGCATTGTAAGCTAGGTCACCCTAGCATGAAAATTGTAAAGCAAATTCTGAATAGTAGTAAAATTGCCATCAGTATTCCTGAGCATTATTTTTGTTCATACTGTCAACTAGGTAAAAGTCACTAACTGATGTTTCAAAATTCTGAAACTCAGTATAATAAACCACTCGAACTAGTTGCAGTGGACTTATGGGGTCCTGCTCCAGTGAACACTGATTACAATTACAACTATTATATATCATTTATCGATGCATATTCTAGACATGTTTGGATTTATTTCATGAAGTCAAAATCTGAGACTTATAATGCAGTAATAAAGTTCATCACTAATGCTGAAAATCAGCTAAACTGCAAAGTTAAAGTGCTTCAATCCGATGGAGGTAAAGAATTTCTACCATTGAGAGATTTTTTCAATAAAAAGGGAATTACACACAGACTTACATGTCCTCACACTCCCAAGAAAAATGGCCTTATAGAAAGGAAACACAGACATATCGTCGAGACTGGTTTAATGCTACTGGCTCAAGCATCAATGCCACTTAAATTTTGGCCCGATGCTTTTGCTACAGCAGTACACCTTATAAACAGACTCCCCACAAAAGTACTTGCGTTTAAATGTCCTATTGAAGTTCTTTTTAATACCAAACCGAAGTATAATGAGCTAAAAGTCTTTGGATGTCTGTGTTTCTCCTATATAAGACCTTACAACAAACACAAACTCAATTTCAGATCTACACTTTGTACTTTTCTTGGTTATGCAACAAATTGCAAAGGCTACAAGTGTTTAGATAGTCATGGTAAAGTCTACATATCTAGACATGTCATCTTTAATGAAAGAGCATTTCCTTTTAGCAAATAAGAATACAAAACAACCAAGAAAGTATACAATCCAAAGGTTTCAGTTCCTACCATACCTGACATTCATGTTGAAGTCATACCTGTACATGAGCAAAACAGGGAACAGCCGAATCAGACATCAGCATACAACTCTAGCCCTCAACACACTGTAACCAATAATGGTTCAGATCAAGGGTCACTAGAGTTACCTGAAAACTCAGAATATAACACTCAAGAAGATGTCAGTAGCAGTAATCAGGAAAAAAGCAGTACTCATGAAAGTGATCAAAGAGATGAAGCTACTACAAATGTTCAAAACAGACATCATATGATCACCAGGGGCAAAAGTGGCATATTTAAGCCAAAAATATTTCATATCGAAGAATCTTCTGATGAGCCAACCACTTATCATCAAGCTAAACAGAATGATAAGTGGATGAGTGCCATGCAAGACGAATTTGATGCTCTCGTGAAAAACAATACTTGGACACTTGTATCATGTCCCAAAAATAAAAATATCATTAGATGCAAGTGGACATTTAGACTTAAGAAGAATCATGGTTCAATATCGAAATATAAGGCAAGATTAGTAGCTAAAGGATATTCACAACAGTATGGAACAGATTTTAAAGAAACGTTCTCACCTGTTGTGAAGCCCACTACTATAAGAATAATATTAACAATTGCCTTATACAAGAATTGGACCATCAAACAACTTGATGTCAATAACGCTTTCTTAAATGGTGTATTGCAGGAGGAAGTATATATGGAGCAGCCTGAAGGCTTTAAAGTGCAAGGAAAAGAAAGTCTCGTCTGCAAACTTAGCAAAGCTATCTATGGCCTCAAACAGGCTCCAAGAGTCTGGTTTGACAAGCTAAAAGCAATTCTATCTAAACTTGGCTACAATCCAGCCAAATCTGACAACTCCTTGTTTATTAAATTTCTTAACAACACTGTTACTTATATACTTATTTATGTCGATGATTTTCTGATTACAGGTAATAGTGTTGAAGAAATTCAATATGTGACGAAGCACTTAAATAAAGAGTTCTCAATTAAAGACTTGGGAAATCTTGCATATTTTCTAGGAATTGAGATCAACAGAGGTCATAATGAGGAACTACAACTAAATCAAAAGAAATACATCAATGAAATTCTCACAAAGGCAAAAATGAATAAGGCAAATCCTCTGCCAACTCCTATGGTCAGCAATATACAGCTAAGCAAGAACAAGGGAGAGCCTATTGAAAATGAAAAGAAAATAGAAGCATAGTGGGTGCTCTTCAATATGTCACCATTACACGACCAGACATCACTTACAGTGTAAATAAAGTCAGTCAATATATGCATAAGCCATTAAGTGAACACTGGGTTGCTGTAAAAAGAATACTAAGATATTTAAGAGGGACTATCAACCTATGTCTAAGCATGAAGAAGAGCAAAGCATTAAATCTAACTGGCTATGCTGACTCGGACTGGGGAAGTGATAGGGATGACAGAAAATCAACATCAGGTTACTGCATATTTCTTGGCAAAAACCCTATTTCATGGTGTGCAAAAAAACAATCAGCTGTCTCCAGATCGAGTACAGAAGCAGAATACCGTAGCATAGCAAGTACTAGTGCAGAACTAATTTGGATTCAATCTCTATTGAGTGAACTAAGAATTGAAATCAATGGCAAACCTACTTTCTGGTGTGATAATTTAAGCGCTATTGCCATTACTGCTAATCCCGTTCTACACTCAAGAACGAAACATATGGAGTTGGACATCTACTTCGTCCGAGAACTTGTTATGAAGAACAAGGTTCAAATCAATCACATACCTTCGACTTATCAAGTTGCTGACGTCTTGACAAAGCCTTTGTCAAAGCAGAGCTTCATCAAGCATCGTGAAAGCCTGAGCATCTGCGATTCGAAGTACAAATCTAAAGCCAATGAAGTTGAACAGAGCTGCAGTGCTAGCTCGAGCTCTATCAGACATAAAAGTCCAGATCTTCAGCAAGACAATGGAAGAAAAGTCAAATTCAAACCAGATCCGCATAACACTGTTGAAATCAGGAGAAAAGAACAATGCAAGGATCTCAATAGCTCAAATACTTCGTCAGAGAATAAAACAGAAGTATATAATGTCAGAAATTGCAAGAATTTTGTGAAGATTTGAGGGATAATTTCTACATCAGCCGCCATTTTTGAGATTTCGAACCCTAACCGAGAGATAGGGTTTGAGGGGGGGGGTAACAGAAGTATACTATGCGGCTATCACATTACAGACACTATCTCTATATGACACTCTTTAATATGCAGTCCATTTACATCTGGGCCTTGTTTAGCCCATCTCACTTTGTATAAATTCACTACAAGTTTGTACAGAAGTTGACTGTCTTTCGAATATACAAGTTCCTTTACTTCTAAAACTATCAATACTCTTACACTAATTACTAGGCATAGTAAAGGGCGATGGCTTCGCACATTCCCATAATCTTATACAATTAGCTTTACATGAATGTTTGTAGCGTAATACCTTTCAGATGTATATGTACCGAGTTGAATGAAACAACGGAATTATGTTAGCATTTGACGCTGCATATTGCAGTACTACTTCCTTGCTATTATAAAAAAAAATAGATATCCATTTAATTTCATAACATACGTCAAGTTTCTTTTTGTTCATGATTTAATAGATGCATCATCTATATGTACATTATGTTTGTTGATTTACTCAGTCAAATATCGATTGTGATTGATGTTCGGTATTATCAGTTTGGCTTGATTCCTTCGAGATAGTTGGGATCAGATGATTGATTAATGCCTTTTGTTTCTAATTGATAGTTGCTACTTGATACCTTCTAAAGGATATTTTCTTATTATTATATATAAAAAGCCAGATATCCATTTAATTTCATAACATATGTCAAGTTTCTTTTTGTTCACAATTTAATAGATGCATCATCTATATGTACATTATGTTTGTTGATTTACTCAGTCAAATATCGATTGTGATTAATGTTCGGAATTGTCAGTTGGGTTTGATTCCTTCGAGATAGTTGGGATCAGATGATTGATTAATGCCTTTTGTTTCTAAATGATAATTGTTAATTGTTATGCTTTAAAGGACAATTTTCTTAGAGTAATTACAAGTTGTAACTTTGAGCCGAGATTTTGTTGTATAACCTAACCTTAAGATGATAACATTATCAACTAAAATGATCTGATTCACACTTATCTGTTACAATATGTGTTTCTATACTTGAACCAGCAATGTCTCTTGCGGGGAAATGGGAATTGATGAATGCTTAAAAGAAATCCAATTTCAGTTTAAGTAATGAAATTCAGTTAAGAACAGTTGCTAATATCAGAAATGCAAATTTCTGTATGGATGTTATAATAAACAGTGGGATGTGTATTTAAAAAAAAAGGTGACTGAAATAATTTATGCATTGTGGGACTGCAGCATGTTCTGCAATGATGTTAAATTGAATACTGTCCATGGGAGAAGTTTCTTATAGCTTGATTTTGTAACATGTTTAGGCCATTGTTATTTTATATTAGCAATAGGAAAATAGCTTTCGTGCATAAGTTTTGTGTTTCTTAGTTTTGTTTATCAAAACGTATGTTATGTGATTATGTTCTTTGAGTTTAATGTGTTGTCTTGTCATATTTCAATACTGCCCATGGTTGAAGGAAGGAGACATAGAGCTATCTAAAGGCATAGTAGTGCTAATAATTTGGTAGGTGAAGCCTGTGACGAAAAGGAATTTCGCTCGGTCCGAACCAGTCGCTAAACCGATCTAGACCGTTCGAAACGCCTGATCGTTTCGAGAACACGACAAATCAGATCGCAGACGGAAGAACATTTCATTGTTATCACAACAATGCATCAGATTACAAGAATATACAGAGTATAAATGAATAAATATTACACAGAAAATATCAGAGATTTAAATTACATTGAAATACATAGCAGCGGAAAATAATACAATACACAACTAGAAGTAGATATACGGATACAAAGCTTTCCGGATATCGTTCCAGCTGTAAACCAGGATCCTGTGAATATAAATCTGCAAAACCAAAACTACTAGCTGCCTGTGTCAAAATAGGGGGCACCCAGAGTTTAGGTTAAAAACAATAAACTCCAGGTCAGTCATGTGACTGGTGTGAGAACTAAAACAGTTGTAAATCTTTCTTTTAAAGATAGGTAAATCAAGGGACCACGCCGTATAACACGGAACGGGTTTCCTCCCAAGAATACCAGTGCATATAAGCAAACAACGCAATGCTTTTCTAAAAATGAAGCTGTTATAAGACCCAGGTCCCATCACACAATGCATCGCAGCCGAGGATAGGGTTTTCCCTTATAACAGCCAAACATGCTTAGTATGTTTAAAACAAATCATTTGATACTACTATAAGTGCATAGTGTATAAAACAACTTCAAATCATAAGTATCAATCATAGGCGGCATGGGTACCATATATCATGTCGCCATACTAGTTTTACAATTAAAACCGCAAATGTCACGTATTTGGAAATTGGATTTCCGTCTATGAACCGAGGCAAAAGATATTCCTCTACCGATTCGTGACTCTCTAGCCCGAGCCACAGGATCATAGCTCGAGTGACCCTTGGAGCGACAGGGCCGGTCCACCGATGTGGATTAAAATGCCTGAATACTACGTTTCCCCGCCCTTTGGGGCGTAAATGAGCCAACCAAATGACTCCATCGGTTTGAGAACGACCGATCAATCCGAGGCGCCTCGCAACAGCAACAACCACATAAGTCAAACTCGTCAGGGCGTGTAAAACCACTGACGCCACTTCTAACTAGAAAGAAACGCATGCCCTCCCTGAGGTCCGTCTTCCGTTTTTGGTTCATACCGGGTGTGAAACTCGCGAAGTAAACGTTACACAAAGCTACGCCACAAAGGCCGTGCTTTGATCATCACCACAAGACTTTGCTTTTCAACAGAAGCCTCGATCAATTGCCACTTAGGCATGCCACACAGGAAATTCACTCCATGCGTTTGATATCCATCAATATATAACCCCTGAGCTCGTACGTCTCAGAGAAGGGCGTTAAGCAAGAGAATAAATTCTCCGCCGCCAAACAGATATATATTTAATAGAGATCAATCACACGGACTAAACTCCAATGTCAGACACACAGTCCATTTACAAGTCCGTTCTGGGTCTGAACGAAACCGGAGGCACCTAGTACCCCGCATATCCATCGATCTCCAAGCACGTCTGGACGATCACCAACTGTTTCCATCTTCTTGGGTGTACAGCCCAATCAAGATCATCAGCAATCACCCAAACGAAGTGAAGACTTCCGGTCTTCGACCATCGTCTTCATCTTCGACTTATCGTCGTATCAGTTATTCAGAATGCGATAAACCCGGTCTTTCCGAATAACTCGCGTGTATTTTAAATAAGTGTTACACAAACACAACATACACCTCATTCCAATTCATCAGTCACTAACCGTTAATTAATCAAGAGAATAATTCCCCAAATATTAACCCCGAAGGCCGAAACCAACATCAGATCAATATCCAGAAAACCATTCTGCTTAGCTAACCGACAGTTAGTTTCTAAATTTCACATTCATAGGGAAAGGTTCCCATTAATTTTATCCAAGATAAATTCCTTGAATTTATTCTTTAATCTACTTTTGAATATCAATTCAAACTAGTCGGGATTAACGAACTTTACCGAAGTAATCATTTGTTTTAATTTCCCAATCCCAACCTATTCATCCCATGAAGTAAAACTGGTAATACTTCATATCTAACACCACAATGTTATCGGTAAATTCAATTACCATTTCACGTTAAAATCTAATTAAAGATTTAACTATCGCCTGGAGCAAAACTGGTGATACTCCATTCTCGATCATTTCCATCTAATTAAAGATTCAATAAAACTCTATTTAGTTTTAATCGCTAACTGGGTTAAAGAATCAGTGTCATTTAAAACACAGTTCACGATAAACCCAAAATCACATTCCATTAATTATCGGGTTAAAGAACGAGTGTTATTTAAAACACTATCCACGATAAACCCAAAAATCAATATCAATTCAATTCCAATTAAATATTATTTAATTGGCATACTTCATTAAATCTAAATAAAAAGATTTAATCTTTTCTCAGCTGGGTTCAAGAACAGTGTTAGTGAAGACACCATTCACGACAAACCCAAATCACACTTGATATTAAATACCAGGCTCTGAATAGAAAATATATCGGCTTATATTCAGTATCAAATTCTACGACCAACAGATATCGTATTGGAAATAACGATATATATATATCTATATCTTTCAAATTTCCATAACAACATCTGTATAATCACGAAATCCAACATCGAAATATTCCGAAGACAATTTCGATTCAAATCCATTCCAATGCAATCATTGGAAATTTTGGTTATTTTCAAAACCATTTCAAATTCAATTTATTTATTTAAAAATAAATAGAATTATAATTCTAGTTCAAAACTAGTTTATTTCGATAAAAATCTATTTTTATCTTTTCAAATATGGAGTTTTTCATCCCAATTCTTTCTAAATCATTTCTTATGATTTTACACAAATTATTACTATTTTTAATAATTTTATCAAGGCCCGTACAGTCGATTTCCATCAACGGCCATCGAACTGCACTTACAGCGACCTTTTCCAAATTTGATTTGGACATAATTCCAAATCCAACCGTTAGATTTCTAATTTCTAATATTCATTAGAAAGCTCTTTTCGATACGAACCCAACGGTTCCGGTTTTAGGAGAATCCGACGGTCGGATCTCCCGTAATCTCCGTTTGAAATAAATGGTCGAAATTTTCGAACTGCCGCGGCGCGGCGCGTTCTATTCAGGCCATTATATTATACATATAATATATATTTCGTCGATTTCTATTTAAAACGAATTTTATAAATCGTTTTAATTTCGTTTCAAAAACATTTTCAACTTCCATTTTAATTCGAATCAAAATTGAATTTTCCCTATAAATTCGTTTTTAAAATTCATTTCTATTTAATTCAAATTTCAATTCAATTTGAATTCATTTCAATTCGTTTTCAAATCAATTCGAATTCGTTTTCAATTCGATTCAATTCAAAGTGGTTTTCTATTCGATTCAAATTCGTTATACATTCAATTGAAATCAAATTCGTTTTCTATTCAATTCATTTCGAAATCATTTTCAATTCAATTCATTTCGAAATCGTTTTCAATTCAATTCATTTCGAAATCGTTTTCAATTCAATTCATTTCGAAATCGTTTTCAATTCAATTCATTTCGAAATCGTTTTTTTCAATATTCATTTCGAAATCGTTTTTCAATATTCATTTCGAAATGAATAATCGGTATAAATATCGTTCACGTCAAAATGGCGTCAATCTAACCAACACGGCTTCATACATTTCTATTTTCAAATATTCTATTCAACAAATGAATATTTATTTTTGTCAACACACGACTAATCTCAACGAATGAGTACTGTCCACGTGTGACTATTTTTGTTAAATTATTTCGTTCAACACATGACTAATCTCAACGGATGAGTACGGTCAACACATGAACTTTTATTTTATAGTGACAAAGGTATAAATTTTATTGTTAAAATATTTCGTTCAACACAAGACTAATCTCAACGGATGAGTACAGTCAACACATGAACTTTTATTTTATAAAATTCTTTATTTTCTAAATTGGAATGAGGCCCAATCAATTACCATATAAAGTTAATTATATCGGTTTTCATACAACACATGTATATAATAGCATTGAAAAATAATCAACCATCAACCAAAGTGCACTACACTGTATAAGCATCAAATATAGATATATAACGCTTATAACAGCCTGTCAATCTATCGATCGACATATTTAATCAATCAGGATGAGTGAACTTCATATTTCATCCCAACACCCGTGTGGGGTTTCAAACAATCAACTAAATATTTTATTCGTGCAGTTGGGCGATGTGTAAAATTTATCGACCCAATCAATGTCCTTCAAATAGGTGTACATAAACAAACCGTCTGGTTTGTAAATGAATATTTATTTATTCACATTCACGTTAAAAATTATATTTTTAACGATAAAACATTTTATTCCAACATATGAATTTCTATTCAGTTCGTTCTTTAAATAAAATGATATTTTTATTTTTCTAACATATTTTAGAAAATTTCGGCGGCATAACGGCACGATACTAGAAATGGGACAAGGCCTAGCCTTATCCCCGGTCTAGTGAAGGCCCACGCCATTCACACATCAATCAAAATCACCAAACAACCAAATTCAAATTAGATCATCTAACTAATCTATGCAACCAAACAAACAAGTCCATGGTCTGTGGACGATTGTGTCGGGTGCTACTAAACACCGTCTGCATCCTAGTATATATGTATAAATAGAAAAAGAAATTGAGAGGTGAGAAATTCTCACCGATAGCTATCCAATCATCTTGACTCTTCTTTGATAGAAATCTTCGCCATTCTCGCATTTTGTCGCTTTCGTTGTCCGCTTTCACTACATATGTAAAAATCACATTTTTATTTGTTCACTTTCAATTTAAAAATCATATTTTTACTATGCTATTCAATATATAAAAATCGAATTTTTACTTCGCTATCATATAGATAAAATTCCATTTCAAAAATATAGATTTCGCATTTTTACATCTAAAAATTTCGCCTTTTCCATTTTAAAGATTTCAACTTTTCCATTTTAAAGATTTCGACTTTTCTATTTTAAAGATTTCGACTTTTCTATTTTAAAGATTTCAACTTTTCTATTTTAAAGATTTCAACTTTTCTATTTTAAAGATTTCAACTTTTCTATTTTAAAGATTTCAACTTTTCTATTTTACTACCTATATAAAGGTGATATTTTCACTATCTTACCTATATGAAAATCATATTTTTATATTTCTACAATATAAAAGATTGTATTTTTATTATCTATATAATATGAAAATTAAATTTTCAACCTTTACATACGATAAAAATTATATTTTTAACCTTTCTATATAATAAAAATTATATTTTTCTCCTATAAAAATCCTATTTTTATTATCGCCATTATATAAAAATTCCACCTTTCATTTATTTAAAAATCTTATCTTTATTATCTTAAAAATCCTTTCATAAAACAAAATCCTAACTTTTAAATAAATAGTTTTATAACTAAAATCAGTTTTAAATGTTAAATAAAATAAAATAAAACATAAAAGAAAATTAGAAACTCACCTTGATTTTTGGAGGGGGAGGGGGGTTCAGTGCGCCGGCCTGGAGAAAGAGGGGGTGTCGGAAGTTGACCCAGGCGGTGGTGCAGTGTCGGACGGAGGGGATAGGGGCGATGCGGGTTGGGGGGGCGCAGCTAGGGCTCGAGGTTTGGGGGTCTTCGGGTTACAGGAGGGAGGGAATATGGAGGCGAGAGAAGACTGGAGGGAGGATCGAGAGGAGGAGAGGAAGAAGGAGAGGGAGCGGCGGCTAGTGGGGTGGTGATCGACGTGGTGGCGGGCGGCTTCGAGATCGACGGGGCGAATCGATTTTCTTTTTTTTTTCTCTGTGGAAATGATGAATCAGGGGGGCCAGAACGAATAAAAGGGGGAGAAGGATTTTTTATTTATTTATTTATTTTATTTTTATTTTTTATTCACATAAAGCAACTTTTTCTATCGACCTCGAAACAAGGCCCACCGCCTGTCGTCCATAGCGTTTCACCCCCATTCCGAACACAATGGGATGTGTATCGCAAGCTGATTCGATCGTTACAATCAGTTTCCGTTAAATTTACATTTAAATCACTATATTGAATTTTAAACGTACATTTCAAATTACCGGGGTCACATACTAACTAGAAAAATTCCCGAAAAATATTTTCTAGCTTCGTATTGCCGATACGGTCCTAACAAAACTAGTTTCGTCGAATTCTGAGACCGTATGAAATATGGCCAATTCCCAGTCGATTAAAATCAACTAAAACTGGTCAAACGCGTTTTCCTTTGCCACGCTCACATATTGATTCGAAAAATTATGAAATTTGGAATCTAGCAATAACTTGACACTGCGGATCCAACAAAACTGGTTTCGTCGAAATCCGAGGTCATTTGCAAAATTCCCATTTTTAAGGGCCTGAATTCCATAGCGACTATTCAGAATTTTCAACTGGACATATCTTTTGATTCCTGCTATGAAATCTTGATTTTTCGGATTCGTTGGAAAGATATCATCAATAAGATCCTAATGTTTTTGGTTTCACAAAAATCCGGATTGTTTTGCACCCGGTACATTCAATTAAAGTTTGAAATCGATTTATCGAACTACCGCGCCATTTTCAATTCTATTTATAATTATATATAAATATTTATATTCTAACGACGGCGTATATAATATATACGTTCTAATTATATTCAAAATAAATTTCTCATCGATATTATTTAAAATAATCTATTTTAAATATTCAAAATTCGCTAAAATAGCCAAAATAAAAATTTTAAACTGGCTCAGAATTTCCGGGTTATTACAAAGCCAGAGATGAATTTTCGTTTTATTGTGATTGTGATCCAGATTATAATAAGTAGAGGCTTTGAGATGAGTTGGGTGCCAATGCTATGTATGCCTAGTGAGAAGTTCAGAGCACTAGTAGAGTCTTATTAGATAGATTATTCATGGCTTTTTCATAAATTTTGCTGGAGGAGCAGAGTAGCGAATAAAGGATTTATGTAAAAGTCGTAATTTATCTTCTAATTGAACAATTTTGAGTCTTCTATTTTGTTGAAGATTTTAAATTCTATGATCGCTCTAGAGGTTTCTTACATTTTTATCTGGATCTAAAATTTCTAATTTATCCCCTGTTTACTATCATTAATATCCTTGTGATGTTAGTTGTTGATGTTGTGATTTATGACATAAAATCACATACGTTGATAGAGACGATGCGTGGATGTGCTTGGCGGTAGAGGAGATGGTGCAGCAATAGAAAGAAGGTTAGAAGGAGCAGTTTGGCGTTTGAGCGGATTTATTGCTGGATTTTGACCCGGTCTTTCTATGACTTATCTGCAAGTATTATGGGGATATATTCCTAATATATCTCTAAGAGGAAAATTGGATATTTTTCCTAGGCCTTCTATTCTCCTATAAAAGCAGTACATTGAGTTGGATTAATGTATGACCGAATAGAGTGGCGGCTGCGTGCCTCTAGGGCTTGGTGCCCTAGAGATGATTGGTGCCCCCGGTTAATCCAAGGCTTAGCCGTCGTTCTTCATTGTTCTCCTTCTCCAACAAAGTGTGTTAGTCATCTAGATATTCTTTCTCTTTCTCAATAAGGTTATTGATTCTTGTAATTTTGTTTATTGTTGGTTTTGATCCATTGAGTAAACAAAATTTGTTTTTGTGAATCAATAAAGAGGGTGACTGGGTGGAATATCTTGTGTTTGTGCATGTGATTTTATATTTGTGTTTGTTTCCATAGAAATCATCTTTAAGTAATTGGGTGAATAAGATCATGGTCGCTTCCGCAAAGGCATAGTTTTCATAGCAGTTGAAATGTAACCAATGCTTCAGGTATTTGTAGAATGAGTGAAAGTACTCTACGTTGTATGGAAACAATATTCTTTAATTAAGGCTGTTAGTTTTACCATATACCAATCCTTCTGATTAAAGGAGAATGAATGACAAATATAATAGTACTCAACAATGTTAATTATTATTAATGATAATTGTACCTTAATGTTATTTATATAAGTAACGTAGTTCAATAATATTTGATTTATTTATTACATTTATTTTTCATCATCTTCGATTACATATTCACAAATATGATGATATGTTTCGAGCTCATGTTTGTTTGATTTATCATTTTATTATCAAACTGACTTACGTGTTTAAAACTTAGTCTAATTTGATGTACAATTTTCTTAATATTTTCATTTTTCTTTTCAATGCACTTAACTTGTCATCGAATTCGAAATTGAAAGAAAAAATTAACAAAAACATTTCTCATAATATTTTTATTTTTATTTTTTGTAGTAATATTTTGCTATGTTTGATCAAAATTTATATAAAACTAGATTTTTTTTTTTTTTTAAATAATTCAACCAAACGGTCGGTTTTTCCACCGTTGTAAGGTAATACTAGTAATACTATATGGATTAGAAAATATGCATTAAAAAAAAGCCCCTCGTGTTGCACGCTGTATTAATTTATAGTAATTCTGACTGAAAATACCGACAAACTGAAATTCTGCAAATCCTATACCGAAATAATTCCGACCAAAGTTACCAGCAAACAAAATAAAAATAAAAATGGAAGAGCACATCCTATACGCTGCCGCACTAACGGGAATGTACATCTCCGCCTTCTACAACCTCATCTCGCTCCCCTTCAAGTCCTCTCCCTACGGTAAATATTTCCCCCGCGGCGCCGCCTCCCTCCCAGCATCGCTCGCCTGGTTCATAATGGAATCTCCAACCGTATTTATGACAATCTCTGTCTACCCTTTCGGCCGCCATGCGCTTCACCCCATCTCTCTCCTCCTCCTCTTCCTCTACCTCATCCACTACTGTAACAGAACCCTCGTTTATCCGCTCAGGTTGAGGAAGGGAGCCAATAGGTTTCCCGTAGCTGTTTTCCTCGCCGCGTTTTCCTTCAACTTCTTCAATGCGTATGTTCAGACGCGCTCGTTTTCGCATTATTCCGTGTATGAGGAGCCTCTTTCCATTTGGGTGAGAACTCTTAAGTATTTGCTTTCTTCTAAAGGAACTAGTTGATATTTGGATTTTATGGAACTATGAAGAATTATGTATTTTACAGTGTGCTTAACTACTTGATGATTCTCTTTTCTCCATATATACCTAATGACACTGCCCAAAGTAAGGATCCACTAACATTCCATTTAATTAACTAAAACCTTCAGCATTTTATATAAAGAGATCTCTGTGTTTTCAAACTGTTAACTGTAATGGATGATCCGGAAAAACGTATGTGGTGATTTAACATGGCATGTGCTTTGAAGTCATGGACTATACACCATTAAAGGCTTCATACTATTACTGGTTTTGAAATTGCTGTCTAGGCATACGTATTATCTCTCTATTTCGTCTTCATGTTTGTTTGATGTCCTGTATGTTCAGTAATACCAATGCTTAACCTTTTAGAAGCATATATCGAATCCTCTGTTTTTAGTTGAATCAATATGTTAGTTGAGCAGTAACACTTTTATTTTGTGGTTGGAATGCCCTTACGGCATTTATTATGCTATTTTGTTATCAGTGCCTTTGTTCTCCATCTTGGAGGAAAGTAAGATTCTCAATATCCACACATGCAATATGTTTCACTGGTTTGAACATGTCTGCGTATCATTTCAATAATCTTATTCCAAAAATTCAGATGGTCATAGCCTTGCAAGAATGTTAAGGATAATCATTTTATCACTGAAAACCAAGTAACTTGTGGGTTAGCAGCATAAATCGATGATAAATTTATAAAACTTATGTATACTGAAGCTTGAGATATTTAGAGGTTTAAAGCCACTAGTATAGAGATGGTTGGGGAAAGGCCTTTGATGATTTATGCTGTGCATTTCAAGATTTTTGCTTTCTTTATTTTTTTTCTAGCTAAGTAAGATAATGTGGGAAATACACATACTGAACAGGTAAAGGTGAGAGTATTGACAGGGGTGATGGTGTTTGCATGGGGGATGTGGGTGAATGTAAAGTCAGATTTGGCGCTATTACGGCTTAAGAAAGAGAGTGGAGGGTACAAAGTGCCAAGAGGTGGGTGGTTTGAGTATGTCTGCAATCCAAATTACATGGGAGAGGCGGCAGAGTGGTTCGGATGGGCAATGGTGGCGTGGTCTCCGGCGGCTTGGGGCTTCTTCTTTTACACATGCTCCAATTTGGTGCCGAGAGCTTGTTCTAATTTGAAGTGGTACAAAGAGAAATTTGGGGAGGACTATCCCAAGTCAATGAAGGCCATTTTGCCTTTTCTTTACTGAGATTAGAGATGTTATTTCACCTTAATTTGGTTTCAACTGAGGTTGTATTTTTTTACTAGCTAAGGTTAAATAAAATCTCTTTTGACTTGGTGAATGCAATGGCGTGGGTGTTGTCATTGTATGTAAGACAGCATCCCAACCACAGAATATCATATCTGAGATTCATAAAGTCGGGTATGTTACCCTGATGGCTTCCATGTAAGAATTGATAACAAAATGTAATTTTGATGACAGACAAAGGATTAAGATAATATTAGTGCTGCTGTTATCATTAGTTTTTTCTTAGTGCTTACTTTATTTTTGGTTTTCTTGGTTGGAAGAATATGTAACCTTCATATGTAAGTTATTAACGGACAGCTGTATAATGCTTTGTTCCATTATATAAGGAGCTTATTTGTATTGTAAAACAATTAAACTGTCAGTAGTGTAATATTTCTATAAAAATAAACTTGCATTCTCCTTTAATGGCTATCTTTTTCGCACTTTCTTTTTCTTCAAATCTCATTACTAACTAAAAATATTAAGTCAGAGCCAAGAAAAGAAAGGATACAAAAACTGCTTAAGTTATGTAAGTTCTCTTATCTCTTTATTTTAATTCCTGGAAATATTATATTTAATCTGCCGTCAAAGAAGCAAGATATTTTCAGGAATTAAAATAAAGAAAAAGAGAACATACGTAGCTTAAGCAGTTCTTGTATCATTTTTTTCCTTGGCTCTGACTTAATATTTAGTTGCTTCTGTTGGAAACAATGGTTTGGCTGAGTCGTGAACTAGGTCGCTTTCTTGAAGACGTTTCGGCGATCTACTCAAGGTGCAAAGTAGTTCGTACTGTTCGCCGCCGCCTCTGGGATAAAACAGCCTCTTCCTTGTTTTTCTTTAATATATCAGATCATTTGCACATATGAATCCGACTCAGTTTGCACTCTAAAAATAATACTGCTCATGTATATTTTTCTTTCTATTTTTTTTTTTCAAAAGAGTGGTGGAAGAGAAGATAGAGAAAAAATATGTTTTCTTTCTGTGGAAAAGGAAGAGAGAGAGATTTTTCTTCTATATTCTGTATTCTATGTTCTGTGTATTTCCTGGTCTATGACCAAGTTCTTATATAGAAGAAATTATAGCTATTCTAGTGGGAGGAGAATTGAACTGCAATTAATGTCATATTAAATGAAAGAAACGTTCAAAAGAAATTTGCAATATGTCAATTGCATACGTTTCAAAAAGAGATGAATGTTAATAAAAATTAATTTATTACCATTCATTGCAATTTGTTAATTTTATTTATATTTTGTAACAGCTCAATCAAATACATGTATATATATATATATATATATATATATATATATATATATATATATATATATATACACACACACACATACATACACACACACACACCCATAACTGTTATGCAAATGTAACAGCTCCAAAATAAAATTACTGATACAAAATATAATACCGTTTATAACTTCTAACGGCTCTATGCATTAATGGCTCATAAATACATTTATATGTATGTAAATATATTACCGTTAGAGAATTTCAACGACTCTATTACATTAATGGTTCAAATATATGTTACCGTTATTAATTTACAACGCCTCAATTTTTTATTTATTCTTAATTTTTGTTAACAAATTCACAAAATATTCCAACAATCCCCCACTTGAATTTCTTAAAAAAATATTTTTGAGCAGTTCATTAAAAATACATAAGATTGTGCATAAACAAAGGTGTCATCCGACTTGAACCTTTGCATAGTGAGTAAGATTCAGTTTTTACTAGAGTGACACGTAGTCTTGAACTCTATCCCTGACATCAAACCACACACAACCTTTCTAGAGTACAATCAAATAAGCCCGTGCATTTATGGCCATGCGCGTCTATCACAGTTTAGTGAACGCTCTAGGAACCTTGCCCAAAACTCCATAAGAAACGACAACATTTCCACATTCACACAGGTGGGTCTATCAAGAGTACTCCTGAAGGTAGGTACTCCACTCCAAATAGAGTATAGATCTCACTAAGAGTTTCTGTTAACTCATCCTCTAATCACTTCAGGAATACATTCTTCTTAATATATAAATTTAGCATGTTCATCTACTTTCACTACACAACTTGTTTTTACCCATTGAACCTAGTTCTCGGGATCTCCAGTCATTTAGGTCGGGTTACCATTGTGCGTGATTCCACAATCTAAGGGCAATAGTCCCATTCTTTCAGAATCATTAAGGACTTTCTTTCTGGCCAGTCCTTTCGTCAAAGAATCTGCCAAAGTATCGTCACTTCATATGTGATGTTCTCTAACAATACTGTGCATACGACTGTTATTTCTTACCGTTGTAATATCGGTTCTGTCCTTTTTTTTAACAGCCGTCAAATTGTCATCACTACATATGTGATGTTCTCTTACAGTGTTGTGCTTACGACTGTCGTCTTATACCATTGTAATAACGGTTCTGAAATTTTTGCAATAGCCGCGGAACTATCGCAATAGATTACACCATGGTGTCAATTTTCCATATGGAGATCTTCACTAGCAGATTTCTTTAGTTCTCTGCTTCTTCACTAGTTGTAGCTAGTGTTATTATCTCAGTCTCTATATAATATACTGAGTCAAAATAGTATGTTTCCTGGATTTTTCAAGAAACAACTCCTCCAGCAATGCTAAATATATATAGCCACTGGTCGCTTTTGAATCATCAGATTAAGTATTCCAGTCTGCATCAAAATATCCTTCAAGTATAGCTGGAAACTTTTCATAATGTAATCCAATGTTCATGATTTATTTTAGTTGTAATCCAAGGCTTATGGTTTATTTTAGGTATCTCATGACCCTCTCAATAACATGTTAATGCTCTATACTAGGTCTAATGATAAACGTGCATAATAATACCACGACATTGGCAGTGTCGGGTCTAATACAATCATTGGCAAACCGAAGGCTGTCAATGATGCTCTCATAGTCATATTGTCTTACACCTTTACTAGTGTTTTTAAATAGCTTCACACTGGGATTATATGGTGTTCATGCAGGTTTATAATCAAAGTAATTGTATTTCTTTAGAATCTTCTCAAAATAATGAGATTGATCCAAAGAAAGTTCTTTTTGAATCTAGTAATCTTAATACCATGGTTTCCATTCGTCTAACTTAGATCTTTTATATCGATGTTGACACTTAGTAAGGATTTAACAATGTTTATGACATGAATGTTTGACCCAAAAATAAATAGGTCATCTGCATATAAACATATAATAGTACAAATGTCATTTTCAGATTTATAATAAATGCATTTGTCACTGTCATTAACTTTAAATCCATGTGGGATTATGAAGTTATCAAAATTTTCATGCCATTTCTTATGTGTTAGTTTTAAACCATATAATGATTAATCTAATTCGCAAATTTATGTTCTTGACTATGAACTATAAATTATTCAAATTGGCCCATATAAATTTCCTGTTTCAATTCATCATCTAAAAAATGCAATTTTTACATCCATTTTTTTTTTATTTCGAAATTATGCAAGTGAAGTAATGCTTAAATGGATGTAGCTCCAATTACAGGAGAAATGATGCCAATAAATTATATATCTTTCCTTACATAATTTACCTATTAAATATGCTACATATTTATCATTTGTGCCTTCATATTTTAATTTCCTTTTAAGCACTCGTTTAATTTTTTTTCTAGATTTACACCAAGTGATAAATTCACTAAATGTCAAGTCTTATTAGATTCGAAAGAATCTAACCCATCATTTATAGCCTCTTGCCAAAGAATTGGCATTTAAGTAAGATAGGCCTCTTGGAGGTTTTTAGGGGATTCTCTTTTAGAGTAGAGGAACAGAAAATATATATATAAACCGAGATCTTTTGCCTTTCTTTTTCTCTTTCTAGATCCATCATTAAGAAAAAAAATTAACATTTATTTAGGGCATTACAAAAGTAGGAAAGTAGCAAGTCAAATTAATACCTAAATAAATGTTATTCTCGAATAGTTGAAAGCAACCCCCACTATTAAAAGAAACCCTCACTATTAAGAGAAACCCCCACTATTTTTCTCAAACTAAAAACCACAATATATGATTCTTCAATTGTGTATGCATTTATTGTTAAATAAATGTCATTACAATTAATGTTATTTCCTATAACATTTTCTAAATTCACATTTAATTAGTGTCAACTTTTAGTAGTGACATCTTTTAAATTTACGCATATGAAGTATGTCAATATATTTTGATGCAAGAACTTGTTCATCATATTAATGTCAATTCTTAATGACATTATCAAATAACATACGCATTATATTAATGTCAAATATTTAGTGACATTTCCAAATATATGCGTTATATTAATGTCAATTCTTACTGACATTTTCAAATAACATACGCATTCTATTAATGTCAAAATTTTTAATGATATTTTCAAATAATATATGCGTTCTATTAATGTCAATTTATTTTGACATTTCCAAATAAATATATGCATTTCAATAATGCCAAAATTTTAATGACATTTTCCAAATAAATATGCACTTAATTAATGTCAATTTATAATAAAGACATTTTCCAAAATTTACAGTCAAATAGTGCCTATTCTAATGACACTTTCAAAACAAATTCCCTTTAATTACTATTGTTCATAGGTTGTAAATAGCAACATTGGAACAATCGTCAATAATTGTAATATGATACTGATTTTGAGCACAAGCTCATTACTTCAATTAGCTCTCACATGGAATAAATCTGAAATTCAGATTTTCTAATAAAGAAAAAAAAATCTTCCAAAATCATTATATATGATCAAAAGTAAACAATTAATCTTATACCAATATTTAAACTCTATTACAACTTTAAATTCACTAATTGAATTTTACTATAATGTTAATCACTGATCAAATGTGATTACTCTCATTCATTATATCATTAAATGTTGTTTAATAACATTTACATACAATTAAATGTTCAATTACAAACATTTTATTGCCTCATTTAAAATTCTCTAAACAAAAAGGACAAGTTTCTAAATATATGCTTCTTGTAATAGTTTTTTTTTCCTTTTACTAATTTTACCGATTAGTAAACTATTAATATGCACCTTAATAAATCATACAAGCACTTTCACACGGTTCTCTAAAACAGTTGTTTTAGCTTAACATGAATGAATATAACATCACAATCTTTAGTTAACAATATACTTATATTTATATTGTTTTCTTAATCTTAATCAATCTTAGACCAAATTTATTCCATTCAAAATTAATTTCAGGACTTATAAGATTAACTATTGTTTTCCAATAGTCTCTAATTGATTTTTCTTAATTAGCAAGTCGATGCATAATCCAAAATAATAATAATAGACAAATTCTTTTCAAACTCAGAGCAGTTTTTCAATTATAACAGCAATATAACTGTTCATATAAAGTCATACCTTTGGAGATGATATCAAAAGCTATTTCAAAGCTTATGTGATGCATCTCTACTAACCATTGAAAAACTGAAACTTGGATGATGGGGCAGCATCGTCAAGATTTGCAGTCGAAGCCATTGTTTTTCGAGTAACGTCTTCAAATTGTTGGAAACAATGGTTTGGCTGAGTCGTGGACTAGGTCACTTTCTTGAAGACGTTTCGGCGATCTACTCAAGGTGCAAAGTAGTTCGTACTGTTCGCCGCCGCCTCTGGGACAAAACAGCCTCTTCCTTGTTTTTCTTTAATATATCGGATCATTTGCACATATGAATCCGACTCAGTTTGCACTCTAAAAATAATACTGCTCATGTATATTTTTCTTTCTATTTTTTCAAAAGAGTGGTGGAAGAGAAGATAGAGAAAAAATATGTTTTCTTTTGTGGAAGAGGAAGAGAGAGAGAGAGATTTTTCTTCTATATTCTGTATTCTATGTTCTGTGTATTTTCTGGTCTATGACCAAGTTCTTATACAGAAGAAATTATAGCTATTCTAGTGGGAGGAGAATTGAACGACAATTAATGTCATATTAAATGAAAGAAACGTTCAAAAGAAATTTGCAATATGTCAATTGCATACGTTTCAAAAAGAGATGAATGTTAATAAAAATTAATTTATTACCATTCATTGCAATTTGTTAATTTTATTTATATTTTGTAACAGCTCAATCAAATACATGTATGTATATATATATTTATATATATACACACACACACACCCATAACTGTTATGCAAATGTAACAGCTCCAAAATAAATTACTGATACAACATATAATACCGTTTATAACTTCTAACGGCTCTATGCATTAATGGCTCATAAATACATTTATATGTATGTTAATATATTACCGTTAGAGAATTTCAACGACTCTATTACATTAATTGCATTACAATAATGGTTCAAATGTATGTTACCATTATTAATTTACAACGGCTCAATTTTTTATTTATTCTTAATTTTTGTTAATAAATTCACAAAATATTCCAACAGCTTCTGATATTTGAAGAGAAAGAAAGTATGAAGAAGATAGTCATTAAAGGAGAATGCAAGTTTATTTCTTATAGAGATATTACAATACTGATAGTTCATTGCTTTTACAATACAAATAAGCCTTATATAATGAAGCAAAGCATAATACAGATATCCGTTAATAATATATATCTGAAGGTTACATTTTTTCCATCCAAGAAAAGCAAAAATAAAGCAAGCGCTAAGAAAAAGAAAATAACAAAGGTAGCACTAATATTATCCTTTTCCTTTGTCTGTCATTTCCTTTATAAACTAAGCACTGAGAAAAAGAAAATAATAAAGGTATCACTATCCCATTCCTTCGTGTGAAAGCAAATAATAAAGGTAGCACTAACAATATCATCCCTTTCATTCGTCTGTAGCTTCCTTTATAATTAGATTCCAACTATGTAAAGTAGATATTTATGTCATTTCTATCAATTCACTATGTCATGTATTCATCCATATGTGGACAAGCCGGTAGACTCCACTTCATCTCTTTCTTCATCAATTTGTTTTTTGTATTTCTTTTGCCCTTTTCTGTAACTTATGACCATAGAGGATTCCGGGTGATACACGTCATACCCTTTGTAATTCATTATGCATTCTTCTAGGCATTTTATGACAAATATTTTCATAACAAGGGTTTCTGCGTATAAGTATAGTTTATCATTATCTCAGTCTTGGTCATAAGCAATTCTAGACGCTCTGTATTTTTATATATTTTTTATATATATTTGTTCATTGATGTTTAAGAGTATTTTGTTTAGACAAAAAATTTCACTCCAATCTTCATAATCAAGGTCTAAAAATCTTGCTTTAATTTGGATTACGTGTTTTGTGGGCTCAAAAATTATTTTTCCAAAATGTGGTGGAATGGATTTGAAATCCATACATATATCTGTGGCCAAAACATTTACTAAGTGTTCAGCTATATTTTCAATAGGTTCAGGTAATTCTCCCTTAATCCATTCATTGTCAAAGTATATCGTTTTAACCAAACCATAATTTATGATCATACTTGGATCATATGTAATTCCTTTATGGATAAGATATTTGTTGTATTATGTGAGGTTTAGACTGATTTGTGGTATTGCACAGATTTTGGTATATGAGTAATTGGACGGTGTGCTGAGGCAATTTTCATATTGGTTTGTGCATGGAACATTGGAATTTCTTAAAATTTCCCAATAGATTTGTAACCCTTCTGTTTTTGTTCCTGAAATTTTAGAGAAGAAGTTGCAGGCTTGATTTGAAGTTTATGGGAGAAATTTCTAATGGATGTTGTATGAAGTACAACTCTTTTTTCAATTATTCTGAGAAGTTTGGAAATGTTATAGGCTTTTGGCTTTGGGTTTGGATATTTGTGGTTTGCCTTGGAGTTCCTAGATTGGTTAATTTGTTAAGTTTTATGGCTTTTATTATACTGGCAAATGAGAATTTTTTTGGTCTGAGGCTATAGCTAAAGAGGATTCAGAAAGATCATCTTTAATTTGTTTGCCTAAGGATATTTGTGAGATACTTTGTATATATTCAGAAACAACATATTCTTTTCCGAACCTTTTTTGAAGCTCAATTCTAGAAACTTCAAATGTACTGTATTCTTTGTATAGTGGTTGTCCATATCTGGGATTTTGTTCTAAGAATTTTATTTTTGTAATCATTTGTTCGCATGTGGTATATATACCAGCATCAGAACCTGTAAATAGTGCATAGTAGAGATATATTGTCTCTGCCTCTTTTGTGAACATAACTACTAAGGTATATAATACACTTAGCTTCTGTTTGTTTGATTATTTGGGAGTCTTCATCTTACATATATTGTCAAGGACTATTTGTTGTTGTTCTGTAATCTTTTCCTTTTTGACAAAATGATTTGCTTCATATGTCAGCAGATGCTTTGTAAAATCGAATTCTTCCATTATCTGCAAAATAAGCTGTAACATCCCATGAATCTCGACAATTTAGCTATTGAATTTAATTTAATTATTGAATTTAGAATAGTTTTAAAATTATAGTTAAATGATAAACATAACTAAGAATGTATTTTTTTAGAAATTAAAATATGAAATCAATTTATATTTAGTTTACCGTTCATACACCATAAAAGTGAGATAAATGCATGTTTCCGTTTATATTTAATTTACCGTCCATACACCATAAATGTGAGATAAATGCATGTTTCCATTAATATTTGATTTACCGTTCACACACCACAAATGTGAGATAAATATACGTTCCTATTTGTATTTAATTTACCGTTCATACACCATGATATAAATGCATGCAAATTACCCTTCGAAACCTTGAAGGGAAGATTAAAAAAAAGGAAGTTAAAAGAAAAATGGAACAAACATGCGTCGAAAGGGCATGCAATTAATATTTCTTGCCATTTTTTCTATTCTTATCTGTACGTTTCCTCCTCTTCCCACTTGCGTTTCTTCTTCTTTTCTTTTATTAAATTTAGCCCTCTCTACTCTTCTTTCCTTTCACTTCAAATATATAAAGCCTCCAACACAAAACGTGTGTACCCGAAATTTCTAAACCAATTTAAAAATTTTATTTTAGCTATTTTAATTGTTTTGAATATTCAAAATGATTTATTCTAAATAATAACGACAAAAAATTTATTTGAATCGAAGTTAGAACATATAAATATAAAATTTAATTAAAAGGAGTTTGAAATGGCGCGGTAGTTTGAAAATTCGATTTTTAATTTCAAATGAATGTACAAAATTCAAAATAAATTGGATTTCAGTAAAATTAGAAACATTAGAATCTTTTTAATTATATCTTTCTAATGAATGTGAAAATTTCAAATTTCATAATATAAATTGAAAGTATGTCCAGTTTAAAATCTAAAATACTCACTATGGAATTTATATATATATTAGTATTATATATAACCCTTAAAAATAGCCATTTTGTAAACGACCTCCGTTTTCGACGAAACCACCTTTGTTGGATTCAGAATGTCAAATTATAGTTAGATTTCAAATTTCATAATTTTTGGAATTAATACATGAGCGCAGTGAATTTAAGCGCGTTTGGTAATTTCAGTTTGAATTTAATCGACTGGAAAAAGGTCATTTTTCAAACTGTCTCCAAATTCGAGGAAATTAGTTTTGTTAGGACCGTATCGTCAAAACATAGCTAGATTTTTTTCTGTAATTTTTTGAGTCAGTATGTGTTAGATCAAAATTTGGATCTAACACCCAAATTGTTCTGATTCGTAAAGAATGATAACTAGAGTATGAAGAAAAAGCAGAAAACACACAGAATTTATAGTGGTTCGGCGTTAACGAGCCTACGTCCACTTTATATGTTATCGATTATACTTTGAATGCTAGTACAATCAATGATTTCTCTCAAACTCACTCTTACAATTATGATTTCTTTCAGTAATCTCGAAGTAAAACTGATGAGAAATAGTGGTATGACAGCAATGGTGGAATCAGTGCTCAATACTACCAAAAGATCCTGAAAAATGCCAGTCTCTGGGCTATTTATAGCTGATTCTGTCAGGCGGTTCGCGGTCACACGTGGTGCAGATCCCGAGAAAATCGGATCGGATCGAGCGTTGAGGAGGAATTGGTCAATATGACAGTTGTGGACAGGTGTCGCGAGATCCATGCATTTCGGATCGCTGAAGACCCGCTCGTGGTTTGAACAAGTCAGAAGTTTTGCCACGTAGGAAGGGATCGGATCGGAGTGAGGTGGTGACATAGGTGCGGATCGGGTCGTGCTCCCCTGGGCGGATCGAGTCGTGCTCCCATGGACGAATCGGGTCGTGCTCTGCGCTGGCGATCCGAAGGGCGCGATCTGCGTGTGCGATCCGATCTTTGAGGAATGTAGTTCCATACTTTCTTCTTGTGTGTGAACCTTGGTGGCTTGGTCAAAAAGCTAGCCAACATTTTGCCCCCTCGAAGTATGTTTTATCGAGGATGGAACATGCTTCGTAATTGCGAACTTATCTTTTCACGGAACGGTGTGAATTAGTAGTCATGTCTGTTTGAAAAGTCATGTTGCTTCGGAAAGTCGCGTTCTTTGACTGATATAAATATCAGTATAGTCTTCAACTATTTCCTTGTTAACCGAATAATTTTTATTTGGATTTTTTTTTTAAAAAAACTTCGTTGTCGAATCGCCAGGTAGATCTCTGAATTTTTTTTCTCGGATCGCATCGTTACATCGTGATCCATGGGTGCGTCCTTCACCACGATCCGGTTAACAAGCGGGCTTCCTTTTTTAGATTACACGGCCTTGGCGGAGTGGGCTTTATCATGGATCGTGGTGGGCTTCAGCTCGCGGCCCGTTCGGATCGAATTAAACAAAGAATGGGATACTAACGGTCACGGTTTTCTCTATATAAACCCGAACCCTCTTCACTCTTCTCCCTTCTTTCTTCGTTTTGTTGCCGCCAGCCTTTAATTTCTTCTTCCAATCTCTAATTCGCGATCCCTCCCCCGATTTAAGCTATGACAAACAGGTAATTATACTAGTAATGTTTCAACGTATCTCCCCTTTTCGTTTCCTTCCGATTTAACTGGTTTAAGAGGAGAAAATGGCGAGTTTTGGCGGTGGTCGAGGCTCTGGAGGCCGATGAGGAGCCATTAATCTCGCCGCTCGAGCTCGGAGGTGGACAGGAGGGAGGAAGAAGAAGAAGAAAGATAGAGCTGTCCTGGTCGGGTCGTGAGTGGAGTTTGGGTACGGGTCGTGACGATGGCGAGGCGATGGTTCATATGAGTGGCAAGTAGGAGGATTAGGGCTGGACAACGGATCAGATCGTGAGAAAGGTGGAGAATCGGTTCGTGGAGAATAGGAGGTGAGGTGGATCGCCAGGGGGTGTTCACGATCCGTTTGGGTAACGACATGGATCACGAGTCGAAACACTTTTCAATCCGAAGCCCTTCTTTGTACTAATGCTTTTTCACGAACCGGACCCTTCATCACGAACCGTCCACGTAGTGCGATCCGAACCCTGATTAACGATCCGTCCAATGAACAATCTGATGCACATGTTGAATAAGTAATGCGATGTTACTCTGATAAAACAATGAATAGTTAGGCTAGAGCCTTCACAACGGACTTTCTGGACTGGACAAAATGCATAATCTATCCGCGAACAACAACCAATGTCTTGATGATTTTGTTGACCTTCGTACTTTTCTTTAATGCACGCACAAGCACACACCGGCACTTGCACACACAGAGGGGATGGGTAATTATAATCTTATTTCTCATGTTTACTCGCCTAAACAGTAATGTCGGATAATCATTCCCCTTCAAGATCTGACACAGAGACGGATCCCGAGGTGTATGAGCATCTCAACCCCGAGGTTCTTCCATCTAATCCAGAGGGTGCAGATTCTGGATCCGAATATGAGACAGAAACAGAATCGAATCCGTCTGAGAGTACCTCGCTTGATGAAGAGTCAGAGGTAGATGGACGAGCTCCCGACGAAGTCCCTGGTGCAATAGAAATAGAGAAATTCACAGACTCTCTAGCTTCCAAACTCGATGACATAAGGCTTAAGAGAATTTGCTTGAGACATGGGATCCCTGGGATGATGTGAGGACACCCGGCAGCGAAGATAGACCTCACTTAGCTCCGGAAGGGTATATGACAGTCAGCCGACTCATGTGCTGGGTAGGAGCAATTCCTCTGTTTCCTCCAATCGTCATTGAGACCTTAAAATGATTGGGTATTGCTCCGATGCAGCTTCATCCCAATGCCTACGCGGCTCTATACACTCTATATATCGCATACGCGGAAATCCCGCATACCGAGCTCACATTTAAAGATCTAAAATTCTTTTATCTTTTCAAGCATCGCTCCTCGGCAACCCCAAATTTCTCTTTCTTCGAATCGGTAGCGAATAGGAAGGTTCTGTCTGACGGATACAGCAACATAGGGGATCCCAAGGCCGATTGGTTCTATATAAAGAGACAGGCTGGGTGTTCAAGAAGATGTCTTAAATCAAGTAAACTTTAAACTTTTGACTGAATAACTTATTTAAGAAATCAAAGCATTAACATGCCCCTTCTTTTTTTTCTCTAAGCAGATCACGCCTTTCCCAAGACGGAAGACTCGGTATACAATAATCGACGGTCTCTTCTTCTACAAAGCAAATCCGACTTTCTAAAGATCAAGAAGTGCAATACTGACGAGAACCTTCACAAGCATCGCCTTCTGGATATAAGGTTTGGACTTGGTGCAGGCGGCAAACCCTACAAATACGTGCCCCCAACGGAGGGAGAAGGAACGTCACGGGCAGCAGAAACAATTAAATTTCGTAAGAGTCCTTCCCCGATAATCATCCAGGACGACGAGGACCTAAACATATATAGAGGAGATGAGGCCCGTGGTGATAAGTCTAAGGAAATCCCAGTTTCTCCAGGGGGTTTCCCCTCAAGGGCCTCTCTTCCGATTGAACCTGCTGCTCCTGATGATTTAACAGAAGAACAACTATTTAAAGAGCTGAGCAAAATTCCTTTGCCTGATGATGTATACACACAGGGAGACTTTGAAGGGGAGCCATTTTTCCCTGTTTCTGAGGAAACAACTGTTCCAGTTGGAGAACGAGAAACTACTCAGATGAGCCTGACTTCGGGCCCTGGTCTGTTGGGGGGAATTATATGGGATGCACAAATCACACGCACTACCTGACCCCACTTTTTTATATCAACAGTATTCAGGATTTTAATATGCTCTTTTTTCTTTTGTAGAGAAGATGTCTCGCAGGCGATCTTATTCCTATCTATCTCTCCGTGAAGGTACACCCAGTCTTCATCCAAATCCTGAGCGTTCTCGCGGCCTTTCTCACAAGCCTACTTCTTCACAATCCCGGTCTCCATCAAAACCAACCTCTAGCAAGCTTCCCAGTTATTCGGTGCCACCTACAGAGGGTAAACAACTTCCCAAAGAATTAACCCCTCCGAAGAGTGCACCCTCTCACAGCAGGTTATCAAAAAGACACTACGAGCCCATGGATAAAAGCAAGGATCCAATCAAGGATTCTGAGAAGGAGAAAATTGACATTGTCCCTTCCAGCCAACAAGATTTGGTTGCCTCCGGGTCACGAGATTACATCCATGGTCCTGAGACTCAGGCTAAGCTGGAAAAGTTGCAAGAACAATTCCCTAACATCTTCTTCGAAAGGATGATGTTTGTTCCAGCCTTGGAACCAGTCCCTAGGAACTGGGATACTGAGGTCATCGGGCACATTCGCCATGTAGCCAGGCAGTATGAAGTGATGAAGAAACATGCTGTTAATCTTTCAGAGGTCATCCGCACGCTTAAAATGGAAGTACACAGATCCAAAGTGAAGATAGATAACAATGAAAGGGCCAGGGCAAAAATGGAGAAGGACTTAGAGGATGCACAATCTCTGCTTGCCTTGGCCCAACGAGACGCTAGAGCTTACAAAACAGAGCTGGAGGAGGCCAGGCAACGTTTCCATAATGAGCTTGATTCTAATAGCAAAGAGCGAGTGTTATTGAAGCAAGAAGTGGAAGATCTCAGGATGGCCAACTCTGAATTGAAAACAGCACAGGATCACTTCGAGGCCGAAAGAGCTGCTTGGGAGAAAGAAACGGCGAGTTTGAAGGAGAGTTTAGCTTTGGCCGAAGGAGAGAAAGTAATTCTGAATGAGCAAGTCTCGGATGCAGAGAGGTGCGCGGCTCTCGCCGAAAAGAATGTAGAAAGTGCCACTGAAATGGCTACTGCTTCTAACAACAAGCTCCTCGAGAGAGAAAAGGATATCGAAGGGTTTGAAGAGATGATATTTGACTTCCTCGGCCACGTCCTCAAAACCCGTAACATCTCGTGGATCCCGGACTACCACGTCACTTTAGCCAACATATGGGACGCCATTGTCGAGGGTGAGAAGCGGAGATTAGGAGTTGAAGAGATTGACGAAGATGAGCTGATGAGGACCATTCTGAGGGATAACGAGCCCGAGGATTTGGCAGAAGGCCGGCGCCTAATTCAAGAAGAAATGGAAAAGGAGAGTGCCCTGGCTAAGGGCAAAAACAAGATTGACGAAGGTTCGAGCTCAACTGTAGAGCCCAAGGCCTCCGGAGTTGAGGAATACAATCCCGATGATCCATTAATTCCTTTGGGCCTGACTCCTGTGGTTGTCGGAGCTTCTGCAGCTAGCCTGGATGGAGGATCAGCGGAAGGTATCTCCATTTTTTCCCCACAATTTGTCAAAGCAATTGTGAGTTGTCGTCGTCTGGTGGAGCAACCAATCGAATTAATAACATGTTTTCCTCATAATACAGGTGGCGGGCCCGTCGACAAGGATGTCGAGAAGAGGACAGAGGCGGAGAAGTTTGACGTCTCGCCTAGCGCCGGTGCTGATATACCGAAGCAGGCTGAAGGTACAACAGCGGAGAAGGGCATCCTGGCACCCAGTGCTGATGCTCCCAAGGATGACGAAACCATCAATGCCTTGAAAGATATGGACGGGCGCCATGTAGATGATGAGGAGGATATCATTAGTACCAAAGAAGTCGAAGGCGATGACGACGATACTTTGGCTAAAAGAATGGCTAGGCAGGAAAAGCAGCTGGCTTTAAAGAAGGTGGGACAAGAGCCTTTGAACGTAGCTCCTATCTCGGAGTTTGACCCCAAAACTGGGATGGTTCTGAAACTCTAGCCCAAATCGACCACTAAACAACTTCATTTTGAGAATCCCGATGATTTCCCAGCTTCCCTTACCGATAAAAGAAAGAGAGAGAAGGACGAGGAGGAGTCTTCAGATGAACCTTCAGCTCCTCTTATAGACAAAAGGAAGAGAAAGAAGGATGATCAATCTGATACTAACAAGGCGGAGCTGGAAAAGCAAAAGAAGGAGAAAAAGTCCAAACGTAAATAGGATTCTGCCGCTTGTCTATGTTTTGTTTATAAGATTCCCATTGGCCATGAAATGTAGTTGTGAGACTGGCCCTCACTTTTGTTTTAGGTTTCCTTTTACGTTTAGGCTTGCAGTTCATGAATGAAAGTTTATTTATTTTGCATCATCATGTACCTGCATTTAATAATCTTTTCATGTTCAGTCATAAATTATTTACTTATAACCACAAATCATTCAAGCAACAAAAAGACTTTAACAACATTGTATCGCATCAAGATACACGTATGCATATATCTATCCCCAATCAATCGTTAAAGATTGATTTGAGTTGCATGCACGTTGCCCCCTGTTTCTAAACATGGGGGACTTGGAAATTTTTGTAGGGTTAGAGTTCTTGCGGTGCCCGGCTTTTGGCACTTCGGTACTCTCCCGATCCATCTGCGGGTCAGAGTTCGAACTCGTGTCATAGTCTACGCACCGATCCTTCAGCGGGGTAGAGATCCTGTGGGCGCTGAGTCTCCAGCACCGTTCTTAGTGCTTAATCATAGAAGCTTTTATACTCTCCTAGCAGTCGCCGAGGTTAGAGTTCGAGCTCAGCAGTTCTGTTGCTTCCCGATCCTTCAACGGGGTAAGAGCTCTTTCTCAGTGCTCAATCGGAGACGCTTTTATACTCTCCTGGCAGTCGCCGAGGTTAGAGTTCGAGCTCAGCAGTTCTGTCGCTCCCCGATCCTTCAGCGGGGTAAGAGCTCTTTCTCAGCGCTCAATTGGAGACGCTTTTATACTCTCCGGGCAGTCGCCGAGGTTAGAGTTCGAGCTCAGCAGTTCTGTCGCTCCCCGATCCTTCAGCGGGGTAAGAGCTCTTTCTCAGTGCTCAATCGGAGACGCTTTTATACTCTCTTGGAAGTCGCCGAGGTTAGAGTTCCGTCAAGGCGGTTCCGATCATGGTACACCGCCATGACTTACGGACATCGCCTTCATGTCCGTTATGCTCTCTCTCGGCTCTGGAGAGTTAGAGCGCTATCAATGATATGATTTACTTTATCGCACCCTCAGAGTTTTGACTGGTGATTGCATTCCATTTTGATGGAAGGCACCTATAATTATACGCTTCTGTGATCGTTGCATGGTTCACAGCAATTTCCATAAAAATAGAAAGGCAGATAAATAATAGTGCAATAAAGGTAAACGACACACAATATTTTTATAGTGGTTCGGTCGAATCATGACCTACGTCCACTTTATAATTTTTTTTCTTAAGAAATCGGACTATTCTAGGCAAGTCGTGCTTTGCACATGGTCCTTAATAAAGCAAAAGAACAGATATGACATCTTTACGTTAGATACGGCCGTAAATATTTGGCATTCCACACTCTGGGGATTTCCTTTCCATCTACGGTTGCTAGCTTGAAGGTTCCATTATCAAGCTTGCACAGAATGGAGTACGGTCCTTCCCACTTCGCACCCATATGAATTGGGGCTGGAAAGACACGCTTCAGAACCAAGTCTCCGGGTTCAAAGGTTCGGGCTCGAACCTTTTTGTTGTAGTATCGGGCGACTTGTTGCTTGCATCTCAAGGCACGCAGGTCTGCTTCGTCCCTCTTTTCTTCGATCATATCCAGGGATTCAAGGAGTAATTCGTTATTAGTCATCAGATCGTAATAAGTCACTCGGTGAGAAGGTACTTTTATTTCAATCGGGATGACTGCTTCTGCTCCAAAAGCAAGGGAGAAGGGGGTATGTCCTGTTGCCGATTTATACGTTGTCCTGTAGGCCCATAGTGCTAAGGGTAATTCATCAACCCACATAGCTCTGGCCCATTTCAGTCTTCTTTTCAGAATGGACTTAATCACTTTATTCGCCGCTTCGACCTGTCCGTTCGACTGCGGATGCGCCACAGAGGTGTACCGTTTCTCAGTGTGGTATTTCTGGCAGAAGTCACTGAATTCAGTGCTATCGAACTGAGTTCCGTTGTCAGTTATAACAATCTTTGGAATCCCAAATCGACAGATGATGTTCCTAACGATGAAGTTGATCACTCGTTTGGTTGTGATTGTAGTCAATGGCTCAGCCTCGACCCACTTAGTGAAATAGTCTATAGCTACAATAGCGAACTTCGCTCCGCCCTTAGCTATGAGGAGACTTCCGATGCTATCAATTCCCCACATAGCGAAAGGCCATGGGCTTGTCATCATTTTTAACTGACTAGGAGGTGCCCTAGGTATTTTTGAAAATCTTTGGCATGCATCACACCGTCGTGCGTACTTCGCCGCATCTTTGTTTATGGTAGGCCAGAAATAACCATGTCGCAACACCTTTTTGGCCAATGTTTGCCCTCCAGTGTGATCGCCGCATTCACCTTCATGTACCTCCTGCAGCACACGCTTGATGTCGTCATGAGCTATACACCGGAGAAGGGGCATCGAAAATCTCTGTCTGTAAAGAACTCCGCCTTGCAGAACGTATCGGGCAGCTTTACGAATTACTTTACGCCTCTCGCTTTTCTTGGTCGGAAGCGTTCCATTCATCAAGAAATTCTTTAGAGGGGTCATCCATGACTCCCTTTCTGGTTCCGTTTCTAGTACCGGATCAATTTCCATCTGATCTATACTAGGAGACCGAAGTATTTCGACTGGGGCTAGCCCGGTCTCTTCAGGATCGTCGGAACTAGCCATCTTTGCCAACTTATCCGCCTGTTGATTCTCTGACTGCGGAATATGAGATATGCTGTAGTGACCGAAGCCGTTTAGCAAATCCTTTACTTTCTCTAAGTATAAAATCAATCTTGGGCTTTTGGCTTGGAATTTTCCAGTGACCTGGTTTACAACTAACTTGGAGTCGCAAAAGATGTCCCGCTTTGTGATTTCCAACTCCTTTGCGATCCTTAGCCCGGCTATCAGGGCTTCATATTCGGAGTCGTTGTTAGTGGCGTGAAACTCCATCCGGATAGCATAGGATATCAGCCGTTTCTCAGGAGTTTCAAGCACTACTCCAGCGCCGGATCTCTTGTCATTCCTAGCGCCATCAGTGTACAATCTCCAGGCACTAGGATCGAGAAGTAACTTTGAGGGGTTAGCTTCTTCGTTCACTATATCTTCCTCCGGGACAGTAAACTCTGCTATGAAATCGGCTATAACTTGCCCCCGTATTGACCGCCGGGGCTGAAAGTTCAGATCAAATTGACTAAACTCAATGTTCCATTTGAGTAGTATTCCAGACGCTTCTGGTCTCTGTAGAACTTGCTTGAGTGGATGATCAGTGTACACGGTAATGGGATGAGCCTGAAAATAATGTCGAAGCTTTCTAGAGGCAATCAACAAACTGTATGCCAACTTTTCTATCCTTGGATAATTACGCTCTGCTGCCGCCAATTTTTTGCTCACGTAATACACTGGTCTTTGAACTTTATCTTCTTCTCTCACCAATGCTGAGCTGATCGCTAGGGACGACACTGCCAAGTACACGAATAAGTCCTCGTGATCCACCGGCTTAGATAATATCGGAGGTTTCTCCAGGTGACTCAGCAAGTTCTGAAACGCTTCTATGCAGTCAGGCGTCCATTTGAAGTGGCGTTTTCCTCGCTTTATCAATTCGAAGAATGGGATGCATTTGTCCGTAGCCCTGGAGATGAATCTGCTTAGTGCGGCTACTTTCCCTGCAAGGCTTTGCACATCTTTAATCTGCCTAGGCTCCTGAATGTCTCTGATTGCTGCGATCTGGCCTGGATTAATGTCAATCCCACGAGAACTGACGATGAATCCCAAGAATTTTCCGGAGGCGACCCCGAATGAACATTTTTTTGGGTTGAGTTTCATCCCGTACTTTCGAAGAATGCCAAACATCTCTGCCAAGTCTGTAGTGTGATTGGAGGATTGCCTGGACTTAACCAACATGTCGTCGACGTATACTTCCATTGTTTTCCCAATCTGGTTATATAACATTCTGTTCACTAACCGTTGATATGTAGCGCATGCGTTCTTCAAGCCAAAGGGCATTACCACGTAGCAGTATTATCCCAGATCCGTAATGAAGCTAGTGTGTTCTTGATCTGGAACATGCATTGGAATCTGGTTATATCCTGAATAAGCATCCATAAAGGAGAGAAGTTCATGACCCGCCGTTGAGTCCACCAACTGATCGATCCAGGGTAACGGAAAACTGTCTTTCGGGCAGGCTTTATTCAAATCCGAGAAATCGATACATGTTCGCCACTTCCCGTTGGCCTTCTTTACCAGAACTGGATTTGAAATCCAGTCTGGGTAGATTAAGTCTCTGATAATTCCATTACTCTTTAGCTTTCCAACTTCTTCTTTCAAGGCAGCGGACCTCTCTGGGCCCAGCATTCGCCTTTTTTGTTTTACCGGAGGATGCTTAGGGTTAATGCTTAATGAATGGCTCATGATTGATGGAGATATCCCGCACATGTCTGCGTGGGTCCAAGCAAATACATCCAAATTATCTTTCAAGAAATCCGTCAGTTCTTTAGCTAAATTCGGATTTAACTGGGATCCAATCTTAAGGACCTTCTCTGGGTCACTATCATCGATCGGTACATCCACAGTTGTCTCGTTGGGAGTCGCCATTCTGCCCCCAGGTTCTTTGTCCTCTCTGGGATCTATATCCTTGGGCAACTCTCTGGGCGACTCTCCTACGGTTATCCTCTTTAATTGCTATGAGGTCTCCGCCCTTGTGGGGGGATAAGCGCCCTTGGTTTCTATGTCTCCTCCGTTGCGGAGTAGCTTTAGCTCTGCAATATAACATGCTCGTGTGGCAACCTGATCTCCTCTGACAATACCAACACCAACTTCTGTAGGAAACTTCAATAACAAGCACCAGGGGGTTATACAGGCTCTAAACTTTGCGAGGGCCGGTCAGCCCAAGAAGGCATTATAGGGTGATTCAATACCCAAAACCACGAAGGGAAGAATTCTCACTCTCTGGCGTTCTCCTTCTCCAAGTGTAACTGGTAGCTCTACATAACCCATTGGAGCGGTGGATGCTCCGTTAAATCCACGGATCCATCCCTCACAGGGCTTCAAGTCTTTTATCTCGAGATTCATCTGGTCGAATGTCTTTTTGAAAAGAATGTTGATGGAACTCCCGTTATCCACCAAGACTTTATGAACAGTGGTCGGGCCAATAGGTACTGTGATTACAAATGGATCTTCGGTCAGAGCATGGACTCCAATGCTTTCTCGTTCGAGGAAAACGACGTCGTCGGACATCATCTTTTGTTGCTTTACCGGGACGTTGTCCTCAGGGTTGCTACACTCCCCTACCTCGAGGTGTTGCTTGGCTGCATTGACATACTGATCCAATGCCTTGGAACCGTGCCCGGCGAGATAAAGCCCTCCGATTATGGTATTGATAACAAGGTCCTTTCCCTTTTGCTGGGCAGTTGGCCTGACAGCAGGTTGATTCTGGTTCTGATTTGGGGCCTGTACGGCTTGCCCCCTGTCTCTGGGTGTCACTTTGTATTCATCCAATTTTCCTTCTCGGAGAAGCCTCTCGACCACATCTCTAGGTGACGACATTCATTTGTCAAATGGCCATGAATCTGATGGAAGAGACAAAACTTCCCCGTTTCACGTTCTTTCTCCGTCGACTCTCTGGGAGGAGGCCTTTTATTTTGGAGGATGTTGTACGAATCCATGAAGATATTCTCCAAAGTATCGTTTATTGGCGTATAACTCTCAAAAGACCTGGGACGAGTCCTTCTCTGGGAGTCGTTCCCTCGATTCCTCTTCCGGTTGTTGCCATTACTGTTATTACCATTGTTTCCTGACTGACGACCACCCTGGTTCCGGTTTCCGACATTAACCTCGACCTTCCCCGAGCTGTCTCCTGTGTGCTTAATGGCGACATTGCTCTGGATTTCCTCTTTATCAGCCGTTTTTGCCTTTCGGTTAGCATATACTTCCTCCCAGCGTAAGTGCACGTTAGCTTTTTCGTAGAATAATTCTCTAGTATGAGGTGGCTTGCCGGCCAGGTATCTCCCAAATTCGGTGTCTTTATCTACCCCATCAATTAGGGCTGCCGCAACAGTTGGCTCATGAGGATCTTTGACTTCAGTAGCGGCTAGGTTGAAACGGTCTAGATACACCCTCAAACTCTCGCCTGGTCATTGCTTGACAAGGAACAAGTCAATCACACTCTTCGTCTTTTGTGCATAGATGCGGAACTGTTCCACGAACCTTTCACTCAACTCCCTGAAGCTAGAGATTGATCTTGCTGGTAAGCGAGTAAACCATAATAATGCTACATCCTCCAGGAATATGGGAAATGCTTTGCACTTGACAGCGTCAGAAGCTGCGGCAGCGGTCATTGACCAAGAATATCTCATCAGATGTTGGACGGGATCAGATCTACCCGCGTAACGGTTCATCTGCGGCATGTTGAAGCGCCTCGGGAACGTCGCATCTAAAATGTCATCAGTGAAAGGGGTGTGACTGCGGTCAATTCCCCAATCTTCATTCCGTTGTCTACGGGTATCTGCCAGAATTTGATGGATCATAGCTGCAACATTTGCACTGGTCAGCGGAGGCTCGGGGTCAGCGCTTCTTGCTCGGTGGGATTCTCTAATCTCCCTTCCAGGAGCGGCCACGAAATCCGGGGCTCGGATTGGGCTTCGCTGCCCCCTGTTACCATGAGCATTTGTACGGCGAAGGGGCTGAGGTAGTCTATTCTGAACAGGGTTGTCCACACCTCGAGCACTGGGAGTTGCGGCACGATCATTCACATTGCGGTTTGAGGGCCCTACACCCAGTGCCTCTTCTTCCCGTGATGGCAGGGTTCCAAATCGAAGTTGTTCTATGTTTTCAGGCCTCTCATATGGTCGCCGCAGAGGTCTTGGCGATTCCTCTGACGAAGAAGAGTACTCTGGGGTGAGCGGACGAACTGGGGGCGTCCTTTGCCTTGCGAGATCATTGAGCCTTCTATCCATAGCAGTCAAGTTCTGTCGCAGATAGGAGCTCTCCTGCCTTTGAGCAACCAATTCATCAAACAGCCTCTCCCACATTTCAGAAAAGCGAGAAAGATCTCCCTCAGTAAAGGGAGTAGAAGGGTCATGTTGATCATCATCATTTTCTCTTATGCGCAAAGAGCTTGATCCAGGTCGAGCGGAGGGGCCAGGACGGTAGGAGCGAGCCATAGGCTCCTTTCCAGGTCGAGTCGTAATCTGGTCATCACTTCGGATCGTGGTGGATCGGTGCCTGTGATTCGGTACGCCCCCTGGGGTTGGTTCGTGGTCACGGTATGCGGAGGATTCGGGGTGTTATCACGGGATCGAGTAACAACCCCTCCAACTTCTCGGTTCGCAGCGCCTCCCTCAAGTCGGATCGTGGCACCCTGATTGGTTCGGATCGCCCCCCTATCCTCGCGATCCGCGGTCCCCTCGACGACCTGCTCGTGTGCACTTTCGCCAACCACTTCATTCGTGACTTCATTCGCTTGCGAAGCTCGCACTTCCTTAGACTTCTTTCCAGCCATGATATCAGATGTCGCTGGAATCTTCCGAAATCTGAACAGTGAAGTTTTGGGACTGTTTTCTTTGGACTTTCAAATCCAAATAGTAGAATAGCAATCCGGTAGGCTGAGAATTCAATTCTCAGTGAAAGCACCAAAATGTTAGATCAAAATTTGGACCTAACACCCAAATTGTTCTGATTCGTAAAGAATTATAACTGGAGAATGAAGAAAAAGCAGAAAACACACAAAATTTATAGTGGTTCGGCGTTAACGAGCCTACGTCCACTTTATATGTTATCGATTATACTTTGAATGCTAGTAAAATCAATGATTTCTCTCAAACTCACTCTTACAATTATGATTTCTCTCAGTAATCTCGAAGTAAAACTGATGAGAAATAGTGGTATGACAACAATGGTGGAATCAGTGCTCAATACTGCCAAAAGATCCTGAAAAATGCCAGTCTCTGGGCTATTTATAGCTGATTCTGTCAGGCGGTTCGCGGTCACACGTGGTGCAGATCCCGAGAAAATCAGATCGGATCGAGCGTTGAGGAGGAATTGGTCAATGTGACAGTTGTGGACAGGTGTCGCGAGATCCGTGCATTTCGGATCGCTGAAGACCCGCTCGTGGTTTGAACAAGTCAGAAGTTTCGCCACGTAGCAAGGGATCGGATCGGAGTGAGGTGGTGACATAGGTGCAGATCGGGTCGTGCTCCCGTGGGCGGATCGAGTCGTGCTCCCATGGACGAATCGGGTCGTGCTCTGCGCTGGCGATCCAAAGGGCGCGATCCGCATATGCGATCCGATCTTTGAGGAATGTAGTTCCATACTTTCTTCTTGTGTGTGAACCTTGGTGGCTTGGTCAAAAAGCTAGCGAACAGTATGTGGCCCCGGTAAATTAAAATGTACGTTTAAATTCAATATATATTTATTTATATTTTAATTTTGATAAAAACTGACTGAAACGAAGGAATTGGCTTACGAAACATATCGCACTGTGTCCGGAATGGGGTATTTAGTTAGGGGAGACAGTCGTTAGGTTTGATTTGGAGTTTGAATTGTAAAACAAGTATTATTGGAATTAAAATATTATTAAAATTATATATATAGGCATTTCCTTGTAAACCCTAATCCCGTCTCATTTTGGCCGCCGCCCCCATTCAAAGAACGACCGATTTCATTCGAAGAACGACTAATATCGGTCGAAATGAAATCCCTAAATCTCTCCCTAAATAAATCGAAATTGATGAAAATTTCAAAACAAAAATAAAAATACTCTTTATGCTCTTTTAATTTATACGGTTTTGATCGAGATTCATTGTGTAAATCATATGAATTTTAGGCTTGAACCCCAACCATTCACATGCAAATCGTGGCGCCGAGGGAGGTGCAAGCTGCACGTGCTTGGTGGTGGGGGTGGCGCGCTCGACGACACACACAGGGGTGGCCTCAGATCGGATCCCAGAGCTTCGTGGGTGGTGCGGCAAGGAGATAGAAGGCAGAAGTAGTGGGTTCAAATGGTTTCAGGAAGACGATGGAAAGGGGATGACAATGTTTTTGAAAAGCATTATGAAAGGTTATATTTTAATTAATAAATTATTTAATTATCAAATGTAATAATTAACATATCTCTCTCATACGAGGTCGGAATGGAACGATTCAAGTTGCGTTGGATTCGCAACGACGAACACTACATATCAGAACTGACTAGAATAAAAAAGGAGCAAATTTGAATTTGAGACGAATTTAGATCCGAACTGTACTAAAATCATCAGATAAATACTGACGGAGTGGAAACCAACGTGAGAACTCCTTCTCACTAAATTTTATTTTATCATGTTATTGTATTCATGTATAGAAATATATAAAATTGCCAGTGTAGATTTTTATCAGTTTTAATAATTATAAATTGTATTCGGTGCATGTTAGCTCACCTCCCTCGTCCACAGACCATGGACGATTTAATTGGCTATATTGTGTTTTGATTGTGATGCTGAAATGTTTAAAATATTAAAAATAATTTAATACTATTTTGTGGTTGTTGATATTAAATTATAAATATCTATTTATAATTTAAACAATGAAAATTGGCTAATTAGAAAAATAATTGAAATCGAATTAGAACTGGTTAAATTTATTAACAGTGATTATTTTGAATCGACTGCTGTTGTTTGGAAACCCCACACGGGTCTGGGGACGATAATTTATTCACATCTCCCCTAAATTTAGTTATATGTCAATCGAATGATTGACAGACTGTGAGAAGCGTTATTTAGTTATTTAATGCTTATACAGTAGTAAATTGCAATCTGGATGATGTTGGAATGTTTAATGATTATCTATCATTATTGTTAAATACATGCGATGTATGAAATTCATATAACTGAAATTATATGGTAATTGATTGAGTCGCATTCCGATTCAGAATATAAACGAATATTTTAAAATAATATTCAGTGAAGATTTAAATTATGATTTTGATGTCTGGTTTTGGATGGACATGAAAATATTGGAATATATGAAGCCGAGTTAAGTAGCTAAAATCCATTTTAACTCGAATGGGTTTATCGATCAATTTTATTCAATTTATAGTGAATACGAAAAGGAAATTGATTTCAAAATCAGATATTATGAAAATATTATCATCTTAATATTATAATGATATGAAATATTCAATTTTGATTTAAATTTGAAAATGAAATTAATATCATTTTAAAACAAATTTATAAAATGAATTTATAAAATATGTTTTAAATAGAAATCGACAATAAATATATTATACATATTTAATGGGCCTGAATAGAACGCGCTGCACAACGACCGTTCATGAATTTCAGCCATTAACTTCAAGTGGATGTAACGGGAGATCCGAGCATCGGATTCTCCAAAAACTGGAACCGTTGGGTTCATATCGAAAAGAGATTTCCAATGATAATAAGAGATTTGAAATCTAATAGTTAGATTTTAAGATATGTATAAATCAATTTCGGAAAGGGTCGCGATGGATGCAGTTCGATGGCCGATATTGAAAACTGACTGTAAGCGCCTTAATAAAATTATTAAAAATATATACAAATTATGTAAAATCATAATAACTGATTTGGAAAGATTTTGGGATGAAAATTTCTATGTTTGAAAAGATAAAATTATATTTTTATCGAAATGAACTAGTTATTAACTAGAATAATAATCCAATGTTTTTAGATAAATAAGTTGGATTTGAAATGGTTTTGATATAACCAGAATTTTCCAACGTATGAATTGGAATGGATTGGAATGGAAATAATCTTCAGAATATTTCGATATCGGATTCCGTTATTATACGGATATTGTTGAGGAATTTGGAAGATATAAATATCGTTATTCCTAATACAATATTTGTTGGTTTCAGAATTTGATATTGAATACAAGCCAATAAAATTTCTATTTCGAGCCTTGTATTTAATATCAAATTGGACTTTGGTTTATCGCGAATGGTGTCTTAAATAACATTCATTCTTAAACCCAGTTGGGAAAAGAATAATTTTTTTAACTAAGATTTAGAGAAGTTTACCAATTAATTAAAATTTAATTGGAATTGAATTGAAATTGAAATTGGATTTATCGTGAACGATGTTTTAAATAACATTTGTTCTTTAACTCAATTAACAGTAAAGAGTTGATTTGGAATTTATAAATCTTCTTATTAAGGCTTAATGGAAATTTTCCAAAGTAAAGTTTTCCAATTTAATATATTAAATTAGAATTTAATGGAATTCGATTTGGTAATAATCGAGATGAGCTTCTGTAAAGGAAGACCATTACTATATATGGAATTTAAAAGGCTTCGCCGTTATTCCATTTATATTATTAGTCTGATACGGAAATTTATATCGATTATATACTGCTATGATTTCGGTGAAGATTCCATTTTGATGGAAGATGATTTTGGGTTTATAGTGAACATTGTTTTAAATGACACTGATTCTTTAACCCAGTTAATGGCAGGGTTAATTCCCATAAAATTGAACAATCATTAAGTAATAATTTTTGTTATTGAACCAAGGGAGAGTTTTAATGAATCTTAAATTAGATTGAAATGGGAATGAGATAATTTAATTTCTCAAATTTAGGAAACGATCGAGAATGGCGTACCGCCATCATTACTCTAGGAGATAGTTAAATCTTTAATTAGATTTGAATGCGAAATGGTAATTAAATTTACCGATAACACAACGGGTGTTAGATATGGAGTATTACCAGTTTTGCTCCATGGAATGAATAGGTTGGGATTGGAAAATAAAACAAATGATTACTTCGGTAAGGCTCGATAATCCTGACTAGTTTAATAAACCTTAATTTGGTTTACAATTGTTAAGGGATAAAATAAAATCGTTTGAAATTGATATCCAAAGGAAGATTAAAGAATAAATTTAAAAGAATTTATCTTTGATAAAATTAACGGGAACCTTTCCCTAGAAATGTGAATATTTGAATAAAAGAATATTCTGAATTGGAATGAGGCATATGATGTGTTTTTATAGCACTTGATCGTTGATTATAAAATACGCGAACTATTCAGAAAGACCGGGTTTATCCCATTCTGAATAACTGATACGACGACTAAAAGTCAACAATTAAGACGGTGGTTGAAGACTAGAGATCTTTACATCGTTTGGATGATTACTGATGCCTCGATTGGGCTGTACACCCAAGACAAGGTAATAAGTGGTGATCGTCCAGAGGTATTTGGAGATCGACCGGATATTCTAGGACCTCTCTCCTGTATTGGACATATGGGAGAGGAATAAGGTGCCTCCGGTTTCGTTTAGACCTAGAATGGACTTGTAAATGGATGTGTGTCTGACAATGGATTTCATTTGGTGTTGATTGATTTCTATTAAATATATATCTGTTTGGTGGCAGAGAATTTATTCTCTTGCTTAACACCCTTCTCTTAGACGTACGAGATTAGAGGTCATATATTGATAGACATCAATTGTATGGCATGAATTGTCAATGTGGCATGCTGAAATGAATATATTGATAGACCTGTTTGGAGGTCCAATAGGACCGGGAAACGTATCATTTAGGAATAACCAATCCACAAGTAAGTGTGGACCGACACTGCAGGATCCAAGGGTTGCCCGTAGGTGTGATCCTGGGTCATCTTGCTAGAGGTGATCGAATCGGGAAGGATACTATCCCTTGCCTTGACTCATGATGGAAATCCAATTTCCAATACGACATTTTTCAGTTTTAGTTGTAGAACTAGTATGGCGACATGATATCTGGTATCCATGCTGTCTATGATTGATACATTTATATTTGTAGTTGTTTGATACACTATGCACTTAAACTAGTATCAAAATGATTTGTTTTAAACGTGCCAAGCATGTTTGACTATTATAAGGGAAAACTCTATCCTCCGGCTTACGTTGCATTGTGTGATGGGACCTGAGTCTTATAATAGCTTCAATTTTCCCTTTAGCATTGCGCTGTTTATTTTTATGCACTAGTATTAATGGGGGGTAAACCTGTTCCGTGTTATACGACATGGTCCCATGATTTCCCAACTTTTAAAGTAAAGATCTAATAACTGTTTTAATTCTCATACCAGTCCCATGATTGACTCAGAGTTTATTGTTTTTACCTAAACTCCGGGTGCCATATTTTCCACATGGACAGCTTGTAGTTTTGGTTTTCACAGATATTTCTTTTCCCAGGATCCTGGATTACAACTGGAGCTATATTCGGAAAGCTTTGTATCCGTGTTTTCCTTTTAGTTGTGCTAGTTGATGTATTTGTACGTTTTAAATTTCTACTGCTATTTATTTTAATCTCTGATATTATTTTCCGCTGTGTAATATTTATTCGTACTCTGATATATTCTTGTACTTTGATGTAATTGTTGTAATAGCAATGAAATTTTCTATTGTTTGTGTTCTGATGCGTCATGTTCTCAACTCAGTCCGGGCTTTCCCGTACCAGGGAAGTTTGGTGGGTCATTTCAATGTGTCGTGCCTTACCTTTTTTCCTATTGTTTCATCTTTCCATCAACAGCTCTTTTCCACGCTCCGAAGAGGTGAGTTTATCTCACACTTGACTTACATTTTCATAGAAGTGAAATTCAATGTATTTGGAATGATATGAAATGTACAGGATTGTTTTAGAAAATCTTATTATATGTTATACGCATATGGCACTCATTATTGACATTACTGACATGTATGATATATATGTGCACATGTGATTTGTATATGTTTGATTGTTGAGTTTATATTATTTATTTGTTCTCATATTGCAAATCCCCTATGGGTTGAATTGATACATACCCGACATACATTAGATTAGGGAAAAATCATTATATGTTGAAATGATAGACCCGAGCGATTTTACTGAATTTGCGATTGCAGATTGACATGATATATACCCGTAAGAATTTAAATTATGGACTGAAATGACATATATACGTATTACTTGACCTAGGTAGAACATTATATACAGACGCTGTTGGTCTATTTTTAAAAATAGTTTCTGAGTTTAAATATATTTTGATGTACAAAGCTATTTTAATTATAATATTATTTTTAAAATTCAAATAATCTAAATTATTTTATAAGTAATTTAATAAATATTTTATTATAATTTAATATTGTTTAAATTTTAAATTTTGATATACAAATATAGATTTTGTAAAACATAAATATAACTTTTCTTAATAATTTAAATTAAGAAAGGTGTAAAAGAGAGCTCGGAAATTTAATTGTAACTTAATTAATTTGTTTATTGGATTGATTGAAATGAAATTTCAAAATGAAGCTAAATTTATTTAAGATATGATTTAGAAAATGGTTTAATGATTTAATATGAAATTGGTTAGGATAATGAAACTAAATAAGTTGATTTGGTAATATTTGTTAAGCAAAAGCTTTGAATTTAAGTATACTTGAAGTTAAACATTTAGAAGTGAATAAAACTGAAATTTTTAGATTTAACAAGCTTGAAATTGTTAAAATGAGATGTAAAGTAAATTTGAAAATTTAAGAACTTGAACGAAATAATAAAATGTATACACATTTTGAATAATAGTTGGAATGTATTGAAATTAGAATATAATGTTAAGTTGAAATTAATTTGAAGTGAAGTTCTTATAACCAATCGATTGTAAGTTGAACTTGAACATACGGATATATGGTTCGGATTGGATTATTAGTTAAAACTTGATTTTTAAAATTGTATTGTTTTACATAAAACTAATTTAGATTGTTTTACATAATTATTATTTTATAACTATATATATCTAATTTAACTATTAAACATCTTATAACTATTTAATTTTTTTTTAAGTATTAAACCATTTTATCTATTTTATAATTATTTAGCCAAATTATTTTATATAACATACTCATTTTTAAATTAAACTATTTTATATTAAATTAACTATTTTAAATAAAAGTCTATTTTTGATCCGAGCTATTAGATCTAAAATGTTTAGTATGAAGATTTTTGAACAATGATAATTGTGATAGAAATTTGAAATCAAATGAAATTCTTGTTAACGAACTATTTGTAAGTATGAAACCTAAAACCTTGAATGAAAAAAATAATGAATCAGTTGAAATAAAATTTATGAGTTTGAATATTTGAACTTAATTGTTATAAAACCAATATTAGGAGTTAACTGATTCATGATATTTAAAAAAATGATTTCAAATATAAATGACCACGGTGTGGAAAATGAAAACATTTGGTTGTTAAAGAGACTGAGATCGGATATTATCATACTCCCTGCCAATACCGAAAACCATTTTAACAACTGTGTACGTGGTGGGGAATCCAGAATGAAGTAGGTCGGTATGGAGAACACTACTGGAATGAGTAAGAAAATGATGGTGGATGTCCTTGATCTTCAAGTCACAATTAGAAGGACTAAAATAGGTGCTATATCATAACTAAGTGAGGTCGCACCTCTTATCGGACACACTTCTTCGAACAGTATCTATTACTTCGGAAACGACTCGAAATCCCCCTTACGGGAAAGCCCGGATTGCTTTGAGAACACGATGCATCAGAACACAAACACAAGATCATTTCATTGCTATTACAACAATCTATATCAGAGTACAAGAATATTCCAAAGTACGAATAAATATTCAACAGAATAATAAATATCAGAGATTAAAATACAAACATTTAAAATGTATAACTCCAATGTACAACGGAAATACATGATCTAACACAACTTAATGAAATAAACGGATGCAATGCTTTCCAAATATAGCTCCAGCTATAATCCAGGATCTTGTGAAAAGGAATAACGGCAAAAACCAAAACTACTAGCTGCTCGTGCAGAAAATATAAGCACTCAGAGTTTAGGTTGAAACAATAAACTCTGAGTCAGTCATGGGACTGGTGTGAGAACTAAAACGGTTATTAGCTTTTTATTTAAAAGTTAGGTAAATCACGGGACTACACTATATAACCCGGAACGGGTTTATCCCCCATGAATAACAATGCATAAAAATAAGCAGCGCAATGCTAAAGAGAAAAATGAAGCTATTATAAGACTCATGTCTTGTAACACCCCACTTCCGTTAGTGTCACTCACAAAGGGGATGCATTAACTTCTATGAAGCGTTTTAAGTGTGTATAGAACAGAAACTTAACAACAAGACAGATATAAACAGTACTTAAAAATTTAAAATTTTATTCATTGCAGTGGTAAACACATAGATTTGATTACATCATTAAAAACTAGAGTCAAAGTACATAATATCCATCTTGACTAAATCAGAGTACATAAATTGAAAGACATAACCCCAACACAAAATAGTCATAAATAAGATAGGCTGAACTTTTACTTCAGCGATCCAAGCAACTTCTAAAAGCAAGAGATACAGCTATCCAAAATCAAGCTCCACTGGTGCTAGTCCCACCCGGAGCACCTGGTGGAGGGGGAAGGAAGAAAAGAGGTGGAAACAAAGGGGGTCAGACATAAAGTCTGGCGAGTGCGATAACTTTAACAATATAATTACCAAAATAACTAGGCTAAGGCATAACTTGGAAAATAAGGAAATGACTGTGAACAATTGAGTACGGCAGAGCAAGCTAAAGGAAATAAGATGAACAAAGACAACGTTAAAGGCACACCTAGTCGCTATAAGATAATTACTACACTTCACCACACCAAACACCCTAAAATTTGATCCCGCCTACAAGAATTTAATAATGATAATGGTAGTTTCGTGTACCCCTAGTTTCCTCCATAGGTGCCACCTGCCCCTATCTCCACTAGGTGTACCCACTACCCCCATGCGATCGGCTCCCTAACTAGTAGATACCCATGTTGGCCCCACAGTGGTGTGATACCCTAAAGTGGCAACCCGATACCACCAATAATGCACGACTTATACCTACACGATGCAACAACGTCTTACCTACCAGCCCGGGCCCATACACGCACATGAACCCGTTGGACTTGCGTTGCCACCGCTAACCCATTTTGGCCTCTTACAGTCAAGCCCAGTACGCGTGTCCCGTCCTCGACTTGGGTCGAGCCCACAAAGATACTTATGGGTTACTGGTTGAAACAGGCCCCCATTACTTGACACAAGCTAACCACCTAAGCTTGGTCCCCTCTAGTACATCCCACTTAACCCTCTTCTTATTCATGTTCACTTACATGTTTCAATTTTTGGTTAAGTGTTTCTAATCGTATTTCAAAGGCCACCCAAGGCACCCACTAAATTCCACATACCACCCAAGGCACCCACTTAACCCCTTCATGTCCCACTACATGTTTATCTCTTTAAGTGTTTCTTAATTCATTAACACCGTAACCTTGTAAGGACCTCCCACATTAGACTGGCATTTGTGGCAGCTGGATTTGCCGGGCGGGTCCGGGCAGTCTTACACCACAAAAGAGCTTAACTTCGTGTCTTTACAATTGTTACGCATTTGATTTATGCCTAAGACCTCCCACATTAGACTGGCATTTGTGGCAGCTGGATTTGCCGGGCGGGTCCGAGCAGTCTTACACCACAAAAGAGCCTAAACTCGTGTCTTAGGCGATTCATTACACATAATTAATTATCCCCCAATTTGAATTAATTTCCCTATTCAAATTATCAATTAATTCTAAATTTAACTATGTCCATAATTGACTCAATTATGTCCCTCTATTTATGGTATGAAAAATTATACCAATTATCATCATCAATTTATTTTATGCCATTTAAGGCATTTATGCCAATTCTCAATATTAAATCTTTTAATATTATCCCATTGCCCCACGTTGTACGTTCGTTTAACGTAAAATATAAGTTAGACTCGAATAGCCTAACTTATGGAATAAAGAGAAAACATCACAACACATATAGAAATAAAACAAGATCTAAACATAAGGGGTGAACTTGCATGTGTGAATGAGGTTCTTCACCTAAAACTTGCATAAGCCAAAGTCACAAACTTGCATAAAACTACATATGTCATAGATCAAAATCTAAAGGTGTAAACTTGCATAGGCAATAACCACAAACTTACATTACATGGTTTATACTCAAAACATATATATATATATATACACACACATACATACATACATACATACATACGTACATACATAAAGACTTGCATATGTGATTTATGCAACATAAAAGATGGTGTAAACTTACATCTAAACATGTAAACTAGCATATAGAATTTTGTATACTAGCATATAACTCACACATGTCATAGCCTAACTTTAGATCCAATTTACACATAAAATAGATGTCATGAAATATGTAAGATTGTACGTAATTTTCATTAACTTGCATATGATACAGATCTAAATTAACATCTAGACTTGCATACATACATATGATTTAACATATGAATTAGTTCCAACAACATAACCAAGCTAGCATATGAAACATCATTATGAATCATAAATTTACAACATAGATGATAGCATCACAACTTTACAACACACATAATAACATCATAGAATTTGCAACATAGATGATAACATCATAGAATTTACAACGTAGATAATAACATACGGTCAATGATTCACAACATAATCATATAATCGAAATTATAGCTCAATCCAATTAAATCGTTAATTATGTTATTAAAGAAATCGAACTCACAAAAAGAATGTCTTTCGTTCTGAAATCTGAGTTCTGAAATTGATTTAGCTCACCTTTGTAGTAGATTCGTTGTTGTTTAGATTAATGTTGAATAGAACTGAATTGATTAGCTTTGATTTCCCCTTTTGTTGGTGGCGGCTACTCTAGGTTACAAGATGACAGCATGACGACCATAGTTTCAGTTTTTATTTTGATTTAGGGTTTGTGTCTACCCATGTTTATATAGAATTTCAATTTAATTATAGCCGTCGGATGATCTTAGGGTTAATCAAAACCACTCAGTCGGGGTAGGATGACACCTCAGCCCTAATGACTCAGCAAGGAGTCAGAAAGGACTCGGCAATGAGTCACAATATGGACCAGACTGCACCGAAAGCTGTGCAGGCCTGCTGCTCGGCCTAGGCGCACTTGGCAGGTGCGCCAGTGCAAATATGTACTGGCGCACTTCCCAAGTGCGCCAGTGCAATATTTTTTTTCTATTTTTCCCGCCTGAATTCCTTCGTCCATATCTCCTTCATCCGATATCCTTTTTACGCAAACTCAGACTCTATCTTGACCAGAATTCCGAGACGAACACGATGGCGCAACCCATTTCCCTTAATTCTCAAGTCTGAGATTAATTATTCTTGAGTTTAGTTAATTCGATTATTCAAAAATTCGGGGTGTTACATGTCACATCACACAATGAATGCAGTCGAGGATAAAGTTTTCCCTTATAATAGCCAAATATGCTTGATAAGCGAAATTTCATTTTTTATTATTACTATAAACCAACTTCAAATATAAATGTATCAATCATAGGCAGCATAGGTACAATTATATTACGTCGCCATAAAGGTTTATAATTAAAATCGTAAAATTGTGTATTGGAAATTGGGTTTCCTTCTATGAACCAAGGCAAGGGATGGTCTCCTTACTGATTCGAGACACACTAGCAATGCCTCAGGTGTAACACCCCACCTCCGCCAGGGTGGCTCTTGCAAGCACTCTGACTTTGGAGGGGCGTTTGAATCGGGTAAACATGCATAATGATATATCAAGGCAGAACAAGAACATATGTATATATGTAAACAGAGTAAATAAGATAAGTAAAACAGCGGAAGATTTCAAACTATTTCAAAACAAGTCTGGTACAACATAATGTCAACTTTCCAAATACACAAGTCTAGATAAAAACAACATCACTGAAAAACTGAAATACATAAGTAATATCCCCAAAATAAGTGATAACCGTAGCTAGCTTCATGTCAAGACCGTACATGAGCTAAAATCCCACAAGCAAGCGATCAGAAATCCAAGCTAAGCTCCAATATTCCCACCCTGAGAACCTGGGGGGGGGAACGGAAGAAAAGAGGCGAAAGAAAAACAGGTCAGTAAAAAAGACTGAGTAAGCCCTACTACAATCAATGTAAACTGATAAAGTTAACTGGCATGAGAAGCGGGGATGAACATAAGGATAACATCATACTAGCATGATGATTAACTAACAAGGTAGATAAAGGTGTCATCGCATAGTCAGGTTTAAGGTTTTTGCACCACAGGTGAACTAGCAAGCTAACATGACTTGAATAAACAAGTATTGATCCCTTGGCCCAAGCTTTGGCCCAATAACATGAAATGACCCTAATACGAGGTCCAACCAAACGGTCTAATCGATCGGCTCCCTAAGCCTAACTCGTCACGTGTTGGTGTCAATACGGCCCAAACATAATTGTAGTCGGACTGTGCCGGGTCTCCTGTCGGGTGTATCAAGCCCTAGGGTGTCAACCCCTGGACACCATAAACATAAGTGCACAGTCTTAGATCTACTGGTACCCATGCTTGACTTCTCCAAATACGGACTACGTGCACGACCATAGTCCGTCCGGAACTACATCGGCGTACCACTCTGCCGTCGTTTTTGGTCACTTACCTCAAGTCTAGTAATCGTGCCCCCACCCTAGCCTAGTCCCTAGGGTCTTAATGATACAAACTTGGGATTACTGCTGGAGTGGACCCCCATTGCTAGGATTTTCTAGTGGGTTAAGTACGGTTTAACCCTTTTACTAATCATGGATTAACTTGGTTAAGTGTAACGATGGGTTCACGACTTAACCCCGATTAATCTACCAAGCCCAAATTGGTTAAGTATTAAGTGGACCATGACTTAACCCTAATCATGAGGCATTAATTAATTTAATGTGCCTTAACCTCTCACATTAGACCTTGTTGTGGTTACTAGTTAAGCCGGGCGGGTCCGGGTAGCTTTACACCACAACCTGGTCTAACCTCGGGCTCAAGGTACAACATGACCAACTTCTCACATTGGGTCCTATTGTTTGTAGCAACTAGTTAAGCCGGTCGGTTCCGGGTAGTTTTACGCTACAAACTCAACCCAACCTCGAGTTGTCACACTTATATTTTCTAAGTGTCATGTCCATCATGTTTCCAAAACCTATTACAAGTTTTCAAGCATTTGGGTAGACCTAACTTAATAGGTAAATTCCCAATGGGTAGACCTAACTTAATAGGTAAATTCCCAATCTTATGTTTTTATGTCTTTTAAGTTTACCCAACCCCAAACGCAATCCCATCGCTTACATATCGCAATAGCGCATAAAGGATAGAAAGAGGGAACTTGGCATAATCATGACATAAAGGTGTTGAAGCCACAAGTTTAACATGGTGGCATATGAAATGTACATATGTTCATATACTTGCATATTACATTTTTATGCCTCAAAAGCATGCATAAAACCAAACTTAGCATATTGGTGATACATGGTGATAAATGACATGTAGAAATGGCCATAAGTTCGCATTTAGCCTCACATGCAAGTTATCATAAGAGATATGATAACTTACATGTTGCCAAAATGCAACCTTTAGCATAAAGCTTGAAGCTTTATGTTCATATACTCAAGGTAAGCTTGCATAACATGATAACATGAGTAAAATGATCAACCCAAACTTGCATAACATACATGGCAAACTTGCATATCATAACATAATAAACTTGCATATCATAACGTGGCAAACTTGCATAACATAACATGGCAAACTTGCATATAAACTTGCATATCATAACATAGCAAACTTGCATAACATAACATGGCAAACTTGCATATAAACTTGCATATCATAACATGATAAACTTGCATATCATAACATGGCAAACTCGCATAACATAACATGGCAAACTTGCATATAAACTTGCATATCATAACACGATAAACTTGCATATCATAACATGGCAAACTTGCATAACATAACATGGCAAACTTGCATATAAACTTGCATATCATAACATGATAAACTTGCATATCATAACATGGCAAACTTGCATAACATAACATGATTAACTTGCATATCATAACATGGCAAACTTGCATAACATGACATAGTAAACTTGCATATCATGGCAAACTTGCATATCATAATGATCAACCAAACTTGCATCATTCATTTAACTTTAGAGTTTAAATATGAAAGTAGAAAAGGGCTTACAATGCTTATGAAGACACCAAAAATATATATAGATTGAGACAAAGCCCTTATGAAATCAAATAAACCCAAAATGCAAGCTCCAATAGAAAAACCCTTGAGCCAAAATGATCAAAACTCTTGCTTTATGATGCAAATATAGAAACTTGACTTGAATGCAAGCTAATGATGCTCATACAAGCTTGAAAACACTTGTATGCATGGAAAATCTCTCATAAAAATTTATTTAGGAATTTTATGAAGAGAGTGGAGGCCATGAGAGGAATGATTTTGCCATAGTTTAGTTGTATGAATGAATAATGATGATTTAGGGTTAGGTTAGGGGCTTATTTATAGAGATTAGGATTAGTTTCAACCTTAGGATTAAACCCTAATTCCAATCTCAGCCCTTAAAACCGAATCTGGCCCCAAAACCTAACCAAAACCCCAAAATGGTGCACCAGGCAAAACTGGCCGGCTGAACCAAGTCGACAGCCAAGTCGACAGGGCTGTCGACTTGGGTCCAACCAAGTCGACTCCCAAGTCGACAGGGCTGTCGACTTGGGTGCTCTAGCGGGAATTTTCCCGCCTCGCCCAATCTGACCGTTTTCCGAATTTTGAACTTGAAATTCAAATCTGTTTTGAACTTGAAATTTTCTGAAAACTTCATTGGGCCTTAATCGGGTCATACGGACTCCGATTTTCGAAAACTCGGACTCTATTTCGCGTATTTTTCCAAGACGAACGCAATGGCATAGCCCGTTTCCCTTGATTCAGATTTATAAATTAAATTCTGCCTCGATTTACGTTATAACAGGTTATTGAAAATACGGGTTGTTACATTCTCCCCTCCTTAAAGGATTTCGTCCCCGAAATCTCTAAGTTAGGAAGAACGTATCCTACCATCCAACAAAACATCATCCACGAGCAATCATTGTCCTTACAAGATTCTAAATGTTGTATGAACATATGCAAAGGTGTGTGTATATGTACTTATCTAATGCAAATATCATCATTGCAAATTATGTTAGTGAAATGAATCCATATGTATGCAATTCCTAACATAATGTATAACATCTATATGTGTGCACATAACATACATCCATATGCAACATCCATGTGATAACACAAAAATTTTCATCCATGAATAAGCGTAAACACTCATGCATATGCAATATGAGGAGTGTGTGAGCCGATCTAGTGCCTAATGTGTATAATGCATCCACGAGTAACCACTTGCAAACACTTGCAACCACTTGCAAACATCAAGCATAACATGTTTCAAACACATGTTTCATCCAAAGGGTTTCTACCTAAGGTTCTCATGACAAGATTAACACGATATAGATAGCAAAAGAAAGATATGCTACAAAGAGATCGGGAAGATAAGCAAGATATACTCCTTTTGGATTACAAGAAATCCCTTCCTAACCCAACCCATATTCTATAAAAGCCCAAAAGGTTTAGTCAACCTAACGGACCCCTTTAAACCTTGACATGTATTACTAACCGATGAGTCACACCCCCTTATGGAGTTTACAACAGAAATGGGATCGAGAACGGGACTGAGAAGATATATGTAAAAGATAACATGCAAGTAAGTTCCACCGGAAAACAAGGATCAAGGATATACTCTTAGAAAGAGATATGATGCGCGTATCTAGCCTTCAATCTTCTAAGTCACGTTTCCTTGAGTTTAACTCCACTGTGCTTTGACCGTCCTTTACTCCATGATTCCTTGGCTTTTTAACTCTTATTTCCAAATATGAGTTGGAACCCATTTCATTGTCGCCTCTCATCTTCCTTTTTCACTTACTCTTCTATCATTCTTGGCTTAAACATAACTATGACCTCATGGTTTCATGCAAGCTCCCCAAAATTCACCAGTGAATCCTGGATCTCGTTTACTTACTATAAAGTATTCCACGCAGCAGAACTTTTCTTGAAAATACCAATCCACGTTGCCAATTGCTCTTACTAACGTGATTTTCTATAACTCATGCTTGAACGAAATGAACCATCCGCCTGCGAATGATAGGCCGTACTTAGATTCAGTTGCCTGCCCATGACTTCCCGTAGACTATCCCAAAACTGGCTTGTGAAGATTGAGTCATGGTTACTAACTATACTTGAGGGAACCCCGTGCAACCTCCTTATTTCTTGAAAGTAATCCGTTGCTAGCTATGATGCAGTCCTTACGCTCTTTACCGGAGTGAAATGAGCACTCTTCGTGAGTCTACCTACTATGACCCACATGCTCGTATTCCCTTTCCTTGATCTAGGCAGTCCATCCACGAAATCCTTCGTGACGCTTTACTACTTCCATTGCGGGGACCTCCAATGGATGTAATAGCCCACCGGGCTTTTTATGACTCGGCCTTAATCTGTTGGCACAACATGCACCTTGGGACAAACTCGGCCACCTCCTCGAGTGATGTGCATCTTCAAGAGCCTTCTTTCTCTCATCACATCTTAGCCATCCCTTGTCATCTATAGTGAGGTGACTTACCATCTCGCCTCGAATCAACTTGTCCATGATCTCGACTAACTGCGGGTCTTCTTTCTGTGAAGTCCCTACTTGATCCAGAAGGGTAGGTCTAAGCTCAAGGGACGCTAACTAACTAATTAAACTGAGATAACTTTTTACTTCAATTGTCCTCGTCGGAGCTTTTCGGTTTTGAACCGCGACCACTTTAGCAGGATCCACCACTAAGCCTTGCTTAGAAACTATGTGCCCAAGAAATCTAACTCCTTTTTCTCCAAAATGACATTTGGAGGACTTGGCTTCCAACTGATGCGCTCTAAGCGTATCCATCACCTCCTTGAGATGTCTAGCATGTTCTTCCTCGTTCTTTAAGAAAGTCAGGATATCGTCTACAAAGACTACCACAAACTCGTTCAGAAACTCCCTAGACACCCTACTCATCAAGTCCACGAAGTAGGCGGGTGCATTAGTCAAACCGAATGGCATGACCAGCCATTCTAAGAATCCATCTAGAGTTCTGAACGCAGTTTTGCCTATACTATCCTCAGCTACTCTGAGCTGATGGAATCCAGTAGCAAGATCAAGAGAAAACAGATGTTCCTACAAGCTGATCAAACAAATCATCGATCCTTGGCAATGGTTGTCTATTTTCTTTGTTTAACTCACGATAATCAACGCAAAGTCGAAGAGAACCATCTGCCTTGGTAGTAAATACCACAGGCGCTCCCCATTCAGATATACTTCGTCTAATGAAGTTCTTCTCAAGCAACTCCTTGACTTGCTTTCTTAACTCTCATCTTGCGGGGCCATGTGCCTAACCGGCCACGAAACTATCTTGGCATTATCAACCAGATAAATGCGGAAATCTATCTCTCGTTTAGGGGTAACCCCCTTCACTTCAACGAAGATATCAGGATATTCTCGGACCACCCTCACCGATTGCAAACTATCGATAGACGAGTTGAGGGATTCAAGATAACACAACATGACGGGACTCATAGGGTTACTAGAAATTTTTAGGGTATTACCGAGGCGAGTCATGAGCCTCTCAACCCTATGCTCAAAAATCAAGAATGGCTCCAAAACTGGACAACCAATCCATGCCCAAAATCAACCCATACCCCATGAAACCGAGAATATAAGCATCACACGTGAATTCTACACTCAAGATAGAAATTTTCAAATCCACGCAGATCATAGACAAATGGGCGGAACCCCTAATTGGATTTGAAACACACACGGGATCATTAACTAGACTAGTACTTAGGTGCAAACTTTCAACTAAACCAGATGAAATAAACTATGCGATGCGCTAGAATCAAACAAAGTACGAACAGGAAAATCTGAAATGTAAACAAGACTTTCAAAAGAAATACTACCTCGATCGGGAACTGGAGCGGCATTGAGAGCATGAACTTGCCCTCCCGAAGGTCCAGCACGCTGAGCCTGACCCTGGCCTTGCCCTTGCTTCTTCGGGCAATCCCTAGTGAAGTGTCCCATTTCTCCACAGTTAAAGCAAGTGCCCTTCCTTTTTCTGCAATCCTTGTTTAGATGAGTCGAGCTTCCACAAGTAAAGCACTTCTTTTCCTTCTTATCTTTAGACTTCTCCTCCTTCTTTTTCATTTCCTTTTTGGGCCCCGTTTTCTTGTTTTGAGACTCATTCATCTTGGCCTCCTTCTTGTCACTCCTATTCTCTTCATTGAGTAGGGCCATATTCACCAAACTCTCGAAAGTTGCCCCCAAGGGTATATGAGATATGGCCAAACCATGTAATGGCTCGTTTAATCCTAGAGCAAAATATAGGGCCTTCTTCTGAGCTGTGTTAACCAAGTCTAAACCGACCCGAGCCAGATGATTAAACTTATCTATGTATTCCCTAATAGTCATGTCCCCTTGCTTCAGTGATAGGAACCTTAGTCCAAACTTTCCCCGAAAGTCATCCCAAGTCTCAATTGGCCTAGTAGCGGTGGTGACCACCCACCAACGTGCAGCTTCTTCCTTTAGCAACCACACTGCTAATAAAACCTTCCTACGGTCATCTATATCAAAGAAGGCAAAAAGATCTTCGGTTTCTTTCAACCAATTCCTTGCCTCTACATAAGTCTCGGTTCCAATGAAATTCTTGCAACCCATCGCCTTAAAGTCTTTGCAAATCTCCGCGAAATCCTCTTGTGGATGCTGAGGGGGAGGAGGAAGAGGAACCTCATCGACAGGAGGAGGAGGAACATTAACTACCGGAGGAGGAGGAACATCGGCGGGGCCGGCTTCGGTCGCCCTAGCCTCCAAAAGTCTCCTATACCAAACAGGTACGTGTACTCCCTCCGGAATGGCAAAGTTATTGGCCATACTGAAAACAAAGAAAAAGATAGATTCAGAATGGAGAGAAAAAAACGAAGGAATTTTTGCTAATGGCTTTTTGGGGAATAGCCTTTTAAATAAACTAGACTTTTCTTTGGAAAATACTTTATACTTGGTTTTGAAAATAGTTTTCCAAAAGTTTTTAAAAACCTTTTTGTCCCTTCTCGTAAACCATATGCTCTGATACCAAAATATATATAGATTGAGACAAAGCCCTTATGAAATCAAATAAACCCAAAATGCAAGCTCCAATAGAAAAACCCTTGAGCCAAAATGATCAAAACTCTTGCTTTATGATGCAAATATAGAAACTTGACTTGAATGTAAGCTAATAATGCTCATACAAGCTTGAAAACACTTGTATGCATGGAAAATCTCTCATAAAAATTTATTTAGGAATTTTATGAAGAGAGTGGAGGCCATGAGAGGAATGATTTTGCCATAGTTTAGTTGTATGAATGAATAATGATGATTTAGGGTTAGGTTAGGGGCTTATTTATTGAGATTAGGATTAGTTTCAACCTTAGGATTAAACCCTAATTCCAATCTCAGCCCTTAAAAGCGAATCTGGCCCCAAAACCTAATCAAAACCCCAAAATGGTGCACCAGGCAAAACTGCCCGGCTGCACCAAGTCGACAGCCAAGTCGACAGGGCTGTCGACTTGGGTCCAACCAAGTCGACTCCCAAGTCGACAGGGCTGTCGACTTGGGTGCTCTGGCGGGAATTTTCCCGCCTCGCCCAATCTGACCGTTTTCCGAATTTTGAACTTGAAATTCAAATCTGTTTTGAACTTGAAATTTTCTGAAAACTTCATTGGGCCTTAATCGGGTCATACGGACTCCGATTTTCGAAAACTCGGACTCTATTTCGCGTATTTTTCCGAGACGAACGCAATGGCATAGCCCGTTTCCCTTGATTCAGATTTATAAATTAAATTCTGCCTCGATTTACGTTATAATAAGTTGTTGAAAATACGGGTTGTTACATCAGGACTCAGACACTGGCGAGCCCTTGGATCCTGCAAAGCCGGTCATCCGTCAATGATTAGTTATACCATAAACTATATGTTAGCCAGTTCTATCGAACCTCCAAAATGGTCAGTCCAGTTGACCATCTAGAACCTTTTTGTTAGTTCTAGTACAAGAGCCACTAGGGACTCAAGTCCGAGGTTGCTCGCTTTTTGTCAATAAAGTTTTCCAACATCCACATAAGTGAACAGTGTGGGCATTATACCATGACGTTACTCGTAGCTTGAAACTAACATATGTCCATTTACCTGCGCTCCCTTATCCCGTTTCCGATTCATATCGGGGAGTGAAGCTTGCGAATTAATGCTACAGAAAGCTATGCTAATTAAAGTTGTGCCTTGATCATCAACCACAAGGCTTTTCTTCTCAACAAAAGCCTTGATCAATTGCATCTTAGCATGCCACACTGTCAATCCATACAGTACCATTGATTTCCACCAATATATAACCTCTAAGCTTGTACGTCTCAAAGAAGGGTGTTAAGCAAGAGAATAAACTCCCCGCCGCCAAATAGATATATATTTAGCAAAGATCAACGAATATAGTAAAGGAATACAATGTCAGACACACTATCCATTTGCAAGTCCGTTCTGGGTCTGAACGAAACCGAAGGCACCTTATTCCTCGTCCCATGTGTCCAATACAGGAGAGAGGCCCTCGCATATCCGGTCGATCTCCAAGTACGTCTGGACGATCACCACTTTTTATCTTGTCTTGGGTGTACAACCCAATCAAGACATCAGTACTGATCCAAACGATGTGAGGATCTTCGGTCTTCAACCACCGTCTTCATCATTGACTTTTAATCGTCATAACAGTCATTCAGAATGGGTTAAACCCGGTATTTCCGAATAACTCACATATTTTATAATCAAGTGCTATAAAAACACAGTTTACGCCTCATTCCAATTCAGAATATTCTTTTATTCAAATATTCACATCTTTAGGGAAAGGTTCCCACTAATTTTATCAAAGATAAATTCTTTTAAATTTTCTCTTTAATCTTCCTTTTGATATCGTTTTTAAAAGATTGTATTTTATCTTTCCCCAATTCTAAACCAAATTAAGGTTTATACAACTAGTCAGGATTATCAATCCATATCGAAGTAATCATTTATTTATTAATCCCAATCCTAACCTACTCATCCCATGGAGTAAAACTGGTAGTACTCCATATCTAACCCCCACTGTGTTATCGGTAAAATTAGTTACCATTTCCCGCTCAAATCTTATTAAAGATTTAACTATCGCCTAGAGTGGTGGTACTCCATTTTCGATCATTTCATGAATTTGATAAATTCAATTATCTCATTCTCATTCCAATCTAATTAAAGATTCATTAAAACTCCAATTTAGTTTTACTCTCAAATATCATTACTTTATGATTATTTAACTTTAGGAAAAATAATCCCGTCATTAACTGGGTTAAAAACCAATGTCATTTAAAACACAGTTCACGATAAATCCAAATCAGCTTCCATAACTATGGAATCTTCATGGAAAACAGATCAATAAATAATCGATATAAATTTCCTTATCAAATTAATAATATAAATGGAATAACAACAATGCCTTTTAAATTCCATATATAGTAATGGTCTTCCTTTATAGAAGCTCGTTACGATTATTACCCAATCAAGTTCCATTCAATTCCAATTTAATACATTAAATTGGAAAACTTTACTTTGAAAATTTTCCATTTAATCTTAATAAAAAGATTTATAAATTAAAAATCATATCTTCATTGTTAATTGGTTAAAGAACGAGTGTTATTTAAAACATTGTTCACGATAAACCAAAAAAATCCAATTTCAATTCAGTTCCAATTAAATATTAATTAATTGGTAAACTTCTCAAAATCTTATTTAAAAGATTTATTCTTTTCTCATTGGGATTTAAGAATGGAGTTATTAAAGACACCATTCACGACGAACCCAAAATCCAATTTGATATTAAATACAAGGCTCTGAATAGAAATAATATCAGCTTATGTTCATTATCAAATTCTGGAACCAACAAATATCGGATTGGGAATAACGATACATATATATATATTCCAAATTCCTCAACAAAATCTGTATAATCACAGAATCCAATACTAAAATATTCTGAAGATTATCTCCATTCAAAACCATTCCAATTCATACGTTGGAAAAAAAGCATTTTCAAATCCAATTATTTATTTAAAAACAATGGATTATTATTTTAGTTAATAACTAGTTCGTTTTCGATAAAAACATATTTTTATCTTTCCAAACTTGGAATTTCTCATCCAAAATCTTTCCAAATCATTTATTATGGTTTTACACAATTTTTCCATAATTTTAATAATTCTATAAAGGCCCTTACAGTTGGTTTCCAATAATGGCCGCCGAACTGCATCCGTAGCGACCTTATCTGAAATTGATTTGGATATATCTTAAAATCTAACTGTTAGATTTCAAATCTCTTATATTCATTGGAAAGCTCTTTTCGATACGAACCCAATGATTCTGGTTTTAGGGGAATCTGATGGTTGGATCTCCCATTATGCCAATTTGAAGTTAATGGTCGAAATTCGCGAACGGTCGCCACGCAGTGCGTTCTATTCAGGTCGTTATATGTAATATATATCATCGATTTCAACTTAAAACATATCTTATAAATTGTCATAAATTTGTTTTAAAATGATTTTAACTTCAATTTCAATTTTAAATCAAAATTGAATATTCCATATCATCATAATATTAAAATGATAATATTTTCAAAATATCTGATTTTGAAATCCATTTCCTTTTCGATATTTATTATAAATTAATAAAATCGATCGGTAAACCAATTCGGGTTAAAATGGCGTTTAGCTACTTATTCGACTTCATATATTCCAATATTTTCATGTCCATCCAAAACCGGACATCAAAATTACATTTTTCTTCGCTGAATATTATTTTAAAATATTCGTTATTTTAAAATATTCTTTATATCCGAATCAGAATGCAACTCAATCAATTACCATATAATTTTAGTCATATGGATTTCATACATCGCATGTATTCAACAATAATGATAAATAATCCTTACACATTCAAACATCATCCAGAGTGCATTCTACAACTATAAAATCATTAAAATAAATAAATAATGCTCATCATATCCTGTCAACCCATCGATTGACATACAACTATATATTGTGATTAGTGTATGTCAAATATCATCCCAATACCCATGTCGGGTTTTCAAACAACAAATACTGATTATTATTTGTGTAGTTGGGCAATGTGTAAAATTTATCGTCCCAATCAATATCAGATAAATCGGTGTACATAAACAAGTCATCCGACTTGTTAAATTATAAATGGATATTTATAATTTAATTTCAATTACCATAATAATATTAACGTTATTTTAAATATGTTAAACATTCTAACATCACAAACAAAATACAATGCAGTCAATTAAATCGTCCATGGTCAGTGGACGAGGGAGGTGAGCTAATAGGCACCGTATACAATTTATAGTGATTAAAATGTTAAAAATCTACACTCGCAATTCTATATATTTTTATACATGGATACAAAAACATTATAAAATATTTTTTAGTGAGAAGGAGTTCTCACGTTGGTTTCCACTCCGTCATTCTTTATTTGAAGATTTCAGTTCTGTTTCGATTAAAATTCGCCTGAAATTCTAACGTGCTCCATTTTCATTTTGGTCAGTTCCATATTATAGAGCTTGACTCCACGATCGCAATGCAATTGAAATCATCAGATTCAGACCTCGTATGAAAAAGATATGGGTTTTAACGCGTTTGATAATTAGATAAGTAATTAATTAAATTAGTTATACTTAACAACGTTTTTAAAACCGTTACCTTCCTCTTCGTTCAACCATCAAACCCTTAAACCCATCGTTCAATGCAACAAACCCTCACTATCGCTCCATGATTCCGGTCACCAGAGGCCTACCGACCATTGCCATGAGAACCCCCTTAACATCACCCATCTTAAGCTACCAACGGCGTTGAGCTCGAAGCCCCCGTCCTCCCCAGGAAACCCCTCGAACACACCACGTTCAAGCCCAAAATTGAACCCAATTTCTCAGTGAAAACAGATCATACCCGTACCATTTTGAAGCGCTCAAAATGGTCTTCAGTCTTTGTTTGAAAATCATGAATCAGTTCGCATTATATTTGAAAAGATTGATGAATTTATTTCGTTGTTTTTCAGCCCTTGTTTTTAACTCGGCGGCTGACAAGAGATGAGGGAATTAGGGTTTTGGGAGATGTGGGGTTATTTATGCACAATTTTTTTTGATTTACGTGTTGAACCTAAGGCTTCAATCAAGCCATTGCTTGTCGGTCTTAGCAAACCCCACAGGTAGTGATATACCCCGATTTTTCAACGCCTTCACACTACCTAGGTAGTCAACCCTAGAAATTGGCAGAGGTGGCCCTCGAACCTGAGACCTATGTTTCATCCCAATTCGCCAATCTTTAACCAACTGAGCTAGGACTGTCGGGTAATTATATTATTATTTAATTCCTTTATTAATTCATTTTGTGTCTGAACTCCAAATCAAGCCCAACAACTGTCGTTCCTAGCTAAATACCCCCATTCCGGACATAATGAAATATTTTTCGTAAGCCAATTCGACTATTTCAACCAGTTTTTCTTTAAATTAAAATATAAATCAATATATTGAATTTTAAATGTACATTTTAATTTACCGGGGCCACATACTAACTTCAAAAATTACAGAAAAATAAATCTAGCTATATTTTGACGATGCGGTCCTAACAAAATTAATTTTGTCGAATTTGGAGACCAATTGAAAAATGGCCATTTTCTAGTCGATTAAATTCTAACTGAAATTTCAAGACACATTTAAATTCACTGCGCTCACATATTAATTCTAAGAATTATGAAATTTGATTCATGACAATAATTTGACATTTTGGATCCAATAAAAGTGGTTTCATCGAGAATGGAGGTCGTTTGCAAAATGGCTATTTTTAAGGGCTACATATAATATTAAAATATATATAAATTCCACAGCGACTATTTCAAATTTTAAACAGGACATAACTTTCAATTTATATTATGAAATCTAATTTTTTGACATCTGTTAGAAATATATTATTGTATAGATTCAAATGTTTTTGGTTTTACCAAAATCCGATTTATTTTGAATTATGTATATTTAATTGAAATTTAAAATCGAATTTTCATACTACCACGCCGTTTTAGGCTCGTTTTGTAATTAATTTTTTTTATATATTCTAACTTTGATTTAAATAAATTTTAAATCATTATTATTTAAAATAAATCATTTTAAATGCTTAAAATCCTTTAAAATAGCTAAAATAAAAAATTATATTGGTTTAGAAATTCTGGGTTGTTACAATCTCCTCCACTTAAAATCTTTTCGTCCTCGAAAAGGAATGGAGCTGAAAGTTTTTTAACTAAGCCAATCAACTTTCTTCTAGCTTTCGCTCTTCAACTCTTCAATTTCTAAGAATTTTCCATTTTCTTAAAAATTTGGCTAACACCCTAAATTTTCGAAAATTTTCGCCATAATCTCCTTTGTACGGGCTGATAGGTAAAACCACAACTTGCCTCACAGGGCTCTCATCAATCAAAATAAAAAGCCAATCGGCTCATAAAATCATCAAACCCAATGAATATAGCAAACATGTACGTATTTGTCGGGCATACAATTTCATTCCTCTTCTTAGCTTCCTTGTTATGACCTTCTCAACATATATACATGTACATATATGCAATTGCGATCAATTTTCAATTCAGTTCAAAATTTGACTTGATTTGGCTTAATTTCTCATTCATTCACATATTGGTTAAATTAATTATCATTCCAGTATTTTTATTAGTTAAATTAATAATCATACAACACAACCAGCAATCAATTAGTTAACTAAATTTTCAAACATATAATTTTTCTATATATACTCAAAATCATATTTTTAGTGTCAAATCATAAACAATAAACTCTAACTAAGTTTGGTTCTCACACCAGTTAATTGGAAATATATAGATATCCCACTTTCTAAACTCGAACATAAATTCTAATGATACTCGAGTAATCATCAATATCATCTCCGGGCGACTAGAGTGTGATTCTATATCTATCCAGTATATTTGAGACTTCATATATGTAACAACCCAAATTTTTATAACATGTTAAATTCATAAATCAAGGCAGAATTAAATTTTAAAATAAGAATCATGGGAAACGGGTTGTGCCATTGCGTTCGTCTCGAAATTTTACATGAAATAGAGTCCGAGTTTTCGAAAATCGAAGTTCGTATGACCAAGTTATGACCTCTAGAATTTCAGAAATTTCCAGAATCAAAGACAGCTCGAATTTCGAATTCGAAATTCAAACCCCGCAGCAGGCAGGGCGGGAGACTCCCGGCCATAAACCAGGTCGACCTGGGGGTCGACCATAGTGTCAACCTCCCAGGGACCAGGTCGACCATAGTGTCGACCTGGGGGTCGACCTGCCTCCCGAAACCACTTCTTGAACCAGATGCATTCTGATGTATTTAGAATTGTTTCGTGACCAGATTCGCCTGCCTAACCGTATATAAACAGCCCCTAGCCTCATTCTCTCCACACCATTTCTTTCTATCCTTATGATGCTTCTAAGATAATCAAAATACTAAGATAAAAAGGAAGAAAAAAGGACTACTTCTCCATCAAGACTACGCTTAGAGATTTGCATATTGGGGGATTTCAATTAGAACACGATCAATCAAATAGAGATTCAACAATCAAATTCTGCTTTCTAATTCTCGATCCACGCACTGTAAGTTCAAGTTACTTTTAGATAAAAGTTGTAAACTTAATATCCATGTTGTAAATTGGAATACGATCTATGTATGGTAATTGATTCGTACATATTCTTGTTCATCTTGGATCTTGACTTTCGTGAATATTGCTTTGGATCTATTCATGTTGTAAATCAAACTCTCTCGTGTCTATAACCTTGACATGCCTATGACGTTGAAACTATTGTTAATGGCCAAGGACTATGACTGTGAACATAAGACTACGCCTATGCCTATGACTGAGAACATAAGATTATGCCTATGACTGTGAACATAAGACTATGCCTATGCCTATGACGGTGAACATAAGACTAATTGCCTATGACTATGACAAGGACAATGGTGACTAATCACCTATGACTCTTGACTATGAGAATTATTACCTATGATTGTGAACATAAGGCTATTATCTATGACCTTGACTTTGAAACTATTACTGTTAATTACCTATGACTATTGCCTAGAACAATTTTGGATAATTAACCATGACTATTGTGATTAATCGCTTATGGTTCTTAATTATGAGATTTCTACCTATGACCATGACTATGACTATTGGGGTTAATTACCTGAAACTATTATTGTTGATTGTTCATGCCCATAGTTGAAACCCGTGTTGTACACCGAATTTGCAGTTTGTTGGATCTCATACCTAGGGTGTGACTTGCTTAGTTTTTCGCTATTATGTCCACCGAAACCAGTTGATCCATTATCCTTATATTTGGCTTGCTTTCGCACACCTATTCTTTTATGTCAAGTTTTTATCAGGACTGTCGCCTTATTTTGCTAGATTTGAAAACCCTGTTAATCTCTATATGCCAGTGATGTTGTAAATGATTATCTCAAGTTATATTATGCCAGTCTTGTAGTCTCTTTTATCGCTTTATGGTTGTCCCTTCTGCCTATCATAGTTTTGATGTTATTCCCTTTATCTCTAGATTTAGATTTGCTTGTAATTTAGGTCGATTAATGTTTACATGTGATGGGAATACGATTTGGGTAGATTAGGCTAAACATGAATTGGTTATGAACATGCATTATGAACTTGATAATAGGCAAAACTTGAAACATGAACGTTGTTATAACTTGAATCTGATGTGGGCATGAAACTTATCCTCGAAACTTGACACGAACTTGACATGAAACTTGAACATGGTCATGACACTAGTATGAACTTGAAAATGGCCAACTCGAGGTTGGGTTGAGTTTGCAGTGTAAATCTGCCCGGAACCGCCCGACAAATCCAGTTACTGCAAACAATAGGATCCAATGTGAGTAGTTGGTCATATCGCACTTGAATACCCGAGGTTAGACCGAGTAGTGGTGTAAATCTGCCCGGAACCGCCCGACATATCCAGTGACCACAACAACAGGTCTAATGTGAGAGGTTGGGGTGCATTAATGAATTAACGCCACATGATAGGGTTAAGTCATGAACATGAAAGACAACATTTAACCAACTTGAAATATGATTGGTAGGGTTAGGTCATGAACTTGAACGACAACACCTAACCAACTTGACACGTGAATTATAGGGCTAAGTCACGAACTTAAATGACAACACTTAGCCAACTTAATATACTAGAATGATGGGGTTAAGTCTCGAATTTAAATGACAACACTTAACCTACTAGACGGAAACCCTAGTTACGCGGTCCGTTTCAGCAGTAACCCACTAGATGTATCATGGTACCCTGGGACTAGGCAGGGTGGGGCACGATTACTGGGATGATTGTAAGCAACCAGAACGACGGCTGTGTGGGTGCGCCAGTGTAGGTTCTAATGGAGTGCGGGTGTGCACACACTCCAGAGCAGAAAAAGCAGGCATTGGGCATCAGTAGGTTTATCTGTGCATTCTTGATTCGTGTCGGTGGTTGATACCATAGGGCTTGATACACCCTATGGTGGACCTAGCACAAGTGACTACATTCGTGATTGGGCCGTATGACACAGAAACACGACGAGCTAGAACTTGTAGGGAGCCGATCGATTAGTGGACCATTCCGTTGGACCCAGTAATGGGTCATTCACGATTTTGGGCCAAGGGATTATTTCATGAATAATACTTGACATGGGTTGGGCTACTAGGACAGTTGGTGCAGCGAACCTTGAACATGCGATGCTATACTTTACCTATACTTGATTCATCATGTTATCTTAGTCTATCTTATCCATCTTGTCATCGTACTTATGTTTACTTTCATTTTATACATGTCATGTTACCTTTACCTGTTTTTGTGCTGAAAGTCACTTGGACTTACCAGTCTTTATGACTGACCCGTTTTCTTTCGCCTCTTTTTCTTTCGTTCCCCCCCAAGGTTCTCAGTGAGGAAACTCTAGCACTTAGCTTGGATTCTGCTTGCTTTCTGTCAGCTCATGTACGGTTTGGTCTTGAGCTATGCTATGGCTGCACGTCTGCTATTTTTTAGGAATAATTTACCTTTGTTATTTTTAAGTTTATGCTTCTTTATTTGAATAATGGCAACTTGTACTTTGGATATATGAGGTTTTGACTCTTTTCTTGAAAGTAATAAGAATCAGTTTTTAATTTCTACCGCTGCTTTATTTATGTTCTGTATCGTGATATCTCTGTGTATGTTTACCTAGATAATGCTCCACCAAAACTAGTGCATTCCCTTTGTGAGTGACCCTAGCGGAGGTGGGGTGTTACAATATACACGTGGATCAGACATATATTAAAAATCTCCTAATACCCGATAGTCTAAATCAATATAAAATAAAATACTCAAATACATAGTATAAGGTATAATTTTTCAAAATCAATTTGTGTTTAATAAACAACACTCTTTAAACTCATTCTAGGATACTACTGATCCTATCACTAACGAGTTATTCTCATAGGATGTTACTAATCCTATCTCCGATGAATTCTTTTGTTCGGTTCCAACGTGTCTTGTTCTCGAGCTTTGTAAATCAAAGCTCTGATACCACAATGAAACAACCCGAAATCCCCTTTACAGGAAAGCCCAGATTGCTATGAGAACACGACACATTAGAACACAAACATAAGAACATTTCATTGCTATTACAATAATTTACATCAGAGTACAAGAATATTCCAGAGTATGAATAAATATTCAGCGGAAGAATAAATATAAGAGATTAAAATATATACATTTAAAATGTATAAATACAATGTACAACGGAAATACATGATCTAACACAACTGAATGAAATACACGGATTCAAATCTTTCCGAATATAGCTCCAGCTGTAATCCAGGATCATGTGAAAAGAAATATCTGCGAAAACCAAAACTACTAGCAGCCCATGTGGAAAATATGGGCACCATTAGTTTAGGTAGAAACAATAAACTCCGAGTCAGTCATGGGACTGGTGTGAGAACTAAAACAGTTATTAGTTTTTTTATTTAAAGTTAGGTAAATCACGGGACCACGCCGTACAACACGGAAAGGGTTTATCCCCCATGAATACAAGTGCATAAAAATAAACAGCATAATGCTAAAGAGAAAAATGAAGCTATTATAAGACTCAGGTCCCATCACACAATGAACGCAGTCGAGTATAGAGTTTTCCAAATATGCTTGATACGAAAAATTTCATCTTTTATTATTACTATAAGTGAAGAAATCAACTTCAAATACAAATGTATCAACCATAGGCAGCGTATGTACCATTATATTCTGTCTCCATATAGGTTTACAACTAAAACCGTAAAATCGCGTATCGGAAATTGGATTTCCAGCTATGAACCAAGGCAAGCGATAATTTCCTTACTAATTCAAGACACAATAGCAATGCCTTAAGACTCAGACGCTGGCGAGCCCTTGGATCCTGCAGAGCCGGTCATCCGCCGATGATTAGTTATACCATAAGCTATATGTTAGCCAGTTCTATCAAACCTCCAAAATGGTCATTCCAGTCGACTATCTAGAACCTTTTAGTCAATTCTAGTACAAAAGCCACTAGAGACTCAAATTTGAGGTACCTCGCTTTCCGTCAATAAATTTTTCCAACATCCACATAAGTAAATAGTGTGGGCATCATACCATGACGTTACTCGTAGCTAGAAACTAACGTATGTCCATTTCCCTGCACTCCCTTATCCCGTTTCTGGTTCATATCTGGGAGTGAAGCTCGCGAATAAACGCTACACAAAGCTATGCTAATTAAAGCTGTTCTTTTATCATCAACCACAAGACCCTGCTTTTAAACAAAAGCCTTGATCATGTGCATCTCATCATGCCACACTGTCAATCCATACAGTACCACTGATTTCCACAAATATATAACCTCTAAGCTCGTACGTCTCGGAGAAGGGTGTTAAGCAAGAGAATAAATTCTCCTCCAACAAAACAAATATATATTTAGCAGAGATCAACGAATACAATATAATGGAATACAATGTCAGACACACTATCCATTTGCAGGTCCGTTTTGGGTCTGAACGAAACCGGAGGCACCTTATCCCTCGTCCCATATGTCCAATATAGGAGTGAGGCCCTCGCATATATAGTCGATCTCCAAGTATGTCTGGGCAATCACCACTTATTACCTTGTCTGGGGTGTACATACCAATCAAGACATCAATAATCATCCAAACGATGTGAAGATCTCCGGTTCTCAACCACCGTCTTCACCATCGACTTTTGATCATCGTAAGTTCGTAACAGACATTAAAAATGGGTTAAACCTGGTCTTTCTGAATAACTCGTGTATCTTATAATCAAGTGCTATAAAAACACATCATACGCCTCATTCCACTTCAAAATATTATTTTATTCAAATATTCACATCTTTAGGGAAAGGTTCCCACTAATTTTATCAAAGTCAAATTCTTTTAAACTTTCTCTTTAATCTTCCTTTTGATATCGAGCCATATCGAAGTAATCATTTATTTATTAATCCCAGTCCCAACCTACTCATCCTATGGAGCAAAACTGGTACTACTCCATATTTAACCCCCACTATGTTATTGGTAAAATTAACTACCATTTCTCATTCAAATCTAATTAAAGATTTAACTATCGCTTGGAGTAAAACTGGTGGTACTCCATTTTCGATCATTTCATGAATTTGATAAATTCAATTATCCCATTCTCATTCCAATCTAATTAAATATTCATTAAAACTCCAGTTCAGTTTTAATCTTAAAAATCATTGCTTTATGATTATTCAACTTTAGGTAAAATAATCCCGTTATTAACTGGGTTAAAGAACCAACGTCATTTAAAACACAGTTCACGATAAACCCAAATCAGCTTCCATTAACTAGGGAATCTTCACGAAAAACAGATCAATATATAATCAATATAAATTTCCGTATCTGACTAATAATATAAATGGAATAATGGCAAGGCCGTTTAAAATCCGTATATAATAAGGGTCTTCCTTTACAGAAGCTCATCTCGACTATTACCCGATCGAATTCCATTCAATTCCAATTTAACACATCAAATTGGAAAACTTTACTTTGAAAATTTTCCATTTAATCTTAATAAAAAGATTTATGAATTCCAAATCATATCTTCAATGTTAATTGGGTTAAAGAACGAATGTTATTTAAAACATTGTTCACGATAAACCCAAAAATCTAGTTTAAATTCAGTTCCAATTAAATATTAAATAATTGGTAAAATTCCCTAAATCTTATTTTAAAGATTTATTCGTTTCTCATCGGGATTTAAGAACGGTGTTATTAAAGACATCATTCAAGACAAACCCAAAATCCAATTTGATATTAAATACAAGGCTCTAAATAGAAATTATATCGGCTAATATTCAACATCAAATTCTGAAACTAACAAATATCATATTGGGAATAACGATATATATATATATATATATATATATATATCATCCAAATTCCTCAACAATATCCATATAATCATGGAATCCAATACTGAAATATTTCGAAGATTATTTCCATTCAAAACCGTTCCAATTCAAACATTGGAAAAATTCTGGTTATTTTAAAACCATTTTCAAATCCAGTTAATTATTTAAAAACAATAGATTATTATTCTAGTTAATAACTAGTTCATTTTGATAAAAAAATATATATAACTTTCCAGACTTGGAATTTTTCATCCAAAATCTTTCCAAATCATTTATTATGATTTTACACAATTTTTCCATATTTTCAATAATTTTATCAAGGCCCTTATAGTAGGTTTCCAATAACGGCCACTGAACTGCATCCATAACAACCTTTTCTGAAATTGATTTGGACATATCTCAAAATCTAACCATTAGATTTCAAATCTCTTAAATTCATTTGAAAGCTCTTTCCGGTTATGATTTTAGGAGAATCCAATGGTCAGATATCCCATTATGCCAGTTTGAATTTAATAGTCGAAATTCGCAGACGATCGCTACGCCGTGCATTCTATTCAGGCCATTATATTTATATTATACATATATCATCGATTTCAATTTAAAACATATTTTAAAAATCGTTATAAATTCGTTTTAAAATGATTTTAACTTCAATTTCAAATTTAAATCAAAATTGAATATTCCATATCATCATAATATTTTGAAATCCATTTCCTTTTCGATATTTATTATAAACTAAATAAAATTGATTGATAAACCCGTTCAGGTTAAAATGGCATTTAGCTACTTACTTGGCTGCATATATTCCAATATTTTCATGTCCATCCAAAATCGGACATCAAAATCACATTTTTCTTCGCTAAATATTATTTTAAAATATTCTTTATTTTCGAATTGGAATGCGACTCAATCAGTTACTATATAATTCTAGTCATATGGATTTCATCTATCCCATGTATTCAACAATGATGATAGATAATCATTACACATTCAAACATCATCCGTAGTGCATTCTATAACTATAAATGCATTAAAATAAATAAATAACGCTCATCACAGCCTGTCAACCCATCGATTGATATTCAACTAAATATTGGGATAAGTGTATGTTAAATATCATCCCAATACCCGTATGGGGTTTTCAAACAACAAATACTGATTATTATTTGTGTAGTTGGGCGATGTGTAAAATTTATCGTCCCAATCAATATCAGATAAATCAGTGTACATAAACAAGTCGTCCGACTAGTAAATGGATATTTATTCCCATTTTTACTGTTTAAATTATAAATGGATATTTATAATTTAATTTCAATTACCACAATAATATTAACATTATTTTTAATATGTTAAACATTCCAACATCACAAACAAAACACAATACAATCAATTAAATCGTCCTTAGTCTATGGACGAGGGAGGTGTGCTAACAGGCACCGTATACAATTTATAATGATTAAACTGATAAAAATCTACATGGGAAATTCTATATATTTTTATACATGAATACAATAACATGATAAAATATATTTTTAGTGAGAAGGAGTTCTCGCGTTAGTTTCCACTTCATCCTTCTTTATTTGAAGATTTCAATTCTGTTTTGATTTAAATTCACCTGAAATTTTAACATGCTTCATTTCTGTTTTGGTCAGTTCCATATTGTAGAGCTTGACTCCATGATCGTAACGCAATTGAAATCATCAGATTTGGACCTCGTATGAAAAAGATATGGGTTTTAACGCGTTTGATAATTAAATAGGTAATTAATTAAATTAATTATACTTAACAACTTTTTTAAAATCGTTACCTTCCTCTTCCTCATCGTTCAACCATCGAACCCGTAAACCCATTGTTCAACGCGGCAAACCCTCACCGTCGCTCCATGATTCCGGTCACTAGAGGATGATCGACCATAGCTACGAGAACCCCCTTGATGTCGCCCATCTTCAGCCACCAACGGCGTTGAGCTCGAAGGCCCCATCCTCCCCAGGAAACCCCTCGAACACAACACATTCAAGCCCCAAATTCCACACAATTTCTCATTGAAAACAATCATAGCCGTACCATTTTTGAGCTCTCGAAATGTTCTTCAATCTTTGTTTGAAAATCATGACTCAATTCGCATTATATTTGAAATATTGATGAAGTTATTTCGTTGTTTTTCAGCCCTTGTTTTTAACACCTCGGCGATTGACAAGAGATGAGGGAATTAGGGTTTTAGGAGATGTGGTGTTATTTATACACAATTATATTATTATTTAATTCCTTTATTAATTCATTTTGTGTCGTACTCCAAATAAAGCCTAACGACTGTCCTTCCCAGCTAAATACCCCCATGATTCGCAAGCCAATTCGATTGTTTCGATCAGTTTTTCTTTAAACTAAGATATAAATCAATATATTGAATTTTAAACGTACATTTTAATTTACCGGGGCCACATACTGACTCCAAAAATTACAGAAAAATAAATCTAGCTATGTTCTGACGATACTTTCCTAATAAGACTAATTTCGTCGAATTTGGAGACCATTTGAAAAATGGCCATTTTCCCGTCGATTAAATTCAAACTGAAATTTCAAAACACATTTAAATTCACTGCGCTCACGTATTATTTTCAAAAATTATGAAATTTGAAACTTGACTATAATTTGACATTCCGGATCCAACAAAAGTGGTTTCATCGAAAACGGAGGTCGTTTGCAAAATGGCTATTTTTAAGGGCTATATATAATATTAAAAAATATATAAATTCCACAACGACTATTTCAAATTTTAAACAAGATATAACTTTCAATTAATATTATGAAATCTAAATTTTTCATATTGTTAGAAAGATATTATTAAACAGATTCAAATGTTTCTCGTTTTACTGAAATCTGATTTATTTTGAATTATGTATATTCAATTGAAATTTAAAACCGAATTTTCAAACTACCACACCATTTCAGTCTCATTTTATAATTAAAATAAATTTATACATTCTAACTTTGATTTAAATAAATTTTAAATCGTTATTATTTATAATAAATCATTTAAATTCTTAAAGTCCATTAAAATAGCTAAAATAAAAATTTAAATTGGTTCAGAAATTCCGGGTTGTTACAACTTGGTGATTTGATTGGTGGCTTCCCTTGATTATGAGAGTGTTATTCGAGGTGGGCGATAGTCGCAGCTATGTGTTACCATTGGTCCAGGCATGCATTGGTAGAATCCTACCGTGGGTATTCCTCGTGTGCCTTGTTATAATATCTTGATCGAGCCCCCTACGATTTTGATTTGACCGTACCTTTGGAGTCCACTCTGATAGCCACTAGTTTACGGTGGACATTACGGTATCTGTATAGACTACAATATTATAAACGATGCAAGGGTAATAATGGTAATCTCGCTTATGCTATTTTCAATTGTATATTTAACCATAGACACTTTTATAATAGTGTATTGCATTATACGATATCTAAGTTAACAAATCCTTAGAGGATGGAAATCCCAAACATCCTTTAAGTTATTGATGCATTTCATTGAATATTTCACTTGAGTTGATTAACAGATATAAGAATGTTAGTCTTGATCTGAATGTTTTGTAATTGCATTATTGTTCGGGTCAGATCGAGTATTGTAGTATTGAGATTTTACCTTTTGAACCTGGAAACTATTGAAGACATCATCTCTATTTGTTGGTTCTGGTTATTTCTTCTTTGTATAAGAAATTCTTGTTTTTAAACTTCCGTTGTATTTGATTATGTAACTCTGGTATTATGTATAAATTTTGAATTTTATTTAGTAGCTTCATGAACTATTATTGTATTTTATTTATTCCACTGCGAGATATTCTGCTATTTTGTGTCTATGATTCTGTGATTTGATATAGTAAACCCCAAAGCAATAAGTAAGAATCAATTGCAAAATCATTATTGAGAGAACATATTTTGAAAACTATAAATAGTTTTCAAAATGGTTTTAAATGATTTTAAAGTATTTTTGATATAAAAAAACCATGTTTTAAAATTTTAACTTTTTCTAAGGATTCTTTTCTTTTAGATCCAGTTTCTTTGATAGGTCTCTCTTTGATTAGGATTTACTTAATCCGTATATCGATCCTTGTTCTAAATCTATCTTATAAATTTATAATGGTTGGTTTCCAAAATTTGAATATTCTTCGGTTTGATCTAATTAGGGTATCTATCCTTTATAGATTCCTATTTGATAGGTTCTTTCATCGTTCAACTCTTAGTTCTGGTTATAACTTATTTTGACCTCACTTGATAAATGGAGAAAGTAATTTTAAATATAACTCATCATAAGAGTTAATGGAAATATAAGTGTGTTAATGGTAGGGTCAAAATTTACTTACTATACTAACTAGAATAATAAAGATTTTGAAATATTATATGAATACAAAGTTGTGTTTTGAAATCTATAATATGATTTATAGAAAAAAATAGTCTATTGAATTCTTATGATTTGATTTTGAGAAAGGAAAATATAAGATTTTATGAAATGCAATATTAGTTATACTCCTTAAACATGATATCTTGAAATGTTAACTTTATTTAATGTAAACATTGGTTTAGTTAACATAGATGTAATAAGAATATTAGTATGATATTTAAGAATGTTATAAAATGAAATGGAAAATTTTGCTATAAGTAATCACATATAAATTGTTTATAAAAGAATGGTGATTTATGTATATAACATGTATTAAACTTATAAAGATGAATTGGAATTTGGAAGTATGATTTTGTGTTAACTATAGTTATGAAAAGGTTGTAAAGATTATAAAATTATTTTAATTTAAGGTTGGGCTTTTGAAAAGGGGTTTGATTTGGTAGGATTAGAATAGTTTAAAATTTTCTTATACAAAGGATATCAAAAATAGTACGATTGTGAATTTTTTATAAATGGAATTAGATATTAACTGAAGCTTTTTATGTTATAGATTTGAACTCAGTTTGTATTTTAAAATGATAATGAAATTTAAGAAACTAAAATAGTTGAAATGTTGATGTAAACTTCAATATGGAAATAAGATTGAATTTGACATAAAAGATTGGTGTATTAAATAAATTATAACTTAAGGTTAGTATATGTTAATATAATATATATTATTTTAAAAATGTAGAAACATTATATGATTTATATTTTCAAACTTAGGTTGATGATATTTATAAAAGGATAAGAGTTAAATTTTTATAAATGAAGGAGTGGGGGAGAGTACTTGAAATTTTTAAGAAATAAATTACCTGAAATATGTTATTTATAATAATAGATATTATAATTTTTTTTGTATCTATTCTATTTTAAGAGAAAATTGTTTCGAGTATTTTCTTACACTATATTTTGATATGTTTGAAAATGTCTTAATTTTTGGTTAAAATATATATTTCAAAAAATATATAAGTAAGATGATAGATGTGAACCATTTGGTGTAAATATAGTAAATTATTTAATTACCATTTCTTTGTCTCGTTCCTTTTTGGGGACATAAAGTTTTGAGTGAGGGGATTGTAACATCGCATGAATTTCGACAATTTAGTAATTGAATTTAATTTAATTATTGAATTAAGAAAGGTTTTAAAATTAGAATTAAATTATAAATGTAACTAAGAGTCCGCAGCATTAGCCCAGTGGATAAAGACTTGTGTCGACGTAACAACGATGCGAGTTTGAAATCTAGAATGGCATGCTAAGGGTTTACCATGTGCATGCGCTATGAGCCACTTATGTGGTACCCGCGAACCGGGCTAGGTGCATCAGGGGGGTTTTACAGCTTTGGTTGGTTTCCCCCTGAACAAATTCAAAAAAAAAAAAAACGTAACTAAGAATGTATTTGTTTAAAAAATAAAATATGAAATCGATATATTTAATTCACCGTTCATATACCATAAATGTGAGATAAATGCATGTTCCCATTTATATTGGGTGTTGTTTTTTACACTCCAACTATTGTTAAGGGGGGACCATTTTTTAAAAATACTCCACTCTTTGAAAAATTGTTAAGGGGCTACACAAACATATTATTTCACAATACTCAATATTCCTGGATTGTCCCTTCAAATTAGATTTAATAAAACTTATTCGACAAGGGAAACCGAATTAAAATAAGCAGTTTGCCACCACTGCACCGTTGCAGCACATAATCAATTATATATGTATTTTACAGTAATATGTCAAATTTTAATAATCATTTCGATGCATTGCCTCCGTAATTGTAAATTTCGGCATATTTATGTCGACAAAAAAAAAAAATTAGTTCGATCTTATTCCTCCGAAAACGCTTATCCTTTAGGGTTTAAACAAATCGGTATATGCGGATAAAAAAAATTTACTACGGCCCTTGCAATATTTGTTAAGTTAAAATTACCTTTATTTGTTAAGGGTCTAAACAGGTAATAAGGTAAAATTACCTTAATTTGTTAAGGGGCTACTTTCCTCATTGGTACTCCCCTTAACATTTTTTGAAGAATTTTTTTTTGCCCCCCTTAACAATATTTGGAGTGTCAATAACAATGCCCTTTATATTTAATTTACCGTTCATACACATAAATCTTAGATAAATTCACATTTCCATTTATATTTGATTTACCGTTAAATGTGAGATAAATGCACGTTTCCATTTATATTTAATTTATAGTTCATACAGATAAATGCACGCAAATAACCCTTCGAAACCTTAAAGGAAAGATAAAAAACGGAAGTTAGAAGTATAATGGAACAAACATGTGTTGAAAGGGCATGCATGCAATTAATATTAGTTGCCACTTTATCTATTCTTATCTATACGTTTCCTCACCTTCCCATTTACGTTTCTTCTTCTTTTCTTTTAATAAATCTAGCCCTCTTACTCTTCTTTCCTTCCACTTCAAATATATAAAGCCTCCAACCCAAAATGTGTAATGCCTTTCTATTTTCCTATTGTTTCATCTTTCCATAACCAGACATTATTTATTCTAAACCTTGTTTCCCTTTATTTCATCTACGCCACTTCTCCTTCTCCATTTATACTTCGCCTCTATCTTAAAAAAAGAAAATGTTACACATATAAAGCAATTCACACTTCTTCTTTCTATAAGCTCACACGTTCATGACTCCATCTTCTTATACTTTTTTCCCATACATTTTCATGCATCCCTCCATCCTCACAACTGTAACGACCCAAGGGATTTTCGACTCCGAAAATCGACACCAAACATAATATTGAATAATCAAGATTTGAAAATATCGGATCATTAATAGACAAAAGTTAGTGGGTGAGAAACAGAAAGAAATAAAGTTAGAATAGAAGAAGGAGAAGATCACAACACAACAAAATCAGAGTAAACACGAATCTCACTACGGAATGAACAAAATATATTATATAACATAAAATTTCGAAATACAAACTTAAATTATATATATACATACCATCTCATATTACAACACATAACAACACGACGGAAATAAACTCTATATGTAACTAATGTTGAAGCCTCTTTCTCCAAGCTCTTCCAGGTATATCTGAAAAATCCCGACTACTTGACTGCCCATACAAATTTGGGCACCCAAGAGTTTATGGTAAAACAAAACAAAATAAACTCTGAGTCAGTCATGTGACTGGTTTGAGTAAACTCCAAACATTCCGATTTAACTTTTCAAATATCCTTTTCAAAGAAATAATAACCTTAAGACTGATCCACACATAAACACAGATGTCTTTTACCTTACGATAACCCTAAACATTCTTTTAAAACAAGACTTCTCTGATGTTATAATAGTATCTACACTACAGCAAAAATACCATATTACAACAACCTTTTTACAATGGGCATTAGCTGCTTGTTGTAATAGATTGATATTATAACGGTCATTTATTTACCGTTGTAATAGATGTCATGTACAACGCCCTTTTTACACCGAGTAAAGACTGCCCGTTGTAATAGAATGCTATTAAAACGGTCACTGGAGGCCTGTTGTAATAGATGTCAATTTTACAACATTCACAAAATGCCCGTTGTAACAGAAGTCTATTTTACAACGGTCACAAAACGGCAGTTTAAGAGGTTCCAATTTTACAATGGATAATGCCTGTTCTAACAATTGCCAATTTTACTACGGTCATAAAATGCTCGTTTTAACTGATGCCAATAGTCATCATTAAAATGGATGTTGTGATAAATGTTTGTTTTATGATATCAATAATTAATACTTACAATACTTGCTTAAAATTAATATTGATTATTTTTATTATTTTTTAAATAATCAATAATAATTTTATATTAATCATATGCTACTAATTAGTAAATATAATATTATATTACTATTTGCTAATCATTATAATATTATACTAACGTATTATTATATAATGACTGATCATTAATTATATTATATTAATACTTTAAAACCCCTTTTACAACTTGAAATTTGCAACGATTGATTAAACTATTGTGGAAAATGTGAAGGATATATAACATTTGTTATAAAACACTGTAAAAATATATTATGTGGCAACACTAATTTGGAAAATGCCAGATTTAATTTGCTTATACAACGTTGTTAGAACCATTGGAAACAACCATTTTAACAATATTTTTATTACACTATTATAAATGATTTAATTTATATCAATTATTACATGTTTTTGATATACTTATCAGCAATATTTTTCAAACACTGTAAAATCATTATATTCGACAATTGTTGCCGTACAATGTAAATCATAAATTTTATGAAAGAATAATAAAAATGTGCAATGTCCCATATTTTTGGGTATAATAATTAATCTATTTAAATTATTTAAATAGTGATGTAGAGATTTAAATGGTCGTTTAATTAAATAATATTGAATATTTAATTAATAGAAATAATAGAATAATATATTTATTTCCGAAATAGTAGGAAATAACAGAAGTCACGATATTATGGAATTGGACAATTTAAAATATATAATTCAGTTTAGAGTTTAATTATATTAATGAATTTATTTATAAATGTCAGTTGAACATATAATTTATATTATAATTATAATCGAGCTTAAAATGGTGCGGCAGTTCGTAATTTGGCGATTTGAACTTTAAACAAATATACAGAATCCGTTTTAAGTCGGATTTCTATGAAACAAGAAATGTTCGGAGCTGGTGAAGTTATTTTTCTAATGGAAGAGAAAAATCGGGATTTCGTCGTGTGGATTTTGAGTTATGTCCAAATCAAATTTCCTAAAAGTCGCAATGGAATTCCTTTATAATTTATAGCGATTTATTTAATGGATTATTCAATATAAATTGAATATCGAATAACCTGGATTTGAAACATGCAGTTTTAAATCCAGATATGTATATTTTGAAGTCGGATAATATTCTGTTGTGAATATATATGATAATATTTATTTATAATTATTTAATTTAATTATTTTTAAATATATTTATATTTAAATGGGGTTATTTAGGGCTTTAAAAATAGCCACTTTTGCAAATGACCTCCGTTTTTTACGAAACTAATTTTCTTGGATCTGGAATATTAAATTATTGTTATATTTCAATTTTTGTAATTTTTGAAGTCAGTATGTGACCGTACGGAATTTTAATGTGAAAACCAGTCAATAATTTGACTTTAAAAATACGATGTGGGATCAAACGAAATCGGAATTCGACAAAACCAGTTTCGTTAGGTCCGTAATGTCAAACTATAGTTGTGTGTCCATTTTCGAGATTTTTGGATATCGTATATGATCACATGAATTTTTAAAAAGCGTATATAAACAGCGATTCAATAAAATGGAATATAAAAATTGAATAAAAAAAATATAAAAACCCTTTTATAAATACCCTTTCCATCACCTAAACCCTCATACTTTCATTTCCACGGTCAAAGAGTGAGCCGCCACTTACTAAAAGAAAAATGGAGAAACCGTGAGTTTGGAAAATAAAATCAATTCCCATAAAATCTCTAAAATCATGAAACCAACATGTTTGAAATCATCATGGCATCCTCTTCAATTTCATAAACATATTTTTGGTTCAAGTGATTTTTAGTTCGCTGAAAAATGTAAGCGTGTTGGCTAGGGTTGAAGTATACACGGATTTGAGGCAGTGATGGATGAAATGGTGATTGAATTAACGATCGTAGGGGAGAGGCACACAGTTTGATGAATTCTGAGGTGATTTTGGGGGGGAAAATGTTGACCGTCATACTGTGTTGCGCATAGTTTTCTAAAGAACGCAATTTGCTTTGTGCGTGCGAGTTGAATCCAACAGTGATAAAGGAGGAGAGATTTTGATGAGTTGGTTGACGGTGGTTTCAGATTGCGGAACAACGATGTAAAGAGGGAAATAAAAGGAGGAATAAATTTGTGAATGGCCATAAAACATGCGGAGCGGGTATGTATAAACCTGGAATGGAGAAAGGAGAATACAAGATGGGGGTGACATGGATTTCAAGGTTAAAAGGGGTATTAATTATTAATTATTTAATTAGTTAATGCTATAAAAATCTATTGTAACTTTTAAAATCCGTAACTATTACATACGATGTCAGAATCTCACGAAACTGATCACGTTGGAACCGTCTCGACAAATATTACACCATGGAACTGACTGGAAGTGAATTGGAGCCCATTACAATTTATTGCAAAATAAATTATCCATCTGAATCAATTGACAATTATCGTTATTTAACGATGATCGTCCAATTTGAGTAAATCTGACTAATTCTGCTCAGTTTATATTTTATAACGTATTTTTTGAACTGATAAAATATTGGTTGATTGTTGTATGTTGATTGGTTGGTTGAACTGCTAATTGGTTTATTGAAAATATCGATATAGTTATATAAATATCGTTAATTAAATATTGATTTTGTTGATAAGACTATTTCGTATTGAAATGAAATTGATGTTAATTATATTGTTTAACATCTATGGATGCAATGGAATAGGTTGGAGGGATCTAACTGGATTCCTCAATATTTATAATACTTTTTTTCATATATTGTGACATATGATGTGGTATAGAATCTGTTATTGATTGTGTGTGTTTGGATGATGATTAATTCTTTTGATTTGGTATTTTAAATACCATATGAAATATTGGAATGTAAAAAGGGAATTTTCAAAGTGTATTTTGAAAATAAAATATTTATATAAAATCAATGGATTTTAGATAAAAGAAAATATTTATACAAAATAAATATAAAAGGTAATATTTGGGAAAATAAATAAAAGTACAAAAAGGGATTATATATAAAATAAATAGAATTATATAAATGAAATATTTATATAAAATAAATAGAATTTTATAAATGAAATATTTATATGAAATAAAATGAATTATATAAAGGAAATATTTGTAAAAAAAAATAGAATAGAAAAGGGAATATTTGTAAACATTAACAAATAGAATTGAAAAGGGAATATTTGTAAACATTTACAAAAAGAATTGAAAAGGGAATATTTGGAATCATTTATAAATAGAATTATAAAGGGGATATTTATTCAGAAAATAAATAGGAGTTATAAAGGGAGTATTGTATAAAATGAATAGAACTTTATGAAAGAAAATATGAGGGAAATAAATATTAAATGGAAATCTGTTTTTAAAAGATGAATGGGAAAGATTAATTTAAAGTAGAATTAAGTAGAAATTTGTTTTAACAGATAAAATGTAGAAGGTTAATTTATAAATAATGTTTTATAAATTAAGTAAATAATTTATCATTGGATAAATTAAATATATAAGTCTGAATTTATATATGGAAGTAAAAATCGGTTTTAACATCAATATTTGAGATTGAAATTGAGTGTAGAAATTATACAAGGATTTATAAACGAGATTTAAGTGTTAGAAAAAAAGGAGATTTCCTATGAATAATTCTTTAAATAAAAGTATATATAGAACTTGGAAATGGGATATTATTTAAAAAGAAGAAATCAAACTTAATGGATCATATAAAGGGAATATTTTCACATTCGATGTGAACAGTGGATTAAAATAAATATTTTATAATTTAAAACATTTATAAAGAAATTGGGTTTGGGTTTTGAATAGGAATTCAAATGAGAATTTGAAAGGGAAAGGAATTAGAGTTAATCGAATGTAAGTCATTCAAATAAGAGTTAATCGAATAGAGTTAGTCGAACATTATTTATTCGAATTAGAGTTAATGAAATAGAGTTATTCGAATTATAGTTAATCGATTATAGTTAATCGAATTAGAGTTGATCGAATATTAGTTATTTAAATTATATTTAATCGATTAGAGTCAATCGAATTAGAGTTAATTGAATATTAGTTATTCGAATTAGAGTTAATCGAATGCTGGTTATTGGAATAGAGTTTTCGAATATAGTTATTCGAAGGGGAGTTAACGAATATAGTTATTCGAAGGGGAGATTATCGAATATAGTTATTCGAATGAGAGATTTTCGAATATAGTTATTCGAAGGAGAGATTTTCGAATATAGTTTACTCGAAGAAGAGAGTTATCGAATATAATTTATTTGAAGGAGAGATTATCGAATATAGTTTATTTGAAAGAGAGTTATCGAATATATATTTTTCGAGAGAGAATTATACATTTAAATCCGACTACATCGAATGTAGGAAAGTACTTTTTACTTTTCGATTTTTTAATCAGATTTATTTATGTAATAAATTAGTTGTTTAATTATTTATCCAAATTAAATAAATAAAAGTTATATTTAAGTTATTATGTATATATCGGAAGTATGGGATTATAACACTATTATTATAATCAAATGAATTCTATAAAGAAAATGGATTCGTAAATAAAATACGGAAGTTACGTAAGGAAGTTTGTTGAAGACTTAAAAGGTGAACTTTGTCTATTTCGAGGTTAGAAATGTTGTTTAGTTAAGGTCTGAGAGGTAGTTATACCCCAACTTGATTGACTACATTTTTAGCTAAAGAACGGTTAAGGTTCGATAGTGCAGGTTAGTTAAGTGAATTTAGTAAATGAGTGAAATAGTTCGGGTTGGCATAGCGATGTTTTATTTAAACATCTGTTTAAATCCAATGAAGGAGTTTTGGAAATGTTTTCAAAGAAGAATCGAAAATGTTTTCTAATATAGAAAATAAGAAATGAGAGTAAATATGGAAATGTTTTCCATTGAGTTATAACGTATATTTTCTAAATTCAGAAAATAAGAATTTTCGAATATATGGAAATGGTAACAGGGAAATGAATAATTTAATGGCAAATTAAATTAAAGGGGATCAGTGTTGATTGATGATTTTCTCTGTAAGATTTCCATTTGGAAATACAACCGTTGTTTGTACACATGTTTTCCTTTGATAGTTAAATCACTGACTATCAAAGCATTTGACCATTTTTCCGTCGTCAATACGGAGAGACCGGGATCAGATTTATTATCTGAAAACCACTCCGTATAGGAATTAGCGTTGCGAATCAAATATGATGAAGATAATTGAAGACGGAGTTGTGCAAGGGATGTTCTGGCGATCCTAGGTAGAAATTGCCCAAGATGGATTTACAGAATAGTGCTTTCGGTTTGTACAGGCCCAGGACAACGTGTATGGACGAATGTCTGACAGGGTATATCTAGTGGATCACGTAAATTGACCACTTCAAACTTATCCACGTTTGGTGGCGGAGGAATTCGTTTCTCTTAGCTTAATACCGTGGTATTTTTGCGGAAATCAATTTGTGATTTGGCGGGTATGACGATGTGGCATTCAAAGTAAATGGAGGTGTGATCTGTCAGAGGATACGTTATGACCTCAAGCATTATCAACCGGGAAATGACAAAAATCGAGCAGGTAGCATGGCTATGTTTGTCGCCCCCATTAGGGTGCATTGTCACCATCTAGAGAATATTCATATTTGTTACTTCTTTTCGCTTCTGTATCTCCCGAGAACGGTTATGTTGCTAGCAATCGTAGGTGACAATATATTCGATACACTCAAGAGAAATGAGTGGTCGGTCATGTGTGGGCCGGGTTGCAAGACGTTCTTGTTGAACCTAGTGTATTCCTCTCTAGAGATACACTATCAGCAGGTGGTGCCATACCTTGTCATAGTCAGAATCCAATCTCCAATAAGCGCTGCGGTTTTGATTGTATACTATATATATGTGGAGTGTGAGATGCAAGCGTTCTGCTAGATTGTTTATTACTTGTGATTAGACATAATTATAATATCAGAAAACTATTGATTTTGAAAATGTTTTGGGTTATCGTAAGGTAAAAACCAACTGTGTTTATGTGTGGATCAGTCTTATGATTATCATTTCTTTGAAAATGATTTATAAAAAGTTAAACCGAATGGTTGGAGTTTACTCACACCAGTCCCATGAATGACCCCGAGTTTACTTTGTTTTGTTTTCCCTAAACCCTTGGATTCGCAAATTTGTATGGGCAGTCAAGTAGTCGGGTTTTACAGATACACTAGATGGAGCTTGGAGCATGAGGCTTCAACAACATTTTACAGCTACTGTTTATTTTCGCTATGATGCAAGTGTTGTACTCTAATATACAAATACATATTTGTGTTTTCAATGTTATTTTGTATAATATATTTTATTCGTTCCGCTGTGAGATTCGTGTTACTCTGATGTTGTTGTGTTCTTCTTCTTCTTCTTCTTCTTCTATTCTAATATTTCTATCTTATCTATTCTCAACCTCTAACTTCTTTCTATTAACTATCCGGTATTTTCGATGCTTGGATAGTCGACATTGGTTTTAGATGTCGATTTTCGGAGTCAAAAATCCCGGGTCGTTACAGCGGTATCAGAGCTGAAGGTTAAGTGATTACCTTGGCTCTATGGCGTGACTCAGTAGAGATAGGGTTAGTTATACCCGAGATTGAGTTTGAGTGTATATATACGAGTGAATGTATTTGTTATTTGATATAAAATGATTTTATACCAGTAGTTTGTGAATTCTGGTCGATCAGTTTGATCCATTGTATCGATAGGGGGTTACTAAACACTTGAATACGATAAACTGACATAGTATGTTTTGAAAAGGGGGTAAATGAGATAATTTTACCCAAATTATATTTTGATATAAAGAATGATTAATATTGGAAATATTATAGAATATTGGATGTATTGTTTGTTGTTATAATCGAATGAGATTATAAAATAAATGGTTATGTAAATAGCCAATCAGGATTCATATAAGTGTAATATGTGAAATCAGATAAAGTAAATATGAATTTAAATCAGAACTGGAATTAAAACTCTGGGAATTTAAATAAGAGTTTATAAATGGACTTGGATTAAATATATGAGAATTTTAAAATCTTAGGAGATTTTAAATTGTTTAACAAGAATTATGAACGATATTTTGAAATGATTTCAAAGTGGAAGTGTTTGAGAATTGAGTTTGAAAATGTTATAGTATTGAACTCACTTCAGTTGTTGGAAATTAATTCTAATGATGCAGGCCATATCATCAGTGTTCATTTTCGAGTTGTAAGTGACAGATTACTACCAAAGATTTTGTTTTCGAATTCTTTTGAGAAAACAAGCTGTTTTGAATTAAAAAAAAGAGATATTTGATTTTTGAGAAGCTAAGCTGTTTAAAACTCCCAGAAATAGATTGTTTGAATTAAAACAAATTAAAAAGGGGATTTGTGAAAACAAATTAGAAATGAGTTAAAGTCAGTTAAGTGGAAACTGTATTGAAATGGAGTAATATCAAGTTGAATTGGAATTTGGTATATAATTGGACTCGGCGGAGTAAATGGTTTGATTTTTGAAATAAAAATCAGAATTGTGATCGTAGGATGAAGATAACTGATTATAGGAACAAATAAGTTAATGAAATAGGTGAATGGAACTTAACGAAGTTAAGTAGGTTGAATTGATGAGTTAGGAATCAAGGAAGGAACTTTGGTTTGAAACGGAACTTGGCTTGTATAAGCGAATGATTTGGTTTGAGGTTAAAAACTGATTGGAATATGATTGGGAAGATATTGGTATATGCAGAATTGATGACAGATGGAAGCGATATAATAATATGCCCGACAAAAAGGTACATGTTTACTTTTATATGAGTTTGGTGATTTATGAGCCTGTTTGGCAAGCCACTTGGCTGTTTTGTTTTCTTTTGGGCTGGAGAAGGCCAGAGAGGCGAGTTGGAGTTGTACCGACTGAGCCGTACAAAGGAGGTGCTAGCGAAATTTTTCAGAATTTACGGTGTCTGAAAATTTTTAGAATTTTTGTAAATTTTCGTTGGTAAGAATGAATTTATATTTAGTTTAAATTAGTTGGTTCAGTTAAAACTGAAGTTAAGAATAAACAAATAATTTTAACCCAGTTAATAGGGCTTGTTTTCTACCTTAGTAATTTCGAGGACGAAATTATTTTAAGGGGGGAAGAATGTAATGTCCCGTAATTTTTGCTATAATAATTAATTTATTTAAATTATTTAAATAGTGATGTAGAGATTTAAATGGTCGTTTAATTAAATAATATAGAATATTAATTAATATAAATAATAGAATAATATATTTACTTCTGAAATAGTCGAAAATAACAAAAGTCATGATATTGTGAGAATTGGACAATTTAAAATATATAATTCAGTTTAGAGTTGAACTATATTAATGAATTTATTTATAAATGTCAGTTGAACATATAATTTCTATTATAATTATAATCGAGCTCAGAATGGCACGGCAGTTCATAATTTGGCAATTCGAACTTTAAACGAATATACAGAATCCGTTTTAAGTCGGATTTCTGTGAAACAAGAAACGTTCGGAGCTGGTGAAGTACATTTTTCTAATGGAAGAGAAAAATCGGGATTTCGTTTTGTAGATTTTGAGTTTTGTCCAAATCAAAATTTCAAATAGTTGCTATGGAATTGCTTTATAATTTATAGCGATTTTTTTAATGGATTTTTCAATATAAATTGAATATCGAATAACCTGGATTTTTGAAATATGCAGTTGTAAATCCAGATATTTATATTTTGAAGTTGGATAATATTCTGTTGTGAATATATACGATAATATTTATTTATAAGTATTTAATTTAATTATTTTTAAATATATTTATATTTAAATGGGTTTATTTAGAGCTTTAAAAATAGCCACTTTTGCAAACGACCTCCGTTTTTGATGAAACTAATTTTATTGGATCCGGAATATTAAATTATTGTTACATTTCAAATTTCGTAATTTTTGGAGTTAGTATGTGACCGTGCGGAATTTTAATGTGAAAAACAGTTGATAATTTGACTTTAAAAATACGCTGTGGGAGCAAACGAAGTCGGGATTCGACGAAACCAGTTTCGTTGGTCCGTAATGTCAAACTGTAGTTGTATGTCCATTTTCGTGATTTTTGGGTATCCTATATGATTACAGAAATTTTTAAACAGCCTATATAGACTGCGATTCAATAAAATAGAATATAAAAATCGAATAAAAAAATATAAAACCCTTCTATAAATACCCTCTCCATCACCTAAACCCTCATACTTTCATTTCCACGGTCAAAGAGTGAGCCGCCACTTACTAAAACAAAAATAGAGAAACCGTGAGTTTGGAAAATAAAATCAATTCCCATAAAATCTCTAAAATCAACATCTTCGAAATCGTCATGGCATCCTCTTCAATCTCATACACATGTTTTTGGGTTCGAGTGATTTTTAGTTCGCTGAAAAATGTAAGCGTGTAGGCTATGGTTGATGTATACATGGATTTGAGGTAGCGATGGATGGAATGGTGATTGAATTAACGATCGTAGGGGAGAGGCACACGGTTTGATGAATTCTGAGGTGATTTAGGGGGAAAAATGTCGATCGACATACTGTGTTGCGCACAGTTTTCTAAAGAACGCAATTTTCTTTGTGCATGCGAGTTGAATCCAACAGTGGTGAAGGAGAGAGATTTCGATGAGGAGGTTGACGGTGGTTTCAGATTGCGGAACAACGATGTAAAGAGGGAGATAAAAGGTGGCTTAAATTTGTGAATGGCCATGAAACATGCAGAGCGGGTTCGTATAAACCTGGAATGGAGGAAGGAGAATACAAGAAGGGGGTGACGTGGATTTCAAGGTTAAAAGGGGTATTAATTATTAATTATTTAATTAGTTAATGCAATAAATATCTATTGTAACTTGTAAAATCCGCAACTATTGCATACGATGTCAGAATCTCACGAAACCAGTCATGTTTGAACCGTTCCGACAAATATTACACCATGGAACTGACTGGGAGTGAATTGGAGCCCATTACAATTTATTACAAAATAAATTGTCCGTCTGAATCAAAATGACAACTGTCATTATTTAACGATGATCGTCCAATGTGAGTAAATCTGACTAACTCTGCTCAGTTTATATTTCATAACATATTTTTGGAACTGATAAATATTGGTTGATTATTGTATGTTGATTGGTTGGTTGAACTGCTAATTGATTGGTTGAAAATATCAATATAGTTATATAAATATCGTTAATTAATTATTGATTTTGTTGATCATATTATTTCATATTAAAATGATATTGATGTTGATTATATTGTTTAACATCTGTGGATGCAGGGGAACAGGTTGGAGGGATCCAACTGGATTTCTCAATATTTATAATACTGTTTTTCATATATTGTGATATATGTTGTGGTATATAATCTGTTATTGATTGTGTGTATTTGGATGATGATTGATTCTTTTGATTTGGTATTTTAAATACCATATGAAATACTGGAATGTAAAAAGGGAATTTTCAAAGTGTATTTTGAAAATAAAATATTTATATAAAATCAATGGATTTTATATATATGGAAATATTTATATGAAATAAATATAATTATAAAAGGTAATATTTTGGAAAATAAATAAAATTAGAAAAAGGGGTTATACAAAATAAATAGAATTATATAAAGGAAATATTTATATAAAATAAATAGAATTTTATAAATGAAATATTTATATGAAATAAAGAGAATTATATAAAGGAAATATTTGTAAAACAAATAGAATTGAAAAGGGAATATTTGTGAACATTAACAAATAACATTGAAAAGGGAATATTTGTAAACATTTACAAATGGAATTGAAAAGGGAATATTAGGAATCATTTATAAATAGAATTATAAAGGGTATATTTATTTAGAATATAAATGGGAGTTATAAAAGGGAATATTGTATAAAATGAATAGAACTTTATAATAGAAAATAAGTGGGAAATAAATATTAAATGGAAATCTGTTTTTAACAAATGAATGGGAAAGATTAATTTAAAGCAGAATTATGTAGAAATCTGTTTTAATAGATAAAATGTAAAAGGTTAATTTATAAATAATGTTTTATAAATTAAGTAAATAATTCATCACTGGATAAATGTAATATATATAAGTCTGAATTTATATATGGAAGAAAAATCGGTTTTATCATCGATATTTGAGATTGAAATTGAATGTAGCAATTGAAAAAGGATTTATAAACGAGATTTAAGTGTAAGAAATAAAAAGGAGATTTCATATGAATAATTCTATAAATAAAAGTATAAATTGAATATGGAAATGGGATATTATTTAAAATACAAAATCAAACTTAATGGATCATAAAAGGGAATATTTTCACATTCGATGTGAACAATGGATTAAAATAAACATTTTATAATTTAAAACATTTATAAAGAAATTGGGTTTTGAATAGGAATTCAAGTGGGAATTTGAATGGGAAAGAAATTAGAGTTAATCGAATGTAAGTCATTCGAATAAGAGTTAATCGAATAGAGTTAGTCGAATATTAGTTATTCGAACTAGAGTTAATGAAATAGAGTTAATCAAATTAGAGTTAATCGATTAGAGTTAATCGAACTAGAGTTAATCGAATATTAGTCATTCGAATTAGAGTTAATCGATTAGAGTTAATCGAATTAGAGTTAATCGAATATTAGTTATTCGAATTAGAGTTAATCAAATACTGGTTATTGGAATAAAGTTATCGAATATAGTTATTCGAAGGGAGTTATCGAATATAGTTATTCGCTGGGGAGATTATCGAATATAGTTATTCGAAGGAGAGATTTTCGAATATAGTTATACGAAGGAGAGATTTTCGAATATAGTTTACTTGAAGAAGAGATGTATCGAATATAGTTTATTTGAGAGATTATCGAATATAGTTTATTCGATAGAGAGTTATCGAATATAGATTATTCGAGAGAGAATTGTACATTTAAATCCGACTATATCGAATGTAGGAAAGTACTTTTTACTTTTCGATTTTTAAATTAAGATTTATTTTTGTAATTAATTAGTTGTTTAATTATTTATCCAAATTAAATAAATAAAAGTTATATTTAAGTTATTATGTATATATCGGAAGTATGGGATTATAACACTATTAATATAATCAAAAGAATTCTATAAAGAAAGTGGATTCGTAAATAAAATACGGAAGTTACGTAAGGAAGTTTGTTGAAGATTTAAAAGGTGAACTTTGTCTATTTCGAGGGTAGAAATGTTGTTTAGTTAAGGTCTGAGAGGTAGTTATACCCCAACTTGATTGACTTCATTTTTAGCAAAAGAATGGTTAAGGTTCGATAGTGAAGGTTAGTTAAGTGAATTTAGTAAATAAGTGAAATAGTTCGGGTTGGCATAGCAATGTTTTATCAAAACATCTGTTTAAACCAATGAAGGAGTTTTGGAAATGTTTTCAAAGAAGAATCGAAAATGTTTTCTAATATAGAAAATAAGAAATGAGAGTAAATATGGAAATGTTTTCCATTGAGTTATAACATATATTTTCTAAATTCAGAAAATAAGAATTTACGAATATATGGAAATGGGAATAGGGAAATGAATAATTAAATGGAAAATTAAATTAAAGGGGATAAGTGTTGATTGATGATTTGCTCGGTAATATTTCCATTTGGAAATACGACCATTGTTTGTACACATGTTTTCCATTGATAGTTAAATCACCGACTATCAAAGTTTTTGAACATTTATCCGTCGTCAATACGGAGAGACAGGGATCAGATTTATTATCTGAAAACCACTCCGTATGGGCATTAGCATTGCGAATCAAATATGATGAAGATAATTGAAGAGGAGTTGTGCAAGGGCTGTTCTAGCGATCCTAGGTAGAAATTGCCCAATATGGATTTACAGAATAGTGCTTTCGGTTTGTCCAGACCCGGTACAACATGTATGGACGAATGTCTGACAGAGTATATCTAATGGATTACGTAAGTTGATCGCTTCAAACGTATCCACGTTTGGTGGCAGAGGAATTCGTTTCTCTTAGCTTTATACCCATGGTATTTTCGTGGAAATCAATTTGTGATTTGGCGGATATGACGATGTGGCATTCAAAGTAAATGGAGCGGTGATCTATCAAAAGATACATTATGACCTCAAGCCTCATCAACCGGGAAATGACAAAAATCGGGCAGGCAGCATGGCTATGTGGGTCTCCCCCATTAGGGTGTATTGTCACCATTTGGAGAATATTCATATTTGTTACTTCTTTTCGCTTCTATATCTCCCGGGAACGGTTATGTTGCTAGCAACCGTAGGTGACAATATATTCGATAAACTCAAGAGAAATGAGTGGTCGGTCATGTGTGGGCCAGGTTGCAAGACGTTCTTGTTGAACCCAGTGTATTTCTCTCTAGAGATACATTATCGGCAGGCGGTTCCATACCTTGTCATAGTCTAAATCCAATCTCCAATAAACGCCTGCGGTTTTGATTGTATACTATATATATGTGGAGCGTGAGATGCAAGCGTTCTGCTAGATTGTTAATTACTTGTGATTAGACATTATTATAATATCAGAAAACTATTGATTTTGAAAATGTTTTGGGTTATCTTAAGGTAAAAACCATCCGTGTTTTTGTGTGGATCGGTCTTTCGATTATCTTTTCTTTGAAAAGGATTTTTGAAAAGTTAAACCGAATGGTTGGAGTTTACTCACACCAGTCCCATGATTGACCCAGAGTTTACTTTGTTTTGTTTTCCCTAAACCCTTGGGTGCCCAAATTTGTATGGGTAGTCAAGTAGTCGGGTTTTACAGATACACTAGATGGAGGTTGGAGCAGGAGGCTTCAGCAGCATTTTATAGCTGTTGTTTATTTCCGCTGTGATGTAAGTGTTGTACTCTAATATACGAATACATATTTGTGTTTTCAATGTTATTTCGTATACTAGATTTTATTCGTTCCGCTGTGAGATTCGTGTTACTCTGATGTTGTTGTGTTCTTCTTCTTCTATTCTAATAGTTCTAACTTATTTATTCTCACCCTCTAACTTCTTTTTATTAACTATCCAGTATTTTCAATGCTTGGATAGTCGACATGGTTTTTAAATGTCGATTTTCTGGGTCGAAAATTCCTGGGTCATTACAAAATGAATGTAATATTAGTTTAGTATTTTAAAATTTATAGCGAAATTTTTTGCTTTGATATAAATAAAGAAATTCCAATGTGTTGAAAAATTAGAAATGATGAAAAAATAGTCAAAACGTCATACGAGTTTGAAAACTTTAGATTACCCTGACTTACTACAATTTGATAATTCAAAAGATTTTTTTTTTTGAATAATCACATTTTTATAGAAAATAAGAAAATGTCGATTGAAATAGATCGTAATCATCTTAAAATTCAAAATTTTCCAAAATTAAATGCTAGAAAAATAATTGGATTCAAATTGTTAAATAGCGAAAACATAGAGATCCGAACGATTATAATTTCGACCCGTTGAATTTATACGGTTTGGCCATTTGCATCTATGCAGTTAAAGCCTCACTAAATCCCCGCAGAATCCCCGCTATAGCCCGTAGCGCTCTCCGGCTGCTTAGATATTTCAATTTAGCGCTAATGAACAATAGCTCCGCTTAAAGCTCTGCTATTTTTTGCTGCACCCACTAAATCAACATTATTAACACACGCTTTAGCAATATTTATATACAAAGGATAATTTGACCAATTCTCTTTTAAAATAAATCAAAAAAGTTAATGCGAAGAGCTAACTTTAAGTCATAAGTGTTTTATATAAGGTAGAAATCTATAGTAATCCTCAAATCTATTGTACATAACCATGATATTCTTTGAATTGGTTATATAGTATTAATTAATATTCGTTTATTTTACATGAATAATGCGATAATGATAATTAATTAATTTGAATTATATAATTTTACGTCTAATAAACATTTTCGCACCACCGCTATGTCCCTGTTATTTCCCCGCTTTATCCCTGCTACAGCCTTTTACACCTCTACCGCTATAAAACCGCTAAGCGCTTTAGCTGCTTATTAAACGTGAGTTCTTATTTCTTTTCCCAAACACTAAACCCTAGATTCAAAATCGCCATCCCAGTTTTTTTCTAGGTTTTTCGCCTTCGTCGACTTTCGTCACCCTCGGCTTTCGCCTCCCTCGGCTTTCACTACCTCCTCCTTTAGCGCCTCTATCTCATTATCGTTCATGGTGGTTCTCTTCTGCCTCATTACTCATTCTAGGGTTATTGGCTGCTCTGCTTCCACCTCAATCTCGCATCTGTAAGCTATTTGTCGATCTAGCAGCGCTTCCTTATGAGACGATTCAATCCCCCCACGTTCCATATCTGGAATAACATTGAGTAATTGATTCATTCCTAGTATTTGAGTTATTTGAAGTTGTATTTCGGCCTATTATTCTTATTTTTATTTATTAATCCTATAAAGGATTGTCTATAACGTTTGTATTTGCAGTAGCTTTGAATTTAAACCTGTTTTCCTTATTTCTAGTCTTTCTGACAAGTCTCTCTCTGCTGGTTACTCTATCATTTTCTTTGGATATTAGTATTATTAAAATCATGTTTTTTGTTTAGAAAATAAATCATGTATGCACATATCTATTACTGTATAATGGCACTTATTACTTTTGTACACATTGAATTATATTAAGTTGCATACTATTTAACGAAATACCATACTGCAGTTATGCATGGTTAGTGTTGTCTTCTGTGATTGCTTATGTTTATATATATGTTATTTATTTTGCAGCTGCACTACTTTGTCCATATATCTCTATTTTGGTATGGTACTCGGTTTTGGTACTTATAATTAGTAGGTTTGGTATGCCGATTTTAAGGACGTCTAAACAATTGTCTTAATGCACTGGATACTGATTCGTGTGGATATTGCTACGGCAGATTCTTATCGAGTTTGCTGATCATTCCCTTTGCTCGAGTTCGAGTAGGTTAGATACATTGGCTGCTGCTTCTTATGGATTAGAGGTGAGAATTTATCTCTCTTTATTTATTGCATATTACTCTAAATTATGGATACGTCTTCTTTGTGTTTATGTATTCCTAACTTAGATGAAATCTTTAACTGACACAAGCACACGAATAGAAGTATAAAATAAATAAACTTTAATCGATGATGCATAAACTTGCATTGTTGGGAACAGTATAAGAGGAAGTTCCCATAATTAGGCATTTTGTTTTGTCTGTATTTTTATTAACATAAGAACTTTTCAATTGAAATTTTAATCTGATATATATTAATTTATTTAATTTGCTATCTTTCAAATCAGATGAAGTTATAATGCCATGATATAGCGAAATTTGCATATCAATATTTATAATCAAATAATTAGTCCTTACCCATGGCATATGTTGTTTTTGTTAAAATTTTCCATTTTCCCATCTTTCCTATGCACTGGATGATGATGTAGTCTATGTAACTGTTCATTAGTCTATGTAAGTTTAACTACATATATACATCAACATATACTACTTCAACTCTCGATTATTAACTAACTCAAAGCACTATGTTACATATGGCATGCACCATAACAAATATAACCCGTTCTTATTAAATATGATATCCTAACACCAGACGAGGAAAGGCTACTGACAAATAATTTGCAATTTGATTTGTAGGTATATGAGTTTTTGTTAATTGAAGTTTGTTTGATCACTTCACAATTTCCATTCTTTCCACTTCCAAATCACATAAAAAAGAAGTGAATTACTAAATCCACTGCTATAGTAGTCTAAATGAATTTAATGTATACATTTAATTAACATAATCAAGTTTTATATTCTTTAACTTAAGTAGTGCTACTGCTATTGTTTGTTATCTCACTCTGGTACTATTGATGTCTCTTTACTATGTCAACAAAGGTGAACATAGTAGGTTACAAAAATTATTACATCTATTTTTTTTCATTTGTTATTCATCTATAATTTTCTATTTATACGATTAATCCTTTAGCTATAGATAATGACACTTGGTAACTGTTTAGTAGAGGTTTTGGTGTACAAAATTTTGAGACTGCATGAAGTTCTGTCTAATATATTGTTTTCACAGTAAGATGGTTAAGTATTCTTTTAATTTTCAATTTAACTTCGGTTATCCGTTAGTTCTAAATATTGACATATTGACCAGATAATAAAGCCAAGGTTTTTGACTTGTAGATGTACTAAATTAGTTTCATTGCCAAAATAATTTGTCTGCAACACGTTGATCTTAAAATAAAACCATATTTTTCATTATGATCATGCAAATGATAGTAGTGTAGGCAATAAAATAAAGAAATACGGTTTGATGCATTATTGATAATTAAGTTCACAGAGGTATTAATGAAGCCTTCTCCCAACTGATAATGGTATTACAAGCATATTATAGTATGTTAGCATTTGTCCACATGCAATACAAAAAACACTACCATAGTCCTTTGTTAGCTTCTTTGAACTTTATCATTTCGATTTTTTTAAATGTATTGTTCCACATGAAACAATCATGCCAACTCCACTAGCATTTGAACTGAAATTGGGGCATCTCACTGTTATGCAAAAATTGCTCTGATGCCAAACTGTTGGGGTTTTGTGCGCAGCGGAGGTTTAAAAAAAGGCCAAAAAAATAGGATCTTTATCACCCAATCACTTGAAGACGAATGTGGTTGAAAAAAAATAACAACACCACAAAAATATCGGAAATATGAGCACACGATATTCCACCAAACCACCCTCTTTATTGATTCACCAATAAAAATTGTTTACAATCGATCACAACTATCGTTACAAACAATTATAACTTTTAACCAATAACCTTATTGAGAAATAGGTAGAGAATATCTAATGGCTAAAAATTCTAGGAGAAGGACAATTAAGAATAATGACAAATTTTCCACACCTAATGAAGATGTTAGCTAGACTTTTTATAGAGTGAATTGCTTCATACCCAAGTAAATTTGGCATCCAGATTATCTTTATATATGTCATAAATTTATTTGGATAAGCATCAAATAATCCTTTCCTTAATTATCTCACAAATATAGCAATCATTATCTCTCCATAAAATCTAGCAACAAATCTTTCCATAAAATCTAACAACAAATCTCTCCACAAAATATGTAAGATTATTTGTTGCCCAAAATTGTGATTTGCGTATCACCAATTTCAGCACTCCATCTTGATACCAAATCACAACATCTCCTCCAAACTAGCCAACTTAGCTCTCACTTTCAACCTTCTTTTCTCAATTAATATCATTACGAACCTCCACCATTACCCACTAATGATGCACCTCTTTCATCCGTGCATCACACCAATAGCAAAAGCATATGTAATACCACAAAGACCTCCATCTCGCCTTTGTGGATTTCATAACTCGACATCCATCTTCTTCTTGACATGATCTCTTCATCTCCGGGATCCCTCGAGCATCATCAACATCTAGACCCTTGTCGATACCATGATCCTCCACCTTAGGACCATCAGCAGTGACCATATTAACCTCTCCACCTTGCTGTGGACAAGGTTCTTCAAATGTCACTCGCCTCACATTGTTAACCACCGAACCGACCAAACGATATAGGTTTCCCTCCAAAACTCCTCGCATCATCACACGACCACCCTCGTTCACTCTCAAAACTCCACCTTGAGTCTCATAAGTGCAAACAGGCGAACTAACTGACCGAGAGATATGAGGTTATGCGAACAAGTGGGTATGTGCCTCACACCGGCCACTTCTCTCACCACTCCATCATGCATCCGAAACCTAACAGCTCCAACTCCACAAATTAGTGGCTCTACTCCAATGGACGTCTTTATCATGCCAACACTCTTTTCATATGAAGAAAAACTTTACACATCACGACATATGTAAAAACTGGCTCCTGAATCCATCTTCCAAGGCTCCACAACACTAAATAGGACATCACATAAATAATCGCTTTCGGTACCTTCAGCAAAAACCTGCTCGTGCCAAATCACTATTATTATCACCTTGCGCCTTCTTTATATCCCTCTGATAAGCATAACAATCATTGCGTTTGTGGTCTTTCTTACCACAATAATGACAAATGATAGCACCTTTATCATTAGCACCTTTCTTCTTCCTTCTTGTATCTTTCCCCGATTCCCTTGCTACCATCGCCTCATCTTGAACCAATTTCAACTCCGACCCTTTTCTCCTTAGCTCCTCATTCAAAAGACTACTTCAAACCGTTTCCAAAGAGATAGTTCAATTAGCATTGGAATTACTCAATGAAACAACCAAAGTCTCCCAACTTTCCGAAAAAGAACTCATCAACAAAAGAGCCTGCAACTCATCATCAAAATTGAGCTTCATGTTTGTCAATTGATTGATCACATCTTGAAATTCGTTCAAATGCTCTGCAATAGACTTCTCCTCATCCAACCGAAGTTGCTCCAACTTTCGAACCAGAAAAGCCTTACTTGTAGGACTCCTCAATTCATACAAAGACTTAATTTGTCCCACAATGCCTTCATGGATTCACAACTAGCCACATGGTGGAATAGAGAATCATCCAAATATTGGCGAATCAATGCAATCGCCTTTTTGTCCATTTTCTTCGACTTTCCCTCATCCATATTCTTGGGCTTCACCCCATCTCCATCAATGGGATCATGCAAATCATTGAGATATAGAATGTCCTCCATCTTCGCCTTCCATATACCCCAATTCTTTCCATTTAAAATAGTCATCTTCGAAAATGTCATCATCTCCGACATCTCCAATTTTCAATCCAACAAACACTCCAAGCTATGCGATGATCTGGCTCTGATACCAAACTGTTATGCAAAAATTGCTCTGATACCAAACTGTTGGGGTTTTGTGCGTAACGGAAGTTTGAAAAAACGCCAAGGAAAATATGATCTTTATCACCAATCACTTAAAAATGAATGTGACTGAAAAAAAATAACAACACCACAAAAATACTGAAAATATGAGCACACGGTATTCCACCCAACTACCATCTTTATTGATTCACCAATAAAAATTGTTTACAATCGATCTCAATTATCGTTACAAACAAATTACAACTTTGAACCAATAACCTCATTGAGAAATAGATTTCAGCATTATACAACGGGCATTAATTGTTGTTATAGAAGATATTACAACAGTCAATATCTGTTGCAAAAAATATTACAACGGCCTTCTATTCTTTTGAAAGAATATGCAACAACAATGTAAGACAGTTGTAAAAAGTCTATAACAATTATGTAAGACAGTTGTAAAAGAGGACATATTACAATATGGCCTAATACAACGGGCGGGCTGGCCGCTGTAAAACCCCTACTACAAAGGGCATTGCCCGTTGTAATAGAAATGTTTTGTTGTAGTGCTAAATTAAGTAAATAACAATCTAGCAGAATGCTTTCGTCTTACGCTCTTCATATATAATAGACAAATCAAAAACCATGGGCTCTTATTGGGGAATGGATTTCCAACCATGACAAGGTCTGGAACCACCTTCCGATCAGTGTACTCTAGAAGAGATACACTGGAGTTCAACAAGAACGTCTTGTAACTCAGCTACACATGATTGGCCATTCATTTCGCTTGAATGTTCGAAATATATTGTCAACTTACGGTTGCAATACCAACTTAACCGTTCTCGAGAGATACAGACATGAAAGAATTAACAAATATGAGTATTCTCTAGATGGTGACAATATACCCTAACTGGAAGCGACCCACTTAGCTATGCTGCTTTCCCGATTTTTGTCATTTTCCGGTTGATGAGGCTTAAATTTATAACGTTCTATTTTACAGATCACATCTTTATTTACTTAGAATGTCACATCATCATACTCGCCAAATCAAAAATTGATTTCTCCAAAACCACCACGGGTATAAAACTAAGAGAAACGAATTCCTCCGCCACCAATGTAAATATGTTTGAAGAGATCAAATTAAGCAATCTATTATATATACTTTGTCAGACATTTGTCCATAGAAGTTGTCCTAGGACTGGACGAACCAAAGATACTATTCTATAAATCCATCTTAAGGCAATTTCTACCTAAGATTACCATAATAGCCCTTGCATAAACTCTGTCTTCAATTGTATTCGGTGTATTTGATTCGCAACACTAATGCCCACACAGAGTAGTTTCAAGATAATAAATCTGATCCCGGTTTTTCTATATTGACGACGGAAAAATGGTCAAAACTTTGATAGTCGGTTAGTTAACTATCAAAGGAAAACATCCATACACACAACGATCTTATTTCCATATCTTATTCACGCATCACTACTGTTTTTCCACATTTATTAGTCCCTAACTGTAAACTAGTAAGAGAATTACTCTCTAAGTATCAACCCTGAAGGCCGAACCAACATCGGATCGATACTCAAAGAGCTATTAACTTACCTAATTCCCAGTCAGTTTCTAATTTCATGAACTCCATTTTTAACTCCAAAATCATTTCATTTTCTACACTTAGAAATATCACTGGTTTTATTTGGAAAATATTTCCAAGATCTATTTATATAGATTTAAACGACGTTGTATAAAACATTGATTATAACGATAACGTTACAATACCTACTTCCAAAATATTTGAAATATAACTTTTATACTTTATTTAGAATAAATAAATAATATTTAATTAAATAAATAATCTTAATTAAAAACGAAAAGTAAATAGTACGTTCCTAGATTCGGCATAATCGAATTTCAACTTATAACTCTTTGTCGAATAAATCTCTGTTCGATTAACGTTCCGAACGTCGGAATAAACTTACCATTTTAGGGCAACTCTAATTCTAAATTCACTTTTGAATTTATCACTTCCACATTTACAAATTTCCTTTTATCCCCATTCCAATTTACAAAACATTTTCTTTTAAATCATTTTTCACTTTAAACATGACTATTATTTCTATACAGAAAATAGGACTTGTTTTATCCAATAAAATCCTGTTTTTTATTTATAATTACCATTACAGATTCAACACCTGTTTACCGAGTTATTTAATAAAATCATACTTGATATCCAACTCCATAAACTCCTTTTACAAGTCAATTTCTTGTTAATTATATATCAAGTTTATAACTTCATCTCGATTACATATTCGATTTTAAGTTATTGATTAAAAACTAATATTTGTTTTCTTGCAGATTTCCAAATTATATAATACCAGTACTCACGCACGTCTGATGGACATGAGCATAGGTAAATATGACCAAAACTGAAAATAACTCACTTGTAGTATGTGCATATAGAAAGTCACCGGATATTACTCATGCTTGTAGTTTGTTGTAATTGTGGTATGGGGGATAATATTAAATGTACATATTAAATAAAATGCTTATATAAGTACGGAGCATACAATAGTTACAATGCAGTTGAAAAACAAAATCACAGATACAACATGTGAACAACAGTTAGAAGCCAGTATTCTAATACTTAGTAGTACGTAGGGCTGCACACAACCCATATCCAACCCGACCCAACCCACCAACCCGACCCAACCCACATAAACCCAACCCAACCCATCCCAGTTCGGGTCGGATATGGGTTACAATTTGTAACCCATACTATATGCGGGTCGGGTTTGACATTTTGTTCAACCCAACCTCATTTTAACCCAACCCAAACCTATTTAAAAAAAACTAATTTAATATCCATCCAATTAAAATTAGAATAGTATAATCCTGGAATAATGTTTATGTATTCTATAATAAATGTACAAAAAAACATTTCATGTCAATCCAAACTAGATAGAATTTGATAAATATGTTTTAAAGAGCATTTTAATGTATTTTAAAATGAAACACTTGCTCAACTATGCAGTAAATTAATTTCATATGATGTGTTTTACAATGAAATTTTAATTATATGTCTTGTAATGAATCGATTATTTTAAATGCATTATGCTAGCTAAAATCTGATATATTATGTTGAATATTTTGATATAATTTTTAGAAAAAATCCCTTATATTCTCATTTTTTATTGTATTCAAGTGACCCAACCCAACCTTACTTAACCCGACCCAACCCATACTTCAACCCAACCCATATCCAACCACATATAGGGTCGGGTACGGGTTGAGCTACCTTAAACCCATACCTATGCGGGTCGGATAAAGTATCTGGTCTAACCCGACCCAACCCATACTTTGTGCAGCCCTAGTAGTACGAGTAAATAACTAACAATATTAAATGAAATTCTCATTGATCATAGTTGCTTCGTCGTTGATTCAGTATAACACTAATAATTAGTAAGTCTTGAAGGCCTGAGATCTATGAAGTGATCTGCATATTATGAGAAACAATACGTTAAAGGTGGAAATGAACTTAGCATATCACAGATAGCATGAACATAACAGTGAGCATAACATTAGGCTACAATGTGTTTGTTGATGTAGTCATAAATGTAAACAATTTAGTCATTTGGCGGGCTTTTTGTCTTCTTTTTTCAAAACCATTTCCTACAAATTTGATACTGTTGCGATTAGGTCTTTCATAAAATAAATTAAAAGATTAACATAATAGAGCAAAAGAAGAAACATCTACAAATACAACATTATAAGTCTAAGAATTACATCCACCTATTAATCTTTTTAGTAAGGGCTGTAACCATACAATTACACAATATTCCTACAAAATTAGGATTGTTTATGTAGGATACTACCGATATTAAGTTTGTAACTATTAAAAATGCCCGAGCATTACTTTTATAATGAAAAGATTTTACATCAGTCGCAAAATGGTGCGTTAATCAAAAGCCAAATTGGTGCACTAATCAAGTAAAATTACCTGGGTTTGAATTGATCTCACTTCTTGATCAAATGAGAGCAACGACTCCTCAGATATTAGTTAAATAAGAAGGATGTAGATAAAAGATTTGAAAAATATCCATTGGAAATATCCATCGGACAGGCAAAGTAAATATATAAATTCTATGTAACTTGCTTGCTGGACTTGGGAAGAATTAAAGCTAAAGCATAATGTGTCTGGATTCAAATTTTAGTCCTAAATAACTAAGATGGAGTTAAGAATTTCATTTAAGGTAACATTTCATTGATGGATTCATATAATTTAACGGTAAAGAAATATGTTCCGCTCTGCACTTATAAATATATAACTGTTGTGAATACTTCTAAAAAATTAGAGAGTTCCATGATCCAGTTTATTAGATAGTAAAGCTTACCAAAGATGCAAAATTTAGATAGGTTAGTGATAAAATTTATGAATTCATAGTTTCTGCAGTTGTATGTCTGATCATATCTTCATTTGGAAAAGCCATTTTTCTGTTATAGTAGTTTTAGTATAGACTCAGATTTTTAATATCAATTTTGTTAAACTTATTTCAGTGACAACCACGATCTGGAGTGCTGGGAGAGGTCAAAGTAAATGTAGCAGAGTGTGCTGATGCATTTAAGCATATCTTAATGTCTTTCCATTTCACGATTTCAATAATGGAGCCATTCTGCGTGTGAGCATTCTTATTATATGTATGCATAAAATTGAGCTGCATTTTTTAATTAGAGAAATAAACATGCAGTGGTATACCCCAAGGAGTGCTCTGTGTTACAATACTTCATTGAAAATATCCCTAATGAAAACTCTTGATTTTGTTATAATTAGGGATTTTTTTTTCTCAATTATATAGTTTATTGTTAAGAGCTATTTTTTGCATCGTAAGCACTATATTTGTATTATAGCATGACAAATATCTGTATATTGGTTCAATATTTACTTCTGTGCAAACCTTGTAATCACATGTTTCTCTGCTACTCTCTATGCTTTTATTTTACTTGTGTAGAAGATTTGAATTCCAGCACAAATAAATAGAACACTATTATTTTGATGAGCATGAGCATCAAGTATAATAATACTGATCAGACCTGGCAAGTGGTTGCTCATGTACTATACACAAAATATGATTATTATATTGCAAACTGTAGGTTGTACAAAGTGGCGTGGAACGAAGGTAAGGTGTCTTTAGTTTTAAAATAAACTAAAAAAGGATAGCCAAATAAACTAAAAATATGATTTAGTCGATGAAAGTCATCAAATAATTACCTGTGATTGAATTCTAATGAATTTCAGATCAATGATGCTTGAGCACAATCGATTAGTTGCACCGAATTTCAAAAAATTCAAGTTAATTCTATTTCTAATGCAACTAACGTTGATCAATGACTCCAAACTGTTGTTTGCACTGTTGCTAAATCTGAAATCTAGTTGATAATATATTAGTTGCATGCCACAGAAATAAGAATTATCATAGTAAAACATTTCCATAGTAATAATGCATATTCATATAATCCAAATTGAAGTTCTGCACATGTATGGAACTTTATTTATGTTCTAGTTTTGATAACAGTTTACGAATATGTACTATGATTGAAAAGGATCAGTCAAATATGTTTCAAACGTATGATTGTCATAATAATGAAACCCTCGTATGATACCCATATCATCATAAATGCAGATATAACATATATAAATTAGCCTATGTGCCATATAGGTGCCCTCAGTATGCGCCAAATGCTATGATAATGAAAAATCACAGTATACGTACAATTATGTATTCATTTATTTCATATGTGTGAACATATGCATCCACATTATGAACTGTTATCTTCGATCAGTACGCAAAACTATGCTTCTGAACAGCAAGATTGTGTGTTATGCTTACTGAAAATACAAAAAACATATTTCAATAACAAACGAAGATAACTCTTGCTTAAAACAACCGAACACAGATCAAAGCTGTTTATTCTACGCCAAAATACCTATGTACACCAATGTACTTCTGTTAGAATTCAGATACAAAGAGAGGAGAGAGACAAAGCAATGAACAATTACAGACTACATCTTTATTGATTGACTTGAATTATATTACAATAGGGATTCTTCTACTTATAGGAATGCTCTAGAATAGACTATTCTAGAGCATATTTAGCCTAATTGAATACTATACCAAATATAACACACACTCAATACAATACCAAATATACCTTACACTTAATACAATACCAAATATAAGGTAATGTATTCATTTGTCCTTATCTCCAACATTAACTCATTCTTAATATCTTTCCTTAATATCTCAACACCCCCCCTCAAGATGGAGCATGCGGATCACAAATGCCCATCTTGGATTGCATCTTGGATTGCATCACGAACAAAATGACAGTCAGCTTCAAACTTCCATATGCCGTCAGCAACTCTTCACTTTTAACAAATGATTTTTAAAGTTGACCAACCACTCAATGATTTTTAAAGTGGACCACACTCAATAATGGTTTTTTTAAAAGTGAACCACACTCAATAATGGTTTTTAAAGTGGACCACACTCAATAATGGTTTTTAAAGTGGACCACACTCAACATCATCATCATCATTTTTTTTTTCATTCTATTCTCCTTTTTTTTTCACCCAAGGACTACGAAAAACCAGTCATAATAACTTTGCCACTGTCAACGCCATACAAACACAACACTTCAGTTCTTCAAATTCAACATAGTGCTCCTTCAACCAAAACTTCAGACAAATCACCTCCAAACAAAACGTCACAAGTACAAGCTTCACCTTCAACACGGCCCACACAATTCAACACCATCCATTTCCATCTCCATAACAAAACATACTCCATCATCATCACATACAACAATCCATCCAACACAGCAAAACTGCTCCATACAAAACACCCCTCCTTCATCATCGCCATACATACAAAACACATCTCCCCACGTCCATCACATCAACTCCCACATAAATCACCAAACTATTACATGAAAACACAGTCCTTCATCTACAAACGTACAAACCACATACACCTCAAACAAAATCAATCCAGAATCTCATCATCCTTTTTTTTCACAAAAAAAAAAAAAACAATGATCATTTTCTTCTCACATGGCCATCTTAGAATCCTCAGAAATTTCATTTTCTGCGTTGCTTTTGTGGGAACAGCAGTACATCACAAAGTCATGAGGCATATTTGTTTTCTTGCCATGAATAATTGATCTTGCAAATAATCGCTATTATTTAACGACATAAGAAGGCTCAACTGAACCAAGACAACTCTCGATCCTCTTAAGACACTCAATTTCTTCCGAAAAACTGAACTCCTTCGAAGACTTCGGCTTGATTGAAATCTTGGTCAGGGAACAAACTTCGATCAAGATAGCATACCTGGTCGGAGGCGCAGTCATCAGCACTATGGGGTGTGAGTTTGGATCCGAAATCTTCAAAAGGTCGACCGTACAAATGATCCGAACCTTGCGGCGACAAAGAAAGCTTCATTTTTGCGGTGAGGAAATAAAATGAATGGGGTTTTCAAGGGAAGCCACCAACGAAACAACTATGACAGTGAAAACTCTTTTTTTTTTTTAGTATATATGTATACATATCTTTCTCCTTCCTTTGACCTGCTCCGATACCATGTTAGAGAACCCCGAATTATCACAAAACCAATTGGCAACGTGAAGGGTGGACTCTTAATAGTTATACAGGATTTATTTTACAAATTCCCCAATGTGGGACTTATTTCAACACGCCCCCGCACGTGTGGCGTATCATGAGCCTAACACGTGGACCTTTATATTGGGTGACGTGGATAAGTGTGGCATTGTACGCACGAATTAAACCCGCTCTGATACCATGTTAGAATTCAGATACAAAGAGAGGAGAGAGACAAAGCAATGAACAATTACAGACTACATCTTTATTGATTGACTTGAATTATATTACAATAGGGATTCTTCTACTTATAGGAATGCTCTAGAATAGACTATTCTAGAGCATATTTAGCCTAATTGAATACTATACCAAATATAACACACACTCAATACAATACCAAATATAAGGTAATGTATTCATTTGTCCTTATCTCCAACATTAACTCATTCTTAATATCTTTCCTTAATATCTCAACAACTTCTTTTTCAAAGTCATAAGGGATATGGACTTGTATAAACAACTAAATGTAATAAATAATATCAAAACTGTCAAAAAAAAAACGAAAAAAAAAATAGTTTGTGATAACTGAGAGCAATACAGGTAGCAAATTGAAAAATATGGAATATTCATAATTTGTAGCCTCGGTTATAGTACTAATAGTATAGGTTATATCACAAATTGACTATCATTTAAGCTTATGTTGCCATGAAATTTTTAAAAGGAAATCACAGTTTATCATGGAAGTTAATTAAAGTTATTTTTAACCAACATTTCAACGAATACCATTGGTTAGATAGATACAAATGCAATAAATCACTAATAATATAGCAAGCTGGTTTGTAAAAATAAAAAAGGTAAGTGCTTTACTAATTATAAACTGCATACTAAAATAATATGGGTTGATAAATCAAATCATACCTATTAAATCTTAATCTGAGTTAGCATCACTAATGACGTGCTTAATCTTTATGTAAATAACAACATATTAATAATCTGTTTGATTAATGTAATGTGTAAAAAAGAAACTAATGGCACCATATTTAGTTAGGGCAAAGGTAAAAAGACAGAAAGTGAAATAGTTTTACAGTTCATTTATCGGCAGCAAGAGGCCCAAAAAATCAGTTACATCTGTTTCGTTTTTTAGTTTTTGAGCCAAAATTATTCGATGAAGGAAGATCCAAGCATTCTTCATCAACAACTAACATAAATACAAAACTGAAAGAAATAGAATCACATACTAAAATCAGCGATAACTTTGTAATATAAAATGGGGGTCCGGCTATTCCCATCCCGTTATTTGCTCTTCACCCCCCAATTAAAATTTTAAACTATTTTTTCCACTTATACCCTTCAATAATAAAATAGATAATTTATTCAATGTTATGCGACGATTAAAAATAATAAAATCAGTCATGCATTATGTTTGAGGTTAAATTACAAACAATAATTAAAATAAAAAATCAGAGGTGTATGTGATTTAAAAAAAGATATAAATTGCAAATAATGATTAAAATTTGCTAACACCGATTAAAATTGTAAAGTAAACGGTGTATATAACTATGTGTTTTGAGACCAAATAGATCAGCAATTTATAAGAATTTCAAATGTCTGAATAGCAAATAATTAAATCATCACTGTAGAAGGTGTTAATTTAAATAAATCAACACTCAGATTGGAGTGTTAATTAGCATAACTAATGTTAGGCAGTCAACGACGTTGTCTATAAACGTTAATTAATTCGATCAATATGTTAAAGAGAGAGCTGCACAAACAAACTGCAACTTTGAAATAAGAAGTAAAGAACAAAAAAAAAAAGTAAAGGCATTTTTGGAATAAGCGGGGTGGGAAGAGAAAAAGCAGGGGTGTATGTTTTATTTTCTATTTACTGGGGGATGAAGAGCAAATAATGGGGTGCGAATAGACGGACCCATAAAATGAAACCATAAGAAAAGTGAGAGAGAAAACCATGTCCAGTACCTTTGTCATCGTTCTTCAACCCAAATCAGAGAATAACCTATACGCTGAAAACTATTCCCAAAATCAAGTGAGATTTTATCAAATATTTTTTAGTTCAATGATTGTAAAAAAGACAAAGAAGTAAAAAGATTCAATCAGACTCGTTGATTAGAAAAGAATGTCCTTCGCCAATCCCTCTCATCGTAACGCCTGACCGTCGTATATCTATCGGAGGAATTACGCACGACTGTCGTATATCCAACACTTTGGTTGGTGCCATCAACATCACTTTGTTCGGATGTAAAAGCGCACCTTTGTTCTAAATACTCACCATCTTCACGCCTGTCTCAATTTATTTAACCCCAAATTATACAGCAGAAAATGAAATGAAATTGAAGTGAAGTCAAACATTTAAGAGAAGCTAAAATTCTAAGCAACTCCGATTTGACCGTTTCTCCTCAAGTTGTTTAACCCCAAAATATAAAATAACACAGTAAATCATCAAATTGGAGGAAGAGGAGAGAAGAACCTAGTTTCAATATGTAGCCAGATCAAGCTTGAGAAAGAAGAGAGCTCGTTCGATCCATCATTTTGGTCGTTGTCATCAACATCACTTTGTTCGGATGTGAAAAGCTCCGATTGAACAGAAAATAGCGTGAGTCTTCCGACTCTTAAACAGTCCAGGGAAAAAAGGGGAAATCTTGAGTTAACCGGCCACATTGTGCAACTTTTAACGTTTGACATCGCCAAATTTTAATTACAAGGTTTTTAAAGTTTTATTCAAGGGATTTCAACGACAAGGACAAAGGACCATTAAATCTTATCCATAAGGACAACCACCTAATATTTTATCCATAAAGACAATACCCACCAAATATTTTATCTAAAAGGACAAAACACTGGAAATAAACATTCGGCCGCTGATTTCAACTTCTCCCCTCACGCGCGTATGTTGAAATCATGAAATCATAAATCACGAAATCGAAAATCGCGAAATCAAAAATCGAAGGCAAACATCATTCAGAATAAAAATCGAAATTTGAAATCGAAGCCAAACATCAAGAAATCAAAATCAATTGGAAACAGAAACCCTAGAAAAAAAATACGTCGAACAACAAAAATTCATTGGAAATCCTAATTGAACGGAATAAAAATATGTAGCAGACGACGGAAATCACAATTGAAGAAGTCGAAATTGTTGACACAATTTTTTTAGATTGGAAATGTTTTTTTTTTTTTCATTTTACCAGTACAGCAGTTCGTAGGTATCATTTTGGTATTTTTGTAGTTATCATTTTTCCGGTTTTTAACTTTAAAACAGAGCAGTAGTTTTTAGTTATCATTTTTGTATTTTTGAAGTTATCATTTTTCCTGTTTTAACTTTAAAAACATAGCAGCAATTTTTAGTTATCATTTTGCTATTTTTGTAGTTATCATTTTTACTATTTTAACTGTGTTACATGTTTTTTTCATGAGATTTTGTTGTCGTGTTAATTTTCAAGTTATATTGTTGTATCAGCTAAGAAACTAAGTCGAACTTATTTCAATTTAATCAATCAAACTGTGATATAATTATTTTTTTTCATTATTTTATCTTCAAAGCATTGCATCAGTATTTAGTTATCATTTTTCTAATATTTTAGGTATTATTTTTACTGTTTTAACTATGTTATGTGTTGTTTTCATGTATTTTTATAGCTGTGTTAATTTTGAAGTTATATTGTTGCATCAACTTTTTAACTCAGTCGAATTTATTTTATTTTATACAATCAAACTGTGATGTAAACATTTTTTGCATTAGTTTTTCTTTAAAACATTGATGCAGATAAAATGAAATCAGTTTTCTATTTTTTTAAGTATCAGTTTTCATATTTTAACTGTGTTATGTGTTTTTTCTATGTGATTTTGTTGTTGTGTTAATTTTGCAGTTGTACTGTTGCATCAACTTTGTAACTTAGTCGAACTAATTTTATTTTATTCAATCAAACTTTGGTGTAAACATTTTTAAAAAATGATTCCTTCAAACTGCAGTAATGTTTGACATAACAGAGAAATTACACTAAAAATGATACCTTAAAAAATATAAAAATGATACCTTAAAACTGCTTTGATGTTTAACATAACACATAAACTACAGTAAAAAAATGATAACTAAAAAAATAGAAAAATGATAATTAAAAACTGCTGCTATATTTTAAAGTTAAAACTGGAAAAATGATAACTAAAAAAATAGAAAAATGATACCTACGAACTGCTATACTATTAATGATAAAAAAAAACATTTCCAATCACGAAAAAATTGTTCCAATAATTTCGACTTCTTCAATTGTGTTTTCCATCGTTAGAAAAATATTTTTATTCAATTCCCTCGTGATTTCCAATGGATTTTTGTTGTTCGAGATTTTTTTTTTTAGGGTTCCAGTTTCTCGCGATTTATGGAATCGAATTTTTGGGTTCGATTGCAATTTCGATTCAGATGTCCATGTCCTTGTCATGATTTATGAATTGTTATGAATTCAATTTTTTGTGATTTTTTGGTTCGATTGTTTGGAGCGGACGTGAATCGGGAGCGGAGCAAGAAGAAAGTGCACGTGAAGAAAAGATATTAGGTGGTTGTCCTTCTGAGTAAAATTTTAGTGGGTTGTCCTTATGGATAAAAAGGGCTTCAGTTTTGTCCTTGTAAATTTTTTCCTGTTTATTCAATTCATATTCACATTTTGAACCTCGAAATAAGAGCATCTCCAATGTATTTAAAGTGTAATGTCTAGTTTAATCTATGTGTCCACAATGTCAAACCAATTTAATTTGACAATACATTGAAGAATATAAGAACTCTCCAATGCAAATGTTATTTAGACCATAATTTAATACATTTAGCCAATCAAATTGTACCAAATAATATATTTATTCTAATTTGTTATATTTAATTAATTATGATTGTATTCACATTGTGAATTGCATTGTCTACAACTAGACATTACAATTGACAATGTCTATAATATTGTATGCCACATAAGATCAACATTCTAATTCACATTTGCATTGAAGATAAACCCCGTAGGGAGTATAACCTCTTTTCCTGTAGAGCTTACTTGTATGCTATCTTTTAAGTATAACCTCTCGGTCCTTTTCTCAATCCTATTTCTGTTGCAAACCCCGTAGGGAGTATGACTTATTTGTTAGTAATACATGTTGGGGCTTGAGGGTGTCCGTTGGGTTGACTAAATTTTTTGGGTTTTATAAGATATGGACTGGTGCTTAGGGAGTTCTTCTCCTATTCAGTGACGTAGATTTCCATCTTTGACATTGCCTAACGGGCACAAAGTTTCTACTTGCTTCTATCATTCGGCTATATCTTTAGGTAGGAACAATTGGGTGAAACATGTGTTTGAGACATGTTATGATTGATGGTTGCAAGTGGTTGCTCGTGGTTGCATAACACACATTAGGCACTAGATCGGCTCAGACACATTTTCATATTGCATATGCATGAGTGTTTATACTTGTTTATGGATGAAATTGAATGTGTTATCATGTGGATGTTGCATATGGATGGATGTTTGAGCACACATATAGTGTTTATGTGATTAAGGCTATTTGCATATATGTTGGATTCATGGCACTAAACATATTTTGCATTAGGAAGATCAATCAAGCCTGATCATTTGCATTAGATAAGGAACATATACACACACTTTCTGCATATGTTCATACAACATTAGAAATCTCTTAAGGACAATGGATGCCTGTGATTGATGATTGAGTAGATGGATGATTGGATGGTAGGACACATTCTTCTTAAATTGAAGATTTCGGGGATGAAATCCTTTAAGGAGGGGAGAATGCAACAACCCGTATTTTTATAACATGTTAAAACAAGAAATCAAGGCAGAATTAAATTTTAAAATCAGAATCAAGGTAAACGGGTTATGCAATTGCGTTCGTATCGAGATTCTGCTTGGAAACGAGTCTGAGTTTGCGAGAATCGGAGTCCGTATGAGGGAGATATGACCCTCCGAATTTCAGGAATTTTTAGAATCAAAAACAGCTCGAAATTCGAATTCGGAATTCGAATTCAAACCCCAGATCAGACTGGGCGGGAAAATTCCCGCCCATGGACCAGGTCGACCTGAGGGTCGACTATAGTGTCGACCTCCCAGGGACCAGGTCGACCATAGCGTCGACCTGGGGGTCGACCTGCCTCCCGAACCCACTTCTTGAACCAGATGCATCCTGACGTATTTAGACTCGTTTTCTGTCCAGATTCGTCTGCCTAATCCTATTTAAACAGCCCCCTAGCCTCATTCTCTCCACACCATTTCTTTCTGTCCTTATACTGCTTCTAAGATAATCAAATAAAAAGGAAGATAAAGGACTGCTCCTTCTCCATCAAGACTACGCTTAGGGATTTGCAAATTGGGGGATTTCAATTAGAACACGGTCGATCAAATAGAGATTCAACAGTCAAATTCTGCTTTCTAATTCTCGATCCACGCATTGTAAGTTCAAGTTACTTTTAGATAAAAGCTGTAAACTTAATATCCATGTTGTAAATTGGAATTGGATCTATGTATGGTAATTGATTCGTATCTATTCTTGTTCGTCTTGGATCTTGACTTTCGTGAATATTGCTTTGGACCTACTCATGTCGTAAATCAAACTCTCTCGTGTCTATAACCTTAACATGCCTATGACGTGGAAACTATTGTTAATGGACAAGGACTATGACTGAGCACATAAGACTGCCTATGACTAATATGACCATGACAATGATTATGACGGTGAACATAAGACTGCCTATGACTAATAAGACTAAGCCTATGCCTATGACGGTGAACGAAAGACTGTTGCCTATGACTATGACTATTGCCTAGAACTATTTTGGATAATCAACCATGACTATTGTGATTAATCGCTTAGGATTCTTAATTATGAGATTTCTACCTATGACCATGACTATGACTATCGGGGTTAATTACCTGGGACTATTATAGTTTATTGAAACCCATGTTGTATACCGAATTTGCAGTTTGTTGGATCTCATAACGAGGGTGTGACTTGCTTAGTTTATTCGCTATTATGTACACCAAAACCATTGGATCCATTATTCTTGTATTTGGCTTGCCTTTGCATGCCTATTCTTTTATGTCAGCGTTTACCATGACTATCACCTTATCTTGCTAGATTTGAAATCCTATATGCCAGTGATGTTGTAACCAATTATCTCAAGTTAAGTCATGCTAGCCTTGTAACCCCTTTTATTTGCTTTATGCTTGTCCCTTTTGCCTATCACAGTTTTGATGTTATTCCCTTTATTCTAAGGTTTGGGTTTATTTGTGGTATGGATCGATTCACGTTTACGTGCGATGGGAATACGATTTGGGTAGAATAGGCAAAACATGAATTGGTTATGAACATGAATTATGAACTCGATAATAGGCAAAACTTGAAACATGAACGCTGTTATAACTTGAACCTGGATATGGACACGAACCTGACATCGACTTGATATGAAACTTGCCTTGAAAACTTGACACGATTTGACATGAAACATGACATGAAAACTCGACATGAATTTTGACGTGAAAACTTGAACATGGTCATGACACTTAGAATGAACATGAAAATGGCCAACTCGAGGTTGGGTTGAGTTTGCAGTGTAAATCTGCCTGGAACCGCCCGGCAAATCCAGTGGCTGCAAACAATAGGATCCAATGTGAGTAGTTGGTCATATCGCGCTTGAAACCCGAGGTTAGACTGAGTTGTGGTGTAAGTCTGCCCGGAACCGCCCGGCATATCCAGTGACCACAACAACAGGTCTAATGTGAGAGGTTAAGGTGCATTAATGAATTAATGCCACATGATAGGGTTAAGTCATGAACATGAAAGACAACACTTAACCAACTTGAGACATGACTTGATAGTGTTAAGTCATGAACCGCTTGAATATACTTAACCAATTTGACACGATGACTTGATAGAATTAAGTCATGAACCGCTTGAATATACTTAACCAATTTGACACAATGACTTCATAGGGTTAAGTCACGAACCGCTTGAATATACTTAACCAATTTGACACGATGACTTGATAAGGTTAAGTCATGAACCGCTTGAATATACTTAACCAATTTGACACGATGACTTGATAGGGTTAAGTCATGAACCGCTTGAATATACTTGACCAATTTGACACGATGATTTGATAGGGTTAAATCATGAACCGCTTGAATATACTTAACCAATTTGACACGATGATTTGATAGGGTTAAGTCATGAACCGCTTGAATATACTTAACCAACTTGATAGATGATTTGTAGGGCTAAGTCATGAACTTGAACGACAACACTTAGCCAATTTGACATGACACGTAGGCGGGTTAAGTCACGAACTTGAATGACAACACTTAACCAACTTGACATGGTAGACTGATGGGGTTAAGTCTCAAATTTAAATGACAACACTTAACCTACTGGACAGAAACCCTAGTTACGCGGTCCTTTTCAGCAGTAACCCACTAGATGTATCATGGTACCCTGGAACTAGGCAGGGTGGGGCATGATTACTGGGCTGATTGTAAGTGACCAGAATGACGGCTGAGTTGGTGCGCCATTGTAGGTTCAGGCGGACTATGGTCGTGCACGTAGTCCGGAGTTGAAAAAGTAGGCATTGGGCACCAGTAGGTTTACACTGTGCGTGCTTGATTCGTGTCGGTGGTTGGCACCCTAGGGCTTGATACACCCTATGGTGGACCTAGCACAAGTGACTACATTTCTCGATTGGGTCGTATGACACAGACACATGAACGAGCTAGGACTTGTAGGGAGCCGATCGATTAATAGATCGTTACGTGGAAAAAGGGTATTGTTCGTTAAGTAGCATAATCCCTAGTGGTCCTAAGTGGCATAAACCCTAATCGAGTCTAGGAAACGTTCAATAGGTAGCATAATCACTAGTGGTCCTAGGTGGCATAAATCCTAGTTGAACACGCGATAGTTCATGATAAGGAAACCTAGCCAGAACAAGGGTGGCAGTCCAAACGATTTCAAGAATGGTGGCACTACGATGAAGTAGTATAGAAATACGTGATGAAACCCGTACGATATACGGCAAGGGACTGTACATATACACGGAAAGGATGATACGAGTTGGGGTGCTAGTACAGTTGGTGCAGAGAATTTAGGAAATCAAAGAAAATAGTGGAATGGTGAAGCTTAGAAATCTTGCGATGTTATACTTAATAGAAACCTTGCAATTTGATACTTGGTAGGAACCTTGTGATGATACTCTTGATAGTAAGCATGGAATGTTATACTTGATTCATCGTGCCGCTTACCTTGTCATCATGCTTATGTTTATTTTCAGTTTATTCATGCCATGTTATCTTTACCTATTTTTATGCTGAAAGTCACTAGGACTTACTCAGTCTTTATGACTGACCCGTTTTGTTTCGCCTCTTTTTCTTCCGTCCCCCCACCCTCACCGCGGGTTCACAGGGTGGGAACACAGCTTAATTCGGATCTTACCAAGCTCCAAAGCTATCACATGAAGGCTTAGATTGCTCTTGGCTATGGCTTGCTTTGCTTTGCTTTATTGGGGAATATCACAATTTATTTTTATGCTTCTTTGTTTTTGAGCAAGACAAATATTTTAGCTATGTAATTGGGTATTGGTAGTTGATGGGCTTTTATTGTAAACAATTATATTTAATAAATGATTTGAAGTACTTCCACTTTACTTTCCGTTGTTTTATATATGTCTGTCTTGTAATATTTCTGTTCCAATACCCATAATGCTCCACTAAAGTTAAGGCATTCCCTTTGTGAGTGACCTTAACGGATGTGGGGTGTTACACCTTGCATGCTACGTCTCCGCCCATGGCCACGCTCAACCGAGTTCGCCGGCATGCTAACCACCAGCAAGATCCACACACCCGTACCCGTTTTAACACGATGAACCCGAATCCTTGAAGCCATCCAACCTCAACCTATGAACACTAGTCTGCCCGCACCTAGCAGCAGTGCCACCGCCCTTTCCCACAACTTCCCCTTCGCTTTCTCCCGACGCAGTCGCCTTATGCCTGAGGCAGTGCTACCCCGTAGCCACCATTTTCCGACTTGTGTGCATGCGTATATAGGATGTTGTGTGCGTTCTTATGTTTGCATGTAGTGTTAGAGTATTGTGTGTTTTGTAAAAAATAAATTGTTGTCTTGTTTAAATTGGGTTGATCTGTTGTTTTGGTTGTGCTCCATTCACACACTTTACCTTCTTTATTTTGCTGTGTATTTTTATTTGTAGTGTGGGTTTAGGTTACTTTCCCAAAAAAAAAAGAGAAACGATTTTTCATTTTGCATGGTGTTTGGGTGCATGCTTTTGGATACATTGTGTGCCTTGCGTGTGTGTTTATGTGAATATCTTTCCATCTTGCCGTGTTGAATTTTTTGTGAATCTTGCATTGTTTATTATTATATTTTTTAAAAGATTTGGAACCCCTATTTTTCCATACTTCTATTTGTTGCGTTTTATGTGTGCGTATTTGTGAATCTTGCTTTGTTTATTATTATATTTTTTAATCGACACTAATCGACACTACAACAAAATGACCCTATTACAACGGTGGAAAACAGTTGTAAAAGACATTTTACAATGGTGGAGCCACCGTCGTCTATTAAGAAGTTGTAATAGACTGAAATCTTTTACAACTTTTATACACCGTTGTGACATCGTTTTTAAATGTATATTTTACAACTGTTTTCCACCGTTGTAGTAATACATATTACAACATTTTTGCACTGTTGTAGTAATACATATTACAACTTTTTTTCACCATTGTAGTAATTCCTACTACAATTAATTATAACAATATGATTTTTGTTTCGTTATACATTACACTTCATATAAAAATAAATATTTATATTGAATAAAATGATACTACTCTGAACTGAAATAATCAATTAAATATTTTATTTCAATATTTGAATTAGTACAACTTTGTGATCCACTATCATACAACTCACTTTTACATAATACAGCATAATAATACATACATTCCTCACTACAAACTGATCGTTCAACAAATCCGAGGCAGACGGTCTAGCTCTAGGCTTAGCAATGCATCGTTCTATGAAGGCCTTGATTTCTGCATACAAACTGATCGCCCAACAAATCTGCATACAAACAGAAACTCTAGCATTAGATGATAGCAGCAGCAGAAGGAATGCAGAAAGATGAATGAGCAGAGGATTGAAACTTCTATTTACGCTGCAAACACTCGATCTAGAATAGCTCCAAAAAACCACAGGCAGATAAGCATGATCTCAACGCATAGATAAAGCACCAAGCTAGACAGAAAATATAGGCTACTAACAAAAAGCAATAACCAAGATGCAGAAGGTTGAATGAGGCAGATGATTAAAGATACTTGGACCACAGATGTACTGTCAACAACCTGAAAACAAACAACTAAGAGGACTTGGCTACTAGCCAGATCCAGCAACAAGCGATAACCACAAAAAAACCCAAAGAAAAAGATAGACCAAATAATCCACACCAGCACCCTAAAACTCCCACGAAAACAACACCAGACAATAAACTCTAAGGGGATCAAGAAACAGATATCAATCAACAGTATCACCCAACACACATCCACCACCCAGAAAAACAAGACGACACACACAATAGATATCAAATACTCACAGCACCCAAGAGCTAGAACCAACGGAATATAGCTCCACAAAACAGATCCAAGCAAATCCAAAACTTACCGTATTCAGCACACTTTCAACCGAAGCTAGCTGTAAATAGCCAGGCCATAGGACAAAAGATAGACTAGTTAAGAAGAGGAGGATCCATCAGGAAACAGATCGAGGGAAAGAAAAGAAAGGTGAGTAAAGTATATGCTGTCAAAAAGAGGATCTAAGGGTAAAATTAGGCAAAGCGAACACAAGGGACATGTAGTCAAAAGATCGACTAAGAGGAGAAAACCAGAAAGGAGGCGGCCGATTAAGTAGAGATAGAGGAAGAAAGGCGAGCTAAGGGATGACGATTAAGCAACACGATTGAGTGGAACCTGGCGGTAGAGCTCCTACCCACGACGATGAAAGCTAGGGCTAGAGGACGGAGAAGAGAGGGGACAAGAGGAAGGGATACAACAAGGAAAAGCAAAGCAGAAGAGCGGAAACTGAGGAAGAGTATGGGGCGGCGGAAACCTTAGTCACCATTTTAGGACAGGAAAGCTCGATTGCGTTTTAGTTTTTGATTTGGGGAAACGAATGGATGGAGGCAGGTCGATATTGATTTAGGGAAAGAATGGGTGGACGCAACTGTTAAAAAAACGAAGTAGGTCGGTGCTAATTTTTTGGTTTCCCGCTTAAACTTGAAGTAGTTGGAGCCAATTTTTTTTGGTTTTCCGATTAAAATTTGGATTGAACTATTAAACTGTCCCTAAAAATAGCTGCAGCGCGGAGCTATAACTTATTTAATATATGTTTTTATCATTAATTTCAATTATTATTTCAGTTAATTATAAATTATTATTATTATTTACTACTGATTTTTAACTTACAATTGTTACTTAATTAACGATTACTTATTAAAAAATATTATATACTAAATATTAATTACTACTAATAGCCATGATTAATTATAAATTAAATATTTATTAATTGTTATTTACTTATTGATTATTAACTGCTGATTTGTTATTACTTACTAATTAATTACTGGTACTTAATAATGAAGTAGTTATAAATAATTATTTTTAATTAAATATTTAATATTTATATCTTGATTATTATTTAATGATTACTAATCGGTTGTTAATTAGTAATTATTAGTAGGAATTATTTATTTATTGATGTAGTTTTGATTAAATATTTAATATGTATTTATTGATTATTAATTAATAATTACTAATTGGTTGTCAATTACTAATTATTAGCATGAATTATTTATTTGTTGAAGTATTCTTAATTAAATATTTAATATTAATACATAGGTTATTAATTAAATTACTAATTAGTTGTTAATATTAATTATTAAAAATTATTTAATGAAAATAATTAATATTAAAATATAGTCATATATTACAACAGTCAAAAAATAAAAGTTGTGATAAGCTTTTATTACAATTGTCAAAATAACACAGTTGTTAAAAATAAATTTATTACAACTTTTCTGGAAAAAAGTTGTAAAAAACATTTATTACAATGGTGCTTTAACCACCGTTGTATAATTAAAGTTGTAATATGGTGTTTTTGTTGTAGTGCGAGCCCCTTACGATTTTGATTTGTATCGTACCTATGGAGTGCTCTCTGATAGACACAAGTTTATGGTAGACTTTACGCTATATGTATAGACTACGATATTATAGGCGGTGTAAGAATAATAGTGGTAATATCGCTTACGCTATTTTCTATTGTATATTTAACCTTAGACACTATTATAATAGCATATTGTATTATATGATATCTAATTTAACGGATCCTTAAAGGATGGAAATCCCAAACTTCCTTTAAGTTACCGAAGCATTTCATTGAATATTTCACTAGAGTTGATTAACTGATATAATAATGTTAGTCCTGATTCAAATGTTTTGTTTTTGATTATTGTTCGGGTAAGATAGAGTATTGTAGTATTAAGATTTCACCTTTTGAACCTAGAGACTATTGAACACATCTTTATTTGTTGGTTCTAGTTATTTCTTCTTTGTACAAGAAATTCTTGTTTTTAGACTTCCGTTGTATTTAATTTGTAACTCTGATACCATGTATAAATTTTGAATTTTATTTAGTAACTTCATGAACTACGATTATATTTTATTTATTCCACTGCGAGATATTCTTCTATTCTATGTGTAACAACCCAAGAATTTAGACGATTAAAATATAAATTAAATTAAGATTTAACGTTAATTCACATAATCATATTTGGATTTTAAATTTAGAATTTGTAACTATTTTTGAATGTAGCATTTACCTTTAGAAATGAAAATACTTGGTGAACATAGTATCAAAGTCAACGTTTTTGCCCAAAAAAAAGGGTATTAACATTTTTAATCGATTTAAGCATATTAGAATAATTGAAATTTAACTTTTAATTTTACAGTTGTAAATTAAATAAGATATAATTTATCGTAGTCAAGCTTGATTTCAAATTATGAGCGGTATATAAAACAAAAGCAATTGCAACAAATTGGATTTTTATTTAAATGGATTTATAAAATGTTGTAACTTGAGAACCGAAATTAACTTATTTTAAATAAAGTTTGAATATTTTCATTTAAACGGTTAATTGAATTTGTTTTGTGTAAACCGTTAAGTGTAAATTTATTTCAATTGTAATAGTTTAATATACAATTGATGTAATAAACAGACAGTAAAAATTGTGAAATAAAACTCATGTAATTTTACTTTAAATTTAATTTATCATTTAATTTAATTTTTTTAAATTTATAGCATGTTGAAATAACATAAACAATGTTGTCTTGTTCGTTTTCATTTCAACTGTGTACTCCATCCATAAACACAACGTTTAAACTATTTTCACCCTTTCAGCCCACTAATTGAATCTACCTATATCTGACCAAATTTACATAAGATTTGGGCGGTGGAAAACATTTGCCACCTGCCTTTGTTTTACTGTGTCTCTCAACAACCATCCTTAACCCTTTGAAATTGCATTACAGGTTGTGGTCTTCGGTCAGCTATTGTTCTTTTCGTCATTTTATAAACTAGTAAGGAGCCCGTGCTTCGCATACGACAGGTGGTAGCACACTGAAATGTAAAGTATGAGACGGGGTGGGTAGGATATCATTCTATTATGGAATATACATAAGTTTGTGTAGCTTATGAAATTGTGTATTTCAATAATGTTAGTTTAGCTCATCAAATTATATACCACAGAATGTTTGAGAAAAAATAACAAAAGGTGCAACATGTACAGGCAGGTGTTTATATTTTTGCTACGTGGTGATTACTTGTGGTTTTTATACATGCAAGCATACATTTGTGCAGATGTTGAAATAAAGTTGAAGAAATGTTGTCAGTAATACAAAAATAATTTTTTTTTAGTAGTCCACAGAGATAGGTTTAGGGTATTTTGCAGCCAATGGAAGGTAAGAAGGAAAAGGGAAAAGCGTATATTATGCAGCTGTTATTCAAGAAATACGCATGGATGGTTTGACTGTTGAGCACGTAAACGCAAACCTATTCTTTATATATGTTGTTGTTCATAAACGTACTGTAGGATCAGTAGGTATAAGTTTGCACAAGTTAGTAGTAAAAGGTATTTTGATTTCAAATGTAAATGTTTTTAGAGAGCAATGTTTAAAAAATGGTTGAAAAAAATATACAGTAGAACAAAGAAAATATATATGATGGTGTGGTAAGGTGCAAAACGTTGTAGATTAAGGTAAGTGACAGACCGACTATGTCAAGCATAACATAAACCTGTTGGGAAAATAATTTTTTTTAGTCAAGAGTAGCCCTGCGCTAGGTACATGAGCAATGTGTAGTCAAGAATTGGATTGTTGTAACATACTAACATTCACTAATCGAGTCAAGTAATTAAATACCTGGGTAAAAAGGTTTTTCCTTGCAAATTAATTTTAGTATATATATAAGCCAGTTAAGAGGAAATATGATCATTAAGTCCAAATGTGAGAGGAAATATGATCATTAAGTCCAAATGTGAAGGAAGTCTGCTATATTGTTTAACTTTGCACGCTTGGGAGTCAGTATGATTCAAATTTAGAATGGGTAATTTATTCTCTTATGCTAAAATGTAAAGTGCAAATCATAAAGAAACATAATACTAACTTGAGAATTTAAAGCTTTAACAAAAGCAGCAAGAAAGGGAATGAAAACTTATGCTAGAAGGTAAATTAGAGATAGTGCATGGAACTAATTATTAATATCTTAAACTTTAAATTTTTTGCACACACTAAACTCATACTCTACTATTCTTTCCATCCCATGCCGCTATTGTTACTATAACATACATGCTAAATGAAGTAAAATGTCATAAATACTGAAATGACGTGATTTAAATACAATTAGCCTAACAACAACAATTATAGCCTAGTTTTTACTCATTTTTCTTTAAGGTAAACCTTCTTTTTAGCTGAAATGGCCAATTTACGGATTAGAAACTCTGATAGCTCGACATTTTCAGGCGGTGCGGGAATATTTAATCAAAATATATACTTCTCCTTTCAGTGCTCTCAGCCGATTCAACATTGCTGGCAACATCAGTGTTTATGTTTATATTTGTAGTTGAGTCAACAACATGATTGCTGTAGTACTAGCAGCTTCAAGTTGCTGTAGTACCAGCAGCTTCAAGCAAGCGGGCTCTGTTATGGCCACCTTACGCTTGACCCAAAATTAAAACCCTGAGTTAAGAAAATAAGAATATCACATGTAGAAAGGAAATTGCATGTTGGAAATGTTTTACAAACATTAAGTGAATTAATAAAAATGTTGAATAAGTGTATGAATGGCTCCTATGTGTGAATAGTCCCACATCATGGGATTATATGGAAGAGGCAAGGATTTATACTTGTGTCTAAGAAATCACTTTGGGGCCTTGGGCTCCCAATACATGCTTTGTTGTGAGGAGGGAGACCATGCATCATGAACACCACACACGTGCGCGACCGAGTAACCGACCGACTCGACTCGACCCGACCCGGCCCGGTCCGGTTCGGGCTCGGGCTTGGGATTGGGCTTTGTGGTGTAGACATTAATATTTTTGGACCATAAAACTTTGCAATTTTCGAACTGTTTTTTTTGTGGAAAATTATTTTCTGCACCGGTATATATTTCTGCAACGGTAAAAACTTTGTCCCCCGAAATTTTAGCAGCTCCGATTTTTTCTCCTAAACCCTAATTCTCGTTCTATATATACTTTTATCTGCAGACAAGAAAATACACCGAATTTTATTTTCTTCTAGCCTCCGCTACTAAAAGCTTTCTTTTAGAAATTTCGAGCAATATTATTTTCAAAGTGCAAATCTGCACTGATTTGTTGTGCAAGCAGATCGATTATCGTTTTTAGAGGCTGTTTTATCCTAGAGGCGGCGGCGAAGGAACAAACTGGTTTGCACCTCTGACCAGATCGCCGAATCGTCCTCAAGAAAGCGACCAAGTCCGCGACTCAGCCATTGTTTTCCAACAATTTGAAGACGAACTGATACATTGGCTTCGAACTCAACCATAGACGATGTTGCTCCACCCTCTGCTTTCCAGAACCCTCTCATAACTGCTGCTCCATTCAGATTCGAAGGCTTGCATTTTAAGCGATGGCGTCAGAAGATGGAGTTCTTCCTCACGATCAGAAAGGTTCTGGCTGCGCTGACTGCTGACAAACCACAACTATTAGATAAACCTGGCGTGGTTGATGCAGCGAAGATGGCATCATGGACTGAACAATCAAAGCAACTGCAGACCTGGACTGAACAGGATTATCTATGCAAGAACTTCATTCTGAATGGACTGAGCGATGATCTGTATGATTACTATAACTCAGATGAGAAGACAACAAAGGAGATCTGGGAAGCACTGAAAAAGAAGTATGATACAGTGGAGGCAGGGGCAAAGAAATATGCTGTAAGCCACTACCTAAAGTACCAGATGACTGAAGACAGATCAGTTGAGATGCAGTCTCATGAGCTGTAGAAAAAAGCTCATGAGATCATCTTCGAAGTTATGGCATTGGACGAACAATTTCAAATTGCTGTTATCATTGACAAATTACACCCTGGTTGGAAAGATTTTAAAAATGTTTTACGTCATAAGACTAAGAAATTTTCCTTAGAAAGCTTGATCACGTGCCTCCGTATTGAGAAGGAGGCACGCAAACAGGACCAGAAAGAAGAGGTGTTGATTGTCAATAACAACAACACTAAAAAGACCACACCCGCTGTTTTGAAACCGAATCAGAAATCTTTTAAGAATCAGAACAGGAGCAACAAACAGAATGAGAATCCGCAAGGAAACCCAAAGGGACAGCAGAAACCAACGCAAAAGAATGATTCTGGACAGTTGTTTCTTTGCTACAACTGTGGAAAACCAGGTCATATGGCACGAAAGTGTCGGAACAGGCCAAGCTCTGCACCGCAGGCTAACCTGACTGAAGAGCCTCTTATGGCTGTGATTACTGAGATTCACCTTGTTGGTGGATCATAGGGTTGGTGGGTAGACACTGGTGCCTCTCGCCATCACGCCATGTCTGCTATGATCGTGGCTTGTTCTCTACATACACGGCTACTAAAAATCAGGAAGTGTTGTTGGGAGATTCTCACACCACTAAAGTTGCAGGGATTGGCAATGTGAAAATTAAGTTTACCTCTGGAAAGATTGTAATTCTTAAAGATGTTATGCATACTCTAGAGATTAGGAAGAATCTGGTGTTTGGCTTTCTCCTTAATAAGGCAAGGTTAACTCAAGTTATTGGGGCTGATTTGTATACTAACTTATAAGGGAACCTTTGTGGGAAAGGGTTATGCTTGTGAGGGTATGTTTAAACTAAATGTTGAAACTAATAAAGTGACTACTTTTGCTTATATGTTGTGTGATTTTAATATTTGGCACTCTAGATTATGTCATGTTAATAAACGAATAACTCACAACATGAGCACCCTAGATATGATTCCTAAATTGACAGAATCTGAACTTGATAAATGTGAATTCTGTACACAAGCAAAAATGACAAAGAAAACTCATATATCTGTTGATAGAATTTCTAAACCCTTAGACTTGATTCATTCTGACATATGTGAACTTGATGGTACTTTGACAAGACAAGGACATCGTTATTTTACCACTTTTATTGATGACTGTTCTGATTTCACATATGTATACCTTATGAAAAATAAAAGTGATGCTTTTGACATGTTTAAAACATTCAAAACTAAGATTGAGAATCAAGCAAATAGGAAAATTAAGAGACTTGTAGTGATAGAGGAACATAATATGAATCCACTTCAATTCTGGAATTCTATAAACAACATGGTATAGTGCATGAAAGAACTGCACCCTATTATCCTGAGATGAACGGTAAAGATGAAAGGAAAAAATAGCACCTTTACCGAGCTTGTAGTTGCCATATTACTAAATTCTGGTGCAGCAAAACATTGGAGGGGGAAATTCTATTGACTGTATGCTATGTTCTGAATAGGATCCCGAAATCTAAGAATAAAATTTCACCTTATGAAATTTAAAGAATCATAAACCCAATGTCTCATACTTTTGAACTTGGGGTTGTTTGGCATATGTTCGCATTCCAGACCCTAAGAGAATAAAATTGGCAAGTAGAGCATATGAATGTGTATTTATAGGTTATGCTATTAATAACAAAGCATACAGATTTTATGACCTTAATGTACATAATATAATTGAATCAAATGATGCCGACTTTTATGAAACAAAATTTCCTTTTAAACTAAGGAATAGTGAGGGACACTTCAAGTATGCCTATTAGAACAGAACTTAACGAAAATTCTGAAGCTGAACCTAGAAGAAGTAAAAGAGCAAGAATCATAAAAGATTTTGGTTCAGATTTATGTGCTTTTACTACTGAGGAGGATCCCATGAACCTCCAAGAGGCCTTATCTTCTTTAGATGCCGATTTTTGGCAAGAGGCTATAAATGATGAGATGGATTCTTTGGAATCCAATAAGACTTGGCATTTGGTAGATTTACCCCCTGGTTGTAAATTTATAGGCTGTAAATGGGTACTTAGAAAGAAATTAAAACCTGATGGTACTATTGATAAATATAAAGTAGGACTAGTAGCAAAAGGTTTTAAACAAAAAGAAAACATAGATTTCTTTGACACTTTTTCACCTATTACTAGAATCACATCCATTCGGGTATTAGTCTCACTTACCTCTATTCATAATTTGTTAACACACCAAATGGATGTGAAAACCGCATTTTTGAACGGTGAATTAGACGAAGAAATATATATGGACCAACCTGAAGGATTTGTGGTACATGGTCAAGAACATAAAGTATGCAAATTAGACAAATCATTATATGGTTTAAAACAAGCACCTAAACAATGGCATGAATTTTTTTGATAATTTAATCATTTCACATGGTTTTAAAGTTAATGAAAGTGACAATGCATTTATTACAAATCTGAGAATGATATTTGCACTATTATATGCCTTTATTAGATGACCTACTCATTTTTGGGTCAAACATTCATGCCATAAACTCAATCAAATCCTTATTATAAAGTGCCAATTTTTATATGAAAGATCTAGGTAAGGCGAGTATAATCCTTGGTATTAAAATTACTAGGTCAGAAAAGGGAATTTCTTTGGATCAATCTCGTTACATTGAGAAGATCCAAAAGAAATATAATTACTTTGACCGTATACCTGCAAGTACACCATATGATCAAAGTGTAAAGTTATTTAAGAACACTGGTGAAGGTGCAAGACAGTCTGATTATGCGAGCATCATTGGGAGCCTTCGGTATGCCACTGATTGTGCTAGACCTGACATTGCCTATGTCATGGGATAAGTGTGCAGGTTTACCAGTAGACCTAGTATAGAGCACTGGCATGCTATTGATAGGTTGATGAGATACCTTAAACGAACCATGAACCTTGGATTACATTAGGAAAGGTTTCCAGCTGTACTTGAAGGATATTCTGATGCAGACTGGAATACCTTATCTGATGATTCTAAAGCGACCAATGGCTATATATTTAGCATCGCTGGAGGAGCTGTTTCTTGGAAATCCAAGAAACAAACTATTTTGGCTCAGTCTACTATGGAGTCTGTGATGATAGCACTAGCTACAGCTAGTGAAGAGGCAGAGTATTTGAGAAACCTGCTAGCTGAGATTCCCTTATAGGAAAAACCGATACCGGCTGTGTTGAGACATTGCGATAGTACCGTGGGTATTGCAAAAGTTCAGAACCGTTATTATAACGGTAAGAGACGACAAATACGTCGTAAGCACAACATAGTTAGAGAACTGCTTTCCATAGGTACCGTTAGAGTGGATTACGTACGTAATGAAGAAAATTTGGCAAATCCTTTGACGAAAAGACTGTCAAGAGAGAAAGTCCACAATTCTTCTAAAAGAATGGAACTATTGCCCTTAGATTGTTGAGTCACACACAATGGTAACCCGACCTAAATGACTAGAGATCCCAAGAACTAGGTTCAATGGGTAAAAACAAGTTGTGTAGTGATAGGAGTTGAACATGCTATTTAATAAACCAAGAAGCATGTATTCCTGAAGTGATTAGAGGATGGGTTAATAGAAACTCTTAATGAGATATATACTCTATTTGGAATGGAGTACCAACCTTCAGGAGTGCTCTTGATAGACTCACCTTTGTGAATGTGGAAATGTGGCCGTTTCCTATGGTGTTTTGGGCAAAACTTCTAGAGCATTCACTAAACTAGGATATATGTGCATGGCCATAAATGCAAGGGCTTATTTGATGGCACTATAGAAAAGGTTGTGTGTGGTTTGATGTCAGGAATAGAGTTCAAGACTATGTGTCACTCTAGTAAAAACTGAATCTTACTCACTATGCAAAGGTTCAAGTCGGATGACACCTTTGTTTATGCACAATCTTATGGTTTTAAAAATTTCTCGAAAATATTTTTAAAAATTCATGTGGGGGATTGTTGGAAATGTTTTACAAACATTAAGTGAATTATTAAAAATGTTGAATAAGTGTATGAATGGCTCATATGTGTGAATAGTCCCACATCATGGGATTAAATGGAAGAGGCAAGGATTTATACTTGTTTCTAAGAAATCATATTGGGGCCTTGGGCTCCCAATACATGCTTTGTTGTGAGGAGGGAGACCATGTATCATGAACACCACCCACGCGCGTGACCGACTGACCGACTTGACTCGACCTGGCCCGGTCCGGTTCGGGCTCGGGCTTGGGCTTGGGCTTTGTGGTGTAAACACTTATATTTTTGGACCATAAAACTTTGCAGTTTTCGAACCATTTTTTTTATGGAAAATTATTTTCTACACCGATATTTTTTTCTGCAACGGTAAAAAGTTTGCAAAGGTAAAAACTTTTCCCTCGAAATTTTAGTAGATCCGATTTTTACTCCCAAACCCTAATTCTCATTCTATATATACTTTTTATCTACAGACAAGAAAATACACCGAATTCTATTTTCTTCTAGCATCCGCCACTAAAAGCTTTCTTTCACAAATTTCGAGCAATATTATTTTGGAAAGTGCAAATCTGCACTGATTTGTTGTGCAAGCAGATCAGTTATCGATTTAAAGGCTGTTTTATCCTAGAGGCGGCGGCGAAGGAACGAATTGGTTTGCACCTCTGACCAGATCGCCGAATCTTCTTCAATAAAGCGACATATTCCACGATTCAGACTTTGTTTTCCAACATTGCACATAAAGCAAATGGCATGACTAACCATTCGTAACATCCTTCACTACATGTAAATGCAGTCCACGTTATAGAGTCAGGATGCATTTTAACTTGCCAAAATCCTGATTTTAAATCAAACTTTGAGAACTAGTTTGCTTCTTGTATTTTATTTATTAGGACTTCTTTGTTTGGTATTCAGTATCCATCTTTATGGATACTGTCGTTTAATCTAATGTAATTCATTACATCTCTAGATTGGCCACGTTTCCTATCATATACCTTTTGTATAATAAAAGCTGTTATTCTATGTTTAGAATCTGTTTTTCTTTTGATATTTAGTTTTGTTAATATTTTTATGTGCATTTTAATTTCTTCCGTGATCCAAGTCTCATATTTCGGGGATCCTGTTTTTATAGTCAAGTCTGGATTGATTATATCTAATTTTCTTTGTAGAGAATATTTATTCCAATATTTGATTTATGTGTGGAACCTAAGACTTCACTCAAGCCATTGCTTGTCAATCTTAGTAAATCCCACGGGTAGTGATATACGCCGATTTTTTAACACCTTCACCTAGGTAGTCACCTCTAGAAGTTGGCAGAAGTAGTCCTCGAACCTGAGACCTATGTCTCATCCCAATTCGTCCACCTCTAACCAACTGAGCTAGGAGTGTCGCGTCTTTATTCCAATATTTAATAGTTTTCTCCTATTATTTCTTGTTTTTCAAGTTTATAAATAATATGGTCTATGTCATTAGCTATCAATAATAATTTACTTATTTCTTTTGGATTTATAAGTTGTATATCTTAAGTAAATCCCTTTCTGTTGTATTCATAATTTTTGACTAATTATATCTCTTCATTTTCTACATTAGTATTTCTTAGTTCATTTTCTTTATTTAATATTTTGCACTATTCTGGTATTGGGCAGTTGCAAGTTTCTTATTTTTGTTTGTCTTTCTCTTTATTCCCACCACACTTCTCATGGGCATATTCTGATTGTATTAGGGTTAATGTAGTTTTTTTTTAAATCCGTAAGTGATATTGTTAAATGAAAAAGATCCATTATCTCCTAATAAGAAATATAATCCAAAAATTAGTTTTATTCCATTTAAGTTAAGTTCTAGAACCCGTAATTGTTTTAGGTTATATTGTGGTGACCATTCATCACAAGTATTTGTAAAGCTTATATTTATGTTTTTCACTATTTTTGTACTTATACTTGTGGTTCCTCCAAATTGCATAATTTGTTTTGGTCTTTTTGTTTTTGTGACATATTTTAGAGGTATTATATTGGAACATATAGTTGAACTAGTAGCTCATGTGTCTATAAATGCTAAAACTTTTATTTCAATTCCTTTTATATTTACTTTTGTTGGAACCTCAATTCTTTCAGATTTCAAGTATTGCATATCAAGGGAATAATGATTGGTTTATCAATATCATTTAGATTATTAAGGTTGTATGTGTATGTGATCAATTCTTCTTCTTCAGTTATTACAGATTTTCCTTTATCAATCATTTGTATTTTAATTTTAATTCTTATTTCTTCAATTTCTGGTTCAAAATTATTTATCCTTTTTTTCATTTATTTTATTCCTATCTGAATAGATTATCTTATTTTCTCTTGGTGGTTCTATGAAAAATTTATTTTTTGCACGAATTTGGCATATTTCCATGGTGCATTCTATACACTTGTCTCTTTTATCAAAGGCAGGATACCAAGGAAAAATTCACATTTTGTTGTATCTATTCCCATTTTAAATTTGAAATTATGGGTACATAAATCTTTATTAACCATATTAAACATATATTCATTTGGTATGTTTTCTTGGAAGTTTGTTAGTTCATTGATCCATATATAATTTGGTGAACTTATTTATTCTCCTTCTTCTAATCCTTCCAGCGATATTATTGAATATATTTTTGATGTCTCTAAGTCATCAGAAGCAATTTCAAGTAAGTCTTCTTTAACTGAATCAACGCGGTTTGATTCATGTGTTAAAAGAATATGGTTTTTGAGACATGAAGAGGATAAATGTCCTTTCTCATTAAAAGCAAAACATGTAATGGTATTTGTATATGCTTTTCTAGGATTGTATTTTCTAATAAGTTTTTCTTTATTAAGATAGGGTTCATTAGCATTTGATTTTCTTAAATAATATTTTTTTAGCATATCTTTTCTTAAATTTTGGTTTATTTTCTACTTTGTAATTTTTTTGTTCCATATTGTTGTTGAGTATATATTTGTCCACAAAATCCGTAATTTTTCTGTTTTAACTCTCTTTGGATTTGTATATATGTACTATTCTTTTTTAAATCTAAGATTATATGTGTTATTCTTATTCCTATGTCATTATATCCTTTAGGGAGATTTTCTAATTTGTCTTGATAATTTTCTATTCAAGATCTATGTATTTCTATCCCTAAATCACCCAGTAGTTTGGAAAACAGTCTATTTCCTATTTAAGTACTATAGTAGTTTCCTAAAATAGTTGTGTAATGTAAAAATTCTTTTAAGAATTGTATAATGTATTTCCAATCTAGTAATTGGATTTGTTTAATATCACTCATGGCTTCTTGTTGTCTGATTATTGTTCCTGTATTTACATCTCTTCCTATTATTATCCTTTGTATTGAGTATGCAAAATTATATATGTTACTTCGTTGTGCTACTAGTCTGTTTATTTCTTCTGGATTTTTTTTTCCTATGTACTTCCCATATAGCTTTAGCTATGTCTCCTAAGTAATTTTCTGCTATTGTGATCATTTCTTCACCAGAATTAGTATTTGTATGTCTTGTTGTATAGTCTCTTGCTATAACAGTAGTCCATTGTTCTAGATAAGTGTATAATAGTTGTGAATGACATTCAGTTACATTTAGAATAATTGAATTATTTTTGAAAAAAAAAGATGTTTCATTATGTATTCTTTTACCAGTTGTTCTTATATTTTTATTTTCATTTGTATATGGATCAACTTGTTGTGTAAGATGTTGTCCTACATCATAAGGCATTGGTTGATCTTGATTTCCATTTGGATATGTTATTCCTGAGCTAGCACTTTGCTCGTGGTTAGTTAGTTCCATATATTCAGTGAGTTCTGATACTATATCTTCAAGAATACTATGTTCTGAGGTTTCTTTGTTTATTTCTCCTAAATTTTCTAAAAAATCATCAAGATTAAGTATTTCTCTTATCCTTATATTATTCTCATCATCTATGTAAATAAATGTATGTTCATTTATCTGGTTTGTTGACCTTAAATTTTGTTCTAATTCATATATTTCAGATGGCTCAAGGACCATCCCAAGTTCTTTTGGATATATTATTTTATCCATTTATTCATTTATTTAATTCTTTTATTTCTTCATTATTTTTAATTTCTTGTTGATTCGATGGTTCATAGTCTTTGAATCTTATGGACATTGATTTGTCGAGATTATTATATGTTACGACATTGTTTGGTTTTAATGTTGCTATTGTATTGTTAGGATTATCTATTTTCCATTCATGGCCACCAAGAATAGAAGAATCTATTTCCATTGGTTTTATGAAACTTATTCCTTTGGAAGTTATGGTTTCTATTACTTTATCTAATGTCACTACAATAACAGGTTAATCTCTTAGCATGACCTTATGGCATTTTTCATTCACATGCTGTAGCATCTTTAGTTTAAGTGCAAAATAATAAAGTTGGGCCTCTCACACGCTATCATTATTTAGGGCGCGAAATTATTTTATTTCCCTCCATATCATTAAATCCTGCCGCTAAGAAACGATTCCCAAAGCAAGTCAATTTAATCCAAAATCAAATTCCCCAAATTAATTCAACAATCCAAAATCAGATTCCCCAAATTAATTTACCACCGAGGAATCTGTCAGTGTCACTAGGCCTTCGATCGAGAGTTTCTTCTACATTCTCGAGACATGTCGATCATTAGTGGAAGGGATTCAGAGTCTTCATCCTCGCGTTATCTTGGTGTATTGGAGTCTTCGTATTCATCCTGTTATAGTTGATCAGATGACGTCATCAAGCCAGCAGCTACCATCATCATACTGTAAGTATGTTTAATTTGGTTCAAATCCTTCTTTTGAGGAATAATTTGGTTCAAATGCAATTTTCATGTTATTTCCTCTGCAATTTTAATGCTCGTTTGGTTGATTTCTAATCAGTGCACTCAAATAATTGTTGATTAAAAGTTTATAGAACCCAAACTCTGGGCTTTGGGAATTTTACTTGTACCTACAAGATGTGTGAATCTAATAGTTCAGGTATACTTATTGTACTATCATGAATTTTGCATACTTATTAAACTGTGAATTTACAGGACATTAGCTAATTTCCGTGTGTATTATCATGTGATGAAGAAGTGGACCACGTCTTTGCAACTTTTTATAAGAAAATACCAGCTTTTTAGATTAGATTTTGTTCTAAACATTTGTGCCAAAAGCGTTTAGGAAAATATAAGCAAGGTGAGCTGGATTTAAACCAACATATAATTGGTATCAAGTAGTGTGTTGTCTGGTATTGATTCCATAATTCCATCATTAATGGAACAATAAATCTGGAAAGATAATCTTCTGCTGCTGTAATTTAAGTTGGAAAGGTGTTTACACATGCAGCATGTTCTAAGCTATTATATATTAAGCGAATTGAGCATTGAAATCAAAATATTACCAAATACCAAATAAATTGGATGTCTTCTTTAAATTTATAAGTGAAATAATTCATGTAAATGGATGAAACACTAGTAAAATGCGGTAGCAGGTATTTTATTATCCTGATAACGGTCATATTCTTTCCTTATTTGAACTGTGTCATTTCCCAAGTAAATGCAAACAAAAACCAGAAGATTCAGCAGTAACTTCCACATAGTTTTCTACTATGCACTAGACAATTTTGAACACGCTTATTTCTAGGATTCATTCCGCCTTTTTTAACAATACAACTAGTCTGTATTGAGTCTTACCTTTTATACTCAGGTCCGTGCTATATATATATATATTTGTTTTATATGTATATTTGAGCTTCAATGATTCTTAACTTTTGATTCTCAAAGGTTAGTTGATAGCTTCGGAAACATATGTATCTTAAGGGCTTTGATAGTAATTAAGGAGTATCAGCCATTGGCGGATGTGTTGTCACATGTCAGGGGAGCAGTTTATTTGTTTTTCAGAATTAGAGCTATAGTGCTAGGTGCAGTGTGATGATTTGTTGAATTTTCAGGATGGATGGAAAAAATGGAAAATATAATGTAAAACATATCATGTCTTATGAAAAAAGGAAAGTAAATAAGTTGTTCGTTTATGAGAAGTAGTGGAAATGTAATTGTATATATTATCATATTATCATATTATCGGTAGTCAATAATTTTTAATAGTATTTTATAGTGCATTTTATTTCTTTTAAAAAAATCTCACACTTGTATACAAGGCGCATAAAAAGGCCTAAGGCTTAAAAAGACTAAGGCTGAAGCCTCATATTTGCAATATTATTTAATTATAGCTTTCGATGTCTCATATGTGCAATATATCGGTGTTGGAAAAGATAAATAAATTGGTTCAAACACACTCATGAAAGCTAAGCTGAAAATGTTATTGATATGGTTGTTATTTTTTTATCCTTTTTTTTAATGTTGTCAATTATATTTATTATTGTTGTTATTTTTGCGGCTGCACCAACAACAGCTCGTTGGATTAGCTAACCATAACCGTTTAGTACACATTGATATAATTATGTTCTTACTATATTGTTCGGTTCGGTTTAAGCTCAACAGTTTAGAATTTGCATCTTTTGGTAACACGATTTTGATTTGCTCATTTAAACATTCAAAATTGCTTCAATCCTCCAGATTAAGAATTTTAGCAATATTATATATACACACACACAATCAATAAACTCCAGCTTAGTATTATGTTCATCTATTTAGATTGCACTTGGTTGAATCATCTCTACTTCACTATATTAGCCAAAAAAAAATGAAAGGTGAGGATTATTATATTCTAGGTTACTTCAATTATTAAATATCAAGTAGTCTTTCATTTTTAAATATTGTACATGCACGGTTGTGTATGTGTATATATGTATACGTACATGTGGTGTGTACACTTGCACATATGTATGTAAACACATGTATATGCTGCTGAATGAAAAAGTGTCACTTCGTTAACTTTTGCAAACATAAAATGTGTCAAAATAATTTTTAATATTTAGTTCAGTGGATGAATGGAGAGTGGACGTAAATAGCCATACTTAAATTTCATGCATATACCGTCACAGTTGAGTTATTACAATGAATTTTGTGTTCAAATCGAAACATTGTTTCCAACCCTCGTGTTCTAAAATTGCTTGTAAGCATAATATGGTGAAGTTTAAAATCCATTACATAAATCAATTATTCCACATTTTAAAAAAAATAAAGCAGTTGTAAGGGGTTTCTTAACTAACTCGACCACCAAATTTAAGTTTTATGTCAAAGTATGTAAAAGCTAAATGGGGAGAATGTCATTATACCATAAGTACTTCCGTCATTTGGTTGGTCATATTGAACTCTATTGTAACAACCCGGAAAATCCGAACCAATTTAAAATTTTTATTTTGGCAATTTTAATGAATTTTGAATATTTATAATGAATTATTTTGAATATTAATGACAAGAAATTTATTTTGAATAGAATTAGAACGTATATATTTATTTGAATTGGCGTTAGAATATAAATACTTATTTTAATTGTAAAAGGAATTGGAAATGGTGCGATAGTTCGAAAATTCGATTTCAAATTTCAAATGAATGTACAGGATTCAAAATAAACTGGATTTTAGCGAAACCAAAAATATTAGAATCTATTTGAAAATATCTTTCCAAGGAATCCAAAAAATTGAAATTTCACAGTGAGATTAAAAAGTTATGCCCAGCTGAAAATTCAGAATAGTCGCTATGGAAAATATAGCCCTTAAAAATGGAAAGTTTGCAAACGACCTCCATTTTCGACGAAACCACTCTTTTTGGATCCGGTATGTCAAGTTATTCCTAGATTCCAAAATTCGTAATTTTTGGGATCAGTGTGTGAGCATGGCGCAGGAAAACGTGTTTTGTCAATTTCAGTCAATTTGGATCGACTAGAAAATCGCCATTTTTCAAACGGTCTCCAAATTCAACGAAATTAATTTTGTTAGGATTGTATCGTCAGTACAAAGCTAGAAATATTTTTTGTGGAATTTTTATTTTCCATATGTGGCCCCAGAAAATTGAAATGTGCGTTCAAATTCAATATATAGATTTATATTTTGATTTTGATGGAAACTGGTCGTAACAGCCGAATTGGGTTACGAAACATATCCCATTTTGTTTGGAATGAGGGTAATTAGCTAGGGACGATAGTCATTGGGTTTCGTTTGGAGATCGAAATTTAAAATTACCTTTTGGAGAAATTAATTAATTAATTAAAATATTATATATACCCCTTTGTTTCTCTTTCCCTCCTCTCTCTCCTCATCTGAAATCGATTGTAATAAAAAAAATGCTAAACCCTAAAACGCGCACCGCCCTTTGCCTGTCCGCCGCTGCTGGAGGCGCCGTACCCCTCCTCCCCTCCTCCACAGCTCCGACGCCCTTGCCCCTCCCTTCTCCAACCCATTCTCTCTCCTCTGCCCTTCCAGCGCTTTGCGCGAGACATCTAATCTGCCATAAACCCGCCGCCACCACCCATCTTTCCCTCCCCCCTCCGATCAACGATGAACACCCTCCTCCTCCCTACAGGTAGCGCCCCCGCCCCTTTTTTTGACCACTGTAAGTTTTACTATGTTTTATTTATTATTTTTCTTTCTTTATATAATGTAGATAAGTTTTGAAATGCAATAAAATAATCAGTTTTTAATGAGAAGAAAGGTTTGAATTTTTTTTATATAAATAAAAGATCAGATTTTTAAAAATGAGAAAGACTAGATTTTTAAAAGAATAAATTTTTAAACAGTAAAAGTTTAGATTTTTAAATATGATAGGATTAAATTTTTAGCAATATAAAAGATACGATTTTGTTATTATAAAAAGGTTGGATTTTTATTTTGCGAAAGATTCGATTTTTATATATGTAGAATGGCGATAAAAATATAATTTTTATTTTGTAGGAAGAATTATAAAAATGTGATTTTTATAGATAAAAATACAATTTTTATAATGTTTTCATTATGAAAAAGATATGATCTTTATTTGGATATCATTAAGATAAAAATTCGTTTTTTTATTATATATGAAGCAAAATAAAAAAATCGATGTTTATATAAGAAGTAGAAATTTAAAAATATAATTTTTATATATAAAGAAGCATTGTAAAAATATATGAAGTAGAAATAAAAATATGACTTTTATTTATTGGAATGAAGCGATAAAAATATGATTTTTATATATGAACAACGTGAAAAAGATGCGTTGCAATTTCAAACAAATCCAAATAGTTTAGAAAGAAACACTGATGGAGTGGAACCCAAAGGTGAGAACTCCTCACTTTTATTTTATTTTCTAGTTAAAATATATAAAAGGATGTAGACGGTGCTTAGCAGCACCCGACACCCGTCGTCCATAAACCATGGACAACTTTTTTGTTTGTTTGATTGTGTAACAACCCGCATTCTACGCATCAGAGGATCGTAGAATATTTATTTCTTTCTGATATGAAGTCGTATGGTTATTTGGCTTTGGGAAATGACCATTGGGGTCATTTCCCAAGTTCATGATTTTTGCCGATTTTTAAATGACCGTTTTGCCCCTAGTAGATACTATTTTAGCCATAACTTAAGACTGGAAAGGAATTTTGACCTCAAATCAATTCCATTAGATTTGTTTGATGGTTTACCTTTCCGTAGAGTGGTCATAATAGCTAAACGGACTTACCGTTTGGGAGATATGGCTGAAACAAGATTTGGAAGGTGAAAAACTGCTTAACCGGGCCAAATAGGGTGATTAGTGAATGGGCCCATAACCCATTTCGGGAATAGGGTCATGGGGAGGCTGAAAAGAGCTAGGGTTTCATTCCATTTCAGTTTTTTAGCCTCCACTTACCTCTTAGAAACCCTAAAAATGGCCTCCAACCTCTAAATCACCACCAAATCACTTTCTAATCAAGGATTAAGCTTAGCAACATCAAATTGAGGAGAGAAAGCACCAAGGCAAAGTTAGAGCTGATGTGTGACATTGGGAACAGCGCTAAACAAAGATTTATTTTAGTTTTGAGGTTTTATTTGTAGCTAAGGTGAGTGATTTGCATAGTTTGCACTAATTACGGTTGATTAAGGGTAATTAGTGAGGATTAGCGAATTTTATGCATTAATAAATTCTGGAAAAATATTTATAAATTCTTAAATAATGTTTTAGGCCTCTGTTAGAAATTTGGGTTAATTTGATTAAGTTTTGCTAATCATACCATTAGTTTTACTTAAGCACACTTAAAGGAAAATATGGGTTTTGGCTATGTTTGATCCATTTTAATCTATCATATTGATGTTTTGTTGTTTGGGGGCACTTCTATTTGTTGCTATGACTTTGTGGTATGCTTTGTGATTTATTAGAATAGTTAGAATGGTCGAAAACGTCGTCAGATGGCGTAAAACACTTGCTGGAAAAAGTTGTAGAAAATGGTGCAGGTTTTCGGATCGGATCGGAGGGATGGGCTCGGACCGGATAGTGGACTGGGCAAGGGATCGCCGAACCAAACCTAAGCTTGGCACAAGGGAAAATATGGCAAAAAGGAAGGCCAAATTTGTGAACTGGGATCGGATCAAGCTAAAGAAGGGGATCGGAATGGAAGAGAAATGGGAAGTGGAAAGGGTACAGCGATCCAACCCGCCAGAGAGCACCTGAACCGAATCGAACCGACGTACTACGAAGGGACTTGGAGGACACGACCCGATCCGGAGCACTTGGAAGGAGGCCGATCCAAACAGATGGGGGAAGGTCATCTGATCCGAACCGATCTGAAGAGGGTGCTACGAACTGAGATGAACCCGAGCCTGTATGATGATCATGAACTGAATGAAGACCGATCCAAACCGACATAGAAGAAGGGCTGAGAACTGAACCGATCCAGTGATGACCAATAACCCGAGATGCAAATGTAGTCCAAATGGAAGTTAAAGCTCAGGATCCAGTTGGGAACCAACAAGTCGACTTCATGAGTTGGGCTTTGTTGCGGGACGTGTGCAAAGGGGTTGTCGGTATTCATAACTTTGGTTCACCACTGAGAGACGGATAGTGGGCTTGTAGTGATAGTTGTACAGGATTGGATTCCGTCATGGCCCAATGGATAGGTGGCCAAGGTAGTGGATATCGTATGCTTTACGCACCGAGTGAGAGATGTGAGGATGGTTGCTATGTTTGATTTGTTTGCCATCATTGTGACATGCACAACCCCACCCCCGTATTCTTTACACCATCTGTTTAGTGGCACCTTAGAGTATTGTACGGTATGTAGTGCTAACTCTTTGGTTGCAGGTCCAGGTTCAGGTATGATTGGATTATACCTGTTATTGTTCTGTTTTGTTGCTTATCACTCATACCAGACTTTTTGTCTGACCCTGAGTTTTATGTCTCTTCTTATTACTCCGGGTGCTCTCACGAGCAGACTAGAGACAGGTTAGCTGGTGATGCACAAGTAGCTGATTCAGAGGCGAGCAGGAGGCTTCCACGTATGAGATATATATATATATATATATATATATATATATATATATATTCTCCCTGTGTCGTGGTGATCACTACATTGGGAATTAGTAGTGTACCTTTCTTGTTTAGCTTTTTGAGACAGTTTTAAAAATTGTAATAATGTTGGCTTTGGAACATAAGCTGTATTTTGGATCTTTCCGCTGCTATGATAGTTTGTTTTCAACTTACGCACTGTCTCACCTATTTTTATGTCAAGTATGTTGTTATTATATTTTGTTCTATGCGCTGTGAGACATTCTACAGGTTTCTTTGTTAGTTGCTTCATCTTCTTTCCTTTCTTTGGCAACCGTTCTGTGCTAGTCGGGCATGTGTACAACGCATTATCGAAGGAAATGTCGACTGGTGCGGGGCGGGCCGTCACATTTGATATCAGAGCTCTAGGTTGCGTAGTTAACCTAGGGAAGTCATCAGGGAGAGATAGTACGTATATGAGAGTGCGTATTTGTGATTACTTTGGTTTTCAAAAAGCTATATATATACTATTAGTATAGCTAAGGATGAAGTCGCACTGCACTAGCACCGCTATGGAGAAGGTTAATCGTTTTCTCTTTACAGATTGAACGATGAGCCGATATGCAAGAGGTGCCAGTAGGGGAGCCAATAATGGGAATGCTGCTAACATGAGGACAATGTTTACCTCATGAGAGAGATGCTTAGGGATGTGCAAGGGGCAGCTCCCAATGCCGGTAATGGTGGTGGTCTAATAGTGCAGGCGCCTAGGGTCGATTTCGCCAAGCTGAATAAGGATTATACTAGTCTTGGTGGGAAGCCATTCCACGGAACGGAATCGGCTACGGATGTTCAGGATTGGTTGGATAGCTGTGATCATATCTTCGACGATTTGGGTATCGAGGATGCGATAAAGATAAGGCTAGCGTCTCGTCAGCTGCTAGGGCGAGCGATGAATTAGTGGAATGCTATTAAGACAGCCACTCCAGAGGATCAGGTTACTTGGGATCAGTTTAAGGCTCGCTTTAGCGACAAGTTTATCCCAGCTGCTCAGAAGTCAGAATTGTTTAGGAAGTTCTTGGAGCTTAAGCAGAATGGTAGGGCAGTCTCGGAGTATATTGCTGAGTTCGACACTTTGTCGAAATATGGGTTATCCCTAATAGATACTATCGAGAAGAAGAACAAGAAGTTTATAACAGGTTTGGATCAGTACTTGGGGGAAAAACTTATTAACCACATCGATGAGACGTTTGAAACGATTGTGGGGAAAGCATTGAGGTCAGAGAGTCTTTACCCTAAGTCGAAGACTGAGGTTGCATCTGCAGAGGAGCCAAAGCCGCAAGCAAGCGGTGGAGGCAAGAATAATTCCCAGAATAAGAGGAAACAAGACCAAATCATGGATGGTCAGAGTAAGAAAAATGAGAAAGATGGCGAGTGATTTAGCTGTGGTAAGAAGGGCCACTATGCTAGAGATTATCGGGAAAAGCCTGGGGAAAGAAAGTGTTTTAATTGTGGCCAAGCGGGACATCACAAGAATGAATGTCCACAACCTCCTAGGGAGAAGTAGATCGTGGAAGCATATGCTATCAACGCTGTTCCTTCTTCGTCGAATGCCACAAATGCGGCGCAGAAGGAAAAAGGTGTCGTTATTCGAGGTATGCTTTCTATTTAAGATGTTTTTGATCTAGTTTTGTTTGACAAACCTGAGTTAGTCGATAGACCTTTAGTAGTGATGAACCTGATTGGTGGTTCGACTAGCCTCAGTATGATTTGTTGTAACGTGGTCTTATCGAGTTGTGGATGTATGTTTGTTTGTAATTACTTTGTTTTGGGCTTTACTAGTTTTAGCATTACTTTGGGGAGTCAATCTACTCTAAAGGAATAGGGTGGTATTAGGTACCTACCTAGTGATGGTGATAATAATTGGAGTTAAGGAAGCTGAGAGGTTATCGTTGTATTAAGTTCTAGTTGTCTCTGGGAGGCAAATGAGTGCTCCAGTGCTTAGTGGTTTTGCTAGTATCACTTCACGCGGATTGTCCGAATTCGGAGGAGATGTTACTTGGGTGGTTATCTGATATTGGTTTAGGCCTTTGGGGCTTGTGCTTGGGGAATGTCGAGTTCAACTAGGATGGTTTGCGTGAGGGATAAGTAGTTGTTGTGATTTTCATTGGATAATATCTTGGTTTACTCGAGGAGTAATGGGCAGCTGTGACACGATAAGACTATTCGATGGTATGGATTGCCCCGAGTTAGACTCGATAGGGTTATGAGATGACTCAAGTGGGACTCGAGAAAGATGCAAAGTAATGGATTGTTTAGGACCTTATGTTGATGTTCTTTTTGAAGAAATAGGATGTATTCGCCGATCATGGAAGATGCAACGAAGATTAGGACGATTCAAGTTGGACTTGGACTCATAAAAGAAAATGGGTGTTCGTTGATCTTGGAGATGCTACAAATAGGGAGACGACTCACGTTGGACTAGGGTCTGTAGGTAATGGATACTCAAGACTGGGTCTGAGTTTATGGGTAATACATTGACTCGAGTTGGACTCGAGAAGGCTGCAAGGAATTGGATGGGCTCGAGTTGGACTCGAGAGGGTAGCAAGATAATGGATAGACTTCGGTGGGACTCGAGTGTTTCAAGCGGACTAAAAGCAGGGGTATCTGGGGACGCCCACTTACCTTGGATCCTTGGAGGATAAACGTACGTTAGACGTACGGTAGTCCATTTGGAGGCAGAGTTTCCATTAGTTATTGTTGTTTGTTGGACCAGACATACGGGTATCGACGTATTCATGGCGTTGGCATGTGATAGTTAGGATTTGTTTGATGGATGCTTTGATTGTTGTGTTTACTCCTACCTTTCTTCTCTTGAGTATCACCTGTAGGTTCCTGTTGAATGGAAATAGTATAAGTTCATTGATCATGGTGATATGACGGGTGTAAGATACTTTACGTTAGACTTGAAGTATGTTGGGCATTGTGGAGCATCTGTTGACCTTGAAGATTCAGCGGATATAGGAGCTTCAAGTTGGACTTGGACTTGAAGGTAGAGTACCTAGATTCATTGGATGAGTCTAGTTCACCTTTAGAAGGTGAATGTATGTTGTACGTGCAGTACGAGTATAAGTGGAGTACCTAGGTTCATTGGATGGGTCTAGTTTGCCTCTAGGAGGTGAATGTACGTTGGACGTGCAGTACTAATGTAGGATGGACTCAAGTTGGACTTGAAAGGACATTGGAATGTAGTTGAAATTTGGCGTATAGCGTTGGATTACCTAAGAAGATGACAGTAGACAAATGCCATAGTACCGGACTGGGTGCGATAGCTGATACATTTGGAATGGAAGCAACTAGAGTATATCATGGGATATGAATTCAGACTTAAATGTGAACTGAATTCAGAAACGCTAATAAGCTTGACGATTAGATCGATCTAGAATAAGTGGATCGGTCCCAGTCAGAGGGACGAACCAAACCTATTAGAAATTACCTCTAGGGTAGAGATGGGAATCGATGGCGAGAGAACGACTGTACTTGGGAAGTAGAGAATGACATAAGAAAGTCGTATCCAAAACTCTTTGCCTGGTAAGGTTTACTTTGCAATATAGTTATTCCGCATGCTTGGATAGACTTGTTTTGCTTGTTTTGCATGTTTGATTGTTGTTTTATGGCTGAAAGGCATGCAGAACCCTTTGTGTGTTTTGGTTAAGGAATTTCGGGGACGAAATTTCTTAAGAGGGGGAGAATGTAACAACCCGCATTCTACGCATCGGAGGATCATAGAATATTTCCTTCTTTATTATATGAAGTCGTATGGTCATGTGGCTTTGGGAAATGACCATTGTGGTCATTTCCCATGTTCATGATTTTAACCGATTTTTAAATGACCGTTTTGCCCTTAGCTGATACTGTTTTGGCCATAACTTTTGACTGGAAAGGAATTTTGGCCTGAAACTACTTCCATTAGATTCATTTGATGGTTTACATTTCCGTAGAGTGGTCATAATAGCTAAACGGACTTACCGTTTGGGAGATATGGCTGAAACAAGATTTGGAAGGTGAAAAACTGCTTAACCGGGCCAAATAGGGTGATTAGTGAATGGGCCCATAACCCATTTCGGGAATAGGGTTATGGGGAGGCTGAAAAGAGTTAGGGTTTCATTCCATTTCAGTTTTCTAGCCTCCACTTATCTCTTAGAAACCCTAAAAATGGACTCCAACCTCTAAATCATCTCCAAATCACTTTCTAATCAAGGATTAAGCTTAGCAACATCAAATTGAGGAGAGAAAGCACCAAGGCAAAGTTAGAGCTGCTGTGTTACATTGAGAACAGCGCGAAACAGAGATTTATTTCAGTTTTGAGGTTTTATTTGTGGCTAAGGTGAGTGATTTGCATAATTTGCACTAATTACGGTTGATTAAGGGTAATTAGTGAGGATTAGCGAATTTTATGCATTAATAAATTCTGGAAAAATATTTATAAATTCTTAAATAATGTTTTAGGTCTCTGTTAGAAATTTTGGTTAATTTGATTAAGTTTTGCTAATTAAACCATTAGTTTTGCTTAAGCACACTTAAAGGAAAATATGGGTTTTGGCTATGTTTGATCCATTTTAATCTATCATATTGATGTTTTTGTGTTTGGGGTCACTTCTATTTGTTGCTATTACTTTGTGGTATGCTTTGTGATTTATTAGAATAGTTAGAACGGTCTAAAATGTCATCGAATGGCGTAAAACACTTGCTGGAAAAAGTTGAAGAAAATGGTGCAGATTTTTGGATCGGATCGGAGGGATGGGCTCGGACCGGATAGTGGACTGGGCAAGGGATCACTGAACCGAACCGAAGCTTGGCACAAGGGAAAGTATGGCAAAAAGGAAGGTCAGATTGGTTGAACTGGGATCAGATCGAGCTAAAGAAGGGGATCGGAACGGAAGAGAAAGTGGAAGTGGAAAGGGTACACCCATTCGACCCGCCAGAGAGCACCCGAACCGAACCGACGTACTACGAAGGGACTTGGAGGCCACAACCCGATCCAGAGCACTTGGAAGGAGGCCTATCCGAACCGATGGGGGAAGGTCATCCGATTCGAACCGATCTGAAGAGGAAGCTACGAACTGAGATGAACCCGAGCCTGTATGATGATCATGAACTGAATGAAGACCGATCCGAACCGACAGAGAAGAAGTGCTGAGAACCGAACCGATCCAGTAATGAACAATAACCCGAGATGCAAAGGTAGCCCAGATGGAAGTTAGAGCTCAGGATCCAGTTGGGAACCAACGAGTCGACTTCATGAGTTGGGCTTTGCTGCGGGACGTGTGCAAGGGGGTTGTCGGTATTCATAACTTTGGTTCACCACTGAGAGACGGATAGTGGGCTTGTAGTGATAGTTGTACGGGATTGGATTCCGTCATGACCCAATGGATAGGTGACCATGGTAGTGGATACCGTATGCTTTACGCACCAAGTGAGAGATGTGAGGATGGTTGCTATGTTTGATTTGTTTGCTATCATTGTGACATGCACAACCCCACCCCCGTATTCTTTACACCATCTGTTTAGTGGCACCTTAGAGTATTGTACGGTATGTAGTGTTAACTCTTTGGTTGCAGGTCCAGGTTCAGGTATGATTGGATTATACATGTTATTGTTCTGTTTTGTTGCTTATTGCTCATACCAAACTTTTTGTCTGACCCAGAGTTTTATGTCTCTTCTTATTACTCTGGGTGCTCTCACGAGCAGACTAGAGACAGGTTAGCTGGTGATGCACGAGTAGCTGATTCGGAGGAGAGCAGGTGGCTTCCACGTATGATATATATATATATATATGTATGTATGTATGTATTCTACCTGTGTCGTGGTGATCACTACTTTGGGCATTAGTAGTGTACCTTTCTTGTTTAGCTTTTTGAGACAGTTTTAAAAATTGTAATAATGTTGGCTTTGGAACATAAGCTGTATTTTGGATCTTTCCGCTGCTATGATAGTTTGTTTCAGCTTACACACTGTCTCACCTATTTTATGTCAAGTATGTTGTTATTCTATTTTGTTCTATGCGCTGTGAGACATTCTACAGGTTACTTTGTTAGTTCCTTCATCTTCTTTCCTTTCTTTAGCGACCGTTCTGTGCTTGTCAGGCATGTGTACAGCGCACTATCAGAGGAAATGTCGACTGGTGCGGGGCGGACCGTCACAAATTGTGTTGTGAAAATTGATTGTGTGATGTGGAATGAAATAAATATTTTATAGTCCAAAATAAAAATTTTAACGTGTATATGAATAAAATAAATATTCATTTACAAGTCGGACGATTTGTTTATGTACACTCATTTTACTGATATGGATTGGAACGATAAATTGTACACATCGCCCAACTGCACAAATAAAATATGTGTTTGTTGATTGAAACCCCACACAGGTGTTGGGATGATATTTGACATACATTAATCCCAATTGTTTAGCTATATGTCAATCGATTGGTTGACAGGCTTTTGTAGGCATTAAGTTTTTATATTTAATGCTGTTACAGTTGTGAAATGCACTTTGGTCGATGGATGATTGTTTATCTTTGTTATGATGTACATGTGTTGTATGGAATCCATATAAATTATATGGTAATTGATTGGATCTCATTCCAATTTGGAGAATAAAGAATATTTTAAAATAATACTGAGAAAAGGATTATAAATATTCATGTGTTGAATAAAATAAATATTCACATGTTAAATAAAATAAATACTCATATGTTGAATAAAATACATATTCATGTGTCGAAAAGAATATTCATGTGTTGAATAAAATATTTAAACAATAAAAATATCGTTTTTATTGAATGTATATACCGTTAAAAATAATCATGTGTTGAATAAAAGCCGTATTGATTAGATCCATCGTTTATATATCGATAATATGGAATTGTAACGAACCAAGGATTTTCTGGCCCGAAAATCGACATAAATATATTTACTGTACCTCATGCCGATATTCCAAACACCGAAACACTGGAACGTTATTAGAAAGAATTTATAGGGTGAGATAAGAAAGGAAGAAATATTAGAATAGAAGAAGAAGAAGAACCAACACAACACAGAATCAGAGTCTCACATCGCAGCGGAACAAAATATAATACAAAAATAAAACTTTATTAAGAGTTTTCAAAAATACTTACAATATCAGAGCGCATCACACATCTGGACAGTTATAATAACTTGTCCTTATATACAACACACAGCAGAATAAATACTAGTTACAATACGTCTGAACACCTTCAGCTCGTCTCTGGACTTCACAGCAACCGATACCCTAGATCTGTACACCCGGGGCTAACCCGAGCATTTACAAAACACCGGGTCAGTCTAGTGAACCAGAGTGAGAGAAAACTCGCAAGTATTAAGGGTATCACACAACTTGATTTTTAAGTTTAAAATCTTTTCAAAAGAAAAGGATAATCGTAAGACCAAATCCACACATAAATACATACGGTTTTTACCTTACGATAACCAAAAACGTTTTTCGAAATCAATATCTTTTCTGATATTACAATAGGGTCTAAATACAAGTAGATATCAATCTAGCGGAACACTTGCATCTTACGCTCCACACACACACACACACACACACATATATATATATATATATACAAACAAAACCGTTGGCACTTATTGGAGATTGGATTCTGACTATGACAAGGTATGGGACCACCTTCCGATAGTGTATCTCTATAGGAGAATACACTGGGTTCAACAAGAACGTCTTGCAACCCGGCCACACATGACTGACCACTCATTTCACTTGAGTGTATCAAATGTATATCACCAACGGTTGGGCTCAAACCACTGTTTCCCGAAAAGGGACAGCATCGAAATAGATTAAAGAAGCAAAAGGATTTTCTCTAGATAGGTGATTATACACCCTAATGGGAGCGACCCACATAGCCATGCTGCCTGCTCGATTTTTGTCATTTCCTGGTTGATGAGGCTTGAGGTTTGAATTCCTTTTTGGAACATCTGCCCACCATTCACTTTGAGTGTCACATCGTCAAATCCGCCAGATATCACTAATTGATGTCCACAAAAATACTCTAGTTGGGAGCTAACCAACTATGGTACGTTTGAAGAAATCAACGTACATGATCCTTTTGGAAATACTCTGTCAGACATCCGTCCGTACAATCATCCAGGAACAGGATGCACCGAAGGTACTCTCCTACTGCATCTAGTATAGGAATCACCCCATGGATCAGTAGCGAGAAGTCCTTGCAATCCGTAGCTTCCAACCACGACAGAATCACAGTTTATCTCTGGTTGCAACATCAGAGATCACTAGTAATTCTTCCGTTTATGAAGATCTACAGTCTTCCACGCTCCATCTAGATCCTCTTCTAATATCTTCATGTATTTGTTGGTCGGAATGGTTTCCGAATATAAATTCGATCCCGGCCTTTCCGTACCAACAATCGTATTGGACAGATTTGATAGTCGGTGATTTAACTATCAAAATAAACAGTGTTTCAACCATGACAATCCAATGAGTTCACTGATTCAGTATTCAACACCACTTGGTCTTTTAATAAAATATAAATATTAAACTCTTAAACATCTCAATATTTCGAATATAACTTTTAATTTTTTATTTAACATAAGATTTATTCTTTAAACAAATTTATTTTATTACTTAGGGAAATCTTATATCATATCTAGTTTTCTATTTTCATTTCCAAAACATTAGTCACATTATTGTTAAATATTTGGAAATCAATTCAACTTATTATTTGTAAAATAATGTTATGAAATATCCTTATTCATTACTTTAAAAACAATAATCCATGCTTATTCTTATAGAATAGAATTCAACTTGTACATTTCCTTTTAATCTCACATATATCATTATAATTTCACGCAACCCCTTTTCTTTCCCCTTTTACTTTGGAATCCTCATATTTTTTAATATATTTTCCAAACTTTTCACTAAATGTTACATTATTATTTCTCTAATGGAAATAATAAATTGTTACTAACCCCTTTCACCATTACCAACTAATACCATCCTCAGATAATCCTGAAATCGTTCAAGTTGGGGGTATTTTAATTACCTCACAAACCTTGATCAACAACGTTCATATCTAAGGATAGATGCAAGTTGTAATCTAAAACCCAATATCTCATTCTAATCCCAACACAAATTCTATTTAACTATTTAATTTAAAAATACGGTTTCATAAACCTTCTTCCCTTTTTGAAATCCTTTTCTCGGGTATAACCATTATTTCTTGGTTTAATAATTAAGTAATATCTTATAGAACATCACTTTATAAATTCCATTTCATAAATTCGGATTTGTTTATAAAATCTTGCGACTCACTTCTTTTACCAAATCCAACTTCACCAATTCTTTTTACAAATCCGTTCCATCATTCCCTGATTGAAATTCTTATTTCCATCCCCAATTGTACTTAATCCCATTATTAAGTAACATTAATGTAAAATTAATGATATAACCCCTCAAACCTCTTTTACATAACTCTGGTTTATTATAAAACCTTTTCATCTAAATCTCCTTTTACTTAATTGAAATAATTAAGTAACATTTATTTTAAGCTATAAGATTCGCTTAAAAATTCCTTTTATAACTTTGTTATAAAACTCGGGTTTAAACAAAACCTTTTCATAAACCCCTTTCACCTTTCCATTAGATTTCATTTCCCATTTTGAGTACTTTTTAAATGAATTTCAATTAAAAAGTATTTCCTTATATTTTTATCAATTAAAATAATAATTTACTTTGATAGTTAACTACTTTCGTAGTTAATTCCTTCATTTACTGAAATAAATATTAATTTACTTTTCAAATATCTTATTAGAACAATATCCACTAAACTATTCTATTAGATTAATTCAAATCAAACTAATTTAAAATCAATTCCAACTACAATGGTTGACTTAGTCAACTCAAGGCATAGTTATTTCGTTAACCCATTCCAATCCATTCTCACTTTAAATTAATTAATAATATAATTAATTTAAATAATTCCATTTAATTAAGTTTCAATAACCAATTTTCCAAATTTTAACCGTTAAGCTTAATTTCTATTCCCATATTTATAAATCTGATAAATCTCAGAATTTACTTTGTAAAATCAATTTATAATTAATTATAAACATAATTATTTATTTCTTTTTAATAAAGTTTTATACAAAATAATATATTTCAAAATCTATCTCCAGTTATAAAATAAATTTTATAACTTCCGTTCTATCAATTTACCTGACGGTAAACCGATATAAATAAAACAATTTACTTTTAGGCCTTTTCCTACCGATTACTCAACTAATACTGCTCATCGGTTAAAAAGAAACACAGATTGAATTTCCAACCAATGATCAATACTCAAATCAATCACCCAAACATGACAGTTCATATGATAATATGAAATTAAATAATATACTTGAGGAATCACGTTGGATCCCTCCAACCTGTTCTTCCCTGTATACGAATTTGTTATCACAAATCGGATCATTCAGTTTCATTTAACTGATAGCAATAAATAACAACCATTTAACATCATCCACACGCAATTCAAACAATTCAACAATTTAAAACATGTTTATTTTATAAACGTGTCCAACCAAGATGAGTTACCTTTATTGGAACCAATCGTTAAAATAACGATTTGGTTTTTCACTGAAATTAAACGATAATTTAATTTCATTGGTTAAATCAACAAATAGATATATAATTAGCAAACAATCAACCATCACCAAGCAGAGCACACAAAATAAAACCCAATTTATAAAATATAAATGGGAAAAACTCAGTGAGTTTAACTCACCTTGATTTGATTCGTTTCTGAAACAGTTTAATTTCGTTAAATTAAACGATCGTTTAATTTGACTAAATTTCCTGCTGAATTCAGTCTTGTCCAAAATAGTTCCAGAATAAAGATTTTGTTAATATGGTTCCACTGCAATTGGTTTGGATTGATTCTGTTAACACAGACATGAGATATAAATAAAATAACTAATTTTCATCCATTAATACTTTATAATATGATTTAATTAATCATAATCCTAGCTTAAGATTTCTTTAATTATTTTTAATATGAATTGGGGTTTGGACTGATTACTTCTGTTCAATTGTATACAGGCTGACGTTTCCATTTCCTTTCTTCTCCTCTGTTCAGCCCCTGCACCAAATATGATAACTATATGATTACTTAAAATAATTATCTCCTTTAATTTATTCATTAATTTAAGTAAGAATGTTCATTTACTTTGGTGCATACTTTTGAAGCCAAAGAACAGTCCAAATTGCCCAATTGCATTTGAAATGAAAAACACGGCCTCCAGTATTTCTTTTGGTCAACAAATTATGAATAGATCGATACTGTTTTCTTTTGATCCTCCCTACGTTTAAGAACATTCGATTGACCCAACAAATTGCCTGCGCAAAATCCACATATTAACTCAAATGTGATTAATATTGAACTTCACCTTAATTACAAATTAAATTAGTAATTTACGTTTACTATTATGGATGATACGTTTTCACGGTCCAGGATTCTCAAAAAAGCTTCACTGTTCAGAAAATTGCACCGCCCCTTCTTGCTATTAACGCTGCTTTGACCCAATAATAACAATTTGTCCAATTTGTTTTGCATCCATCTTCATTGAAAGTACTGAACCCACTAACACCGCGATGTATCCATCTGCATTACCCTGCTCTTTCGTTTCTGATGTTTGCTTCACTCTTGACCTCGCGTTGCATAAATAAAGACCAATCTGTTATCCTTCCGTTTCCATCTTTGTATACGATGCTTCAGGTCCTTTGTCCAGTTCAAAGCCACTACATCGATCCTGCTGCCTCAAGCCATCCGCCACGCACCGCCATTCAGGCCTCTCCGCACCCCATCTGAGAACACCAAAACAACTGGCGGGCACTCCTTCCTCTTTGCCCTAAACGATGTCCTCCCTCGCTCTTCCCGTCGAAACCCAAAACCGCTTCGAAAACAGCAACTTCCTTGTCAATTCCAGCCATGCCATTGAGCCAGAAGTGATCATGACTGTTTAGGAGGTCGGTCTCGCTGAGCTGATGAAGTTCGCCATTGACGGTTTCCTTAATCGAGTTCTATATGTTTTCTATAGAAAATATTTCGATTTAGTTTGTGGATTGAAAAGAAAATGAGGTGAGACATAATTGATTTCTGGTCGTTCGTTATTTCCTGGGGGCGTGTATTTGAAGTTGACCACAAACGAAAATTACTAGGGTTGTTGACCTTAGATTGGTATTTATAGTGAGGACAATCATTGTTTTATTTCAAACGAAACTTCATGCTGAAGTAACACGTAAAATTAACCAAAATTGACTTCTGTTTTCTGATAAAAAACTAATCTTAGCATAGAAAAATATTCCGGACCTAATGGGACAGGTTTTGTCCAATTCCGACATCGTTTGAAAAAATTTCCTTTCTAAAACCAGCGAAAAACACGCATTTAAATTTTCCACGATCACTAAATAAATCCAATAAACTTGAAACTTGGAAATCCTATAATAATTAATTAATACAAACCCAACGACACTAATTTCGATGAATTCTGGGACTGTTTCCTGGTACGCTGTTTCTTTTATACGCACCGCATTGCCATTCAGGATATCAAATTAGTCGGTCTCCAAAAATAACAAACTATATACATATCCTGACTATAATCGAAGATACGAATTCAACGGGACTAGTTTCACGGACTAATTCGATCGTCTGCTCAAGTTACACTCAAATATCTCTATATTGAATTAAATTAATTTAATTGCTCGCTATAGAGAATAACTGGGCGTTTAACGCTACCGTGGTCACATACGACACCGGCTTGCCTTGCAATTTAATACCGTACAATAATTTAACGTTACGGTTCCAATGAAACTGGTTTCATCGAAAACGAAGACCGTTAGAAAATGGCTATTTTAAAGGCCTATATTTTAATAACGATTTCCATAGCGACTATTTTAAAATTTGATTTGTCCATAACTAACAAAGTATAACACGAAATCTGGATTTTTCTCTCCCATATGAAAATTATTATCGATACGGTTCCAACGATTCATGTTTCACAGAAATCTGACTTATATCGGATCCTGTACGTTAAATTAAAGTTCAAAACTACATATTACGAACTGCCGCGCTATTTCGAGCTAGATTTATAATTATATAAATATATAACAGTAAAACTTCGTTCTAAATAAAGAATTAAATAATAAACTTCATTAATATTCCAAATATAATATTTAAACTAATAAATTAAATAAAATATTTGGCTACCAAAAATATGGGACGTTACAGGAATATTCAGTTTTGATTTGAAATTGAATATGAATTTGAAATCTTTTCGAAAATGAATTTAAAACGATTTATAAAATATGTTTTAAATGATAATCGACGAAATATAAGCAATATATATATGTATATGTATATATATAATGGCCTTAATAGAACGCGTCGTGCCGTGGCAGTTCGCAAATTTCGACCATTGACTTCGAACGGATATTACGGGAGATCCGACCGTCGGATTCTCCTAAAACCAGAACAGTTGGGTTCGTATTGAAAAGAGCTTTCCAGCGAATATAAGGAATCTGAAATCTAATGTTGGATTTTGAATTATGTCCAAATCAAATTTGGAAAAGGTCACCGTAAGTGCAGTTCGATGACCGTTTACAGAAATCGACTGTACGGGCCTTGATAAAATTATTAAAAATATCAATAATTTGTATAAAATCATAATAAATGATTTGGAAAGAATTGGGATGAAAAATTCCATATTTGAAAAGATAAAAATATATTTTATCGAAATGAACTAGTTATGAACTAGATTTGAAATCCATTATTTTTTATATAAATAAATTGGATTTGAAATGGTTTTATAATAACTAGAATTTCCAATATATAAATTGGAATGGATTTGAATTGAAATTATCTTCGGGATATTTTGATATTGGATTCCGTGATTATATGGACATTGTGGAGGAATTTGGAAGATATGTGTATATCGTTATTCCAATACGATATTTGTTGGTTTCAGAATTTGATACTGAATATAAATCAATATATTTTCTATTTAGAGCCTTGTATTTAATATCAAATGGGGTTTTGGGTTTGTCATGAACGGTGTTTGTAGTGTCTCGAAGTTCTGGTACAATTTGAGCTGACCAAATGACACAAGTCCAACCCAAAGTAGACTGGAAACCAGAAAACTAATAGAAAGAAAACAGAGGGTGGGAATAGATAAGATAGAAACATAGAATAGAAGAAGAAGAAGAAGAAGATACAACATTAGAATAAATACGAGTCTCACAGCGGAACGAATAAAATATAACATAACTTTGAAATAAAAGATTGTACTTGAATATACATATCATTATCAAAGTACAGCACTCACAACACAGCGGTAATAAACAATAGCTATATAAACGTTGCTGAAGCCTCTTGCTCCAGCTTTCCAAGTATATCTGAAAAATCCTGACTACTTGACTGCCCGTACAAAATCGGACACCCAAGAGTTTAGGGAAAACAAAACAAACTCTGGGCCAGTCATGGGACTAGTATGAGAAAACAATTTAAAACGGTTTGGGAAAATAACTATATCTCATAAGACCACGCCGTATAACGGAACGGGTTTTCCCCTTATGAGAATCCAAATTAATTTGATTTAACTTTCAAATCATTTTGAAAGAAACGATAAACTTTATATCAAAACTCTTTTGATATTATAATAATGTCTATCAACCACAACTAAATAATCTAGCAGAACGCTTTCATCTTACGTTCCACATATATAGTATACAATCAAAACCATGAGCACGTATTGGGTAATGGATTTCCAACTATGACAAGGTATGGAACCACCTTCCGATAGTGTACCTCTAGAGAGGAATGCACTGGGTTCAACAAGAACATTTTGCAGCCCGGCCACACATGACCGACCACTCATTTCGCTTGAGTGTATCGAATGTATATCACCAACGACTCGGATCAGCAACCGTTTCCCGAATGGGACAAAATCGACAATAGATTATAGAATGAAATGAAAATCTCTAGATATGTGATAATACACCCTACTTGGCAGCCAACCACTTAGCCATGCTGCCTGCCCGATTTTTGTCATTTCCCGGTTGTGAGGCTAGAGGCCACGCAGACAGATCACACAATTATTCACTTTGAATGTCACAACGTCATACCCGCCAAATCACAAATTGATTTCCCCAAAAATACAACGGGTATACAGCTAAGAGAAATGAATTCCTCCGCCACCAAACGTATATACGTTTGAAGATATCAACTTACGCGATCTATTAAATATACTCTATCAGACATTTTTCCATACAGGTCGTCCTGGGACTGGACAAACCGAAGGCACTCTTCTATGAATCCATCTTAGGCAATTTCTACCTAGGATTAACAAAAACAGCCCTTGCACTTTAACGTGTCTTTAATTATCTTCAGCATATTCGGTTTGCAACGCTTTTGTCAATACGGAGTGGTTCTTCGGATAATAATCCAACTGGTCTCTCCAAATTAACAACGTAAAAATGGTCAAATTTTTTATAGTCGATGATTTAACTATCAAATGAAAACACATGTGCAAACAATAATCTTATTTCCAATTGGAATTTCTATTGATCAATCATCATATATATATATTCCCTTATTTTCTATATTCAGAAAATATATGTTATGAACATTGGAAAACATTCCCATTGCTTATTTACTTATCACTATTCTTCCACATCTATCAGTCTCTGACTGTAAACTAGTATGAGAACAATTCCCTAAGTATCAACCCCGAAGGTCGAAACCAACATCAGATAGACACTTAGAAAACCATTCAACTTAACTAATCTCCAGTCAATTTCTAATTTAGCTTAACTCCATTTCTCAGTTCCTTATAAATAAAACATACCATTTTCTATGTTTAGAAAATATCTATGATTCTATATTTGGAAAACGTTTCCAAAACTCATTTATATGGATTGTAAACTAATGTTGTATAAAACATCGCTACGACCACTCAATCCATTAATCGCTTATTACTTAACTGTATTTCTAACTAACTCTCGCCATCGAACCTCAACTATTTCTTAGTTAAATAAGGAAGTCAATCATGTTGGGGTATAATTACCTCTCAGACCTTAACTGAACAACATTCTTAACCTTGCAATAGACAAAGCTCACCGCTCCAATTTCTACAATCATTTACTTATGCAAATTCTCGGATTCAGATTATGAATCCACTTCTTTTATGAAAACCATTTATTATAACGCTAACGTTATAAACCCTACTTCCGAAATATCTAACTTAGAAATCTAACTTAAATTCTTATTTTGAATAAATAAACCAAAAACTAATTTATTAATAAATAAACAAATATTGATTAAAAACCGGAAAGTAAATAATACTTTCCCGAATTCGGTATAATAGAATTCGACGTATAACTCTCTTTCGAGTAATCTCTATTCGATTAACTCCGTCGAATAACTAATATTCGATTAATTCCCTGCGAATAACTAATATTCGATTAACACACTTCGAATAAACTATATTCGATTAACTCACTTCGAATAACTAATATTCGATTAACTCACTTCGAATAAACTATATTCGATTAACTCACTTCGAATAAACTATTTTCGATTAACTCACTTCGAATAAACTATATTCGATTAACTCACTTCAGATAAACTATATTCGATTAACTCACTTCGAATAACTAATATTCGATTAACTCACTTCGAATAAACTATATTCGATTAACTCACCTCGAATAAACTGTATTCGATTAACTCACTTCGAATAAACTATATTCGATTAACTCACTTCGAATAAACTATATTCGATTAACTCCTCTTTGATTTACTCTAATTCGATTAACTCTAACTCTAATCAATTAACTTTAACTCTAATCGATTAACTCTAATTAATTTACCCTATTTGATTAACCCTATTTGATTAACTCCATTGATTAACTCTAATCGATTAACTCTATTCAATTAACTCTATAGATTAACTCTAATCGATAAACTCTATTCAATTAAATCTATTTGATTAGCCCTAATCGATTAACCTATTTGATTAACTCCTTTTCGAATAAGTAATATTCGATTCACTCTTCGTCCATATCTAGTTTCAAATATCGATGTCGAAATCGATTCTTACTTCTCTATATAAGTCCTGACTTATATATTCCATTTATCAAATGATAAATAATTTATTTAATTTATAAAACATTATTTATAAATTAATCTTCTTAACTTACCTGTCAAAACGGATTTCTATCAAATATTTACTTTAGATCCTTATCATGTTAAAATTGTGTGCGAAGCACGGGTCTAAACTTTCTTATGTAAAATTCTCTTTTATAAAATCCTATTCGTTTTATAAACATTTCCATTTTCTATTTATTTCACAAATATTTCCTTTTATATTTGTTTTACAGATATTTCCTTTTATATTTCTATTTACTTAACAAATAAATATTTCCTTTTATCTTTCCATTTATTTTCTAAATAAATGCTTCCTTTTCTATTCAATTTCTTTAACAAATAAATATTCCCTTTTCAAAAATCCTTTCATTTTTAAAATTCTTTTCCTTTTACATACAAAATCCATCGATTTTATATAAATAATTTATTTTCAAAATACACTTTGAAAACCCCCTTTTCTACATCCCAGTATTTCTTACGGTATTTAAAATACCAAGTAACAAAGATCGATATCATTCAAACACACATAATCAACAACAGATTATATATCACGTCATATATTACAATATATGAAAAGAACAGTATTATTAATATTGAGGAATCCAGTTGGATCCTTCAACTTGTTTCCCTGCATTCACAGATGTTAAACAATATAATAACATCGATTTCATATCAATATGAAATATTCTGATAAACAGAATCAATATTCGATTTAAATATATCGTTATCTATAATTTCGACCAATACATAAGCAATTCAACCAAACAGTCAGCACACAGCAGTCAATCATCATTATTCAGTTCTAAGAATATATTATACAAATATGAACTGATAGAGTTAGTGAGTTTTACTCACATTAGACAGTTATCGTTAAATAACGATTAACCATCTTTGATTCAGATAGACAATTTATTTTGCTATAAATTGTAACGAGCTCCGATTCACTCCCAGTGCATAGTATTTTCCCTCACGATCCCAATGCCACTTACGGTTCTTCATATGAGCTAGATATCACGTTTTCGAGTTAATAAAGTATTGAAAGAATTTAAAACTTTATTTAAATTACCCCCTCAACCCATTCACGTGACAACACCCCCTTTCTTCCCCAAATTAAACCGTGCTTCCCTCCTTTCCTGTATAAACCATTGACCAGACTTTGACCGTCATCATCTCCTCCTGTGACCATCTATTCTTCACGCCACTACCGCCACTTCGTTCACCAAGAAAATATCCATCTTCCAGTCACTATCCGACCAAAATCAACATCCTCTTCCTCACTTCCAAAATAGAAAGCGCCTGTAGCTTCACTCATTTTGACCGATGCTTTGACCGGCATCCTTCAGCCCCTCGTCCACCGATTCGGAGCACCACCACCACCATTGACCTCACCTCCTCATTCTCTACCCGACCAACCCCTCACCCCCATACTCGATCCTCTCAGCTGAATTCGAGCTGGCACCCTAAAATGGGAAAAGCCATTTTCGAAAATCACCAGGGAGTATCGGAGTTCCACTGTCCAACCCCAAACGAAGAGCCTTGTCTCTAGAAGCACGGTGGTGTCCTTCGTTCAACTCAGTTCCACCCACGATGCCTTATAACTGAACTCTAGCTTCACTGTTGAAATGTTGAACCTCATTGACTTACGTCACACCAAATTCTGGGTGTACTAATGTGAAGCAAATCTTCATACGAACTCATAGGATCCAGAACCACTTGATTTCATGAAGTATTGAAGTTGCTTTAATTGTTTGAATGATTAAAGATGGTGGCGGCCTTGTTTTTGTTTTACAGAGAGTAGTTTAGGTTATAACATCTAAGAAGGGTATTTATAGGCAATTTAGTTTTGGATATTTTTGTTAGATATTTTAAGATATTTTCTATTATAATATTCCAGTATATTGTCATTGATGTTTTAACCACGTGTGACTTCATAACCAACCCGTTCTTCACGAAATTTGTTATCCTGCTACACTACAACACTTCAAACTTGATAAAGCTGGCCTCGTCGAATTCCGACTTCATTTGCTCACATAGCGTATTTTTAACCATCAAAATACTGACTGTTTTTCATATTAAAAATCCATAGGCCACACACTGACTTTAAAAATCACGAAACTTGAAATCTAGCAATAATTTAATATTGCGGATCCAACAAAATTAGTTTCGTCGAAAACAGAAGTCATTTGCAAAACTGGCTATTTTTAAAGCTTTAAATAATCCATTTAAATATATAAATATATTTAAAATAATTAAATTAAATATTTATAAATAAATATTATCGTATATATTTATATTTGAATACCATACAACTCCAATTGGATTCATAACTCGATATTTCAAAGTTCTCACTTATATCGATATTCGATTTATATTAAAAATCCTTTTATAATATAAATATATATTTATAAATTTCAAAGGAATTCCATAGTGACTTTTCGAAAATATGATTTGGACATAAACCAAAATCTACATGACAAAATCCCAATTTTTCTCTTCCACTAGAAAAATATACTTCACCAGCTCCTAACATTTCTTGTTAAAACGGACCCTGTATATTCAGTTGAAGTTCAAATCGCCAAATAGCGAACTGCCGCGCCATTTCAAGCTCGATTATAATTATATTATAATTCATACATTCAAACTATCATTATTTAAATATATTCGTGATTATAATTCAAATCAAAACTGAATTATATATATTTTGAATAATCCAATTCTCCCTATATTGTGAATTCCACTATTTTCGACTTTTTCAGAAATAACTATATTATTCTATTATTTATATTAATTAAATATTCCATATAATTTAATTAAACGACAATTTAATTCTCTAAATCACTATTTATATAATTGAATTAATTAATTATTATATCGTTAAAATACGGTCATTACAGAGTCTTCGCTAACACTGTTCTTAAACTCCGTTGTGAAAAGAACAAATCTTTTTATTAAGATTTGACGAAGTTCACCAATTAATTAATATTTAATTGGAATTGAATTGAATTGGATTACGGGTTTGTCGTGGATGGTATCTTTAGAAATACTGTTCTTAAACCCAATGGAGTTAAGAAAATTAGGAACTAATTGGAGATTAGCTAAGTTTAATGGTTTCCTGGGCATTGATCTGATGTCGGTTTCTGCCTTCGGGGTTAATACTTAGGGAATTGTTTTCTTACTAATTTACGGTTAAAGACTGATGGAATGTGATTTTGGGTTTATTGTGAACTGTGTTTTAAATGACGTTGGTTCTTTAACCCAGTTAAAGACAAGAATTGTTTTCCTAGAAGTTGAATAATCATTAATATTGATTTTTGGGAAGATTAAAACTAAGTGGAGTTTTAATGAATCTTCAATTAGATTGAAATGTTAATTGATAATTTAAATTATCAAATTTGAAAAATGATCAAGAATGGAGTATCACCAGTTTTGCTCTGAGCGATAGTTAAATATTTAATTAGATTTGAACGTGAAATGGTAATTAAATTTACCAAAAACACCGTGGTGTTAGATATGGAGTATTACCAGTTTCGCTCCATGGGATGAATAGGTTGGGAATGGGAAATACAATAAATGATTACTTCAGTGCGGTTCTCTAATCCCGACTAGTTTGGAAACCTTAATATGGTCTGATATGCAAAGGAAGATTAAAGAATAAATTTAAAAGAATATATCTTTGATAAAAATAATGGGAACCTATTCCCTAATGATGTGAATATTTGAACAAAAGTATATTTCGAATTGGAATGAGGCGTACGTTATGTTTGTGTGGCACTTGTTTATTATATATGCGGGTTATTCGGAAAGGCCGGGTTTATACCCATTCTGAATAACCTATTCGAGGATAAGTCGACGATGAAGACGGTGGTTGAAGACCGGAGGTCTTCACATCGTTTGGATGATTACTGATGTCTTGATTGGGCTGTACACCCAAGACGAGGTAATAAGTGGTGTTCTACCAGACGTACCTGGAGATCGACGGATATGCGAGGACCTCTCTCCTTTATTGGACATATGGGACAAGGAATAAGGTGCCTCCGGCCTCGTTCAGACCCAGAACGAACTCGTAAATGGACAGTGTGTCATACATTGGATTTTATTCTGTGTTGATTCATTTCTATTAAATATATATCTGTTTGGCGGTAGAGAATTTATTTTCTTGCTTAACGCCCTTCTTTGAGATGTACGAGCTCAGAGGTTATATATCGATAGACATCAGTCGCATGGCGTGAATTGCCTGTGTGGCATGCTGAGATGCAAATGATCAAGGCTCCCGTTGAAAAGCAGAGTCTTGTGGTTGATGATCAAAGCATGGCCTGCGTGGCATAGCTTTGTGTATAACTTTAATTCGCGAGCTTCACACCTCGGTATGAGTCAAAAACGGGATCGTGACAGCAAGGAGTGCACGGCGTTTCTTTCTAGCTATGGGTGGTGTCGGCGTTTTACAAGCCCTGACATTTATATTATTTTTACCTATGTGGTTGTTGGAATGCGAGGCTGTGACTGCCCGCCCCGCACCAACCGACATTTACTCCAAAAGTGCGCTGTGCACATGTCCAGTAAGCATGGAACGGTCGTCAGAAGGAAAGAAAGAAGACGAAGAATCAATAAGGAACCTGTAGAATGTCTCACAGCGCATAGAACAAAATATAATAACAACATACTTGACATAAAACAGGTGAGACAGCGCATAAGATGAAAATAAACTATCATAGCAGCGGAAAAATCCAAATACAGCTTATGTTCCACATCATCATTATTACAACTTTTCAAACTGTCCCTAAAGGTAAAAGCAAGATAAAGGATTTACACTACTAATGCCCATGTAGTGACCACCAACGACACAGGGAGAATATCTATGTATATATCATACGTGGAAGCCTCCTGCTCGCCTCCGAATCAGCTACTCGTGCATCACCAGCTAACCTGTCTCTAGTCTGCTCGTGAGAGCACCCAGAGTAATAAGAAGAGACATAAAACTCTGGGTCAGACAAAAAGTCTGCTATGAGCGATAAGCAGCTAAACAGAACAATAACAGGTATACTAAACCATACCTGAACCTGGACCTGCAACCAAAGAGTTAGCACTACATACTGTATAACACTCTAGGGTGCCATTAACATATGGTGTACTAGCATACGGGGGTGGGGTTGTGCATGTCATAGTGATGGCAAACAAATCAAACATAGCAACCATCCTCACATCTCTCACTCAGTGCGTAAAGCATACGATATCCACCACTTCGATCACCCAATACTTTGTTATGATCACTCTGCCCCATGAAGTCACAACGACTTCACTGCACTGATCCATAGCCACTAATCCTTCGCTATGTCCACTTTGCCCCTATGGAGTCACAACGACTCCACTGCATTAGCTCATAGCCTTACTAATCCTTTACTATGTCCACTCTGCCCCATTGAGTCACAACGGCTCCATTACACTGGCTCATAGTCTTGCTACGATCACTTTGCCCCTCGAGTCACGATGACTCTACTGCACTGATACGTAGCCCGTCATTCCTTTTCGGTGGTGAATCGAAGTTATGAATGTCGACAACTCCTTAGCACACGTCCCGCAGCAAAGCCCAACCATGAAGTGAACTCATTGGTTCCCAACTGGATCCTGAGCTCAAACCTCCATTTGGACTACCTTTGCATCTCGGGTTATTGGTCATCATCGGATCGGTTCGGATCTCCTCCTAGCCATCGGTTCGATTCGGCCTTCAGTTCCTAGTCATCAACATGGTTCGTGAATTAACACTCTTCATTGGATCGGATCGGGTACCTCGAGCTCCTTCATAGTGCATCGGTTCGGATCGGTCGTCTTCACCTCCTGGCAGATCGGATCGGGTTCTTCAAGTCCAATCGCCATGCATCGGTTCGGAGGTGGCCATGCGGTTCGGATCGGAGTGGTACATGCCACAAAAGGCGAATTGGGTCGGAAGCTCCTAGTGTGAGCGGTTCGGTTCGTGCCTCTATCTGATCCGATCGGTTCGGGTGCTCTCCTGCAGTTTGTCCAGCAAGTTATTTACACCATTCGACGATGTTTTCGACCACTCTAACTATTCTAATCAATCACAAAGCATACCACAAAGTCATAGCAACAAACAGAAGTGACCACAAACACCAAAACATCAATATGATTAGTTAAAATGGACCAAACATAGCCAAAACCCATATTTTCCCTTAAGTGTGCTTAAGAAAAACTAATGATATGATTAGCAAAACTTAATCAAATTAACCCAAATTTCTAACAGAGGTCTAAAACATTATTTATGAATTTATAAATATTTTTCCAAAATTTTATCAAGTTTAAATTCGCTAATTAAAACTAATTACCCTTAAATAACCATAATTAGCGAGGAACTATGCAAATCACTCACCTTAGCCTCAAATAAACCTTAGATCTAAAATAAATATCTATTTGGGCGCAAATATCAATGCAAATCGGCAGCTCTAATCTTGATTTGGTGAAAATCTCCCTTAATTTGATGTTGCTAAGCTTAATCCTTGATTAGAAAGTGATATGGAGGTGATTTAGAGGTTAGAGGCCATTTTTAGGGTCTCTAAGAGGTAAGTGGAGGCTAGAAAACTGAAATGTAATGAAACCCTAACTCTTATCAGCCTCTCCATAACCCTATTCCCGAAATGGGTTATGGGCCCATTCACTAATCACCCTATTTGGCCCGGTTAAGCAGTTTTTCACTTTCCAAACCTTATTTCAACCATATCTCCCAAACGGTAAGTCCATTTAGCCATTATGACCACTCTACGGAAAGTTAAACCATCTAACGAATCTAATGGAAGTGGTTTCAGGTCAAAATTCCTTTCCAATAAAAAATTGTGGCCAAAACAGAATCAGCTAGGGGCAAAACGGTTATTTAAAAATCGGCAAAAATCATGAACATGGGAAATGACCCCAATGGTCGTTTCCCAAAGCCACATGACCATACGACCTCATATAAGAAAGAAATAAATATCCTACGATCTTCCGATGCGTAGAATGCGGGTAGTTACATTCTCCCCTCTTGAAGAAATTTTGCCCCCGAAATTCCCTAACTAAAACACACAAAAGGGTCTTGAATGCCTATCAACCATAGAACAACAATCAAACATGAAAAACAAGTCTATCCTAGCATGCGGAATAACTAAATTGCAAAGTAAACCTTACCAGGCAAAGAGTTCTGGATACGTCTTCCTAATGCTCTCCTCTGTCTCCCAAGTATAGTCATTCTCGTTTTCGCCCCATTGAACCTTGACTAGCTTCACTGCCTTCCTTCGAAGTTGCTTTGTATCGTGCTCGACAATACGAATCGGCTTGCGGTTCCCAACCGCCTATTGTTCCACTTCGAAGTCCTTTAACTGATTAGGTGTAATAGTCATATCTAGTTCATGCATGAACTTCCTGAGCTGGGAAATATGAAATACGTCCTTTAACTGATTAGGTGAAATAGTCAATGGAATTTATAAAACTAGCCATTACCCCATCACTAGGTAGACTACCAAACACTACCCTTCGCCCATCATCCGCCCTAACTTTCACCAAAAAGCCCTTATTGTAACACCCCACCTCCGCCAGGGTGGCTCTTGCAAGCACTCTGACTTTGGAGGGGCATTTGAATCAGGTAAACATGCATAATGATATATCAAGGCAGAACAAGAACATATGTATATATGTAAACAGAGTAAATAAGATAAGTAAAACAGCGGAAGATTTCAAACTATTTCAAAACAAGTCTGGTACTACATAATGTCAACTTTCCAAATACACAAGTCTAGATAAAAACAACATCACTGAAAAACTGAAATACATAAGTACTATCCCCAAAATAAGTGATAACCATAGCTAGCTTCATGTCAAGACCGTACATGAGCTAAAATCCCACAAGCAAGCGATCAGAAATCCAAGCTAAGCTCCAATATTCCCACCCTGAGAACCTGGGGGGGGGGGGAACGGAAGAAAAACAGGTCAGTCAAAAAGACTGAGTAAGCCCTACTACAATCAATGTAAACTGATAAAGTTAACTGGCATGAGAAGCAGGGATGAACATAAGGATAACAACATACTAGCATGATGATTAACTAACAAGGTAGATAAAGGTGTCATCACATACTCAAGTTTAAGGTTTTTGCACCACAGGTGTACTAGCAAGCTAACATGACTTGAATAAACAAGTATTGATCCCTTGGCCCAAGCTTTGGCCCAATAACATGAAGTGACCCTAATACGAGGTCCAATAACATGAAGTGACCCTAATACGAGGTCCAATAACATGAAGTGACCCTAATACGAGGTCCAATAACATGAAGTGACCCTAATACGAGGTCCAATAACATGAAGTGACCCTAATACGAGGTCCAACCAAACGGTCTAGTTGATCGGCTCCCTATAAGCCTAACTCGTCACGTGTTGGTGTCAATACGGCCCAAACATAATTGTAGTCAGACTGTGCCAGATCTCCCGTCGGGTGTATCAAGCCCTAGGGTGTCAACCCCTGGACACCATAAACATAAGTGCACAGTCTAGATCTACTGGTACCCATGCTTGACTTCTCCAAATACGGACTACGTGCACGACCATAGTCCGTCCGGAACTACATCGGCGTACCACTCTGCCGTCGTTTTTGGTCACTTACCTCAAGTCCAGTAATCGTGCCCCCACCCTAGCCTAGTCCCTAGGGTCTTAATGATACAAACTTGGGATTACTGCTGGAGTGGACCCCCATTGCTAGGATTTTCTAGTGGGTTAAGTACGGTTTAACCCTCTTGCTAATCATGGATTAACTTGGTTAAGTGTAACGATGAGTTCACGACTTAACCCTGATTAATCTACCAAGCCCAAATTGGTTAAGTATTAAGTGGACCATGACTTAACCCTAATCATGAGGCATTAATTAATTAATGTGCCTTAACCTCTCACATTAGACTTTGTTGCGGTTACTAGTTAAGCCGGGCGGGTCCGGGTAGCTTTACACCACAACTTGGTCTAACCTCGGGTTCAAGGTACAACATGACCAACTTCTCACATTGGATCCTATTGTTTGTAGCAACTAGTTAAGCCGGTCGGTTCCGAGTAGTTTTACGCTACAAACTCAACCCAACCTCGAGTTGGTCACACTTATATTCTCTAAGTGTCATGTCCATTATGTTTCCAAAACATATTACAAGTTTTCAAGCATTTGGGTAGACCTAACTTAATAGGTAAATTCCCAATGGGTAGACCTAACTTAATAGGTAAATTCCCAATCTTATGTTTTTATGTCTTTTAAGTTTACCCAACCCCAAACGCAATCCCATCGCTTACATATCGCAATAGCGCATAAAGGATAGAAAGAGGGAACTTGGTATAATCATGACATAAAGGTGTTGAAGCCACAAGTTTAACATGGTGGCATATGAAATGTACATATGTTCATATACTTGCATATTACATTTTAGGCCTCAAAAGCATGCATAAAACCAAACTTAGCATATTGGTGATACATGGTGATAAATGACATGTAAAAATGGCCATAAGCTCGCATTTAGCCTCACATGCAAGTTATCATAAGGGATATGATAACTTACATGTTGCCAAAATGCGACCTTTAGCATAAAGCTTGAAGCTTTAAGCTCATAAACCCAAGGTAAGCTTGCATAACATGATGACATGAGTAAAATGATCAACCCAAACTTGCATAACATACATGGCAAACTTGCATATCATAACATAGCAAACTTGCATAACATAACATGGCAAACTTGCATATCATAACATGATAAACTTGCATATCATAACATGGCAAACTTGCATAACATAACATGATTAACTTGCATATCATAACATGATAAACTTGCATATCATAACATGGCAAACTTGCATAGCATAACGTGATTAACTTGCATATCATAATGATCAACCAAACTTGCATCATTCATTTAACTTTAGAGTTTAAATATGAAAGTAGAAAAGGGCTTACTATGCTTATGAAGACACAAAAATATATATAGATTGAGACAAAGCCCTTATGCAATCAAATAAACCCAAAATGCAAGCTCCAATAGGAAAACCCTTGAGCCAAATTGATCAAAACCCTTGCTTTATGATGTAAATATAGAAACTTGACTTGAATGCAAGCTAATAATGCTCATACAAGCTTGAAAACACTTGTATGCATGGAAAATCTCTTATAGAAATATCTTAGAAATTTTATGAAGAGAGTGGAGGCCATGAGAGGAATAATTTTGCCATAGTTTAGTTACTTGAATGAATAATGATGATTTAGGGTTAGGTTAGGGGCTTATTTATAGAGATTAGGATTAGTTTTAGCCTTAGGATTAAACCCTAGTTCCAATCTCAGCCCTTAAAACCGAATCTGGCCCCCAAACTCAACACAACTCCAAAATGGTGCACCAGGCAAAACTGCCCGGCTGAACCAAGTCGATAGCCAAGTCGACAGGGCTGTCGACTTGGGTCCGACCAAGTCGACTCCCAAGTCGACAGGGCTGTCGACTTGGATGCCCTGGCAGGAATTTTCCCGCCTCGCCCAATCTGACCGTTTTTCGAATTTTGAACCCGAAATTCGAAATCTGTTTTGAACTTGAAATTTTCTGAAAACTTCATTGGGCCTTAATCGGGTCATACGGACTCCGATTTTCGAAAACTCGGACTCTATTTCGCGTATTTTTCTGAGACGAACGCAATGGCATAGCCTGTTTCCCTTGATTCAGATTTTAGAATTAAATTCTGCCTCGATTTACGTTATAACAGGTTATTGAAAATACGGGTTGTTACATTCTCCCCTCCTTAAAGGATTTCGTCCCCGAAATCTTCAAGTTAGGAAGAACGTATCCTACCATCCAACATCCATCTACTCAAAACATCATCCACGAGCAATCATTGTCCTTACAAGATTCTAAATGTTGTATGAACATATGCAAAGGTGTGTGTATATGTACTTATCTAATGCAAATATCATCAATGCAAATTATGTTAGTGAAATGAATCCATATGTATGCAATTCCTAACATAATGTATAACATCTATATGTGTGCACATAACATACATCCATATGCAACATCCATGTGATAACACAAAAATTTTCATCCATGAATAAGCGTAAACACTCATGCATATGCAATATGAGGAGTGTGTGAGCCGATCTAGTGCCTAATGTGTATAATGCATCCACGAGTAACCACTTGCAAACACTTGCAACCACTTGCAAACATCAAGCGTAACATGTTTCAAACACATGTTTCATCCAAAGGGTCTCTACGTAAGGTTCTCATGACAAGATTAACACGATATAGATAGCAAAAGAAAGATATGCTACAAAGAGATCGGGAAGATAAGCAAGATATACTCCTTTTGGATTACAAGAAATCCCTTCCTAACCCAACCCCAATCCTATAAAAGCCCAAAAGGTTTAGTCAACCTAACGGACCCCTTCAAACCTTGACATGTATTACTAACCGATGAGTCATACCCCCTTATGGAGTTTACAACAGAAATGGGATCGAGAATGGGACCGAGAGGATATATGTAAAAGATAACATGCAAGTAAGTTCCACAGGAAAACAAGGATCAAGAATATACTCTTAAAAAGAGATATGATGCGCGTATCTAGCCTTCAATCTTCTAAGTCATGTTTCCTTGAGCTTAACTCCACTGTGCTTTGACCGTCTTTTACTTCATGATTTCTTGGCTTCTTAACTCTTATTTCCAAATATGAGTTGGAACCCATTTCATTGTCGCCTCTCGTCTTCCTTTTTCACTTACTCTTCTATCATTCTTGGCTTAAACATAACTATGACCTCATGGTTTCATGCAAGCTCTCCAAAATTCACTAGTGAATCCTGGATCTCGTTTACTTACTATAAAGTATTCCACGCAGCAGAACTTTTCTTGGAAATACCAATCCACGTTGCCTATTGCTCTTACTAACGTGATTTTCTATAACTCATGCTTGAATGAAATGAACCATCCGCCTGCGAATGATAGGCCGTACTTAGATTCAGTTGCTTGCCCATGACTTCCCGTAGACTATCCCAAAACTGGCTAGTGAAGATTGAGTCATGGTTACTAACTATACTTTAGGGAACCTCGTGCAACCGCTTTATTTCTTGAAAGTAAACTGTCGCTAGCTATGATGCAGTCCTTTCGCTCTTTACCGGAGTGAAATGAGCACTCTTCGTGAGTCTACCTACTATGACCCACATGCTCGTATTCTCTTTCCTTGACCTTGGTAATCCATCGATAAAATCCATGGGAATACTCTTCCACTTCCATAGTGGAACGTCTAGAGGATGCAATAGCCCACCGGGCTTCTTCGACTCGGCCTTAACTTGCTGGCAAATGATACATCTAGAGACAAACTCCGCCACATCCTTCTTTATCCCAGGCCAAAAGAAAATGCGCTTCATATCTTTATACATCTTATCTCTGCCCGGATGTATAGTCAACTTATAGCGATGCGCTTCCTCAAGAACTTTCTTTCTCTCATCGCGTCTTAGCCATCCCTTGTCATCTATAGCGAGGTGACTTAACATCTTGCCTCGAATCAACTTGTCCATGATCTCGGCTAACTGCGGGTCTTCCTTCTGTGAAGTCCCTACTTGATCCAGAAGGGTAGGTCTAAACTCAAGGGACGCTAACTGACTAATTAAACTGAGAAAGCTTCTTACTTCACTTGTCCTCGTCGGAGCTTTCCGGTCTTGAACCGCGACCACTTTAGCGGGATCCATCGCTAAGCCTTGCTTAGAAACTATATGCCCAAGGAATCTAACTTCCCTTCTCCAAAAGTGACACTTGGAGAACTTGGCCTTGAACTGATGCGCTCTAAGCGTATCCATCACCTCCACGAGATGCCTTGCGTGCTCTTCCTCATCCTTAGAGAAGATCAGAATATCATCTACGAAGACCACGACAAACTTGTTCAAGAACTCCCTGAACACCCTACTCATCAAGTCCCCGAAGTAGGCGGGTGCATTAGTCAAACCGAATGGAATGACCAGCCATTCTAAGAATCCATCTGGAGTTCTGAACGCAGTTTTGTCTATACTATCCTCAGCTGCTCTGAGCTGATGGAATCCAGTAGCAGGATCAAGAGAAAACAGATGTTCCTACAAGCTGATCAAACAAATCATTGATCCTTGGCAATGGTTGTCTATTCTCTTTGTTTAACTCACGATAATCAACACAAAGTCAAAGAGAACCATCTGCCTTGGTTGTAAATACTACAGGCGCTCCCCATTCAGATATACTTCGTCTAATGAAGTTCTTCTCAAGCAACTCCTTGACTTGCTTTCTTAACTCTCATCTTGCGGGGCCATGTGCCTAACCGGCCACGAAACTATCTTGGCATTATCAACCAGATAAATGCGGAAATCTATCTCTCGTTTAGGGGTAACCCCCTTCACTTCACCCAAGATACCAGGATATTCTCGGACCACCCTCACCGATTGCAAACTATCGATAGACGAGTTGAGGGATTCAAGATAACACAACATGACGGGACTCATAGGGTTACTAGAAATTTTTAGGGTATTACCGAGGCGAGTCATGAGCCTCTCAACCCTATGCTCAAAAATCAAGAATGGCTCCAAAACTGGACAACCAATCCATGCCCAAAATCAACCCATACCCCATGAAACCGAGAATATAAGCATCACACGAGAACTCTACACTCAAGATAGAGATTTTCAAATCCACGTAGATAATAGACAAGTGGGCGTAAACCCCAATTGGATTCGAAACACACATGGGATCATTAACTAGACTAGTACTTAGGTGCAAACTTTCATCAAGATCAGATGAAATAAAGCTATGCGATGCACCAGAATCAAACAAGGTACGAACTGGAAAATCAGAAATATATACAAGGCTCTCAACAGAAATACTACCTCGATCGGGAACTGGAGCGGCATTGAGAGCATGAACTTGCCCTCCTGAAGGTCCAGCACGCTGAGTCTGACCCTGGCCTTGCCCTTGCTTCTTCAGGCAATCCTTACTGAAATGTCCAGTTTCACCGCAGAAAAAGCATTCACCATTCTTCCTTTTCCTCTTCTTACAATCCTTAATAAGATGCCCAACTGGACCGCAATAATGGCACTTCCCCTTGTTGCCTTGACTCTTGTTCTCGTTCTTGTTCCGATTGCCTTGACTGCTCTGACCACTTGGATTACCCTGATTTCCTTTCCACTGGGAATCAGTCTTCTTGGCTTGAGTATCATTCATCTTGATCTCTTTCTTGACATCTCCCTGAAGTAACGCCATATCAACCAAGCTCTCAAACCTGGCCCCATGGGGAATATGTGACATAGCCAATCCCTGCAACGGCTCATTCAATCCTCTAGCAAAACGAAGAGCCTTCTTCTGAGGAGTACTCACCATATCCAAGCCAAAACGAGCTAACTGATTGAACTTGTTCACATATTCTTTAACAGACATATCTCCTTGTTTCAAAGCTATGAACCTTTCCATTTGCAGATTCTCCTCAGCAGAAGATAGAAACTTAAGCACGAACCTTGCCCTGAAATCGGCCCAAGTCTCAACAGGCCTAGTACCATTGGTGACTTCCCAAAAATAAGCGGCTTCATCCTTCATAAGCCAAACCGCCAACAAGATCTTCCTCTGATCGTCTAACCCAAAGATAGCAAATAAATCCTCGGTCTCTTTCAACCAATTTCTGGCCTCTACAAAAGTCTCAGTGCCTTGAAAGTTCTTGCCACCCATTGCTTTGAAATCTTTGCAAGTCTTTGCGAAATCAGCTTGAGGATGCTGAGGGGGAGGAGGAAGAGGAACCTCAGCGACAGGAGGAGGAGGAACATTAACTACCGGAGGAGGAGGAGGAGGAGGAGGAACATCTGCGGGGCCGGCTTCGGTCGCCCTAGCCTCCAAAAGTCTCCTATACCAAACAGGTACGTGTACTCCCTCCGAAATAGCAAAGTTATCGGCCATACTGAAAATGAAGAAAAAAGATAGATTCAGAATGGAGAAAAACGAAGGAATTTTTGCTAATGGCTTTTTTGGGGAATAGCCTTTAAAATAAACTAGACTTTTCTTTGGAAAATACTTTATACTTGGTTTTGAAAATAGTTTTCCAAAAGTTTTAAAAACCTTTTTGTTCCTTCTCGTAAACCATATGCTCTGATACCAAATTGTAACACCCCACCTCCGCCAGGGTGGGTCTTGCAAGCACTCTGACTTTGGAGGGGCGTTTGAATCAGGTAAACATGCATAATGATATATCAAGGCAGAACAAGAACATATGTATATATGTAAACAGAGTAAATAAGATAAGTAAAACAGCGGAAGATTTCAAACTATTTCAAAACAAGTCTGGTACTACATAATGTCAACTTTCCAAATACACAAGTCTAGATAAAAACAACATCACTGAAAAACTGAAATACATAAGTACTATCCCCAAAATAAGTGATAACCATAGCTAGCTTCATGTCAAGACCGTACATGAGCTAAAATCCCACAAGCAAGCGATCAGAAATCCAAGCTAAGCTCCAATATTCCCACCCTGAGAACCTGGGGGGGGGGGGGGGGAACGGAAGAAAAGAGGCGAAAGAAAAACAGGTCAGTCAAAAAGACTGAGTAAGCCCTACTACAATCAATGTAAACTGATAAAGTTAACTGGCATGAGAAGCAGGGATGAACATAAGGATAACAACATACTAGCATGATGATTAACTAACAAGGTAGATAAAGGTGTCATCGCATACTCAGGTTTAAGGTTTTTGCACCACAGGTGTACTAGCAAGCTAACATGACTTGAATAAACAAGTATTGATCCCTTGGCCCAAGCTTTGGCCCAATAACATGAAGTGACCCTAATACGAGGTCCAATAACATGAAGTGACCCTAATACGAGGTCCAATAACATGAAGTGACCCTAATACGAGGTCCAATAACATGAAGTGACCCTAATACGAGGTCCAATAACATGAAGTGACCCTAATACGAGGTCCAATAACATGAAGTGACCCTAATACGAGGTCCAATAACATGAAGTGACCCTAATACGAGGTCCAACCAAACAGGTCTAGTCGATCGGCTCCCTATAAGCCTAACTCGTCACGTGTTGGTGTCAATACGGCCCAAACATAATTGTAGTCAGACTGTGCCGGGTCTCCCGTCGGGTGTATCAAGCCCTAGGGTGTCAACCCCTGGACACCATAAACATAAGTGCACAGTCTAGATCTACTGGTACCCATGCTTGACTTCTCCAAATACGGACTACGTGCACGACCATAGTCCGTCCGGAACTACATCGGCGTACCACTCTGCCGTCGTTTTTGGTCACTTACCTCAAGTCCACTAATCGTGCCCCCACCCTAGTCTAGTCCCTAGGGTCTTAATGATACAAACTTGGGATTACTACTGGAGTGGACCCCCATTGCTAAGATTTTCTAGTGGGTTAAGTACGGTTTAACCCTTTTACTAATCATGGATTAACTTGGTTAAGTGTAACGATGGGTTCACGACTTAACCCCGATTAATCTACCAAGCCCAAATTGGTTAAGTATTAAGTGGACCATGACTTAACCCTAATCATGAGGCATTAATTAATTTAATGTGCCTTAACCTCTCACATTAGACCTTGTTGTGGTTACTAGTTAAGCCGGGCGGGTCCGGGTAGCTTTACACCACAACCTGGTCTAACCTCGGGCTCAAGGTACAACATGACCAACTTCTCACATTGGGTCCTATTGTTTGTAGCAACAAGTTAAGCCGGTCGGTTCCGGGTAGTTTTACGCTACAAACTCAACCCAACCTCGAGTTGGTCACACTTATATTTTCTAAGTGTCATGTCCATCATGTTTCCAAAACATATTACAAGTTTTCAAGCATTTGGGTAAACCTAACTTAATAGGTAAATTCCCAATGGGTAGATCTAACTTAATAGGTAAATTCCCAATCTTATGTTTTTATGTCTTTTAAGTTTACCCAACCCCAAACGCAATCCCATCGCTTACATATCGCAATAGCGCATAAAGGATAGAAAGAGGGAACTTGGCATAATCATGACATAAAGGTGTTGAAGCCACAAGTTTAACATGGTGGCATATGAAATGTACATATGTTCATATACTTGCATATTACATTTTAGGCCTCAAAAGCATGCATAAAACCAAACTTAGCATATTGGTGATACATGGTGATAAATGACATGTAAAAATGGCCATAAGCTCGCATTTAGCCTCACATGCAAGTTATCATAAGGGATATGATAACTTACATGTTGCCAAAATGCGACCTTTAGCATAAAGCTTGAAGCTTTAAGCTCATAAACCCAAGGTAAGCTTGCATAACATGATGACATGAGTAAAATGATCAACCCAAACTTGCATAACATACATGGCAAACTTGCATATCATAACATAGCAAACTTGCATAACATAACATGGCAAACTTGCATATAAACTTGCATATCATAACATGATAAACTTGCATATCATAACATGGCAAACTTGCATAACATAACATGATTAACTTGCATATCATAACATGATAAACTTGCATATCATAACATGGCAAACTTGCATAGCATAACGTGATTAACTTGCATATCATAATGATCAACCAAACTTGCATCATTCATTTAACTTTAGAGTTTAAATATGAAAGTAGAAAAGGGCTTACTATGCTTAAGAAGACACAAAAATATATATAGATTGAGACAAAGCCCTTATGCAATCAAATAAACCCAAAATGCAAGCTCCAATAGGAAAACCCTTGAGCCAAATTGATCAAAACCCTTGCTTTATGATGTAAATATAGAAACTTGACTTGAATGCAAGCTAATGATGCTCATACAAGCTTGAAAACACTTGTATGCATGGAAAATCTCTTATAGAAATATCTTAGAAATTTTATGAAGAGAGTGGAGGCCATGAGAGGAATAATTTTGCCATAGTTTAGTTACTTGAATGAATAATGATGATTTAGGGTTAGGTTAGGGGCTTATTTATAGAGATTAGGATTAGTTTTAGCCTTAGGATTAAACCCTAGTTCCAATCTCAGTCCTTAAAACCGAATCTGGCCCCCAAACTCAACACAACTCCAAAATGGTGCACCAGGCAAAACTGCCCGGCTGAACCAAGTCGACAGCCAAGTCGACAGGGCTGTCGACTTGGGTCCAACCAAGTCGACTCCCAAGTCGACAGGGCTGTCGACTTGGGTGCTCTGGCGGGAATTTTCCTGCCTCGCCCAATCTGACCGTTTTTCGAATTTTGAACCCGAAATTCGAAATCTGTTTTGAACTTGAAATTTTCTGAAAACTTCATTGGGCCTTAATCGGGTCATACGGACTCCGATTTTCGAAAAATTGGACTCTATTTCGCGTATTTTTCCGAGACGAACGCAACGGCATAGCCCGTTTCCCTTGATTCAGATTTTAGAATTAAATTCTGCCTCGATTTACGTTATAACAGGTTATTGATAATACGGGTTGTTACACTTATAGTCTACCACCACCCCGTATCTTTGGAGCCAATCGACTCCCAGTATAAAGCCATACCCAGTAAATCCCAAAACAAAGCAATCACAAACAAACTTACATCCATGAATCGATAAGACCAAATTTCGACAAATCAAACTAAGGCTAGTCGAACCGCCAATCGGGTTCGTCACAATCAACGGTCTATCGACTATCTCGAGTTCCAATCCCAACCTATCTACCAGGTCACTAGATATGAAAGAACGGGAAGCCCCAGTATCAAACAAAACTCGAACAGGTACATCATGAATAGAAAGCATACCTTGAATGATGACATTCTTTCCTTTCTCCACCGCAGTTGGGGCATTCGACGAAGAAGGAACAACATTAATAGCATATGCTTTCACAATCTGCTTCTCTTTAAGAGGTTGTGGACATTTATCCTTATGATTTCCCACTTGGCCACAGTTGTAGCACTTCCTATCCGCTGGCTTGGCCCGACACTCTTTAGCATAATGGCCCTTCTTACCACAGCTGAAGCACTCAACATCTTTCTTTCTCTTTTTCTGACCATCCTTAGTTTGGTTCTGCTTCCTCTTATTCTGAGTGTTATTCTTGCCTCCACCGCCTGCTTGCGGCTTCAGCCCTTCTGCAGATGCAACCTCATTCTTTGACTTAGGGTAAAGACTCTCTGATCTCAAAGCTTTCCCCACAATCGATTCAAAAGTCTCATCGATGTGGTTGATAATCCTTTCCCCCAAGTATCCATCCAAACCAGTAATGAACTTCTCATTCTTCTTCTCAGGAGTATCGATAAGGGATAATCCATACTTCGATAAAGTGTCGAACTCAGCAACTGACCTACCATTCTGCTTAAGCTCCAAGAACTTCCTAAACAATTCCGACTTCTGAGCAGCTGGGATAAACTTGTCGCTAAAGCGAGCCTTATACTGATCCCAAGTAACCTGATCCTCTGGAGTGGCTGTCTTAATAGCATTCCACCAATTCATCGCTCACCCTTGCAGTTGACGAGACGCTAGCCTTCTCTTTATCGCATCCTCGATACCCAAGTCGTCGAAGATACGATCACAACTATCCAACCAATCCTGAACATCCGTGGCCGACTCTGTTCCGTGGAACGGTTTCCCACTAAGGCTAGTGCAAATTCTTGTACAGCTTGGCGAAATTAACCCTAGGTGCCTGCACTATTGGACCACCACCATTTCCGGCATGGGGAGCTGCCCCTTGCACATGCCTAAGCATTTCCCTCATGAGGTTAGTAAACATCGCCCTCATGTCAGCAAAATTCCCATTATTGGCTTCTCTACCAACACCTCTTGCGTATCGGCTCATCGTTCGATCTGTAAAGAGAAAACGATTAACCATCTCCATAGTGGTGCTAGTGCAGTGCGACTTCATCCTTATCTATACTAATAATATATATATAGCTTTTGAAAACCAAAGTAATCACATATACGCACTCTCATATACATACTATCTCTCCCTAGTGTCTTTCCCTAGGTTAGCTACGCAAACTAGAGCTCTGATACCAAATGTGACTGCCCGCCGAACGGTCGTCAGAAGGAAAGAAAGAAGACGAAGAATCAACAAGGAACTGTAGAATGTCCCACAGCGCATAGAACAAAATATAATAACAATATACTTGACATAAAACAGGTGAGATAGTGCATAAGCTGAAAACAAACTATCATAGCAGCGGAAAAATCCAAATACAGCTTATGTTCCACATCATCATTATTACAACTTTTCAAACTGTCTCTAAAGGTAAAAGCAAGATAAAGGAGGTACACTACTAATGCCCAGATAGTGACAACAACGACACAGGGAGAATATCTATGTATATATCATACGTGGAAGCCTCATGCTCGCCTCCGAATCAGCTACTCGTGCATCACCAGCTAACCTATCTTTAGTCTGCTCGTGAGAGCACCCAGAGTAATAAGAAGAGACATAAAACTCTGGGTCAGACAAAAAGTCTTGTATGAGCGATAAGCAGCTAAACAGAACAATAACAGGTATACTAAACCATACCTGAACCTGCAACCAAAGAGTTAGCACTACATACTGTACAACACTCTAAGGTGCCACTAACATATGGTGTACTAACATACGGGGGTGGGGGTGTGCATGTCATAGTGATGGCAAACAAATCAAACATAGCAACCATCCTCACATCTCTCACTCAGTGCGTAAAGCATACAATATCCACCACTTCAATCACCTAACACTTTGCTATGATCACTCTGCCCCATGAAGTCACAACGACTTCATTGCACTGATCCATAGCCACTAATCCTTCGCTATGTCCACTTTGCCCCATGGAGTCACAACGGCTCCACTGCACTGGCTCATAGCATTACTAATCCTTTATTATGTCCACTCTGCCCCAGGGATTCACAACGGCTCCACTGCACTGGCTCATAGCCTTGCTACGATCACTTTGCCCCTCGAGTCACGATGACTCTACTGCACTAATATGTAGCCCATCATTACTTCTCGGTGGTGAATCGAAGTTACGAATGTCGACAACTCCTTAGCACACATCCCGCAGCAAAGCCCAACCATGAAGTGAACTCATTAGTTCCCAACTGGATCCTGAGCTCTAACTTCCATTTGGACTACCTTTGCATCTCGGGTTATTGGTCATCATCGGATCGGTTCAGATCTCCTCCTAGCCATCGATTCAGTTCGGCCTTCAGTTCCTAGACATCAACACGGTTTGTGAATTAACACTCTTCACTGGACCGAATCGGGTACCTCGAGCTCCTTCATAGTGCATCGGTTCGGATTGGTCGTCTTCACCTCCTGCGGATCGGATCGTGTTCTTCAAGTCCAATCGCCATGCATCGGTTCGGAGGTGGCCATGCTGTTCGGATCGGAGTGGTACATGCCACAGAAGGCGAATTGGATTGGAAGCTCCTAGTGTGAGCGGTTCGGTTCGTGCCTCTATCCGATCCGATCGGTTCGGGTGCTCTCCTGCAGTTTTTCCAGCAAGCTATTTACGCCATTTGATGGCGTTTTCGACCACTCTAACTATTCTAATCAATCACAAAGCATACCACAAAGTCGTAGCAACAAATAGAAGTGACCACAAACACCAAAACATCAATATGATAAGTTAAAATGGATCAAACATAGCCAAAACCCATATTTTCCCTTAAGTGTGCTTAAGCAAAACTAATGATATGATTAGCAAAACTTAATCAAATTAACCCAAATTTCTAACAAAGGTCTAAAACATTATTTAAGAATTTATAAATATCTTTCCAGAATTTTATCATGTTTAAATTCGCTAATTAACACTAATTACCCTTAGTTAGCCATAATTAGCGAGGAACTATGGAAATCACTCACCTTAGCCTCAAATAAACCTTAGATCTGAAATTAATCTCTGTATGGGCGCGAATAACAATGCAAATCAGCAGCTCTAATCTTGATTTGGTGAAGATCTCCCTTAATTTGATGTTGCTAAGCTTAATCCTTGATTAGAAAGTGATTTGGTGGTGATTTAGAGGTTGGAGGCCATTTTTAGGGTTTCTAAGAGGTAACTGGAGGCTAGAAAATTGAAATGGAATGAAACCCTGACTCTTGTCTGCCTCCCCATAACCCTATTCCCGAAATGGGTTATGGGTCCATTCACTAATCACCCTATTTGGCCCGATTAAGCAGTTTTCACTTCCCAAACCTTATTTCAGCCATATCGCCCAAACGGTAAGTCCGTTTAGCCTTTATGACCACTCTACGGATAGTTAAACCATCAAACAAATCTAATGGAAGTGGTTTCAGGTTAAAATTCCTTTTCAATCAAAAGTTATGGCCAAAACAGTATCAGCTAGGGGCAAAACGGTTATTTAAAAATCGGAAAAAATCATGAACATGGGAAATGACCCCAATGGTCGTTTCCCAAGGCCACATGACCATACGACTTCATATAAGGAAGAAATAAATATTCTACGATCCTCCGATGCGTAGAATGCGGGTTGTTACAGAGGTGCCTCGGATATATCGATCTATATGCAGCCGATGGATAGGTCCGATAGGACCGGGAAACGTGTGTTTAGGTATAACTAATCCACTATGTGTGGACCGGTCGTGAAGATCCAAGGGTTCGCCAGTGTTCGAATCCTGAGACATTTGCTAGAGCGTCTCGATTCTGTGAGGATCCATCCTTGGCCTCGACTCATGACGGATATCCAATTTCCAATACGTGACATTTCGATTTTGATTGTAGAGCCTAGTATTGGCGACATGATAGATGGTACCCATTCCGCTATGATTGATACATTTATATTTGAAATTATTTTATACACTATGCACTTATAATGGTATCAAAAAATTATTTGTTTTAAACATACCAAGTATATATGGCTATTACAAGGTAAAACTCTATCCTCCGGCTTGCGTTGCATTGTGTGATGGGACCTGAGTCTTATAATAGCTTCATTTTTCCAAAAAGTATTGCGCTGTTTGTTTTATGCACTGGTATTCTTGGGGTAAAAACATGTTCCGTGTTATACGGCATGGTCCATTGACTTACTTTATTTTTAAAATAAAGATTAATAACTGTTTTAGTTCTCACACCAGTCACATGAATGTCGTGGAGTTTATTGTTTTAACCTAAACTCTGAGTGCTCTTATTTTCCACATGGGCAGCAAGTAGTTTTGGTTTTGCAGATTTATATTCACAGGATCCTGGTTTACAGCTGGAACGATATTCGGAAAGCTCTGTATTAGTATATCTCCTTCAGTTGTGTTTTTATTGCTTTTTTTTCCGCTGCACTAATGTATTTAAATCTCTGATATTTTATGATGTGTAATATTTATTCATACTCTGTATATTCTTGTATCTGATGGAAATTGTTGTTATAAACAACGAAATGTTCTTCTGTTTGTGTTCTGATTCGTCTTGTCCTCAAATCAATCTGGGCTTTCCTTTACGGGGAAGTTCGGGTCGCCACATTTGGTATCAGAGCTTTGGTTTATAGAGCTCAAGAACAAGGCATATTAGAACCAAATAAAAGAATTCATCAGAGATTGGATTTGCAATATCCAATGGGAATTACTCGTTAGAGATGGGATCAGTAGTATCCTAGAATGAGTGTGAAGAGAAGTGTTTTTAAAATAAAAATGAAAACAAATATTGTTTTGAACATTTAAACCTTATTCAACGTATTTGAATATTTTATTTGTATTGAATTTGGGCAATTCAATATATAAAGATTTTGCATATATGCCTTGCAAACGTGTATTCAAAGTTTTAATATACTGGATAGATATAGAATCACACTCTAGTCGCCCAGAGATGATACTGATGATAGTACATACATCATCAGTGTTTGTGTTCGAGTTTCGAAAGTGAGATATCGATATATTTCCAATTGACTAGCGTGAGAACCAAAACTAGATAAGGTCTATTGTTTTGAATTTGCATCAAAAACATGATTTTTTGTATATATATAGTTATGCATTTGGAAAAGCTAATCAACTAATTGATTGATGGTTGTGTTGTATGATTATTCCTTTAAACCAACATATGAAAGAAAGGTAAATTTAGGCCAAATTGAACCAAAAATTGAACTGTATTGAAAATTATTAGGAAATGCATGCATGTACACACACACACACACACACACACACATATATATATATATATATATATATATATATGTGTGTGTGTGTGTGTGTGTGAACAGGTCATTGCAAGGAGGCTAGAGAAGAGAAATAAAATTGTATGCCCGCAAATAGGTACATGTTTACTAATTTCTTGGGTTTGGATGATTTTATGAGCCTATCGGCTAGCCGCTTGGCTTTTTCTTTTTCTTTTTGAGATGAGAGGGCCTATGTGGTGGTTTGGGAATTTTCCCGATGCTCCAATACAAAGGAGGTTATAGCGGAACTTTTGAAAATTTAGGGGTGTTAGCCAAATTTTTGAAGAACTGGAAAATTCTTAGAAACTGAAAAATTGGAGAATAAAAGCCAAACTAAAAGTTGAATGGATTAATAAAACAAATTTCAGCTCCGTTCCTTCTCAAGGACGAAAAGATATTAAGTGGGGGTGAATGTAACAACCCGAAAATCCGAACCAATTTAAAATTTTTATTTTGGCAATTTTAATGAATTTTGAATATTTAAAATGAATTATTTTGAATAATGACGACGAGAAATATATTTTGAATAGAATTAGAACATATATATTTATTTGAATCGGCGTTAGAATATAAATATTTATTTTAATTATAAAAGGAATAGGAAATGGCGCGGTAGTTCTCGATTTCAAATTTCAAATGAATGTACAGGATTCAAAATAAATAGGATTTTAGCAAAACCTAAAATACTAGAATCTATTTGAAAATATCTTTCCAACGAATCCGAAAAATTGAAATTTCATAGAGGGAATAAAAAGTTATGCCCAGTTTAAAATTCAAAATAGTCACTCTGGAAAATATAGCCCTTAAAAATTGAAATTTTGCAAATGACCTTTGTTTTCGACGAAACCACTTTTGTTGGATCCGGGATGTCAACCAATTGATAGATTCCAAAATTGATAATTTTTGGGATCAATATGTGAGCACAGCGCAGGAAAACATGTTTTGTCAATTTTAGTCAATTTGGACCGACCAGAAAATGGCCATTTTTCAAACGGTCCCCAAATTCGATGAAATTAGTTTTGTTAGGACCATATCGTCAATTCGAAGCTAGAAATATTTTTTTTGGAATTTTCGGGGTCCATATGTGGCCCTAGTAAATTGAAATGTGCGTTCAAATTCAATATATATATTTATATTTTGATTTTAACGGAAACTAATCGTAACATTTGAAATGGGTTATGAAACATATCCCATTGGGTTCGGAATGGGGGTAATCAGCTAGGGACGACAATCGTTGGGTTTCGTTTGGAGATCAAAATTTAATGTTACTTTTTGGAGAAATTAATCAATTAAATAATTAAAATATTATATCAACCCCTTTGTTTCTCTTTCCCTCCTCTCTCTCTCCTCAGTTGAAATCGATCAAAATAAAAAATAAAAAACAATGAACCCTAGAACACACGTCGCCCTCTGCCAGACCACCGCCGCTGGAGGCACTGGACCCCTCCTCCCCTACTCCACAGCTCTGACGCCCTCGCCCCTCCCTTCTCCAACCCATTGTCTCTCCTCTCCCCTTACAGCGCTTTGCGCGAGACCCCCAATCTGCCATAAACCCGCCGCCGCTACCCGTCTTCCCCCTTCGATCGACGATGAACCCCCCTCCTCCCTACAGACAACGCCTCCTCCCCTTTTTTTTACCACTGTAAGTTTTACTATGTTTTATTTATTTATTTTTTTCTTTATATAACGTAGATAAGTTTTAAAATGCAATAAAAAAAATCATTTTTTAATGAGAAGAAAGGTTTGAATTTTTTTATATACAAAAAAGATCGGATTTTTAAAAATGAGGAAGATTAGATTTTTAAATATGAAAAGATTCAATTTTTAGCAATATAAAAGATACGATTTTGTTAATATAAAAAGGTTGGATTTTTATATTGCGAAAGATTTGATTTTTATATATGTAGAATGGCGATAAAAATATAATTTTTATTTTGTAGGAAGAATTATAAAAATGTAATGTTTTCATTATGGTAAAGATACGATCTTTATATGGGTATCATTAAGATAAAAATTTGTTTTTTTATTATATATGAAGCGAAATAAAAAAATCGATCTTTATATAAGAAGTTGGAATATAAAAATATAATTTTTATATAGAAAGAAGCGTTGTAAATATATGTGAAGTAGAAATAAAAATATGATTTTTATTTATTGGAATGAAGCGATAAAAATATGATTTTTATATATGAACAGCGTGAAAAGGATGCGTTGGAATTTCAATAAATCCAAACAGTTCAAAAAGAAAGACTGGCGGAGTGGAACCCAAAGGTGAGAACTCCTCACTTTTATTTTATTTTCTACTTAAAATATATACTAGGATGCAGATGGTGCTTAGCAGCACCCGACGCCCGTCGTCCACAGACCATGGACGACTTGTTTATTTGATTTTGTTGTGAAAATTGATTGTGTGATGTGGAATGGAATAAATATTTTATAGTTAAAAATATAATTTTTAACGCGTATATGAATAAAACAAATATTCATTTACAAATCGTACGATTTGTTTATGTACACTCATTTTACTGATATGGATTGAGACAATAAATTTTACACATCGTCCAACTGCACAAATAAAATACAAGTTTGTTGATTGAAACCGCACACGGGTATTGGAATGATATTTGACATACACTAATCCCAATTGTTTAGCTGTACGTCAACCGATTGGTTGACAGGCTATTGTAGGCGTCAATTATTTATATTAAATGCTTATACAGTCGTCAAATGCACTTTGGTCGACGGATGATTGTTTATTGAAACACCCCACCCCCATTAAGGTCACTCACAAAGGGAATGCCATAACTTTGGTGGAGGTTTATAAGTAAAAGGCCACAGATAAACTCAAGACAAATATAAATACACATATTTTAAACAGCGGAAACCAAACAGACTTTTATTTCATCCATACGTGTTCAAAACAAAACATTCCATAATTGTCTCAAAATACTTCCATCATTACAACCTCATAACTATCTTGATTATTAAAAAAGAATAAAACATAAATAAAGTAACAAAAATCCCCAAAGTGATATCCAAAGCCATAATCCGAGCAAAAGAGATCCAAATCATACATCTACATTCTTGGAGCTTGTAAAGAGCCTGACTGAGCTGAGCTGTTTCCTCCCTGTGGACCTGGGGGAGGGGGGGAATGAAAGAAAAGAAGACGAAAAGAAAATAGGGTCAGACATAAAGCCTAAGTAAATCTAGTAACTCTTCAGTATGCGAATAAGAAAAGGGCATGATAGATATATACTGAAAATAGGAAAGTTTCACAAGCTAAGGAGGTGGCGTTTAGAATCGAATGTACTATCGCACCCACACTTTATCTCTGCATCTACTTGAGTTTATTCTAACTGGTCCCCCATGGTGAGGGTGAAGTGATCCCCATTTTCGAAAGATCGGCTCCTACTCGCGTTAACATGTGTCATACGACCCCCAAGAATTGTAGATACCTATGCTGGTCCCACCATGGGGTGTATCAAGACCCATGGTGGCGGCCCCGACACAAATTCTAGAAGGCATATGTTATACTACTGGTGTCCCCTGTGCCCTGGTTGTCTGCTACGGAGTGTGTGCATGCCCGCACCCCGTTAGACCCGCACTGTGCACCCACCGCCGTCGTTTGACCGCTTACAATCAGCCCAGTAATCGTGCCCCACCCTGCCTAGTTTCAGGGTACCGTTGATACCTAACTTGGATTACTGCTGAAACGGGTCCCTCGTTACTAGGATTTTCTAGTCAAACATGTTAAGTGGTTAAGTGTCTATATTTACCTAACCCCACCCATCAGTTATTGTTAACATGTTGAACTTGGTTAAATGTTATAGTTGACTTAACCCTACCATCTATCCTTAGCCTCTTAGGAGCACCTGACCACTCACATTAGACAGGTATTGCTACGGTTACTGGATATGCCGGTCGGTTCCAGGAAGGTTTACACCGTAGCTCAGTCTAACCTCGGGTCATTATTAGGCTCAATGCTTAACCACCCACATTGGATAGGTATTGTTGTGACAACTGGACAGCCGGGCGGTTCCGGGCAGGTTTACATCACAACTCGATCCAACCTCGGGTTAAGCATATTGTGTTTTCTAAATTTACATATTTTATTACTTCTCAATTATATATGTAAATGTCATATCTTTTATTCTTGGGTATATCAATTCATACCACTTAAATGTCATTGTCGTTGGCATGTGCCAAACATGCCAACATATATTTTCAATGTTTTACACCCAACGTTATTATCCCCGTTTGTTTGCAACATTATAACATGTGTTGGGCTTGTCACACTTCAGCCCAACGTTATAAACGTGAGAAAAAGGGAAATCAAAAACATGGAATGCATAAAGGCGTGTGGCGCATGAACTTGCAATTTAGCGGTTCAACTAACATATAATATGGGTCATGTGAACTTGCATTCAAATCAATGTATAACTAAGTAGGTGACATATGAAATGGCATATGTTAGGCTTACACAAACTTGTGTTTAAACATGTTGAATTTGGCATAATGTCAAACACAAAACTAGCATGTTGTATATTTACCAAAATGTCCAATTATAACATCTAATCACATAGCCTATTTCAACATGAACTTGCATAGTTTATGAAACCCTAACGATACTTAACATAGATCCAATTATACTTGCAAATAAACATGAACTTGCATAGTTTATGAGACCCAAACGATACTTGACATAGATCCAATTATACTTGCAAATAAACATGAAAATGATATCATAGGTTTTGGGTCACATAGGCATAAAAGGTTTCAAATCTAAAACATGTTTACATAAGCCTTAATTTAGACTTAATGAATGTATTAGGTCCATGTCATAGGCATAAACATAACGGGATCAAATTCTAGTTTTTTTTTTGTCACAAACTTGCAAGTGCCATTGTTTTCATATACAATTGTTTAGTAGGCTTGCATCAATTAAATTTATGCCACAAACATCAATACACAAGTCATGATAGATCCATCACAATACACAGAATTTATACAATACAATAACACAATTCTATTTTCATTTACATCGAATCACATCACAATTTTTATTCATATTATGAAAGGTCACTATACTTACAACGAATGCAGAATCTTGAATTCTGGATTCTGAATTCTGAAATTGAGATGCGCTCCTTTGGGTAGACTAACGTTGCGTTGATTAATTTTATTAAACTTTAATCTTCTTCTTAATTTGATTTGTCTCTAGGCTTTTCTCTCTTGACGGCTATGTTTAATTCCTCCCTAGCAGCATGACGACTCCTTTCTTATTTTTTTTGTGTGAATTTTCAGTTGAGACTTAGGGTGTATTTATAGATTTTTAATTTGTTTTGAGCCGTCAGATGAAGACAGGAGGAATCTAGGCCATCCAAAGTTCAAAGAGCCAATCAAGAGGTGACACGTTAGCCCTAGTGACACACAGGGTCACAAAAATTCGAGCCAGAGCCAGACCTAGCCAGCCAAGTTGACCAGGCAGGTCGACTGGCAGGTTGACACCCAGGTCGACACTATGGTCGACCTGGGGTGGCCAGATCAACACTGTGGTCGACCTGGGGAGGCCAGGTCGACACCATGGTCGACCCTATGGTCGACCTGGTCTCTGGGCGGAAATTTTCCAGCCCAGCCCAGTTTGAACCTGAAATTCGAATTTTGAATTTTAAACTGAGCTGTTTGAATTTAAATTTTATTCTGAAACTTCCGAAGGCCATAACTCATTCATACGGAGTCTGATTCACGCAAACTCGGACTCTATCTCAAGCAAAATTCCGAGACGAACGCAATGGAATAACTGATTTCCCTTAATTCATTTATGTAGAATTAATTATAATTTAATTTGTGAAGCTTAACGTTATAGAATTCACGGGGTGTTACATTCTCCCCCCTTAAAAGGATTTCGTCCTCGAAATCTTCAAGTTAGGAAGAATGTATATCCTATCATCCAACAGTCCATCTACTCAACCAACAAACATAGGCATTCACTATCCTTAAAAGACTTCTAATGCTTCGAGATCATATGCATAGTGTGTATATATGTCCTATCTAATGCAGAAATCAGGCGGTCTACTGATTCAGTTGACCTCCTTAATGCGAATCATGTAAGTGTCATGAATCCATTATGTATGCAAAATTTCCCTACTCATAATTCTACATGAGTGCACAACTTATTCATACAAATGCGATGACCATATGACAACATATCAAGTTTCAACCATATACAAATGAGAATATGTATATGCATATGCAATATGAAGTGACCGAGCCGATATATAACCTAGGGTGTGTGTGTATATGCAACCACTAGCAACCACTAGCAACCACTAGCAACCATTTGCAGCCATCATCCATAACATGTTTTCAAATACATGTTTGTATCCATTTGTTTTCTACCTAAGGAGTTAGGAAAAGGACCGAGGAGATATACCTAAAAAGATAGATAAAGCATAACTTAAGGAAAAAGAGAGATCAAAGATGTACCCTCAAAAAGAAGAGGGTAGGCAGCGCGTATTCTGTCCTCAGTTTCCCAAGTCGCGTCTTCCTCGGCGTCGCTCCACTGAACTTTAACGAGTTTGAATTTGCGGTTGCGTAGCTTTTTTTACTTCAGTTCCTAAGATGCGGGTTGGAACTCTCCTCACAGTTGCTTCACGTTCCACTTCGGCTTCTTATAGAATGCTCGGTTCCACCACTTCCGCAGACTCATGCAAACACTTCCGGAGGTGAGAAACATGAAAGACGTTGTGAACTCCGGCCTGTCTCTAGGGTAGCTCTAATCTATAGGCCATCTTCCCAACCTTCTCGATGATAGGAAACGGTCCTACAAATCTTGGTGCTTGCTTTCCTGCGGATCCAAAGCGAACGACGTTCCTTAAAGGTGATACCTTAAGGAAAACCCTGTCCCCAACCTCAAACTCAAGTTCGGTCCTTCTTTTGTCGGCGTAGGATTTTTGTCTGTCTTGGGCTGTCTTCATCCTTCTACGTATCAAGTCCACTTTCTCTGAAGTATCTCGAATCATATCGGGCCCAAGTATAAGCTTATCTGTAGACTCCCACCAACAAGATGGTGATTTACACGGTCTTCCATACAAGGCTTCGAAGGGCGCCATACCGATGGTAGCTTGGTAGCTTTTGTTGTAGGCAAATTCCACTAAAGGAAGGTGATCCTCCCAAGTCCCTCCAAAGTCAAGAACGCAAAATCTTAAAAGATCCTCTAAAACTCTATTCACCCTTTCCGTCTGGCCATCAGTTTGGGGGTGATAGGCCGTGTTCAAACATAACTGTGTGTCTACAGCTTCTTGCAGACTCCGCTAAAACTCGCTTGTGAAGATAGGATCTCGGTCACTAACAATGCTGGAGGGTATCCCATGGATTCGAACTATTTCCTTGAGATAAAGAGATGCGGTAGTCCTTCTACTCTTGATAGGTATAAAGTGGGCGCTTTTAGTAAGCCTGTCCACTATTACCCAAATGCTAGTGTTGCCCCTTCTCGACCTAGGTAGTCCATCAATGAAGTCCATTGTAATGCTATCCCACTTCCACTGTGGGACCTCTAAAGGGTGAAGTAGTCCTCCAGGTTTCTTCTGCTCCGCCTTGACTCGTTGGAAGGTCATGCACTTAGAAACAAAATCTGCCACGTCTTGCTTCATGCCGCTCCAAAAGAAAGTCCTTTTTATATCCTTGTACATCTTATCACCGCCAGGGTGTATAGTCATCTTGGAATGATGCGTTTCCTCGAGAACCTTCTTTGTCAACTCCGTTGCTTGTGGGACGCATAATCTTCCATCTCGCCTTAGCCAACCCTTATCGTCGATGGCGTATCTACTGAGGTGACTACAAGTCTCACCCCTAATAAGTTTATTAATCACATCAACAAGCTGAGGGTCTTCACGTTGTGCAGCCCCTATTGAGTCTAAGAGAGTAGGGCGTACTTCGAGGGATGCTAACAAACCCGGTACAAAATCCGAGGAGGGCCAAATGTTAAAACTGGCTATATACTCCAGGCTTTGCCTTTCCACAAAGAGTGGGCTTAAGGTCAGTTTCTTTTGGCTCAATGCATCTGCTACTATGTTGCCTTTTCCGGGAGTATAGGAAATTTCAAAGTCATACGAGGCAAGAAACTCCATCCATCTTTGCTGCCTCAAGTTAAGATCCTTCTGAGAGAAGAGATATTTCAATGATTTATGTTAGTGTATAATTCAAACTTCTCACCTAGGAGATAATGGCGCCACGACTTAAGCGCAAAGACGATGGCGGCTAACTCGAGATCGTGGGTTGGGTAGTTCTTTTCATGAACTTTTAATTGTCTTCCACCATACGCTACTACCCTCCCTTCTTGCATTAGAACAGCGCCTACTCCCGTTCCACATACATCTGTGTATACTGTGAACATTTTGCTTCCGTCAGGCAGAGTTAGAACTGGGGCTGTTGTAAGAGCCCTTTTCAATCATTGGAAAGCGAACTCGCAGTCCAAATTCCAAGTGAACGCCAGATTCTTCTTTGTTAGCCTTGTGAGTGGGGCTGAGATTTTCGCGAAATCCCTAATAAACTTTCGGTAAAAACCGGCTAGCCCAAGAAAGCTTCGAACTTCGGTTGCATTCTTGGTGTCTTCTAATCTTGCACTGCCACCACTTTCGCGGGGTCCACGGCCAACCCTTCTTTGGACACTATATGCCCCAGAAATCTTACATCTTTTCTCCAGAAGTGACACTTGGAGAATTTGGCTTTTAGTTGATGAGCTCGAAGGGTTTCCATGATTTCTTTCAGATGCCGAGCATGCTCTTCCTCATTCTTTGAGAAGATTAAGATATCATCTACGAAGACAACCACAAATTTGTTGAGGAATTCTCTGAACACCCTGCTCTTTAGATCTACGACATAAGCGGGTGCGTTTGTCAAGTCGAAAGGCATGACAAGCCACTCGAAGAAACCGGCTGGGTTTCTAAACGCCGTTTTATCAATGCTATCTTCAGCTACTCTTAGCTGATGGAACCCAGTTGCCAGATCAAGTTGGGAGAAGACCGTCACACCAACAAGATGATCAAACAAATCATCGATTCGGGGAAGAGGGTGCTTATTTTTCTTGGTCAATTTGTTTAACTCCTTATAGTCGACGCAAAGGCGAAGCGAACCGTCCGCTTTAGTTGCGAACACCACTGGAGCACCCCATTCTGAAATGCTCCGTCTAATGAACCCTTTTTCGAGAAGTTCTTTAACCTGCTTACTAAGCTCCTTTCTCTCCCTTGGAGCCATGTGTCCGATAGGTAAAGCTACAGGCTTTGCGTTATCCATAAGATATATGTGGAAGTCTATTTCCCGCCTCGGAGGTAAGCCTTTCACCTCCTCAAAGACATCCGGATATTCCCGGACTACTCTTACTGATTGCACATTCTCATGAGAAGCATCAAGTGACTCTAGATAACTATGCATAACAGCATTCAAGGGATTACAAGAAATTTCTAGAGTGTTACCAAGCCGAGTCAAGAGTCTAACTACTCTTTTCTCACAATCAAGAATGGAACTATTACTGGATAACCAGTCCATGCCTAAGATCAAACCATATCCCGAGAAGCCTAAGACAAAGGCATTATAGCTAAACTCAACGCTGAGAATAGAGATTTTCAAACCCAAACAAACCATTGACAAGTAAGCAGAGCCCCCAATTGGATTTGAAACTACTAAGGGATCTTCTACCATACTAGTGTCTAGATGCAGAGATTCTACTAAGGCAGATGAAATAAAAGAGTGTGATGCGCTAGAGTAAAAAGTATACGAACTGGATGATCATAAAGATAGACTACACTTTCTACATAAATATTACTACCTCGTTCCTACTGAGGTGCCACTAGCGCATGAACCTGACCCCCTGAAGTGGATCCGACTTTCTGTCCCTGCCCTTTCTTCTTTGGGCAGTCCTTAGCTTGTTGCCCAGTCTCTCCACAATGGAAGCATCCACCCATCTTCGCCTTCCTTTTTCGGCAGTCTTTTGATATATGTCCCACAATGCCACAGAAATTGCACCTTCTCTTCTCATGGGGTTTATTGTTCTTCCCTCCTTTCTTGAAGTCTGTTTTCTTTGTTTGTAGACCCTCTTTCTTCTCTTCCCCCTTAGTTTCTTTCTTGCCGTGGTCTTCCTCGTGTAGCAACGCCATGTCCACCAAGCTTTCATAAGTCGCTCCCGTGGATACATGGGTCATAGCAAGGATGTGTAGAGGCTCATTCAAACCCTTGACGAAGCGAAGTGCCTTCTTGTGTTGGGTGTTTACTAAGTCTAACCCAAATCTAGCCAGCTGATTAAACTGATTAACATATTCCCTGATCGTCATGCTTCCTTGTTTCAGAGTTAGAAACTTCTCCATTTGCAAGCTTCTTTCTGCTTGGGAGAGGAATTTCATCTCAAACCTTGTCCTGAAATCTTCCCATGTTTCCACCGCCCGCTGAGCATTGGTAACTTCCCACCAATAGGAAGCTTCATCCTTAAGCAACCATACTGCTAGTTGAGCCTGTCGTCCACTCCAAAGATGACAAACAGATCCTCAGTCTCCTTTTGCCAGTTTCTTGCCCTACAAAGGGCTCTGTTCCATAAAAGTCTTTTCCACCCATAGCCTTAAAGTCTCTACATGTTTTTGCGAAGGCATTTCCACGAGGAGGTGGAGGAGATGGAGGACCCGCAGCCACAAGAGAAGGGATGTCTGCTGGGCCCGCGCCATTGGCCCTTGCTTCTAAGTACCTCCTAAACCAGCAGAGAATCGGCACTCCTTCTGGGAGGTTAAGGTCTCTAGACATGCTGAAACAGAAAGGAAAATTCAAAACGAAGGATAGAGAGAGAGATAGATAGGGCACATGGCTTTGGGGGATTTTGTCTTTTTATAAATATAACACTTTTTTTTCTTGAAAAAATGCTTCTTTAAACTTTCTTTTTGAAAACAATTTCAAAAACTATTATCTTATCTGGTAAACCTCTGCTCTGATACCAAGTGAAACAACCCACCTCCATTAATGTCACTCACAAAGGGAATGCCTTAACTTTGGTGGAGGTTTATAAGTAAAAGGCCACAGATAAACTCAAGACAGATATAAATACACATATTTTAAACAGCGAAAACCAAACAGACTTTTATTTCATCCATACGTGTTCAAAACAAAACATTCCATAATTGTCTCAAAATACTTCCATCATTACAACCTCATAACTGTCTTGATTATCAAAGAAGCATAAAATATAAATAAAGTGACAAAAATCCCCAAAGTGATATCCAAAGCCATAATCCGAGCAAAAGAGATCCAAATCATACATCTACGTTCTTGGAGCTTGTAAAGAGCCTGACTGAGCTGAGTTGTTTCCTCCCTGTGGACCTAGGGGGGACAAAAGAAAAGAAGACGAAAAGAAAATTGGGTTAGACATAAAGCCTGAGTAAATCTAGTAACTCTTAAGTATGCGAATAAGAAAAGGGCATGATAGATATATACTGAAAATAGGAAAGTGTCACAAGCTAAAGAGGTGGCGTTTAGAATCGAATGTACTATCGCACCCACACTATATCTCTGCATCTACTTGAGTTTATTCTAACTGGAACACCATGGTGAGGGTGAAGTGATCCTCATTTTCAAAAGATCGTCTCCTACTCGCATTAACATGTGTCATACGGCCCCCAAGAATTGTAGATACCTATGCTGGTCCCACCATGGGGTGTATCAAGACCAATGGTGGCGGCCCCGACACAAATTCTAGAAGGCATAGATTATACTACTGGTGTCCCCAGTGCCCTGGTTGTCTGCTCCGGAGTGTGTGCACGCCCGCACCCCGTTAGACCTGCACTGTGCACCCATCGCCGTCGTTTGACCGCTTACAATCAGCCCAGTAATCGTGCCCCACCCTGCCTAGTTTCAGGGTACCGTTGATACCTAACTTGGGTTACTGATGAAACGGGTCCCTCATTACCAGGATTTTCTAGTCAAACATGTTAAGTGGTTAAGTGTCTGTATTTACCTAACCCCACCCATCAATTCTTGTTAACATGATGAATTTGGTTAAGTGTTATAGTTGACTTAACCCTACCATCTGTCCTTAGCCTCTTAGGAGCACCTGACCACTCACATTAGATAGGTATTGCTACGGTTACTGGATATGTCGGTCGGTTCCGGGTAGGTTTACACCATAGCTCGGTCTAACCTCGGGTCATTATTGGGCTCAATGCTTAACCACCCACATTGGATAGGTATTGTTGTGACAACTGGACAGCCGGGCGGTTCCGGGCAGGTTTACATCACAACTCAATCCAACCTCGGGTTAAGCATATCGTGTTTTCTAAATTTACATATTTTTTTACTTCTCAATTATATATGTAAATGTCATATCTTTTATTCATGGGTATATCAATTCATACCTCTTAAATTTCATTGTCGTTGGCATGTGCCAAACATGCCAACATATATTTCCAGTGTTTTACACCCAACGTTATTACCCCCGTTTGTTCGCGACATTATAACATGTGTTGGGCTTGTCACACTTCAGCCCAACATTATAAAACGTGAGAAAAAGGGAAATCAAAAACATGTAATACATAAAGGCGTGTGGCGCATGAACTTGCAATTTAGCGGTTCAATTAACATATAATATGGGTCATGTGAACTTGCATTCAAATCAATGTAAAACAAAGTAGGTGGCATATGAAATGGCATAGTTTAGGCTTACACAAACTTGTGTTTAAACATGTTGAACTTGGCATAATTTCAAACACAAAACTAGCATGTTGTATATTTACCAAAATGTCCAATTATAGCATTTAATCACATAGCCTATTTCAACATGAACTTGCATAGTTTATGAAACCCAAACGATACTTAACATAGATCCAATTATACTTGCAAATAAACATGAACTTGCATAGTTTATGAGACCCAAACGATACTTGACATAGATCCAATTATTCTTGCAAATAAACATGACAATGATATCATAGATTTTGGGTCATGTAGGCATAAAAGGTTTCAAATCTAAAACATGTTTACATAAGCCTTAATTTAGACTTAGTGAATGTATAAGGTCCATGTCATAGGCATAAACATAAAGGGATCAAATTCTAGTTTTTTTTTTGTCACAAACTTGCAAGTGCCATTGTTTTCATATACAATTGTTCAATAGGCTTGCATCAATTAAATTTATGCCACAAACATCAATACACAAGTCATGATAGATCCATCACAATACACAGAATTTATACAATACAATAACACAATTCTATTTTCATTTACATCGAATCACATCACAATTTTTATTCATATTCTGAAAGGTCACTATACTTACAACGAATGCAGAATCTTGAATTCTAGATTCTGAAATTGAGATGCGCTCCTTTGGGTAGACTAACGTTGCGTTGATTAATTTGATTAAACTTTAATCTTCTTCTTAATTTGATTCGTCTCTAGGCTTTTCTCTCTTGACGGCTATGTTCAATTCCTCCCTAACAGCATGACGACTCCTTTCTTATTTTTTTTGTGTGAATTTTCTGTTGAGACTTAGGGTGTATTTATTGATTTTTAATTTGTTTTGAGTCGTCAGATGAAGACAGGAGGAATCTAGGCCATCCAAAGTTCAAAGAGCCAATCAAGAGGTGACACGTCAGCCCTAGTGACACACAGAGCCACAGAAATTCGAGCCAGAGCCAGACCTAGCCAGCCAGGTCGACCAGGCAGGTCGATTGGCAGGTCGACACCCAGGTCGACACTATGGTCGACCTAGGGTGGCCAGGTCGACACTATGGTCGATCTGGGGAGGCCAGGTCGACACCATGGTCGACCCTATGGTCGACCTGGTCTTTGGGCAGGAATTTTCCCGCCCAGCCCAGTTTGAACCTGAAATTCGAATTTTGAATTTGAAACTGAGCTGTTTGAATTTAAATTTTACTTTGAAACTTCCGAAGGCCATAACTCCTTCATACGGAGTCCGATTCGCGCAAACTCGGATCTATCTCAAGCAGAATTCCGAGATGAACGCAATGGCGTAACCCATTTCCCTTAGTTCTTTCATTTAGAATTAATTATACTTTAATTTGTGAAGCTTAACGTTATAGAATTCACATGGTGTTACATTTATCTTTGTTATGATATACATGTGTTGTATGGAATCCATATAATTAACGTTATATGGTAATTGATTGGGTCTCATTCCAATTTGGAAAATAAAGAATATTTTAAAATAATATTCAGAAAAGGATTATAAATATTCGTGTGTTGAATAAAATAAATATTCATGTGTTGAATAAAATAAATATTCTTGTGTTGAATAAAATAAATATTCGTGTGTTGAAAAGAATATTCATGTGTTGAATAAAATATTTAAACAATAAAAATATCATTTTTATTGAATGTATAAACCGTTAAAAATATTCATGTGTTGAATAAAAGCCGTGTTGATTAGATATGCGCCATTTTGATGCGAACGATATTTATATCGATTTTATTCATTGTTATAATGAATATCGAAAAAGGAAGTGATTTCAAAATCTAATGTTTTGAAAATACCATCGGTTATATATCGATGATATGGAATATTCAATTTTGATTTGAAATTGAATAAGAAGTTGAAATCGTTTGGAAAACGAATTTAAAATGATTTATAAAATACGTTTTAAATGGAAATCGATGAAATATATATAATAAATATATTATATATATATAATGGCCTGAATACAATGCGCCGCGGTTGTTCGCGAATTTCGACATTGACTTCGAACGGATATTACGGGAGATTTGACCGTCGGATTCTCCTAAAAATGGAACCTTGGGTTCGTATCGAAAAGAGCTTTTCAACGAATATAAGGAATTTGAAATCTAATGGCTGGATTTGGAGTTATGTCCAAATCAAATTTGGAAAAGGTCGCCGTATGTGCAGTTTGATGACCGTTTATGGAAATCGATTGTACGTGCCTTGATAAAATTATTAAAAATATCAATAATTCGTATAAAATCATAATAAATGATTTGGGAAGAATTAGGATGAAAAATTCCATATTTGAAAAGATAAAAATATATTTTATCGAAATGAACTAGTTATGAACTATGTTTGAAATCCATTATTTTTAAATAAATAAATTGGATTTGAAATGGTTTTAAAATAACCAGAATTTCCAATATATGAATTGGAATGGATTTGAATCAAAATTATCTTCGGGATATTTCGATATTGGATTCCGTGATTATACGGACATTGTGGAGGAATTTGGAAGATATATATATATCGTTATTCCAATACGATATATGTTGGTTTCAGAATTTGATATTGAATATAAGCCGATGTATTTTCTATTCAGAGCCTTGTATTTAATATCAAATTGGGTTTGGGGTTTGTTGTGAACGGTGTCTTCACTAACACTTTTCTTAAAACCAGTTGTGAAAAGAACAAATCTTTTTATTAGATTTAACGAAATTTACCGATTAATTAATATTTAATCGGAATTGAATTGGATTTTGGGTTTGTCGTGAATGGTATCTTTAATAATACTATTCTTAAATCCAATAGAGTTAAGAAAATTAGAAACTAATTGGAGATTAGCTAAGTTTAATGGTTTCCTGGGTATTGATCTGATGTTGTTTTCGGCCTTCGAGGTTAATACTTAGGAAATTGTTTTCTTACTAATTTACGGTTAGAGACTGATGGAATGTGATTTTGGGTTTATCGTGAACTATGTTTAAATGACATTGGTTCTTTAACCCAGTTAAAGACAGGAATTATTTTCCTAGAAGTTGAATAATCATTAATATTTATTTTTGGGAAGATTAAAACTAAGTAGAGTTTTAATTAATCTTTAATTAGATTGAAATGTGAATAGATAATTTAAATTATCAAATTTGGAAAATGATCGAGAATGGAGTATCAACAGTTTTGCTCCGAGTGATAGTTAAATCTTTAATTAGATTTGAACGTGAAATGGTAATTAAATTTACCGATAACACCGTGGTGTTAGATATGGAGTATTACTAGTTTTGCTCCATGGGATGAATAGGTTGGGATTGGGAAATAAAATAAATGATTACTTCGATGTGGTTCACTAATCCCGACTAGTTTGGAAACCTTAATATGGTTTGATATCCAAAGGAAGATTAAAGAATAAATTTAAAAGAATTTATCTTTGATAAAATTAATGGGAATCTATTCCCTAATAATGTGAATATTTGAACAAAAGAATATTCTGAATTGGAATGAGGCATATGTTATGTTTGTGTAGCACTTGTTTATTATATATGCGGGTTATTCGGAAAGGCCGGGTTTATACCTATTCTGAATAACCGATTCGACGTTAATTCGACGATGAAGACGATGGTTGAAGACCGGAGGTCTTCACATCGTTTGGATGATTGCTGATGTCTTGATTGGGTTGTACACCCAAGACGAGGTAATAAGTGGCGATCGTCCAGACATAGTTGGAGATCGACGGATATGTGAGGACCTCTCTCCTGAAATGGACATATGGGACGATGAGTAAGGTGCCTTCGGTTTCGTTCAGACCCAGAACGAACTTGCAAATGGACTGTGTGTCTGACAATGGATTTTACACTGTGTTGATTGATTTCTAATAAATATATATCTGTTTGGCGGCGGAGAATTTATTCTCTTGCTTAACGTCCTTCTCTGAGATGTACGACTCAGAGGTTATATATCGATAGACATCAGTCGCATGGTGTGAATTTCCTGTGTGGCATGCTAAAATGCAAATGACCAAGGCTTCTGTTGAGAAGTAGAATCTTGTAGTTGATGATCAAAGCACGGCTTGTATGGCATAGCTTTGTGTATAGCATTAATTCGCGAGCCTCACACCTCGGAATGAGTCAAAAACGGGATCGTGATAACAGGGAGTGCACGACATTTCTTTCTAGCTACGGGTGGTGTCAGCGTTTTTCAAGACCTGACATTTATATTATTTTTACCTGTGTGGTTGTTGGAATGCGAGGCACCTCGGATATATCGGTCCCTATGGAGCCGATGGATAGGTCCGATAGGACCGGGAAACGTGTGTTCAACTATAACTAATCCGTTATGTGTGGACCGGCGCTGTAGATCCAAGGGTTTGCCAGCGTCTGAATTCTGAGACATTTGCTAGAATGTCTCGAATCGGTGAGGAACCATCCCTGGCCTCGACTCATGATGGATATCCAATTTCCAATATGTGACATTTCGATTTAGATTGTAAAGCCTAGTATTGGCGACATGATAAATTGTAACACCCCGTGTATTCTATAACTGTGGAATTAACAAATTAAAGTATAATTAATTTGAAATTAAAAAACTAAGGGAAACGGGATATGCCATTGCGTTCGTCTCGGAAAAATACGCGAAATAGAGTCCGAGTTTTCGAAAAACGGAGTCCGTATGAAGAAGATATAGCCTCCGGAAGTTTCTGAATCAAGTTTAAAATTAAAAATCGGGCCCAATTGGCCAGGGCGGGAAAAGTCCCGCCTAAGACACCCAGGTCGACTGGGCTGTCGACCTGGTCTAGCCAGGTCGACAGGGCTGTCGACAGGGCTGTCGACAGGGCTGTCGACCTGGTCCAGAGCCAGGTCGAACCCAACCCAACCTGGCTGGCCTATTCTATGTTGGTCGATTCTCAGAAGTCTGCTTTGTCATTAGGGCTAGGTGGCAGGCTCTAATTGGTCTCTCTTTCGAATGAATGGCTATGATCAATCCAAGCAACATCGATGGTCCTAATCAGTTCAAAACCCCTATAAAAATGACCCTAGACTCTACCTAACCTAAGTCTCTAACACAATTCTCTAGCCTCCATTGCTCTCTTCTTCTAATTAAAAATAAAAATGGCGTCGCTACTCTGCTAGAATCAAAACTAGAAGTCAATCAACATCATCCTAAATTCAAATTTGAGATAAAAGCTTCTGCAACAATTCTGTAACAACTAAAGTCCTTTCTTTAATCCAATCAAGGCAAGTACAGTTATTTTCCGCTATAAACGTTAATTATAATTTTGATATGTTTTTAATTCTGGATCTGAGATTGTATATATATTCTCTTCTGTCAGATTTGTTTTTCTGTGACTGTTCTGTATCCCTTTTCTTCTTTTCTGTTTTTATAGCCAGGCTACCACGAGCCTGTGCCTAATCTCATAAGAGATGAACGTATGAACGCAAATTTTGGGATAAATAATGAATGATGCGAAATTTGACAAGACTAAATTGAATGTATGACTCTAGGTCTGAGGCATAAAATATATTGGACATATGCATAAATTTGACTATGAACATATAATTTATGCATGTTGTATGCATAGTTATGTTGTAATTTAGAACTGTAATTAGTGAGCATATGTTGTAAACTAGATTTGGATCTATGCATATTCTATGATAGAAGAAAAGAGGAACCATTGTAAGATTACATATGATTTGAGACTTTGGACAAAATGCATATAAAAGTCAACATATGATTTTTAGAAGATATGATTTAAAGATTTATATTATTGGGTATAGTTTGCATAATGATTCATGACTCAAAAAGAAGAAAATATGGAAACTTAGGTGTAAAGATTTACATTAATTAGGATATCTATTATTGTGATTACACCTAAATAGGGACTTTTGGATATATGGCATGCATTGAAATTAATGGTTATATTTGGTATAATTTATATGTGAATCTTCTGTAAAATGCTAGTTTAACAAAAATTGGAACATATGTTATATGGCAAATTATGTCCATATTCTGCGCTTATGCAAACATGGAGTATATGTTGTGAATCATGACAATTATGTAAGCATATGAATTTAGGCCAATTTATGATTGGGCAAGGCATGTAAATAGAACTTTTAGAAATATTAAATTTGCTAAATATGCTAATTTGTCAAGTTGCCTAAACTACTAGTTTTGTTATATTGCCTAGACTGCTAATTAGATTGAAATGCCTAATCTGTTAAATTTGTCGGTTGAAATGCCTAACCTGTTATATGCCAAAATCTGCTAAGTTGCTAGATCTGTTAAATCCGTTAAGTCATATAAAATCTGTTATCTGCTATGTTGATATAATCATCCTGTTATTGATATAATCTGAATTGGCATATATATTGGGCGTGCGCATAAACGGTAAATTATTAATTAATTGGCCGCAAAGATAAACATGGCTAACTCGAGGTTAGAATGAGTTTGCGGCGTAAATCTGCCCGGAACCGCCCAGCACATCCAGTGGCCGCAAACAATAGGTTCTAATGTGAGAAGTTAGTCATAACATGCGTAAGACACGAGGTTAGGTCTGGCTTGTGGCAGAAGTCTGCCCGGAACCGCCCGGCATATCCAGTGGCCACAAGCTACCGACCTAATGTGAGAGGTCTGTGCATTAATAATTAATTAATGCAAATCTAAGATAAGAATGACATCTAAAACGTATTGGGGAAAAATAGGGTTAAACCAAAGGGATTAATAGATGTAGTAAAACCCGCCCATGAATCTGTAGGCCCAATACAAAGTTAGACAAATCTGAAAAATCTGTACATCTGATCCGTTAGTCTGAAAACTTGTTAACTTAATTTGTAAATTAGTAAATCTGAATTCTGTATGTCTGAACTTGTAAACAAGTTAATCTGAAATCTGTTAGTCTGGGGACACAAGGTTAGGAGGGGAATTACTTGTGTCATCTGTTGTTTGGGACCCATATTAGTCAGTAACCCTTTCTGGTATCAAAACTTTGACCCAACAGTAAGTATGGTCCGGGCACGCTTACTGAACTAATTATAAGAGGTTCATTCTGATAATGGCGAGGGGTGTTGATGGTGCGTTCCAACCGGGTCATGTGCGTGCATGGATCCCGGTCTGCCTCTGAGGATGTAAGACGCCGTGACATCTGTAAATAGGTCTGTGCCAATTGGTTGTCACTTTAGGGAGTGATACACCCTACTGTGGGGCCGACACAGGATATTTATGTATTAGGGAGCCGATCGCTTGGGGTAGGGTTTTAGGGTACGCTTAGTTCTGTCTGTTTCTGTTGGTACCGTCTGTTTCTGTTGGGTGGTAACACCTGCCTGTTTCTGTGTGGTACCGTCTGTTCGGGTGGTAAAGGCCCATAATAGTGTACACCTAATTCTACATTCTGTTTCCGTAGAGATAAATCTGTTCCTGCTTCTGTCTGTTTCTGATCAGGTAGTAAAGGCCCATTATTAGCATTCTGTTTCTGTTAAAGTATTCTGTACCCGTTCCTGCTTCAATTTAGACATTAGGGAGACACCTAATTCTGCTATACTAGTATTAGTGCAGAGAAGTGTAAAACAATAGTTTGTATCATTCTGTTTTTCTGTTATATCTGCTACACCTGTTATAGTTATCTCACATCCAGTTTTATGTTTATATCATATTATTATTATCTGTTCATATGCTGAAAGTCACTGGACTTGCCAGACTTTTTGTCTGACCCTTGTTGTTTCGCCTCCTTTCTTCCGTTTCCCCCCCAGGTTATCCAAGGAGGGAAATACTTTAGCTTGATCCGGATTTCTCTTTGCTTGAAGTGCTTAAAGTATGGCTTGGCTCTGTATAGCTTCCGTTCCATGGGGATTATGATTTTAAACTATGCATTTTGAAGGCTTTTGTACAAGACTGATATTTTGTACTTGAATTCTGAAATTGAAAGGATGTAACCATATTAATTTCTGTTTCCGCTGTAATAAAGTCAAAATTTTCAAGTACTGTCTTATCTGTCTTGTAAGTTTCTGTTCTGTTTACTAAAATGCTCCACCAAAGTTAAGGCATTCCCTTTGTGAGTGACCTTAACGGAGGTGGGGTGTTACACTTGGTATCAGAGCTGAAGGTTACCAGATTGGGTAAAGTTTTTGAAAACTGTTTTCAAAAAGGTTTTGAAAGGAAGTATTTTCAAAAATAAAGCTTATTTTGAAAAACATGATCCCCAAGAGCCATATATCTTTCTTTCAGTCCTTTTTGTATTGAACCTTCCCTTTTTCGTTCCAGCATGTCTGAAGCATCTGAGATACCAGAGGGTGTTCATGTACCCGGTTGGTTTCGTCAATATCTTGAGGCTAGGACCGCCGCTGCAGGTCCAGCAAATGATCCCCCTCCTCCACCCCCTCCTCGTGCAATTGCTTTCTCAAAGATCTGTAGAGATTTTAGGGCCATGGGTGGGAAGGATTTCAAAGGAACTGAATCATTCGTAGAAGCAAGGAATTGGCTCAAAGAAACTGAGGATCTATTCGTTATCTTCGAGGTGGACGATAGGCAGAAGGTACAGTTGGCAGTATGGCTGCTCAAAGACGAAGCTTCCTACTGGTGGGAAGTCACTAACGCCGAGAGGCCGGTTGAGACATGGATGGATTTCAGAACAAGGTTTGAGACAAAATTTCTCTCGCAAGCTGAACGGAGTTTACAATTGGAAAAGTTCTTGTCTCTTAAGCAAGGAAGTATGACGGTCAAGGAATACGTCAACCAGTTCAACCAACTAGCAAGATTCGGATTGGATTTAGTCAACACTCAGCATAAAAAGGCTCTCCGCTTTGTTAAAGGATTGAATGAGCCACTGCACAGCCTAGCCATGACCCATGTACCCATGGGAGCAACTTACGAGAAATTGGTGGATATGGCACTACTGCACGAGGAAGACAAGGGTCCGAAAGAGACAAAGAAGGAAGACAAGGGTCCGAAAGAGACAAAGAAGGAAGAACCACAGAATAAGAAAGCGGGGCCCAAAAAGGAAACACAAAAGAAGGATGAGAAGTCTGAAGATAAGAAGGGGAAAAAGTGCTTTACTTGTGGGAGCTCAACTCATCTGAACAAGGATTGCAGAAAAAGGAAGGGCGCTTGCTTCAACTGTGGGGAGATGGGACACTTCACTAGGGACTGCCCGAAGAGACGAGGACAAGGAGGGCAGGCGAACACTCTTGAGGCTGCTAGTGGCTAGGATAGAAATAGGAAAATTTCTATAGTAGGTTTAATTTCTTTATCTGATTGTGACTTTTTCTGATTTTGGTATTTTGATTTTGTAATCGATACTCTGCACTTTAATGCTAGTATTATTTCTGAATTCCGCTATAGACTCAGACCCATAAGGGTTATGGATCATCTGTTTGAGACTGGGGTTTGAGGGATATCTGTGTTAGGCGTCAAGTATGACGCATACATTCTGAGTTTTCGTGGGGTGTCAATTTGATATTGGTTTCGGTCTTTGGGGCCGATACTTAGGACCCATGTCTAATGGGAACCAAATTTTCGTTCTATCTGTACTCGCTTCCATCATTCGACTGTATCCTATCGATCGAATATTTGAACTTTAGGTAGAAACTAATGGGTGTAAACATGTGTTTGAGACATGTTATGTTTGATGGTTGCAAGTGGATGCAAGTGATTGCTAGTGGTTGCCCGTGGATGCATATACACACACTAGGCACTAGATCGGCTCGAAAACACTCTCATACTGCATATGGATGGGTGAGCATTTTTCAATTCTTGTGGATGCAAATTGGTTGATTCAGCACATGGATGTTGCATTTGAGTGAATGGTTGTGCACTCATATAGAAATAGTATATATCATCAGAATTCTATTGCATACATGTTGGACTCATGGCACTGACATAATTCGCATTAAGGAGGTCAACTGAATCAGTAGACCGCCTGATCTTTGCATTAGATAAGGAACATATACACACACTTTTGCATATGTTCATACAACATTAGAAGTTTTCTAAGGACAATGGATGCTTGTGGATGATGGTTGAGTAGATGGGTGATTGGATGGTAGGACACATTCTTCTTAACTTGAAGATTTCGGGGACGAAATCCTTTTAAGTGGGGGAGAATGTAACACCCCGTGTATTCTATAACTGTGGAATTAACAAATTAAAGTATAATTAATTTGAAATTAAAAAACTAAGGGAAACGGGATACGCCATTGCGTTCATCTCGGAAAAATACGCGAAATAGAGTCCGAGTTTTCGAAAAACGGAGTCCGTATGAAGAAGATATAGCCTCCGGAAGTTTCTGAATCAAGTTTAAAATTAAAAATCGGGCCCAATTGGCCAGGGCGGGAAAAGTCCCGCCTAAGAAACCCAGGTCGACTGGGCTGTCGACCTGGTCTAGCCAGGTCGACAGGGCTGTCGACAGGGCTGTCGACAGGGCTGTCGACCTGGTCCAGAGCCAGGTCGAACCCAACCCAACCTGGCTGGCCTATTCTATGTTGGTCGATTCTCAGAAGTCTGCTTTGTCATTAGGGCTAGGTGGCAGGCTCTAATTGGTCTCTCTTTCGAATGAATGGCTATGATCAATCCAAGCAACATCGATGGTCCTAATCAGTTCAAAACCCCTATAAAAATGACCCTAGACTCTACCTAACCTAAGTCTCTAACACAATTCTCTAGCCTCCATTGCTCTCTTCTTCTAATTAAAAATAAAAATGGCGTCGCTACTCTGCTAGAATCAAAACTAGAAGTCAATCAACATCATCCTAAATTCAAATTTGAGATAAAAGCTTCTGCAACAATTCTGTAACAACTAAAGTCCTTTCTTTAATCCAATCAAGGCAAGTACAGTTATTTTCCGCTATAAACGTTAATTATAATTTTGATATGTTTTTAATTCTGGATCTGAGATTGTATATATATTCTCTTCTGTCAGATTTGTTTTTCTGTGACTGTTCTGTATCCCTTTTCTTCTTTTCTGTTTTTATAGCCAGGCTACCACGAGCCTGTGCCTAATCTCATAAGAGATGAACGTATGAACGCAAATTTTGGGATAAATAATGAATGATGCGAAATTTGACAAGACTAAATTGAATGTATGACTCTAGGTCTGAGGCATAAAATATATTGGACATATGCATAAATTTGACTATGAACATATAATTTATGCATGTTGTATGCATAGTTATGTTGTAATTTAGAACTGTAATTAATGAGCATATGTTGTAAACTAGATTTGGATCTATGCATATTCTATGATAGAAGAAAAGAGGAACCATTGTAAGATTACATATGATTTGAGACTTTGGACAAAATGCATATAAAAGTCAAGATATGATTTTTAGAAGATATGATTTAAAGATTTATATTATTGGGTATAGTTTGCATAATGATTCATGACTCAAAAAGAAGAAAATATGGAAACTTAGGTGTAAAGATTTACATTAATTAGGATATCTATTATTGTGACTACACCTAAATAGGGACTTTTGGATATATGGCATGCATTGAAATTAATGGTTATATTTGGTATAATTTATATGTGAATCTTCTGTAAAATGCTAGTTTAACAAAAATTGGAACATATGTTATATGGCAAATTATGTCCATATTCTGCACTTATGCAAACATGGAGTATATGTTGTGAATCATGACAATTATGTAAGCATATGAATTTAGGCCAATTTATGATTGGGCAAGGCATGTAAATAGAACTTTTAGAAATATTAAATTTGCTAAATCTGCTAATTTGTCAAGTTGCCTAAACTACTAGTTTTGTTATATTGCCTAGACTTCTAATTAGATTGAAATGCCTAATCTGTTAAATTTGTCGGTTGAAATGCCTAACCTGTTATATGCCAAAATCTGCTAAGTTGCTAGATCTGTTAAATCCGTTAAGTCATATAAAATCTGTTATCTGCTATGTTGATATAATCATCCTGTTATTGATATAATCTGAATTGGCATATATATTGGGCGTGCGCATAAACGGTAAATTATTAATTAATTGGCCGCAAAGATAAACATGGCTAACTCGAGGTTAGAATGAGTTTGCGGCGTAAATCTGCCCGGAACCGCCCAGCACATCCAGTGGCCGCAAACAATAGGTTCTAATGTGAGAAGTTAGTCATAACATGCGTAAGACACGAGGTTAGGTCTGGCTTGTGGCAGAAGTCTGCCCGGAACCGCCCGGCATATCCAGCGGCCACAAGCTACCGACCTAATGTGAGAGGTCTGTGCATTAATAATTAATTAATGCAAATCTAAGATAAGAATGACATCTAAAACGTATTGGGGAAAAATAGGGTTAAACCAAAGGGATTAATAGATGTAGTAAAACCCGCCCATGAATCTGTAGGCCCAATACAAAGTTAGACAAATCTGAAAAATCTGTACATCTGATCCGTTAGTCTGAAAACTTGTTAACTTAATTTGTAAATTAGTAAATCTGAATTCTGTATGTCTGAACTTGTAAACAAGTTAATCTGAAATCTGTTAGTCTGGGGACACAAGGTTAGGAGGGGAATTACTTGTGTCATCTGTTGTTTGGGACCCATATTAGTCAGTAACCCTTTCTGGTATCAAAACTTTGACCCAACAGTAAGTAGGGTCCGGGCACGCTTACTGAACTAATTATAAGAGGTTCATTCTGATAATGGCGAGGGGTGTTGATGGTGCGTTCCAACCGGGTCATGTGCGTGCATGGATCCCGGTCTGCCTCTGAGGATGTAAGACGCCGTGACATCTGTAAATAGGTTTGTGCCAATTGGTTGTCACTTTAGGGAGTGATACACCCTACTGTGGGGCCGACACAGGATATTTATGTATTAGGGAGCCGATCGCTTGGGGTAGGGTTTTAGGGTACGCTTAGTTCTGTCTGTTTCTGTTGGTACCGTCTGTTTCTGTTGGGTGGTAACACCTGCCTGTTTCTGTGTGGTACCGTCTGTTCGGGTGGTAAAGGCCCATTACTAGTGTACACCTAATTCTACATTCTGTTTCCGTAGAGATAAATCTGTTCCTGCTTCTGTCTGTTTCTGATCGGGTAGTAAAGGCCCATTATTAGCATTCTGTTTCTGTTAAAGTATTCTGTACCCGTTCCTGCTTCAATTTAGACATTAGGGAGACACCTAAATCTGCTATACTAGTATTAGTGCAGAGAAGTGTAAAACAATAGTTTATATCATTCTGTTTTTCTGTTATATCTGCTACACCTGTTATAGTTATCTCACATCCAGTTTTATGTTCATATCATATTATTATTATCTGTTCATATGCTGAAAGTCACTGGACTTGCCAGACTTTTTGTCTGACCCTTGTTGTTTCGCCTCCTTTCTTCCGTTCCCCCCCAGGTTATCCAAGGAGGGAAATACTTTAGCTTGATCCGGATTTCTCTTTGCTTGAAGTGCTTAAAGTATGGCTTGGCTCTGTATAGCTTCCGTTCCATGGGGATTATGATTTTAAACTATGCATTTTGAAGGCTTTTGTACAAGACTGATATTTTGTACTTGAATTCTGAAATTGAAAGGATGTAACCATATTAATTTCTGTTTCCGCTGTAATAAAGTCAAAATTTTCAAGTACTGTCTTATATGTCTTGTAAGTTTCTGTTCTGTTTACTAAAATGCTCCACCAAAGTTAAGGCATTCCCTTTGTGAGTGACCTTAACGGAGGTGGGGTGTTACATAAATGGTACCCATGCCGCCTATGATTGGTACATTTATATTTGAAATTGTTTTATATACTATGCACTTATAATAGTATCAACATGATTTTTTTTAAACGTACCAAGCATGTTTGGCTATTATAAGGTAAAACTCTATCCTCCAGCTTGCATTGCATTGTGTGATAGGACCTGATTCTTATAACAACTCCATTTTTCCAAAAAGCATTGCGCTGTTTGTTTTATGCACTGGTATTCTTGGGGTTAAAACACGTTCCGTGTTATATGACGTGGTCCCTTGATTTACTTTATTTATAAAATAAAGATTAATAATTGTTTTAGTACTCACACCAGTCACATGACTGACCTAGAGTTTATTGTTTTAAACTAAACTCTAGGTGCCCTTATTTTCCACACGGGCAACTAGTAGTTTTGGTTTTGCAGATTTATATTCGTAGGATCCTGGTTTATAGCTGGAACGATATTCGGAAAGCTTTGTATCCGTATATCTCCTTCAATTGTGTTTTGTATTATTTTTTTCCACTGCAGTAATGTATTTAAATATCTGATATTTTATGATGTTTAATATTTATTCATACTCTGTACATTCTTGTATCTGATGGAAATTGTTGTAATAAACAATGAAATGTTCTTCTGTTTGTGTTCTGATTCATTTTGTCCTCAAAGCATTCCGGGCTTTCCTTTACGGGAAGTTCGGGTCACCACATCTATGATAATAAAATAAAGATTATCTAACTAAATACCACTCTAAACATAAATGAAGAGATCATACATCCATGTCTAAATTTAAAATGTTAAGGTCTGTTGTCCATGAATAAATAAAATGTGTACAACCTAATCAATTTCTATTACTTAAAAGCGGGAATAAATAAAATGTGTACAGCCTATGGCTTAAAAAGACCTTAGCGCCTTCACCGCTATGGTTTTGACTATAATTAAATAATATTCAAGTGTTCTTTTGGGCTATAGTCTTATCGATTATTGGATGGAATATTTCCCTTTGTTCTGTTTACCTACTATTGATGTTGGGTAGTCTAATATGCTATGCCATTGTCTATTTGCTCTTGTAGCCTGTGTGTATTTTGAGTTCGGTCTATAGACTATTGGTTTTCAAATGTAGGTTTGTTTTCATAGTCACTTGTTTTGTAGAGTTTTTAGTAGTACGTTCCATCATGCATGGTTCTTAAAAAAACAAAAAAAAAACTTTGCATATAAAAATAAGATTTAGAGACTTAAAAATTAATAATTGATTACTTGTACTATAATTTTGTCAACTGGTATCATTGATATTTGCATACTTCTAGTGATAACCATTTTCACATATCTATTAGCCTTTGATATCATTAACATACATATTAAGGTTAAATAAATAAATGCACATGTTATGGTTACACCATCTCCAACAAAATTGCAATTAAATTAGAAGTAGACATGTGATTCATGCATTCAACTATAGTTCGACATCATTTAGAGCACAACCCAAAAAAGCTTAGTCATATGTTTTTTCTTGTACAATAATGCACTTGCACAGTACTAATGCATAAACAAATACAGACTAGACTTAGAGTCATCTTCTTTCTTGTGCAAGTAAACATAATCTCTATAAGATCATATGAATAGGAAATACATTGTAGTTGCTCATTCTTAATGCATTTGCACTAGTACTATGTCGTATGAATAATCACTTCTTTGCTTGGCATAAATAACTATTTGTAAATTTGGTTTCTAGATATTTTCCCATCTTCATAATTATATATGATGATGGAAAAGGACTGGGTTCATCTACACAGGTAATATAATAATACTTGAATGTTAATCTAAGATTATATTTTAAACATGATATTAAAATCAATATTTGTCTATTTTCATCATAGAACTAGTATAGAGTATCAACAAGGAGCACATAATTTTGTGCAAGCCGCAAAGAGAAATTTAATAACTACAGGAAAAATTTTATGCCCTTGTGGAGGGTATCGAAATCTTAGCCATCAAGATGACAAAATTGTCACTGAGCATTTAATTATTAAAGGTATGGTCCTAAGTACAAGTGCTCTAGATGGTATAATCACAGTGAAAAAATAGAAGTAGTCGAAGAAACGACATTGAATGGCACATATGACTTATTCCAAGCCGTTCACTATGAAGATGAAGATTTTGTCAATCATACTTTTGATGTCAAATGACAAAGATAATGATGCCCTGCGAATACAACAATGTGATTTACTTAAAAATTTAGAAGATGCGGAAACCCCATTCTATGCTGATAGTGCAGGCCAGATAAAATTATCTGCTATCACTGCTTTATATAATCTTAAATGTGAAACTGGATTATCTGATACTGGTTTTGATAAGCTATTGAATATTTTGCAGTTATTATTGCCAAAGGATAATGTACTTCCCAAAACTTTATATGAAGTGAAAAAATTCCTTAAAATATTTGATATTGGTTTTGAGAAGATTAATGCTTGTAAAAATGATTGTTTCCTTTTTAGAAAGGAGTACGAAGATTTGAATAGTTGTCCAAAATGTGGTTCCTCAAGATGGAAGATAAACGAAAATACAAAAGAGATTATGCATGGTACTCCTGTTAAGGTGCCGAGATATTTTCCAATCATCCCAAGATTTAGAAGAATGTTTAGATCTCAAAAGATGGCAGAAGATCTAAGGTGGCATTATAGCAATAAAAGTAATAATGGTAAAATGTGTCATCCCATTGATTCTATAAATTGGAACGTGGTGGATGAGAAGTGGAAACCATTTTCAGCCGATCCAAGAAATCTAAGGCTTGGTGTTGCCACAGATGGTTTCAACCCATTTGCCATTAAGAGTTCCAAGTATAGTTGTTGGCTAGCAATGCTCGTGACATATAATCTTCCGCCCACGTTATGCATGAAGAAAGAAAATATTATGTTGACATTAGTGATTCTTGGTCCAAAACCACCGGGAAATAATATTGATATATATTTTGCACTGTTGGTAGAAGATTTACACCAGCTGTGGAGTAATGGTGTTGATATGTACGATGCATTCGATAAAAAAGTTTTTATATTAAAAACCATTTTACTTTGGATGATAAATGATTTTCCAACTTATGGCAATCTTGTTGGATGTTGTGCTAAAAGTAAGAAAGCTTGTCCATTATGCGGAGTTAACACTCATCAGACTCATTGTCGGAAGAATTTGTATATGGGTCATAGAAGATTTTTACCTTCTTTAGATCCATTGCGAAAACAAAAAGGTTGGTTTGATAATACTGTAGAGAATGACAATAAACCTAGAATTCAAACAGGTAGAAACATTTTTGTTATTTTGAAAAATTTCCCAAATGATTTTGGAAAAGATGAGAAAGAAGAAGAAAAAAGGCAAAGAATAAGAAGAAGGCCAAGAATAATGCAAAAAATAAGAAGAAATTAAATAAGAAGACAACAAGTAAGAGTGAACAAAAAAAGAAAGTGTTTGCACGGTAAAAAAGACAAATACTATGAGGATGACGATCCCATAAAAATTGAGTTATCAAGATGGAAAAAGAGATCAATTTTCCTTGATTTACCCTATTGGAAGGTTTGTGTTCAAATCTTTTTTACATCGTTTTAATTATAAAAATTAATTTTAAAATATTATACTATTGATATTTATAGGAACATCCATTGCGACACAATTTGGACGTAATGCATGTCGAGAAAAATGTTGGAGAAAGCTTATTAAGCACAATATTACATGATAGCAAATTGAAAGATGGAGTAAATTCCAGAAAAGATTTAGAGGATTGGGGAATTCGTCATAGTCTTTTCGCACAACCTCGCGGAAAGAAAACACTTCTTCCACCGGCTCTACATACATTGTCACGTTGTGAAAAAAGAACATGTTGTAAAAGATTATATGATTTCAAGGGGTCTGATGGTTATTGCTCAAATTATAAAAGATGTATATCTTTGGAGGACTGCAAAATTAGTGGCTTCAAGTCCCATGATTATCATGTATTAATGCAGCAAATGTTGCCAATTGCGATAAGAGATATGTTGCCATAGAAGCCTCGAAAAACGATAATCGGGTTATGTTCATTTTTCAATAAACCGTGTCAACGTGTTCTTAATAAAGAGAAGCGGGAGCAACTGGATGATGAAATTGTTATGATTTTATGTGATCTTGAAAGATATTTTCCACCTTCTTTTTTTGATATAATGATACATTTAACAATTCATCTTGGAAGAGAGGCTCATTTGTGTAGACCAGTACATTTTCGATGGATGTACCCTTTTGAAAGGTATATGAAGATGCTTAAAGATTATGTAAGGAATTATGCACGAGCTAAGCGCTATATCGCCGAGTCATATCTTGCAAAAGAATCCATGAGATTTTTTGGTGAGTTTTTAAAAAAATCATCACAAATAGAGGAGAAACAAAGTCGAAATGAAGATTATGAAAACTATTCAATACTTGAAGGACATCCAATTTCAAAGCTTGAAACAGTTACAATGTCACCTATGGGAAAGAAAGTGCTCATCAAGCTGTTTCGATGAATATGACTATAGTGGAACCATTTTTTGATTAAGTAGATATTACATTCTGTTTTTATTGCTTTGACGTGTGTAATTGCACTTTTGACTTTGCAGCATTTGTTTTGTGCTAGTTTGCATTATCAGGAGTTGGAGAATTCAAACCAACGTATGAAAAGGAATGCCACATTGCTTTGTAACAATCATACGAAATTGTTTGCTGACTAGATAAAAAAAAGGTTACTTTAAATATTTTTTCGTTCGTTTCATAATATCATTTTTTAAATCTATGTTAAATAGATTGAATTTTATCAGATATCTATTGAATCAATGTATCATGATCAATTGTTAAAATGGATTGCCTACGGTCCCTGTAATAGTGCTTTGTCCTGCGAAAGATATATTCTAAATGGACAACACTTTCATATAGCAGATGTTCAAAGAGAAACTCAAAATTGCGGGGTGACTTATGATGCCACTACCATGTGTAGGGAAAGTGCCAAAGATATGTCTCAAGTGGTTGATGTTTTCACATATTATGGGATTTTAACTAACATAATTTTGTTATATTACCATGTCTTTTATATTCCAATTTTTAAGTGTAATTGGGCAAATATAGGAAATGAAGTTAAAGTTGAAGATGGATTTACTCTTATTAATTTACATCAAAATCAAGCTTCATTTTCAAGAGATCCATATATTCTTGCATCCCACGTGAAACAAATTAGTTATTCAAGAGAAAATGACTCATCTAATTGGTATGTTGTTTTGAAGCCACCACTACGAGGCTTTCATGAATTGGAGACAGATGAGTTTATCGAGGACATTAGTTATGGTAGAGAATAGTGTGAAGAAAACAACGTAGATGTTGATTATGTAAAGAATGATAGCTATGTCAGAAAGGATTGTGAGGGCATAGTGGAATAGTCTAAAATTGAAAGATACGCCTATGTGTTATATGGACTAGGCGTTGAAAATGGACAACGAACTAGTCAAGGTACAATTAATTGTTGAGTGTTTGTTCTTAGTAATGATGAATCTTTGATTGTGATTACCCTATATTTATATTGAAATATCATCAGTTGCTTCTAACTAAATAACTTAGCATTTTATTCTTAGTTGGTGTGTTCAAATATTGTAAGGATTATAGGTCAACAATTCTATTTGAAGTCAGTCAGTGGTTGTATCTTGCAAGGATGTTTTTCTTTCATACTTGCTCGCACTTGACTTCAAATAACTTCATCTTGCATAACAGGCTTAATCATTAGATGTATATGCTTTGTCTGTAACCCTTATGTCATTCCTTAAATAAATCATTCAAATTTGAATTGTTAAATGATATCTTCAGCTTCTTCCAACCAAAGTTGTCAAGCTGCATTTTTTTAATAATAATAATTTAAAAAAAACCTAGAATCACTCAGCTATCAGCTAAAATGCAAAAAAGATGGTCTTTTTGCTTAAAAATAATGTGCCTGGTATTAACACTTGTTTTTCTTTGGTTTCTGACTGGTTTGGTTTGTCTGTCCATATTTGTCTAACTGGTTTGGTTTGTTTATGTAAACTGCACTTACCCTATGCTGACATGAGTACCCTGAATATGTGCATCTGACTCTATGCATTCTTCACCCTGACTGTGACTGTGTACCTGGGTTTAGGTTATGTTGCTTTTCTTGACTGTGTACTTAAGCTCTAGGCTATACATTCTACTTTTTTTTCGTTCTTTAAAATAGTTCTTTGTGACTGCAGCCCAATCAATGTTATCTATGTACTTGCAATTAATGTTATCTCAGTACATGTCTCAAGTAAAAATGACTACTGCCCAGTTAATGTTATATATGAACTTACAAGTTATTTTTTTTCATTCCTTAAAATATCCTTTTTATACATCTGAAGACATGTTTGTTCTAATTATCTGTGCCTAACTAATATTGCACTTTAATTTACAGGTAATGGGTAAAGGCGCAAAGAGAAAGAAGGCTGTGGTAATCAATGATATCCAGAATGAAGATGTGTCTAAAAATAATGATACTCAAATTCAAGGCAATCCACAAGTGGTAGATGGCAACATAATGCAACAAGAAGAAAATGTTGTAGTTTTAGTAGAAAGTGGGTGAAATAACATTGCTAATGAAAACCCAATTGCTAGAAAAAAATCTAGAGGACCAACTAGAGCAGAAAGGATTCCTTCCAATATTTCAAGTCGAATTGAAATTGAACTTAATGGCCTAGCTGAACCAATAGGAGACGGGTCAGCCAAATTATCTTCTTATTTGGGTCTGCTTATACAAGAATGTGTTCCAGTTACTCTTGATAGTTGGAAGCATCTAAGCAACGAATCAAAGGTTGTTCTTTGGGAATCCATCAAGGTTAGAAATAACTAGTTAAATGTATTTTTAGTATTTTATCAGTCCACTAAATTTTGCATTATTATATGATAATAAACATTTAGTTATTTTAATAAAATATTGTGGGCTAGATTTAAATTGGACGAGGAATGGCAAAAAGTGCCCATATTTAAGCAAATGGGATGTATTTTTAGATCTTCAAAAAGCATACTAGTTTTCAAAATAGCTAATTCAAGAAACGAAGACGAGAGGCTTTAACTGAAACCCGATAACATCAAAACTATGGTGGAGTGGAAGAAGTTTATTAAGTTGAAAACAAATCCGGACTTTAAGGTAAATCAACCACACTGGTTTGTGTTATATAGTAAGAATTGTGATGTTAACTTTTCAAAAGATTCTTTTATATGTATTTGAATATTTTAGATAGTAAGTGATAAATTCGAAGCTATTGAACGCATTCAGATTCCACACACATGCAGTCGTAGAGGAATGGCCAGGTTGGCTGAAGATTTGGTAAGAAAAATTTATTTATTTACCATAATACTTATTAACTAGTTAGCTAATATGATTTGTTGTTTTAATGACCTTTTGAATATAGAAAGAGGAGAGTCACGATCCTTCTTCCATCTATAGAGCGGATGTTTGGATTAAGTCTCACATAAGAACAGATAGCCAACTAGTAAGCATCGCTACTGCAGATGCCATTGTAAGTAATCATATATTTTTATTAGAATGGAAATAGTTCAATAATGTGATAAGTTGATAATAGATTATAACATCATTGTTAACCCCTACAGGAAAAGATTAAGAATGTTGATAGTGAACCACATTCTGGCTCTTTCATTGATTATAAAGAAGATGCATTGTCCCATGTGTTGGGACCGGATGGACCCAGACGATTAAGAGTAATGGGAAGGGGAATGATGTATACCAAGGCACTTTTGGCACATGCTAGAGATAAACAAACAATCCAGATGCAAATAACAATTTCAGAATTACAAGCAATGGTCCACACGCTAATGAAAAATAAGTTAATATCTTCTATTAATTTTGTTTTCCTGTTATCGTTTGTAATAACGAGAGTGTTATCGTTGGTTTCATGCTCGCTAGTGTTGTTTCTGCATGAAATGTGCAGGCTTCGGAAAAAAGGTGGGGGGATTGTTTGAATCAAACTAACATGCATAAATTAATTGCTACAATGCTTTGTACAAGAGGATGGGCATTTTATTCTTTACTTTTGTGTGCTTATGTTGCAAGGCTTGCTTTGCTCGCTGGCTGTTGAAAATATGAATAAAATAAATAGTCTAAGAATTATTAGGGACCATGTTTGGGTGATTGTGGTAGGTCACACCATTCAACAAAATTATCCCTTAACAGAATGATGATTTTTAGTTATCATTCCATGGTCGAACAAAATCATTGCCTGCAATTGTAAATAAAATTACTGCATTTATAACTAGATTACCGCATTTATAACTAGATTTATGAACGAAGGTCATATATGTAGCATCATGATTTGTGAACAAGGAGATTTGTTAACAGTAAGTGTTTGCAGTTATTTTCGGCTGGAAACACATAAACAAAGATCACATATGATGACTGCATGAAAGAAAATGAAAAACACCAAATTTATAGTTGTTCAAAAATGAGTCCTGTGGGGAATCAATTAACATTCAAGTATGAAAAAACATAAATTGTCGTTTTACAGTATTTGTGTTATAGATCTCAATGCATGAGTTGGTTATGATTACTTTGTATAGAAATGAAAATTACATTGTAAACTCAAATAATTATCTTGATATTTTTTTATTGCAATATGATATGAAAAAAGTTTTTTCAATCATGATTTCATGAGTTTTAAATAGTATATTAAAGTTGAATCCTAACTGGGAAGACTTGATTTCAGTTGTGTGTATCTGTTATCAATGTTTCTATATGTTTATAGTATTCGTAAAAAATGACACAGGCATCTTTGAATGCTCCAAACAGTTGGGCTAAGTTTAAAATTTGAAACCGATCACTTTGCTTCTTTCTTTTTAATAATGAACAAAGTCCACCATCTATGAATTCACATCACATTGGCCGTCAAAATCTCTAATTAAATTTTTCATCATATAATAGTTATCTAGGATTGATCCCTGCAGTTTTGAGATCACAATTATAGGGTGGCATTTGGATTTTGGGCTATTACTGGTTGATTATTTTAGAAATTCATTATATTTCAATATGAGTGTTTTCAAAGGTATTATGAACCCTGTTGAGAACCTGGATTGGACAGGGAATTATAATTATAACTGTAATTACTTTGGTATTGCATATAAAAAATTTGCTTTATTTTACGAGTTAAATATGAAAAATAGTAGACAGACTAAAGGAACAATATCGCGATGAAATACAACTATTTTAGTAAGATTATATGTAAAAGATATAAAATTTTTCTTAAAAAAGACAAATAAGAATATTTAAGAATAACAAAAGTGCTACTATGATAAAAAAAATGATTTTGTTAAATCCTACGTATGGACACAATTTTAGTAAGGACCACAAATCAAATTATCATAGTACTTGTTTGAATTTCTCTAATCCTCTCAAAATACATTATTCTATCATCTTGACAAAAAATTGTTTTTGTTACCATAGCCGAACTCAAGGAATAATTAGTTAAAATATTTGTTATTTGCATTCAAAAAAATGGTAATTGACAAAAAATATATTTCAAATGGTCGCCTACAATGTTAACCTATTTTCGAAATAACCAGCCAACTTTCCATTGAGTTGACCTCATCCATTGTTGTTCTATTAGTGTAAGTGATATCCATCATGTTGTTGTAAGTCGTAAGATGCCTTGTATGCCATTATGCTACTGTCCATTTGGATATGATAGACATGCAGAAATGACAATAATGTGAATATGGATCAATTTCTACACGTATATCCACTTTGTCAAAATATATATCCACTCAATCAGTGTCGTTAAGGCTTACTAAAACACTTCCATAGTCGGAAAGCCGCTTCTTTCTTTCTTGCTCGTTATCACCAAATATATATTTTCCATTTTTTAATATCTCACTGACCAGTAGTATAAATAGTTCATATATTTATCAATATTAAAATACAATATCTTCTTGTACCTCCATTGTTTTGTTTATAACTAAGCCACTTGCTTCATATTTTAATATCTATGTAATATGCTCCCAACATCTAAATTTTGAGCTTTTTGGCTTTTAGTTCATATGCAGCCAGACTGTCTCGCTTTTAATACCATTTGTAAAATATTCAATGTTATACCCAATAAATGGGTACACTAATAATTGATAATCATAGACTTAACATCAAGTTAAAGTATTAAAATTTTGTTAAATCTTCAATAATGGTGAAATGCTTCTATTCTGTAATGGAAAGATATTTTGTTGGGAGACGTACCTAATAAAGTCTGGTTACATTTGCTTGTGTAAAAAAATTTGTATTAATATATATTTTTCATCAGTTTAGAGAGTATATACGTGTATTCTGAATGGACATATGACTATTATAGTCTTTATCACAACCCTGATAAGTAAAACCTCTTTTACATGAATATTTACTTAATGGACAAAATGTACCGAAGTTAACTTATTGTTGTTGCAATGTTATTTGTTTGACAGGATAAAGAAAGTTTGGGAGAAGCAAGTACAAATCCTATGGTAAAAGTCAATTATAGTACTATATATCAAGATATCATTGAAATTTGGTAACCAATTCCATAACCATATAATGTGTTTTGGTGAATTGCAGGGAAAACTTAACAAGAAACATGACAAATGTGATTTATTGGATTAATGTGGGGATGGACCAAATTGTTGCAGAAGGAAGAGTTCTGCCAAGTGATCCAAAGGAGCTTGTTCAACAAATTCCTCTTGGGTTAGATGCTAGAAGTTTATTATAGAGAATTTGAGAATACCAGATGCTTTTTTATGGAGATCCACATTTATTGTAATAACCCGGAAATTCTGAGCCAATTTAAAATTTTTGATTTGGCTATTTTAATGAATTTTGAATATTTAAAATAGATTATTTTAAATAATTACGACGAGAAATTTATTTTGAATAGAAATAGAACGTATATATTTATTTGAATCATCGTTAGAATATAAATATTTATTTTAAATATAAAAGGAATTGAAAATGACGAAGTAGTTTGAAATTTCGATTTCGAATTTCAAATGAATGTGTAGGATTCAAAATAAACCGGATTTCAGCGAAACCTAAAATATTAGAATCTATTTGAGAATATCTTTCCAATGAATCCGAAAAATTGAAATTTCATAACGGGGATAAAATGTCATGTCCAGTTGAAAATTCAGAATAGTCGCTATGGAATTCTGGCCCTTAAAAATGGAAATTTTGCAAACGACCTCGGTTTTTGACGAAACCACTTTTGTTGGATCCGTGATGTCAAATTATTGCTAGGTTTCAAAATTTGTAATTTTTCAAATCAATATGTGAGTGTGGTGAAATAAAACGTGTTTGACCAGTTTCAGCTGATTTTAATCGACTGGAAAATGGTCATTTTTCGAACGGTCTTAGAATTTGACAAAACTAGTTTTGTTAGGACCGTATCGTCAATACGAAGTTAGAAAATATTTTTCGGGAATTTCTAGAGTCCGTACGTGGCCCCGATAAATTGAAATGTACATTCAAAATCAATATATAGATTTATATTTTGATTTTAGCGGAAACTGATCGAAACAGTCGAATCAGCCTGCGATACATATTCCATTGTGTTCGGAATGGGGTTAATTAGCTAGGGAGGACAGTCGTTGGGTTTCATTTGGGGTTCAAAATTAAAAATCAACTCTTAAGAATAAAATAATAATTAATTAAATTATTTATATAATAGGCCCCCTTTCCTTTTCCTTTCCCCCATTGAAATCGATTTCAGAAGAAAAATAAAATAAAATAAACCAATCCCTAATTCACATGCCGCCTCCCTCTCTGCGATCACCGCCGCGCCTCCAAACGGGCCCACGCCGTCGGAGCTCCACCCCGGTCAAGCCGCGCCTCCCCAGTGCTCCCCCTTACCTCCTCCCTCCTCTGATCGAAACCCGCAACCCCCAGGCCACAGAAGACCCGCCGCCGCCCTCCGGTCGACTTCCGTACCTTCCCCCTCCACCTACGAACTGTCCAGCGCCCCCTCTATCTTCCTTCCTCATTTGTACACCCACACAGCTCCAGTGAAGCCTGAAACCGCCATAGTCACGCTGGAGCACCTCGCCGTTGACTATCATCGTCACCCCGGGTCTTGTCCGCCACCCAGCACTATATCAGAGCTTTTATTTTTACTTTTTGCTCGTATACGAGATTAAAAATATGATTTTTATAATTAAAAAAATGTGATTTTGATATATGTATGAGCATCATAAAAGTAGGATTTTTATATAGTTAATCACATAAGAAAGGTCGGATTTTTATATTGATACTAGCAAAGAAAGGTTGGATTTTTAATGAAGTAAAGATTTTTTTTTTAGCGAAGTAAAAATATAATCTTTATTAGAAGAAGAGCGATAAAAATATGATCTTTATTATATGAACACCGTTGTAAAAATAGAATTTTTATCTATATAGTAGCGGTATAAAAATAGAATTTTTATCTATATAGTAGCGGTATAAAAATGTGATTTTTATATACATGGCAACAATGTAAAAATGTGATTTTTATATATGTAGTGGCTACGGACAAGGAAATTGACAAAAGGCGAGCACGACGAAGATTTCTACATACGAAGGGTCGTGGTGTATTAGTTTAGCTAGTCGGTGAGAACTTCTCACTTTAAATCTTGTTTTCTAGTTAAAATATATACTAGGATGCAAACGGTGCTTAGCAGCACCCGACACCCGTCATCCACAGACCATTGACGACTTGTATGCTTGTTTGATATGTTGAAATAAATTAATTATCGTTAAAAATATAATTTTTAACGTGTATGTGAATTAAATAAATATTCATTTACAAACCGGACGGTTTGTTTATGTACACATATTTGAAGGATATTGATTGGGATGATAAATTTTACACGTCGCCCAACTGCACAAATAATATTCAGTGTTTGTGGATTGAAACACCACACGGGTGTTGGGATGATATTTGATGTACACTAATCCCATATGTTTAGTGGTATGTCGATCGTTTTATTGACAGACTGTATGAGCGTTAGTTAGTTATATCTAATGCTTATGCTGTTGTGTGGTGCACTTTGGATGATGGTTAATTATTTATCGTTGCTATTATATACATGTATTGTATGGAATCCATATAATTAACATTATATGGTAATTGATTGGGCCTCATTCCAATTGGGAAAATAAAGAACATTATAAAATATATATATTCAGGGAAGTCATCAGGGAGAGATAGTACGTATATGACAGTGCGTATTTGTGATTACTTTGGTTTTCAAAAAGCTATATATATACTATTAGTATAGCTAAGGATGAAGTCACACTGCACTAGCACCGCTATGGAGATGGTTAATCGTTTTCTCTTTACAGATTGAACGATGAGCCGATACGCAAGAGGTGCCGGTAGGGGAGCCAATAATGGGAATGCTGCTAACATGAGGACAATGTTTACTGACCTCATGAGAGAGATGCTTAGGGATGTGCATGGGGCAGCTCCCAATGCCGGTAATGGTGGTGGTCTAGTAGTGCAGGCGCCTAGGGTCGATTTTGCCAAGCTGGATAAGGATTATACTAGTCTTGGTGGGAAGCCGTTCCACAGAACGGAATCAGCTACGGATGTTCAGGATTGGTTGGATAGCCGTGATCGTATCTTCGACGACTTGGGTATCGAGGATGCGATAAAGAGAAGGCTAGCGTCTCGTCAGCTGCAAGGGAGAGCGATGAATTGGTGGAATGCTATTAAGACAGCCACTCTAGAGGATCAGGTTACTTGGGATCAGTTTAAGGCTCGCTTTAGCGACAAGTTTATCCCAGCTGCTCAGAAGTGAGAATTGTTTAGGAAGTTCTTGGAGATTAGGCAGAATGGTAGGGCAGTCTCGGAGTATATTGCTGAGTTCGACACTTTGTCGAAATACGGGTTACCCCTAATAGATACTGCCGAGAAGAAGAACGAGAAGTTTATAACAGGTTTGGATCAGTACTTAGGGGAAAAGCTTATTAACCACGTCGATGAGACGTTTGAATCGATTGCGGGGAAAGCATTGAGGTCAGAGAGTCTTTACCCTAAGTCGAAGACTGAGGTTGCATCTGCAGAGGAGCCAAAGCCGCAAGCAAGCGGTGGAGGCAAAAATAATTCCCAGAATAAGAGGAAACAAGACCAAACCATGGATGGTCAGAATAAGAAAAATGAGAAAGATGGCAAGTGCTTTAGCTGTGGTAAGAAGGGCCACTATGCCAGAGATTGTCAGGAAAAGCCTGGGGAAAGGAAGTGCTTTAATTGTGGCCAAGCGGGACATCACAAGAATGAATGTCCACAACCTCCTAGGGAGAAGCAGATCGTGAAAGCATATGCTATCAACGTTGTTCCTTCTTCGTCGAATGCCCCAAATGTGGCGCAGAAGAAAAAAGGTGTCGTTATTCGAGGTATGCTTTCTATTTAAGATGTTTTTGATCGAGTTTTGTTTGACAAACCTGAGTTAGTCGATAGACCTTTAATAGTGATGAACCTGATTGGTGGTTCGACTAGCCTCAGTATGATTTGTTCCAACGTGGTCTTATCGAGTTGTGGATGTATGTTTGTTCGTAATTACTTTGTTTTGGGCTTTACTGGGTTTAGCATTACTTTGGGTGAGTCAATCTACTCTAAAGGAATAGGGTGGTATTAGGTACGTACCTAGTGATGGTGATAATAACTGGAGTTAAGGAAGCTGATAGGTTATCGTTGTATTAATTTCTAGTTGTCTCTGGGAGGCAAATGAGTGCTCCAGTGCTTAGTTGTTTTACTAGTATCACTTCACGTGGATTGTCCGAATTCAGAGGAGATGTTACTTGGGTGGTTGTCTGATATTGGTTTAGGCCTTTGGGGCTTGTGCTTGGGGAATGTCAAGTTCGACTAGGATGGTTTGCGTGAGGGATAAGTAGTTGTTGTGATTTTCATTGGATAATATCTTGGTTTACTCGAGAAGTAATGGGCAGCTGTGACAGGATAAGACTATTCGATGGTATGAATTGCCCCGAGTTAGACTCGATAGGGTTATGAGATTACTCGAGTGGGATACGAGAAAGATGTAAAGTAACGGATTGTTTAGGACCTTATGTTGATGTTCTAATTGAAGAAATAGGATGTATTCGTCGACCATGGAAGATGCAACGAAGATTAGGACGATTCAAGTTGGAATTGAACTCGTATAAGAAAATGGGTGTTCGTTGATCTTGGAGATGCAACAAATAGGGAGATGACTCACGTTAGACTAGGGTCTGTAGGTAATTGATACTCAAGACTGGGTCTGAGATTATGGGTAATACATTGACTCGAGTTGGACTCGAGAAGGCTGCAAGGAATTGGATGGGCTCGAGTTAGACTCGAGAGGGCAGCAAGATAATGGATAATCTTGGATGGGACTCGAGTGTTTCAGGCGGACTAAAAGCAGGGGTATCTGGGGACGCCCACTTACCTTGGACCCGTTGGACATGATCTAGTTATCCTTGGAGGATAAACATACGTTAGACGTACGGTAGTCCGTTTGGAGGCAGAGTTTCCATTAGTTATTGATGTTTGTTGGACCAGACATACGGGTATCGATGTATTCATGGCTTTGGCATGTGATATATAGGATTTGTTTGATGGATGCTATGATTGTTGTGTTTGCTCCTACTTTTCTTCTCTTGAGTATCACCTGCAGGATCCTGTTGAATGGAAATAGTATAAGTTCGTTGATCATGGTGATATGACGGGCGTAAGATACTTTACGTTAGACTTGAAGTATGTTGGGCATTATGGAGCGTTTGTTGACCTTGAAGATTCAGTGGATATAGGAGCTTCAAGTTGGACTTGGACTTGAAGGTAGAGTACCTAGATTCTTTGGATGAGTCTAGTTCACCTTTAGAAGGTGAATGTACGTTGGACATGCAGTACGAGTACAAGTGGAGTACCTAGGTTCATTGGATGGGTATAGTTTGCCTCTAGGAGGTGAATGTACGTTGGACGTGCAGTACGAATGTAGGATGGACTCAAGTTGGACTTGAAAGGGCATTTGGAATGTAGTTGAAATTTGGCGTATAGGGTTGGATTACCTAAGAAGATGACAGTAGACAAATGCCATAGTACCAGACTGGGTGTGATAGCAGATACATTTGGAATGGAAGCAACTAGAGTATATCATGGGATATGAATTCAGACTTAAATGTGAATTGAATTCAGAAACGCTAATAAGCTTGATGATTAGATCGATCTAGAATAAGTGGATCGGTCCCAGTCAGAGGGACGAACCAAACCTATTAGAAATTACCTCTAGGGTAGAGATGGGAATCGATGGCGAGAGAACGACTGTACTTGGGAAGTAGAGAATGACATAAGAAAGTCGTATCCAAAACTCTTTGCCTGGTAAGGTTTACTTTGCAATTTAGTTATTCCGCATGCTAGGATAGACTTGTTTTGCTTGTTTTGCATGTTTGATTGTTGTTTTATGGCTGAAAGGCATCCGGAACCCTTTGTGTGTTTTGGTTAAGGAATTTCGGTGACGAAATTTCTTAAGAGGAGGAGAATGTAACAACCCGCATTCTACGCATCGGAGGATCATAGAATATTTGTTTCTTTCTTATATGAAGTCGTATGGTCATGTGGCTTTGGGAAACGACCATTGTGGTCATTTCCCATGTTCATGATTTTTGCCGATTTTTAAATGACCGTTTTGCCCTTAGCTGATAGTGTTTTGGCCATAACTTTTGACTGGAAAGGAATTTTGACCTGAAACTATTGCCATTAGATTCGTTTGATGGTTTACCTTTCCGTAGAGTGGTCATAATAGCTAAACGGACTTACCGTTTGGGAGATATGGCTGAAAAAAGATTTGGAAGGTGAAAAACTGCTTAACCGGGCCAAATAGGGTGATTAGTGAATGGGCCCATAACCCATTTCGGGAATAGGGTTATGGGGAGGCTGAAAAGAGTTAGGGTTTCATTCCATTTCAGTTTTCTAGCCTCCACTTACCTTTTAGAAACCCTAAAAATGGCCTCCAACCTCTAAATCACCTCCAAATCACTTTTGAATCAAGGATTAAGCTTAACAACATCAAATTGAGGAGAGAAAGCACCAAGGCAAAGTTAGAGCTGCTGTGTTACATTGGGAATAACGCCAAACAGAGATTTATTTCAGTTTTGATGTTTTATTTGTGGTTAAGGTGAGTGATTTGCATAGTTTGCACTAATTACGGTTGATTAAGGGTAATTAGTGAAGATTAGCGAATTTTATGCATTAATAAATTCTGGAAAAATATTTATAAATTCGTAAATAATGTTTTAGGCATCTTTTAGAAATTTGGGTTAATTTGATTAAGTTTTGCTAATCATACCATTAGTTTTGCTTAAGCACACTTAAAGAAAAATATGGTTTTTGGCTATGTTTGATCCATTTTAATCTACCATATTGATGTTTTGGTGTTTGGGGTCACTTCTATTTGTTGCTATGAATTTGTGGTATGCTTTGTGATTTATTAGAATAGTTAGAATGGTCGAAAATGTCGTCGGATGGCATAAAACACTTGCTGGAAAAAGTTGCAGAAAATGGTGCAGATTTTCGGATCGGTTCGGAGGGATGGGCTCGGACCGGATAGTGGATTGGGCAAGGGATCACCGAACCAAACCGAAGCTTGGCACAAGGGACATTATGGCAAAAAGGAAGGCCAATTTGGTTGAACTGGGATCGGATCGAGCTAAAGAAGGGGATCGGAACGGAAGAGAAAGGGGAAGTGGAAAGGGTACACCCATTCGACCCGCCAGAGAGCACCCGAACCGAATCGACGTATTACGAAGGGACTTAGAGGCCACGACCGATCCGGAGCTATTGGAAGGAGGCCTATCCGAACCGATGGGGGAAGGTCATCCGATTCAAACTGATCTGAAGAGGGTGCTACGAACTGAGATGAACTCGAGCCTGTATGGTGATCATGAAATGAATGAAGACCGATCCGAACCGACAAAGAAGAAGGGCTGAGAACCGAACCGATCCAGTGATGACCAATAACCCGAGATGCAAAGGTAGGCCAGATGGAAGTTAGAGCTCAGGATCTAGTTGGGAACCAACGAGTCGACTTCATGAGTTGGGCTTTGCTGCGGGACATGTGCAAAGGGGTTGTCGGTATTCATAACTTTGGTTCACCACTGAGAGACGGATAGTGGGCTTGTAGTGATAGTTGTACGGGATTGGATTCCGTCATGACCCAGTGGATAGGTGACCAAGGTAGTGGATATCGTATGCTTTACGAACTGAGTGAGAGATGTGAGGATGGTCGCTATGTTTGATTTGTTTGCCATCATTGTGACATGCACAACCCCACCCCCATATTCTTTACACCATTTGTTTAGTGGCACCTTAGAGTATTGTACGGTATGTAGTGTTAACTCTTTGGTTGCAGGTCCACGTATGATTGGATTATACCTGTTATTGTTCTGTTTTATTGCTTATCGCTCATACCAGACTTTTTGTCTGACCCAAAGTTTTATGTCTCTTCTTATTACTCTGGGTGCTCTCACGAGCAGACTAGAGACAGGTTAGATGGTGATGCACGAGTAGCTGATTCGGAGGCGAGCATGAGGCTACCACGTATGATATATATATATATATATATATATATATATATATATGTATGTATGTATTCTCCCTGTGTCGTGGTGATCACTACTTTGGGCATTAGTAGTGTACCTTTCTTGTTTAGCTTTTTGAGACAGTTTTAAAAATTGTAATAATGTTGGCTTTGGAACATAAGCTGTATTTTGGATCTTTCCGCTGCTATGATAGTTTGTTTCAACTTACGCACTGTCTCACCTGTTTTATGTCAAGTATGTTGTTATTATATTTTGTTCAATGCACCGTGAGACATACTACAGGTTTCTTTGTTAGTTCCTTCATCTTCTTTCCTTTCTTTGGCGACCGTTCTGTGCTTGTCGGGCATGTGTACAGCGCACTATCAGAGGAAATGTCGACTAGTGCGGGGCCGTCACAGATTGTGTTGTGAAAATTGATTGTGTGATGTGGAATGAAATAAATATTTTATAGTTAAAAATATAATTTTTAACGTGTATATGAATAAAATAAATATTCATTTACAAATCGGACGATTTGTTTATGTACACTCATTTTACTGATATGGATTGGAACAATAAATTGTACACATCGCCCAACTGCACAAATAAAATATGTGTTTGTTGATTGAAACCCCACACGGGTGTTGGGATGATATTTGACATACATTAATCCCAATGGTTTAGCTATATGTCAATCGATTGGTTGACAGGCTGTTGTAGGCATTAATTTTTTATATTTAATGCTGATACAGTTGTGAAATGCACTTTGGTCGATGGATGATTGTTTATCTTTGTTATGATATACATGTGTTGTATGGAATCCATATAAATTATATGGTAATTGATTGGGTCTCATTCCAATTTGGAGAATAAAGAATAGTTTAAAATAATATTCAGAAAAGGATTATAAATATTCATGTGTTGAATAAAATAAATATTCACATGTTAAATAAAATAAATATTCATATGTTGAATAAAATAAATATTCATTTGTCGAAAAGAATATTGAATAAAATATTTAGACAATAAAAATATCGTTTTTATTGAATGTATAAACCGTTAAAAATAATCATGTGTTGAATAAAAGCCGTGTTGATTAGATATGCGCCATTTTGACACGAACTATGTTTATATCGATTTTATTCATTGTTATAATGAATACCGAAAAAGGAAGTGACTTCAAAATCTAATGTTTTGAAAATACCATCGTTTATATATCGATAATATGGAATCGTAACGAACCAAGGATTTTCGGCCCTGAAAATCGACATAAATACATTTACTGTACCTCATGCCGATATTCCAAACACCGAAACACTGGAACGTTATTAGAAAGAATTTAGAGGGTGAGATAAGAAAGGAAGAAATATTAGAATAGAAGAAGAAGAACCAACACAACACAAAATCAGAGTCTCACATCACAGCGGAACAAAATATAATACAAAAATAAAACTTTATTAAGTGTTTTGAAAAATACTTACAATATTTGAGCACATCAGACATCTGGACAGTTATAATAACTTGTCCTTATATACAAAACACAGCGGAATAAATACTAGTTACAATACGTCTGAACACCTTCAGCTCGTCTCTGGACTTCACAGCAACCGATACCCTGGACCTATACACCCGGGGCTAACCCGAGCATTTACAAAACACCGGGTCAGTCTAGTGAACCAGAGTGAGAGAAAACTCGCAAGTATTAAGGGTATCAAACAACTTGATTTTTAAGTTTAAAATCTTTTCAAAAGAAAAGGATAATCCTAAGACCAAATCCACACATAAATACAGACGGTTTTTACCTTACGATAACCCAAAATGTTTTTCGAAATCAATATCTTTTCTGATACTACAATAGTGTCTAAATACAAGTAGATATCAATCTAGCGGAACACTAGCATCTCACGCTCCACAAATATATATATATATATATATATATATATACACAAACAAAACCGCGGGCACTTATTGGAGATTGGATTCCGACTATGACAAGGTATGGGACCACCTGCCGATAGTGTATCTCTATAGGCGAATACACTAGGTTCAACAAGAACGTCTTGCAACCCGGCCCACACATGACTGACCACTCATTTCACTTGAGTGTATCGAATGTATATCACCAACGGCTGGGCTCAAACCACCGTTTCCCGAAAAGGGACAGCACCGAAATAGATTAAAGAAGCAAAAGGAATTTCTCTAAATAGGTGATTATACACCCTAATGGGAGCGACCCATATAGCCATGCTGCCTGCCCGATTTTTGTCATTTCCTGGTTGATGAGGCTTGAGGTTTGAATTCCCTTTTGGAACATCTTCCCACCATTCACTTTGAATGTCACATCGTCAAATCCGCCAAATATCACTAATTGACGTCCACAAAAATACTCCAGTTGGGAGCTAACTAACTATGGTACGTTTGAAGAAATCAACGTACACGATCCTTTTGGAAATACTCTGTCAGACATCCGTCCGTACAAGTCATCCAAGAACAGGATGCACCGAAGGTACTCTTCTACTGCATCCAATATAGGAATCACCCCATGGATCAGTAGCGAGAAGTCCTTGCAATCCGTAGCTTCCAACCACGACAGAATCACAGTTTATCTCTGGTTGCAACATCAGAGATTACTAGTAATTCTTCCGTTTATGAAGATCTACAGTCTTCCACGCTCCATCTCGATCCTCTTCTAATATCTTCATGTATTTGTTGGTCGGAATGGTTTCCGAATATAAATTCGATCCCGGCCTTTCCGTACCAACAATCGTATTGGACAGATTTGATAGTCGGTGATTTAACTATCAAAATAAATAGTGTTTCAACCTTGACAATCCAATGAGTTCACTGGTTCAGTATTCAACACCACTTGGTCTTTTAATAAAATAAAAATATTAAACTCTTAAACATCTCAATATTTCGAATATAGCTTTTCATTTTTTATTTAACATAAGATTTATTCTTTAAACAAATTTATTTGATTACTCAGGGAAATCTTATATCATATCTAGTTTTCTATTTTCACTTCCAAAACATTAGTCACATTATTATTAAATATTTGGAAATCAATTCAACTTATTATTCGTAAAATAATGTTACGAAATATCCTTATTCATTACTTTAAAAAAAATAATCCATGCTTATTCTTATAGAATAGAATTCAACTTTTACGTTTCCTTTTAATCTCACATATATCATTATAATTTCACGTAACCCCCTTTCTTTCCCCTTTTACTTTGGAATCCTCATTTTTTTAATATATTTTCCAAACTTTTCACTAAATGTTACATTATTATTTCTCTAATGGAAATAATAAATTGTTACTAACCCCTTTCACCATTACCAACTAATACCATCCTCAGATAATCCTGAAATCGTTCAAGTTGGGGTATTTTAATTACCTCTCAAACCTTGATCAACAACGTTCATATCTAAGGATAGATAGAAGTTGTAATCCAAAACCCAATATCTCATTCTAATCCCAACACAAATTCTATTTAACTATTTAATTTAAAAATACGGTTTCATAAACCTTCTTCCCTTTCTGAAATCCCTTTCTCGGGTATAACCATTATTTCTTGATTTAATAATTAAGTAATATCTTATAGAACATCACTTTATAAATTCCATTTCATAAATTCGGATTTGTTTATAAAATCCTACGACTCACTTCTTTCACCAAATCCAACTTCACCAATTCTTTTTACAAATCCGTTCCATCATTTCCTGCTTGAAATTCTTATTTCAATCCCCAATTGTACTTAATCCCATTATTAACTAACGTTAATGTAAAATTAACGATATAACCCCTCAAACCTCTTTTACATAACACTGGTTTATTATAAAACCTTTTCATCTAAATCTCCTTTTACTTAATTCAAATAATTAAGTAACATTTATTTTAAGCTATAAGATTCGCTTAAAAATTCCTTTTATAACTTTGTTATAAAACTCGGGTTTAAACAAAACCTTTTCATAAACTCCTTTCACCTTTCCATTAGATTTCATTTCCCATTTTGAGTACTTTTCAAATGAATTTCAATTAAAAAGTATTTCCTTATATTTTTATCAATTAAAATAATAATTTACTTTGATAGTTAACTACTTTCGTAGTTAATTCCTTCATTTGATGAAATAAATATTAATTTACTTTTCAAATATCTTATTAGAACAATATCCACTAAACTATTCTATTAGATTAATTCAAATCAAACTAATTTAAAATCAATTCCAACTACAATGGTTGACTTAGTCAACTCAAGGCATAGTTATTTCGTTAACCCATTCCAATCCATTCTCACTTTAAATTAATTAATAATATAATTAATTTAAATAATTCCATTTAATTAAGTTTCAATAACCAATTTTCCAAATTTTAACCGTTAAGCTTAATTTCTATTCCCATATTTATAAATCTGATAAATCTCAGAATTTACTTTGTAAAATCAATTTATAATTAATTATAAACATAAATATTTATTTCTTTTTAATAAAGTTTTATACAAAATAATATATTTCAAATCTATCTCCAGTTATAAAATAAATTTTATAACTTCCGTTCTATCAATTTACCTGACGGTAAATCGATATAAATAAAACAATTTACTTTTAGGCCTTTTCTTACCGATTCCTCAACTAATACTACGCATCGGTTAAAACCAAACACAGATTGAATTTCCAACCAATGATCAATACTCAAATCAATCACCCAAACATGACAGTTCATATGATAATATGAAATTAAATAATATACTTGAGGAATCACGTTGGATCCCTCCAACCTGTTCTTCCCTGTTTACAAATTTGTTTTCACAAATCGGATCATTCAGTTTCATTTAACTAATAGCAATAAATAACAGCCATTTAACATCAACCACACGCAATTCAAACAATTCAACAATTTAAAACATGTTTATTTTATAAACGTGACCAACCAAGATGAGTTACCATTATTGGAACCAATCGTTAAAATAACGATTTGATTTTTCACTGAAATTAAACGATAATTTAATTTCATTGGTTAAATCAACAAATAGATATATAATTAGCAAACAATCAACCATCACCAAGAAGAGCACACAAAATAAAACCCAATTTATAAAATATAAATGGGAAAAACTTAGTGAGTTTAACTCACCTTGATTTGATTCGTTTCTGAAACAGTTCAATTCAGTTAAATTAAACGATCTTTTAATTTGACTAAATTTCCTGCTGAATTCAGTCTTGTCCAAAATAGTTCCAGATTAAAGATTTTGTTAATATAGTTCCACTGCAATTGGTTTGGATTGATTCTGTTAACACAGACATGAGATATAAATAAAATAACTAATTTTCATCCATTAATACTTTATAATATGATTTAATTAATTATAATCCTAGCTTAAGATTTCTTTAATTATTTTTAATATGAACTGATTACTTCTGTTCAATTGTATACAGGCTGACGTTTTCATTTCCTTTCTTCTCCTCTGTTCAGCATCTGCACCAAATATGATAACTATATGATTACTTAAAACAATTATCTCCTTTAATTTATTCATTAATTTAAGTAAGAACGTTCATTTACTTCGGTGCAGATGTTTGAAGCCAAAGAACAATCCAAATTGCCCAATTGCATTTGAAATGAAAAACACGGCCTCCAGTATTTCTTTTGGTTAACAAATTTTGAACAAATCGACATTGTTTTCTTTTGATCCTCCCTACGTTTGGGAACAGTCAATTGACCCAAAAATTTCCTATGCAAAATCCACGTATTAACTCAAATGTGATTAATATTGAACTTCACCTTAATTACAAATTAAATTAGTAATTTACGTTTACTGTTATGGCTGATACGTTTTCACGGTCCAGGATTCTCCAAAAAGCTTCACTGTTCAGAAAATTGCACCACCCCTTCTTGCTATTAACGCTGCTTTGACCCAACAATAACAATTTGTCCAATTTGTTTTGCATCCATCTTCATTCAAAGTTCTGAACCCACTAACACCGCGATGTATCCATCTCCACCACCCTGCTCCTTCGTTTCTGATGTTTGCTTCACTCTTGACCTCGCGTTGCACAGATAAAGACCGATCCTTCATCCTTCCGTTTCCATTTTTTATACGATGCTTCATGTCCTCTGCTCAGTTCAAAGCCACTACATCGATCCTGCTGCCTCAAGCAATCTGCCACGCACCACCATTCAGGCCTCTCCGCACCCCATCTGAGAACAACAGAACAACTGGCGGGCACTCCTTCCTCTTTGCCCTAAACAAAGTCCTCCCTCGCTCTACCCGTCGAAACCAAAACAGCTTCGAAAACAACAACTTCCATCGTCGATTCCAACCATGCCGTTGAGCCAGAAGTGATCATGACTGTTCAGGAGGTCGGTCTCGCTGAGCTGGTGAAGTTCGCCGTTGACGGTTTCCTTAATCGAGTTCTATATGTTTGCAATAGAAAATATTTTGATTTAGTTTGTGGATTGAAAAGAAAACGAGATGAGACATAATCTATTTCTGGTCGTTCGTTATTTCTTGGAGGCGTGTATTTGAAGTTGACCACAAACGAAAATTACCAGGGTTGTTGACCTTAGATTTGTAACAACCCGGAAATGCGAGCCAGTTTAAAATTTTTATTTTGGAGATTTTAGCGAATTTTGAGTATTTAAAATGAATTATTTTAGATAATATCGACGAGAAATTTATTTAGAATAGAAATAGAAGTATATATTTATTTGAATCGTCATTAGAATATAATTATTTTATTTTAATTATGAAAGGAATTGAAAATGGCGCGGTAGTTCGATAATTCGATTTCAAACTTCAAATGAATGTACCTGGTGCAAAATAAATCGGATTTTAGTGAAACCAAAAGTAATAGGATCTAACTGAGAATAATCCGAAAAATCAAAATTTCATAGCGGGGATCAAAAGATATGTCCAGTTGAAAATTCTGAATAGTCGCTATGGAATTCAGGCCCTTAAAAATGGGAATTTTGCAAACGATCTCGGATTTCGACGAAACCACTTTTGTTGGGTCCGTGATGTCAAGTTATTGCTAGATTTCAAATTTCATAATTTTTCGAATCAATATGTGAGCGTGGCAAAGGAAAATGCGTTTGACCAGTTTCAGTGGATTTTAATCGACTGGAAAATGGCCATTTTCAAATGGTCTCAGAATTCGACGAAACTAGTTTTGTTAGGCAGTATCGTCAATATGAAGCTAGAAAATATTTTTCGGGAATTTTTCTAGTTGTTATGTGGCCCCGGTAAATTGAAATGCGCGTTCAAATTCAATATATAGAGTTATATTTTGATTTTGACGAAAACTGATCGAAACATTCGAATTAGTCTGTGATACATATCCCATTGTGTTCGGGACGGGGGTAATTAGCTATGGACGACAGTCGGTGGGTTCGATTTTGAATTCGAAATAAAAAGTTGTTTTATGAAATAAATTAAATGAAATAATATATAAATTTTCATTAAAACCCCCAAGTCCTTCCGCCTTCCCGGTTGACCAAATCCAATTCATTTCAGAAAAAAAAGAAGGGGGAAAACCCTTCGTCGACGTCGCTCTTCCCCGGCGGATCACCATCGCACGCCGCGCCACCCTCCAACTCGCCACCCCGTTCACCGCTCCCTCTCTGTCCTCGCTACTCTCTCCTCTCTCCATACGACGCTCGACACCCCACCCCCCGTTAACCCTAACCCGAAACCGCCTACCCAAGCCCTGCCGCGCCGCGCCAAACCCAGGCGCCACCCTCCGCCTCTGATTGACCACCCCGACCGACGATGAAGTTCCCTCTTCCTTCGATAAAGATTTGTTTTTTTGGGCCAAGGTGAGTTTTGTTTACTTTATTTTATTTAAATCCGATTTTTATAGGTTGAATTATATGAAATCAGTATTTTTAAGCTTATATTTAAATCAGTTTTGTTTAATATCTGATTTTATATAAATTAGTTTTCAATTTATAAGATATGATTTTTATTCACAAAAAGACGTGATTTTTAAACGAGAAAAGACGTGCTTTTTTAACGAGTAAAGACGTGATTTTTAACCGTGTAAATACGAGATTTTTAATGTAAGAAAGGTGAGATTTTTATATATTGAATAGCGAAGTAAAAATTCGATTTTTATATATTGAATATCGAAGTAAAAATTCGATTTTTATATATTGAATAGCGAAGTAAAAATTCGATTTTTATATATTGAATAGCGAAGTAAAAAAATTGATTTTTATATATTGAATAGCGAAGTAAAAATTCGTTTTTTATATATGTAGTGAAAGCGAGCAACGAAAGTGACAGAAGGGCGAGAACGGCGAAGATCTTCTACATAATAAGAGTCGTGGCATTTGGTTTAGCAAATCGGTGAGAACTTCTCACTTTTAATTTAATTTTCTAGTTAAAATATATACTAGGATCCAGATGGTGTTTAGTAGCACCCGACACCCGTCGTCCACAGACCATGGACGGCTTGTATGCTTGTTTTTTTGATTTTGATGCGTAGTTGATTGTGTGATGCGATGTGAAATGAAATAAAATATTTATATAGTTGAAATAAAATATTTTATAGTGGAAAATATTTTATAGTTAAAAATATAATTTTTAACATGTATATGAAATGAAATAAATTCATATAAACAAATCGGACGATTTGTTTATATACACACATTTGACTGATATTGATTGGGACGATAAATTTGACACATCGCCCAACTGCACAAATAAAATCTGTGTTTGATTGTTTGAAAGCCCCACACGGGTATTGGGGTGATATATGACGTACACTAATCCCAATAATTAGTTGTATGTCGATCGATTGATTGACAGAATTTTATAAGCGTTGAATATTTATATTTGATGCTTATTCAGTGTAAAATGCACTTTGGATGATGGTTGATTATTTGTCATTGTGGATATATACATGCGTTGTATGGAAATCCATAGAAATAAAATCTATGGTAATTGATTGGGCTTCATTCCAGTTTTGAATAGAAATATTTGAAGAAGAAATATTTGAAATAGAATATTTGAAAATAGAAGTATTTGAAAAAGAAATATTTGAAATAGAATATTTGAAAATAGAAATATATGAAGCCGTGTTGATTAGATTGACGCCATTTTGACGCAAACGATATTTATATCGATTATAATCGTTTTTTATAATGAATATTGAAAAGTGATTTCAAAATCGAATATTTTGAAAATGAATTCGAATCGAATTGAAATTGAGTGGAAATTAATTTGAAATGAATTCGAATTGAAATGGAATAGAATTGGATTCGAATTGAAATTGAATAGAAATGAATTCGAATTGAAATTGAATTCGAATTGAAATTGAATAAAAATGAATTCGAATTGAAATTGAATAGAAATGAATTCGAATTGAAATTGAATTGAATTGAAAACAAACTGAAATTGAATTAGAAATCAATTTGAATTGAAATGAATTTGAAACGAATTTATATTGAAAAATTCAATCTTGATTTGAATTTGAAAATGAAGTTGAAATCGTTTCAAAAACGAATTTAAAACGATTTATAAAATACGTTTTAAAAGGAAATCGACGAAATATATATATATATATATATATATATATTATATATATAATGGCCTAAATAGAACGCGCCGCGCTGCGTTAGTTCGTGAATTTCGACCGTTGACTTCGAATGGATTTTACGGGAGATCCGACCGTCGGATTCTCCTAAAACCGGAACTGTTGGGTTCGTATCGAAAAGAGCTTTCTAACGAGTATTAAAATTTGAAATCTAACGGTTGAATTTGGAATTATGTCCAAATCAAATTGGGAAAAGGTCGCTGTAAGTGCAGTTCGATGGTCGTTGATAGAAATCAACTGTACGGGCCTTGATAAATTATTAAAAAAATCAATAATTAGTGTAAAATCATAAGAAATGATTTGAAAAGAACTGGGATGAAAAACTCCATATTAGAAAAGATAAAAATAGTTTTTTGTCGAAATGAACTAGTTTGAACTAGAATTAAAATCAATTTATTTTTGAAATAAATAAATTGAATTTGAATTGGTTTTGAAAATAACCTGAATTTCCAATAAATATATAAGTGGAAGTGGATTTGAATCGAAATTGTCTTTCTAATATTTCGATGTTGGATTCCGTGATTATACAGATATTGTTATGGGAATTTGAAAGATATATTTATATCGTTATTTCCAATACGATATTTGTTGGTTTCAGAATTTGATATTGAATATAAGCCGACATATTTTCTATTCAGAGCCTTGTATTTAATATCGAATGAGATTTGGGTTTGTCATGAATCGCGTTTTAGGTGACATTGGTTCTTTAACCCAGCTAAAGACAGGATATTGATTTTTGAGAAGATTAAAACTAAGTGGAGTTTTAATGAATCTTTAATTAGATTGAAAGTGAATTGATAATTTGAACTATCAAATCTGAAAAGTGATCGAGAATGGAGTATCACCAGTTTTGCTCCAAAGCGATAGTTAAATCTTTAACTAGATTTGAACGTGAAATGGTAATTAATTTTACCAATAACACCGTGGTGTTAGATTTGGAGTATTACCAGTTTTGCTCCATGGGATGAGTAAGTTGGGATTGGGAAATAAAATAAAATAAATAATTACTTCGGTGTGGTTCGCTAATCCCGACTAGTTTGGAAAACCATAATATGGTTTGAAATGATATCCAAAGGAAGATTAAAGAATAAATTTAGAAGAATTTATCTTTGATAAAATTAATGGGAACCTTTCCCTAAGAATGTGAAAATTTGAATAAAAGAATATTCTACATTGGAATGAGGCGTATGTTGGGTTTGAGTAACATTTGTTTATTATAAACGTGGGTTATTCGAAAAGGCCGGGTTTATACCCATTCTGAATAACCGATTCGACGATAAGTCGAAGATGAAGACGGTGGTTGAAGACCGGAAGTCTTCACATCGTTTGGGTGATTACTGATGATCTTGATTAGGATGTACACCCAAGATGAGGGAATCAATTGGTGATCGTCCAGACGTACCTAGAGATCGATGGATATGCGAGGAAAGTGCCTCCGGTTTCGTTCAGACCCAGAACGAACTAGTAAATGGATTGTGTGTCTGACATTGGATTTTATTCTGTGTTGATTGATCTCTTTTAAATATACATCTATTTGGCGGCGGAGAATCTATTCTCTTGCTTAACGCCCTTCTCTAAGATGTACGAGCTTAGAGGTTGTATATCGATGGACATCAGTCGCATAGAGTGAATTTCCTGTGTGGCACGCCTAAGTGGAAAATGATCAAGGCTTCTGTTGAAAAGCAAAGTCTTGTGGTTGATGATCAAAGCACAACCTGTGTGGCATAGCTTTGTGTATAGCGTGAATTTGCGAGACTCACACATCGGTATGAGTCAAAAAACGAGATAGTGACTGCAAGGAGAGCACGACGTTTCTTTCAAGCTAGTGGTGGTGTCAGTGCTTAAACTGGCTGACATTTATATACTTTTCACCTGTGTGGTTGTTGGAATGTGAGGTGCCTCGGATATAGGTCTGTTACGACCGGTAAACGTGTGCTCAGGAATTTCCAATCCTCAAAAGTAAGAGAGGACCGGCCCTGAAGATCCAAGGATCATAGTGGGGTCCTGAGACATTTGCTAGAGTGTCTCGAATCGGAGAGGAGCTTGCCCCTTGCCTCAACTCATGAAGGGAATCCAATTTTCAATACGTGATATTTCGGTTTTATTTCTAGAACCTAGTATGACGACATAGTGGTATGGGTCATTAATGTCGTCTATGATTGATATTTATGATTGAAATTGTTTTGACACTATACATTTATTATAGTATCAAATAATGTGTTTTTAACGTATCAAGCATGCTTTGGCTATTATAAGTAAAAAAACCCTATCCTCCGTCTTGCGTTGCATTGTGTGATGGGACCTGGGTCTTATAATAGCTTCATTTTTCTTTATTTAGCATTGCGCTGTTTGTTTTATGCACTGGTATTCTTGGGAGGAAACCCGTTTCGTGTTATACGGCGCGGTCCCTTGATTTACTTAACTTTAAAAATAAAAACTAATAATTGTTTTAGTTCTCACACCAGTCACATGACTGACCTGGAGTTTATTGTTTTAACCTAAACTCTGGGTGCCCCTATTTTCCACATGGGCAGCTAGTAGTTTTGGTTTTGCAGATTTATATTCACAGGAACCTGGTTTACAGCCGGAATGATATCCGGAAAGCTCTGTATCCGTATATCTCTTCTAGTTGTGTTTTGTATTATTTCCCTGCGATGTATTTAAATGTAATTTATTGTAATCTCTGATATTTGTCGAATGTATATTTATTCATACTCTGTATATTCTTGTATCTGATGGAATGTTGTAATATACAATAAAATGTTCTTCTGTTTGCGTTCTATTTTGTCGTGTTCTCAAGGTAACCCGGGCTTTCCTCACCGGGGAAGTTACGGGACTTCACAGTTGGTATTAGAGCTTTGATTTACAGAGCTCGAGAACAAGACACATTAGAACCATACGAAATAATTCATCAGATATTGGATTTGTTATATCCAATGAGAGTAACTCGTTTGAGATAGGATCAGTAGTATCCTAGAACGAGTGTGAAGAGTATATTTTTCAAATGAAAACAATATTGTTTTGAAATTTAAATCATTTTATATGTATTTGAATATTTATTTATTTTGAATTTGGACAATCGAGTATATAAAGATTTTGCATATACGCGTCATGAACGTATATTCGAAATTTTTATATACTGGATAGATATAGAATCACATTCTAGTCGCCCGGAGATGATTCTGATAATTGATGCATCGTCATCAGAATTGATGTTCGAGTGACGAAGGTGGGATATCTATATATTTCCATTAGACAGGTGTGAGAACCAAAACTATATAGATTTATTGTTGTGATTTGGCATCAAAAACATGATTTTCTTTATATATATCAAAAGTTATGAATTTGAAATGATAATCAACTAATTGATTGATGGTTGTGTTGTTTGTTTATTTGTTTGAAGTTTTGAACCATTTAGCCTAATTGAACTGAATATTGAACTTTATTGAAAAATGATTACAAATGCATGCATATACATGTACTTACATTGAACAGGTCATAGCAAGGAGGCTAGAGCAGATAATAAAATTGTTTGCCCGACAAATAGGTACATGTTTACCATAATTTAGTGTTTTGTTTGGGTGATGATGATTTTGTGAGCCGATTGGCTAGCCGCTTGCCTTTTTCTTTTTCTTTTTGATTGAAGAAGGCCATGAGAGGCTATATGAAATATCCCGAAGTCCCCGATGCAGGGGAGGTTATGCGAAATTTTCGAAAATTTAGGGTGTTAGCCAAATTTTTGAAAAATTCTTAGAAACTGAAAAGTTGAAGAACTTAAGCCATAAAGAAAATAATGAAAGTTGAGTCGATTAATTAAACAACTTTCGGCTTCATTCCTTTTCGGGGACGAAAAGTTTTAAGTGGGGGAGATCGTAACAACCCGGAAATGCGAGCCAATTTAAAAATTTTATTTTGGCGATTTTAGCGAATTTTGAGTAATTAAAATGAATTATTTTAAATAATATCGATGAGAAATTTATTTAGAATAGAAATAGAAGTATATATTTATTCGAATAGTCATTAGAATATAATTATTTTATTTTAATTATAAAAGGAATTGAAAATGGCGCGGTAGTTCGATAATTCGATTTCAAACTTCAAATGAATGTACCGGGTGCAAAATAAACCAGATTTTAGCAAAACCAAAAATAACAGGATTTAATTGTGAATATCTTTCCAATGAATCCGAAAAATCAAAATTTCATAGCGGGTATCAAAAGATATGTCCAGTTGAAAATTCTGAATAGTCGCTATGGAATTCAGGCCCTTAAAAATGGGAATTTTCCAAACGACCTCGGATTTCGACGAAAACACTTTTGTTGGGTCCTGATGTCAAGTTATTGCTATGTTTCAAATTTCATAATTTTTCGAATCAATATGTGAGCGTGGCAAAGGAAAACGTGTTTGACCAGTTTCAGTGGATTTTAATCGACTGGAAAATGGCCATTTTTCAAATGGTCTCAGAATTCGACGAAACTAGTTTTGTTAGGACCGTATCGTCAATACGAAGCTAGAAAATATTTTTCGGGAATTTTTCTAGTTGGTATGTGGCCCCGGTAAATTGAAATGTGCGTTTAAATTCAATATATAGAGTTATATTTTGATTTTGACGAAAACTGATCGAAACAGTCGAATCAGCCTGTGATACATATCCCATTGTGTTCGGAATGGGGGTAATTAGCTATGGACGACAGTCGGTGGGTTCGATTTTGAATTCGAAATAAAAAGTTGCTTTATGAAATAAATTAAATAAAATAATATATGTATTTTCATTAAAACCCCCAAGTCCTTCCTCCTTCCCCATTGACCAAATCAAATTCATTTCAGAAAAAAAGGGGGGAAAACCCTTCGTCGACGTCGCTCTTCCCCGGCGGATCACCATCGCACACTGCGCCACCCTCCAGCTCACCACCCCGTTCACCGCTCCCTCTCTGTCCTCGCTGCACTCACCTCTCTCCATACGACGCTCGACACCCCACCCCCCGTTAACCCTAACCCGAAACCGCCTGCCCATGCCCTGCCGCGCCGCGCCAAACTTAGGCGCCACCCTCCGCCTCCGATTGACCCCCCCGGCCGACGATGAAGTTCCTCCTTCCTTCGATAATGATTTGTTTTTTTGGGCCAAGGTGAGTTTTGTTTACTTTATTTTATTTAAATCTGATTTTCTATAGGTTGAATTATATGAAATCAGTTTTTTTAAGCTTATATTTAAATCAGTTTTTTTCAAGATCTGATTTTATATAAATTAGTTTTCAATTTATAAGTCATGATTTTTATTCACAAAAAGATGTGATTTTTAAACGAGAAAAGACATGATTTTTAAACGAGTAAAGACGTGATTTTTAACCGTGTAAAGACGATATTTTTAATGTAAGAAAGGTGAGATTTTTATATATTGAATAGCGAAGTAAAAATTCGATTTTTATATATTGAATAGCAAAGTAAAAATTCGATTTTTATATATTGAATAGCGAAGTAAAAATTCGATTTTTATACATTGAATAGCGAAGTAAAAATTCGATTTTTATATATGTAGTGAAAGCGGGCAACGAAAGTGACAGAAGGGCGAGGACGGCGAAGATCTTCTACATAAGAAGAGTCGTGGTGTTTGGTTTAGCGAATCAGTGAGAACTTCTCACTTTTAATTTAATTTTCTAGTTAAAATATATACAAGGATGCAGACGGTGTTTAGTAGCACCTGACTCCCGTCGTCCACAGACCATGGACGACTTGTATGCTTGTTTGTTTGATTTTGATGTGTAGTTAATTGTGTGATGTGATGTGAAATGAAATAAAATATTTATATAGTTAGAATAAAATATTTTATAGTGGAAAATATTTTATAGTTAAAAATAGAATTTTTAACGTGTATATGAAATGAAATAAATTCATATAAACAAATCGAACGATTTGTTTATATACACACATTTGACTGATATTGATTGGGACGATAAATTTTACACATCGCCCAACTGCACAAATAAAATCTGTGTTTGATTGTTTGAAAACCCCACACGGGTATTGGGATGATATATGACATACACTAATCCCAATAATTAGTTGTATGTCGATCGATTGATTGACAGACTGTTATAAGCGTTGAATATTTATATTTGATGCTTATACAGTGTAGAATGCACTTTGGATGATGGTTGATTATTTGTCATTGTGGATATATACATGCGTTGTATGGAAATCCATAGAAATAAAATACATGGTAATTGATTGGGCCTCATTCCAGTTTTGAATAGAAATATTTGAAAAAGAAATATTTGAAATAGAATATTTGAAAATAGAAGTATTTGAAAAAGAAATATTTGAATAGAATATTTGAAAATAGAAATATATGAAGCCGCGTTGATTAGATTGACGCCATTTTGACGCAAAAGATATTTATATCAATTATATTCGTTTTTTATAATAAATATTGAAAAGTGATTTCAAAATCGAATATTTTGAAAATGAATTCGAATCGAATTGAAATTGAATGGAAATCAGTTTGAAATGAATTCGAATTGAAATGGAATAGAATTGGATTCGAATTGAAAATGAATTCGAATTGAAATTGAATAGAAATGAATTCGAATTGAAATTGAATTCGAATTGAAATTGAATAAAAATGAATTCGAATTGAAATTGAATAGAAATGAATTCGAATTGAAATTGAATTGAATTGAAAACAAACTGAAATTGAATTAGAAATCAATTTGAATTGAAATGAATTTGAAACGAATTTATATTGAAAAATTCAATCTTGATTTGAATTTGAAAATGAAGTTGAAATCGTTTCAAAAACGAATTTAAAACGATTTATAAAATACGTTTTAAAAGGAAATCGACGAAATATATATATATATATATATATTATATATATAATGGCCTAAATAGAACGCGCCGCGCTGCGTTAGTTCGTGAATTTCGACCGTTGACTTCGAATGGATTTTACGGGAGATCCGACCGTCGGATTCTCCTAAAACCGGAACTGTTGGGTTCGTATCGAAAAAAGCTTTCTAACGAGTATTAAAATTTGAAATCTAACGGTTGAATTTGGAATTATGTCCAAATCAAATTGGGAAAAGGTCGCTGTAAGTGCAGTTCGATGGTCGTTGATAGAAATTAACTGTACGGGCCTTGATAAATTATTAAAAAAATCAATAATTAGTGTAAAATCATAAGAAATGATTTGAAAAGAACTGGGATGAAAAACTCCATATTTGAAAAGATAAAAATAGTTTTTTGTCGAAATGAACTAGTTTGAACTAGAATTAAAATCAATTTATTTTTGAAATAAATAAATTGAATTTGAATTGGTTTTGAAAATAACCTGAATTTCCAATAAATATATAAGTGGAAGTGGATTTGAATCGAAATTGTCTTTCTAATATTTCGATGTTGGATTCCGTGATTATACAGATATTGTTATGGGAATTTGAAAGATATATTTATATCGTTATTTCCAATACGATATTTGTTGGTTTCAGAATTTGATATTGAATATAAGCCGACATATTTTCTATTCAGAGCCTTGTATTTAATATCGAATGAGATTTGGGTTTGTCATGAATCGCGTTTTAGGTGACATTGGTTCTTTAACCCAGCTAAAGACAGGATATTGATTTTTGAGAAGATTAAAACTAAGTGGAGTTTTAATGAATCTTTAATTAGATTGAAAGTGAATTGATAATTTGAACTATCAAATCTAAAAAGTGATCGAGAATGGAGTATCACCAGTTTTGCTCCAAAGCGATAGTTAAATCTTTAACTAGATTTGAACGTGAAATGGTAATTAATTTTACCAATAACACCGTGGTGTTAGATTTGGAGTATTACCAGTTTTGCTCCATGGGATGAGTAAGTTGGGATTGGGAAATAAAATAAAATAAATAATTACTTCGGTGTGGTTCGCTAATCCCGACTAGTTTGGAAAACCATAATATGGTTTGAAATGATATCCAAAGGAAGATTAAAGAATAAATTTAGAAGAATTTATCTTTGATAAAATTAATGGGAACCTTTCCCTAAGAATGTGAAAATTTGAATAAAAGAATATTCTATATTGGAATGAGGCGTATGTTGGGTTTGAGTAACATTTGTTTATTATAAACGTGGGTTATTCGAAAAGGCCGGGTTTATACCCATTCTGAATAACTGATTCGACGATAAGTCGAAGATGAAGACGGTGGTTGAAGACCGGAAGTCTTCACATCGTTTGGGTGATTACTGATGATCTTGATTAGGATGTACACCCAAGATGAGGGAATCAATTGGTGATCGTCCAGACGTACCTAGAGATCGATGGATATGCGAGGAAAGTGCCTCCGGTTTCGTTCAGACCCAGAACGAACTAGTAAATGGATTGTGTGTCTGACATTGGATTTTATTCTGTGTTGATTGATCTCTTTTAAATATACATCTATTTGGCGGCGGAGAATCTATTCTCTTGCTTAACGCCCTTCTCTAAGATGTACGAGCTTAGAGGTTGTATATCGATGGACATCAGTCGCATAGAGTGAATTTCCTGTGTGGCACGCCTAAGTGGAAAATGATCAAGGCTTCTGTTGAAAAGCAAAGTCTTGTGGTTGATGATCAAAGCACAGCCTGTGTGGCATAGCTTTGTGTATAGCGTGAATTCGCGAGACTCACACCTCGGTATGAGTCAAAAAACGAGATAGTGACTGCAGGGAGAGCACGACGTTTCTTTCAAGCTAGTGGTGGTGTCAGTGCTTAAACTGGCTGACATTTATATACTTTTCACCTGTGTGGTTGTTGGAATGTGAGGTGCCTCGGATATAGGTCTGTTAGGACCGGGAAACGTGTGCTCAGGAATTTCCAATCCTCAAAAGTAAGAGAGGACCGGCCCTGAAGATCCAAGGATCATAGTGGGGTCCTGAGACATTTGCTAGAGTGTCTCGAATCGGAGAGGAGCTTGCCCCTTGCCTCAACTCATGAAGGGAATCCAATTTTCAATACGTGATATTTCGGTTTTATTTGTAGAACCTAGTATGACGACATAGTGGTATGGGTCATTAATGCCGTCTATGATTGATATTTATGATTGAAATTGTTTTGACACTATACATTTATTATAGTATCAAATAATGTGTTTTTAACGTATCAAGCATGCTTTGGCTATTATAAGGTAAAAACCCTATCCTCCGTCTTGCGTTGCATTGTGTGATGGGACCTAGGTCTTATAATAGCTTCATTTTTCTTTATTTAGCATTGCGCTGTTTGTTTTATGCACTGGTATTCTTGGGAGGAAACCCGTTTCGTGTTATACGGCGCGGTCCCTTGATTTACTTAACTTTAAAAATAAAAACTAATAACTGTTTTAGTTCTCACACCAGTCACATGACTGACCTGGAGTTTATTGTTTTAACCTAAACTCTGGGTGCCCCTATTTTCCACATGGGCAGCTAGTAGTTTTGGTTTTGCAGATTTATATTCACAGGAACCTGGTTTACAGCCGGAATGATATCCGGAAAGCTCTGTATCCGTATATCTCTTCTAGTTGTGTTTTGTATTATTTCCCTGCGATGTATTTAAATGTAATTTATTGTAATCTCTGATATTTGTCGAATGTATATTTATTCATACTCTGTATATTCTTGTATCTGATGGAATGTTGTAATATACAATAAAATGTTCTTCTGTTTGCGTTCTATTTTGTCGTGTTCTCAAGGTAACCCGGGCTTTCCTCACCGGGGAAGTTACGGGACTTCACAGTTGGTATTAGAGCTTTGATTTACAGAGCTCGAGAACAAGACACATTAGAACCATACGAAATAATTCATCAGATATTGGATTTGTTATATCCAATGAGAGTAACTCGTTAGAGATAGGATCAGTAGTATCCTAGAACGAGTGTGAAGAGTATATTTTTCAAATGAAAACAATATTGTTTTGAAATTTAAATCATTTTATATGTATTTGAATATTTATTTATTTTGAATTTGGACAATCGAGTATATAAAGATTTTGCATATACGCGTCATGAACGTATATTCGAAATTTTTATATACTGGATAGATATAGAATCACATTCTAGTCGCCCGGAGATGATTCTGATAATTGATGCATCGTCATCAGAATTGATGTTCGAGTGACGAAGGTGGGATATCTATATATTTCTATTAGACTGGTGTGAGAACCAAAACTATATAGATTTATTGTTGTGATTTGGCATCAAAAACATGATTTTCTTTATATATATCAAAAGTTATGAATTTGAAATGATAATCAACTAATTGATTGATGGTTGTGTTGTTTGTTTATTTGTTTGAAGTTTTGAACCATTTAGCCTAATTGAACTGAATATTGAACTTTATTGAATAATGATTACAAATGCATGCATATACATGTACTTACATTGAACAGGTCATAGCAAGGAGGCTAGAGCAGAGAATAAAATTGTTTGCCCGACAAATAGGTACATGTTTACCATAATTTAGTGTTTTGTTTGGGTGATGATGATTTTGTGAGCCGATTGGCTAGCCGCTTGCCTTTTTCTTTTTCTTTTTGATTGAAGAAGGCCATGAGAGGCTATATGAAATATCCCGAAGTCCCCGATGCAGGGGAGGTTATGGCGAAATTTTCGAAAATTTAGGGTATTAGCCAAATTTTTGAAAAATTCTTAGAAACTGAAAAGTTGAAGAACTTAAGCCATAAAGAAAATAATGAAAGTTGAGTCGATTAATTAAACAACTTTCGGCTTCATTCCTTTTCGGGGACGAAAAGTTTTAAGTGGGGGAGATCGTAACAACCCGGAAATGCGAGCCAATTTAAAAATTTTATTTTGGCGATTTTAGCGAATTTTGAGTAATTAAAATGAATTATTTTAAATAATATCGATGAGAAATTTGTTTAGAATAGAAATAGAAGTATATATTTATTCGAATCGTCATTAGAATATAATTATTTTATTTTAATTATAAAAGGAATTGAAAATGGCGCGGTAGTTCGATAATTCGATTTCAAACTTCAAATGAATGTACCGGGTGCAAAATAAACCAGATTTTAGCAAAACCAAAAATAACAGGATTTAATTGTGAATATCTTTCCAACGAATCCGAAAAATCAAAATTTCATAGCGGGTATCAAAAGATATGTCCAGTTGAAAATTCTGAATAGTCGCTATGGAATTCAGACCCTTAAAAATGGGAATTTTCCAAACGACCTCGGATTTCGACGAAACCGCTTTTGTTGGGTCCTGATGTCAAGTTATTGCTATGTTTCAAATTTCATAATTTTTCGAATCAATATGTGAGCGTGGCAAAGGAAAACGTGTTTGACCAGTTTCAGTGGATTTTAATCGACTGGAAAATGGCCATTTTTCAAATGGTCTCAGAATTCGACGAAACTAGTTTTGTTAGGACCGTATCGTCAATACGAAGCTAGAAAATATTTTTCGGGAATTTTTCTAGTTGGTATGTGGCCCCGGTAAATTGAAATGTGCATTTAAATTCAATATATAGAGTTATATTTTGATTTTGACGAAAACTGATCGAAACTGTCGAATCAGCCTGTGATACATATCCCATTGTGTTCGGAATGGGGGTAATTAGCTATGGACGACAGTCGGTGGGTTCGATTTTGAATTCGAAATAAAAAGTTGCTTTATGAAATAAATTAAATAAAATAATATATGTATTTTCATTAAAACCCCCAAGTCCTTCCTCCTTCCCCATTGACCAAATCAAATTCATTTCAGAAAAAAAGGGGGGAAAACCCTTCGTCGACGTCGCTCTTCCCCGGCGGATCACCATCGCACACTACGCCACCCTCCAGCTCGCCACCCCGTTCACCGCTCCCTCTTTGTCCTCGCTGCACTCACCTCTCTCCATACGACGCTCGACACCCCACCCCCCGTTAACCCCAACCCGAAACCGCCTGCCCATGCCCTGCCGCGCCGCGCCAAACTTAGGCGCCACCCTCCGCCTCCGATTGACCCCCCCGGCCGACGATGAAGTTCCTCCTTCCTTCGATAATGATTTGTTTTTTTGGGCCAAGGTGAGTTTTGTTTACTTTATTTTATTTAAATCCGATTTTCTATAGGTTGAATTATATGAAATCAGTTTTTTTAAGCTTATATTTAAATCAGTTTTTTTCAAGATCTGATTTTATATAAATTAGTTTTCAATTTATAAGTCATGATTTTTATTCACAAAAAGACGTGATTTTTAAACGAGAAAAGACATGATTTTTAAACGAGTAAAGACGTGATTTTTAACCGTGTAAAGACGATATTTTTAATGTAAGAAAGGTGAGATTTTTATATATTGAATAGCGAAGTAAAAATTCGATTTTTATATATTGAATAGCAAAGTAAAAATTCGATTTTTATATATTGAATAGCGAAGTAAAAATTCGATTTTTATATATTGAATAGCGAAGTAAAAATTCGATTTTTATATATGTAGTGAAAGCGGGCAACGAAAGTGACAGAAGGGCGAGAACGGCGAAGATCTTCTACATAAGAAGAGTTGTGGTGTTTGGTTTAGCGAATCAGTGAGAACTTCTCACTTTTAATTTAATTTTCTAGTTAAAATATATACAAGGATGCAGACGGTGTTTAGTAGCACCCGACTCTCGTCGTCCACAGACCATGGACGACTTGTATGCTTGTTTGTTTGATTTTGATGTGTAGTTGATTGTGTGATGTGATGTGAAATGAAATAAAATATTTATATAGTTAAAATAAAATATTTTATAGTGGAAAATATTTTATAGTTAAAAATAGAATTTTTAACGTGTATATGAAATGAAATAAATTCATATAAACAAATCGAACGATTTGTTTATATACACACATTTGACTGATATTGATTGGGACGATAAATTTTACACATCGCCCAACTGCACAAATAAAATCTGTGTTTGATTGTTTGAAAACCCCACACGGGTATTGGGATGATATATGACATACACTAATCCCAATAATTAGTTGTATGTCGATCGATTGATTGACAGACTGTTATAAGCGTTGAATATTTATATTTGATGCTTATACAGTGTAGAATGCACTTTGGATGATGGTTGATTATTTGTCATTGTGGATATATACATGCATTGTATGGAAATCCATAGAAATAAAATACATGGTAATTGATTGGGCCTCATTCTAGTTTTGAATAGAAATATTTGAAAAAGAAATATTTGAAATAGAATATTTGAAAATAGAAGTATTTGAAAAAGAAATATTTGAATAGAATATTTGAAAATAGAAATATATGAAGCCGCGTTGATTAGATTGACGCCATTTTGACGCAAAAGATATTTATATCGATTATATTCGTTTTTTATAATAAATATTGAAAAGTGATTTCAAAATCGAATATTTTGAAAATGAATTCGAATCGAATTGAAATTGAATGGAAATCAGTTTGAAATGAATTCGAATTGAAATGGAATAGAATTGGATTCGAATTGAAATTGAATAGAAATGAATTCCAATTGAAATTGAATAGAAATGAATTCGAATTGAAATTGAATTGAATTGATAATGAACTAAAATTGAATTAGAAATCAATTTGAATTAAAATCAATTTGAAACGAATTTAAAACGAATTTATATTGAAAAATTCAATCTTGATCTGAATTTGAAAATGAAGTTGAAATCATTTCGAAAATGAATTTAAAACGATTTATAAAATACGTTTTAAAAGGAAATCAACGAAATATATATATATATATATATATATATATATATATATATATATATATATATAATGGCCTGAATAGAACGCGCCGCGCTGCGTTAGTTCGTGAATTTCGACCATTGACTTCGAATGGACATTACGGGAGATCTGACTGTCGGATTCTCCTGAAACTAGAACCATAGGGTTCGTATCGAAAAGAGCTTTCTAACGAATATTAGAAATTTGAAATCTAACGGTTGGATTAGGAATTATGTCCAAATCAAATTGGGAAAAGGTCGCTGTAAGTGCAGTTTGATGGTCGTTGATGGAAATCGACTGTATGGGTCTTGATTAAATTATTAAAAATATCAATAATTAGTGTAAAATCATAAGAAATGATTTGAAAAGAACTGGGATGAAAAACTCCATATTTGAAAAGATAAAAATTGATTTTTGTCGAAATGAACTAGTTTTGAACTAGAATTAAAATCAATTTATTTTTGAAATAAATAAATTGAATTTGAATTGGTTTTGAAAATAACCAGAATTTCCAATATATATAATGTGGAAGTGGATTTGAATCGAAATTGTCTTTGGAATATTTCGATGTTGGATTCCGTGATTATACAGATATTGTTATGGGAATTTGAAAGATATATTTATATCGTTATTTCCAATACGGTATTCGTTGGTTTCAAAATTTGATATTGAATATAAGCCGACATATTTTCTATTCAGAGCCTTGTATTTAATATCAAATGAGATTTGGGTTTGTCATGAATCGTGTTTTAGGTGACATTGATTCTTTAACCCAGTTAAAGACAGGATATTGATTTTTGAGAAGATTAAAACTAAGTGGAGTTTCAATGAATCTTTAATTAGATTGAAAGTGAAACGACCCGAACTTCCCCGTGAAGGAAAGCACAGATAGAATTGAGGACAAGACCAATCAGAACGCAGACGGAAGAACATTTCATTGTTATTACAACAATTCCATCAGATACAAGAATATACAGAGTATAAATGAATAAATTACATTCAACAAATATCAGAGATTTACATTACATTTAAATACATCGCAGCGGAAAATAATACAAAAGCACAACTAGAAGTAATGCATGGATACAGAGCTTTCCGAGCATCGTTCCAGCTGTAAATCAGGATCCTGTGAATATAAATCTGCAAAACCAAAACTACTAGGTGCCCATGTGGAAAATAGGGGCACCCAGAGTTTAGGTTAAAACAATAAACTCTAGGTCAGTCATGTGACTGGTGTGAGAACTAAAACAGTTATTCATCTTTATTTTATAGTTCGGTAAATCAAGGGACCACGCCATATGACACGGAACGGGTTTCCTCCCAAGAATACCAGTGCATAAAACAAACAGCGCAATGCTAAATAAAGAAAAATGAAGTTGTTATAAGACCCAGGTCCCATCACACAATGCAACACAAGCCGGCGGATAGGGTTTTTACCTTATAACAGCCAAAGCATGCTTGATACGTTAAAAAACACATTATTTGATACTATTATAGGTGTATAGTGTCAAAACAATTTTCAATCATAAATATCAATCATAGGCAGCATGGGTACCATCTATCATGTCGCCATACTAGGCTCTACAAATAAAACCGCAATATCACGTATTGGAAATTGGATTTCCGTCATGAGCCGAGGCAAGGGGCAAGCTCCTCTCCGATTCGAGACACTCTAGCAAATGTCTCAGGACCCCACTATGATCCTAGGATCTTCAGGGCTGGTCCTCTCTTACTTTTGAGGATTGGCAATTCCTGAACACACGTTTCCCGGTCCTTACAGACCTATATTCGAGGTGCCTCGTTTCCAACAACCACACAGGTGAAAAGTATATAAATGTCAGGGATGGCAGGTCACTGACACCACCTTAGCTAGAAAGAAACGTCGTGCTCTCCCTGCAGTCACTATCCCGTTTTTGACTCGTACTGAGGTGTGAGGCTCGCGAATTCACGCTATACACAAAGCTAGGCCACACAGGCCGTGCTTTGATCATCAACCACAAGACTTTGCTTTTCAACAGAAGCCTTGATCAATTTCCACTTATGTGTGCCACACTGGAAATTCACTCCACGCTACTGATGTCCATCGATATACAACCTCTGAGCTCGTACGTCTCAGAGAAGGGCGTTAAGCAAGAGAATAAATTCTCTACCGCCAAACAGATGTATATTTAATAGAGATCAATCAACACAGAATAAAATCCAATGTCAGACACTCAATCCATTTACAAGTTCGCTCTGGGTCAGAACGAAACCGGAGGCACTTTCCTCGCATATCCATCCATCTCCAAGTACGTCTGGACGATCGCCAAATGTTTCCCTCATCTTGGGTGTACAGCCCAATCGAGATCATCAGTAATCACCCAAACGATGTGGAGAATTCCGGTCTTCAACCACCGTCTTCATCTTCGACATCTCGTCGAATCGGTTATTCAGAATGGGTATAAACCCGGCCTTCCTGAATAACCCACGTATAGGATAAACAAATGTTACACAAACACAACAAACGCCTCATTCCAATTCAGAATATTCTTTTATTCACAAAATCACATTCTTAGGGAAAGGTTCCCATTAATTTTATCCAAGATAAATTCATCTAAATTTATTCTTTAATCTTCCTTTGGATATCATTTCAAACTAGTCGGGATTAGCGAACCACACCGAAGTAATTATTTGTTTTATTTCCCAATCCCAACCTATTCATCCCATGGAGCAAAACTGGTAATACTCCATATCTAACACCACGGTGTTATCAGTAAAATCAATTACCATTCTACGTTCAAATCTAATTAAAGATTTAACTATCGCTTTGGAGCAAAACTGGTGGTACTCCATTCTCGATCACCTTTCAGATTTGATAATTTAAATTATCAATTCACATTTCAATCTAATTAAAGATTCATTAAAACTCCACTTAGTTTTAATCTTTTCAAAAATAAATATCCTGCTTTTAACTGGGTTAAAGAACCAATGTCATCTAAAACACGGTTCACGATAAACCCAAAATCACACTCTATTGTTAATCAGGTTAAAGAACAGGTGTTGTTCAAAATACCGCTCAGGATAAACCCAAAAACCAATTCAAATTCAATTCCAATTAAATATTATTTAATTGATACACTTCATTAAATCTAAATAGAAAGATTTAATCTTTTTCTCTATTGGGCTTAAGAACAGTGTTAATGAAGACACCATTCACGACAAACCCAAATAACGTTTGATATTAAATACAAGGCTCTGAATAGAAAATATACCGGCTTATATTCAATATCAAATCCTGAAACCAACAAATATCGTATTGAAAATAACTATATAAAATATCTTTCAAATTCCCATAACCATATCTGTATAATCCCGGAATCCAATATCGAAACATTCCGAAGATAATTTCGATTCAACTCCAGTCCAATTCACGCATTGGGAATATTGATTATTTTCAAAATCACTTTCAAATTCAATTTATTTATTTCAAAAATAAATTGATTTTAATTCTAGTTCAAAACTAGTTCATTTCAATAAAAATGTATTTCTATCCTTTCAAATGTGGAATTTTTATCCCAGTTCTTTCCAATTCATATATTATGATTTTGCACAAATTATCAATATTTTTAATAATTTTATCAAGGCCCGTACAGTCGATTTCCATCAACGGCCATCGAACTGCACTTACAGCAACCTTTTCCAAATTTGATTTGGACATAATTCCAAATTCAACCGTTAGATTTTAAATTCCAAATATTCGTTGGAAAGCTCTTTTCGATATGAACCCAACGGTTCCGGTTTTAGGAGAATCCGACGGTCGGATCTCCCGCAACGTCAAATCGAAGTCAATGGTCGAAATTCACGAACTGCTGCGGCGCGGCGCGTTCTATTCAGGCCATTATATATAATATATATATATATATATATATATATATATTTCATCGATTTCCTTTTAAAATGTATTTTATAAATCGTTTTAAATTCGTTTTCAAAACCATTTCAACTCTATATTCAATTTCAAATCAAAATTGAATATTTCATATCAGTACTATATAAATGATAATATTTTCAAAACGTTATATTTTGAAATCACTTCTTTTCTATATTCATTATAAAAACGAATATAATCGATATAAATATCGTTCACGTCAAAATAGCGCAACTCTAATCAACACGGCTTTATATATTTCAATAAATCCGTTATTCTATTCAACAAATGAATATTTATTCTATTCAACACATGATTCTATATTTCTTTCAATACACGACCAATCTCAACAAATGAGTACTGTCAACACATCACTATTTTTGTTATGTAAAATATTTTATAAAATTATGGTATCTATCGTTTGATTTTTAAATCAGACTCCACCGTGAAGTAGTTTCTAATTTAATATGATGAAGATGTAAATTTTATTGTTAAAATATTTTACTCAACACATGAATAGTTTCAACACATGAATATCGTCAACACATGACAATTTTTGTATTCAACGCATGAATTTTCTTTTATAATATTCATTATTTTCCCGATTGGAATGAGGCCCAATCAATCACCATATAATGTTATTTATATGGATTCCATACAACACATGTATATAATAGCAATGATAAACAATCAACCATCATCCAAGGTGCACCACACAACTGCATAAGCATCAAATATAAATAATTAATGCTTACACAGCCTGTCGACCAATCGATCGACATACAATTAAATAATTGGGATTAGTGTACGCCAAATTTCATCCCAACACCCGTGTGGGGTTTCAAATCAACAAACACAGATTTTTATTTGTGCAGTTGGGCGATGTGTAAAATTTATCGTACCAATCAATTTCAGTCAAATCAGTGTATATAAACAAATCGGCCGATTTGTTTATAATTATTTATTTATTCACATTCACGTTAAAAATTATATTTTTAATGATAAATATTTTTAACTATATAAATATTTTATTTCCTTTCAACACAAGAATATTTTATTATTCAATCATTCCACAACACAATCAATTTTCACAACACATCAATCAAACAAACAAGCCGTCCATGGTCTGTGGACGACGGGTGTCGGGTGCTGCTAAGCACCGTCTGCATCCTAATATATATATAACTAGAAAAAGAAATTTAGAGTGAGAAGTTCTCGCCAAAGCTATCCCAACTCCACGACTCTTCTTATGTAGGGAATCATCGCCGTTCACGCCTTTTGTCACTTTCGTTGCCCGTAGCCACTACATATATAAAAATCACATTTTTATATTGTCGCTATGTATATAAAAATTATATTTTTATAATTACTCCATATGGATAAAAATTCTATTTTTACATCGCTACTATATATATTAAAATTCTATTTTTACATCGGTACTTTTATTTTCGACCTCAAAACGAGGCCCACCACCTGTCGTCCATAGCTAATTACCCCCATTCTGAACACAATGGGATATGTATCGTAAGCTGATTCGGCTGTTACAATCAGTTTTCATTTAAATCAAAGTATAATTATTTGTATATCCAATTTAAACATACATTTCAAATTACGAGGCCACATACAGTCTCTAAAAATTGCAGAAAAATATTTTCTAGCTTCGTATTGACGATACGGTCCTAACAAAACTAGTTTCGTCGAATTCTGAGACCGTTGGAAAAATGGCCATTTTCCAGTCGATTAAAATCAACTGAAACTGGTCAAACGCGCTTTCCTTTGCCACGCTCACATATTGATTCAAAAAATTATGAAAATTGGAATCTATTAATAACTTGACATCACGGACCCAACAAAAGTGGTTTCGTCGAAATCCGAGGTCGTTTGCAAAATTCCCATTTTTAAGGGCCTGAATTCCATAGCGACTATTCAGAATTTTCAACTGGACATAACTTTTTATCCCCGCTATGAAATTTCGATTATTCGGATTTGTTGGAAAGATATACTCAATTAGATTCAAATATTTTTGGTTTCACTAAAATCCGGTTTGTTTTGCACCCGGTACATTCATTTGAAGTTTGAAATCGAATTATCGAACTACCGCGCCATTTTCAATTCCTTTTATAATTATATATAATTATTTATATTCTAACTACGACATATATAATATATACGTTCGAATTATATTCAAAATAAATTTTCTTCGATATTATTTAAAATAATTCATTTTAAATATTCAAAATTCATTAAAATTGCCAAAATAAAAATTTTAAACTGCCTCGTATTTCCGGGTTGTTACAATCTCCCCCACTTAAAACTTTTCATCCCCGAAAAGGAACAAAGCCGAAAGTTGTTTTACAAACCAACTCAACTTCCCCTGTTTTGACTACGGCTTTAGTTCTTCAACTTTTCATTTTTTAAGAACTTTTCTAAATTTTCAAAAATTTGGCTAACACCCTAAATTTCCGAAAAATTTCGCCATAACCTTCCCTGCACCGGGAGCACCGGGAAAATCCCGAAATTGCCATACAGGCCTTCTGATCTCAAAAAGAAAAAGAAAAAGCCAAGCGGCTAGCCAATAGGCTCATAAAATCATCATCACCCAAACAAAAGTAAATTATGATAAACATATACCTATTTGTCGGGCAAACAATTTTATTCTTCTGCTCTAGCCTCCTTGCTTTGACCTATTCAATGTAAGTACATGTATATGCAAGCAAATGCGATTAATTTCAATACAATTCAATATTCGATTCTATTAGGCTAAATGGTTCAAAATTACCAAACAAATAAACAAACAACACAAACATCAATCAATTAGTGAATTAGAGTTTCAAATTCATAATTTTGATACATATATACAGAAAATCATGTTTTTGATGCCAATTCACAATAAATAATCCTATATAAGTTTTGGTTCTCACACCAGTCTAATGGAAACATATAGATATCACACCTTCGTAACACGAACATAAATATTGATAATGCGGCCGCATTACCAGAATTATCTCCGGGCGACTAGAGTGTGATTCTATATCTATCCGGTATATTAAAACTTCGAATATACGTTCATGACGCGTATACGCGAAATCTTTATATACTCGATTGTCCAAATTCAAAATAAATAAATAATCAAATACGTATAAAACGAATTAAATTTCAAAACAAAATTGTTTTCATTTGAAAAATATACTCTTCACACTCGTTCTAGGATACTACTGATCCCATCTCTAAGGAGTCATTCTAATTGGATGTTACTTATCCAATATCTGATGAATTCTTTCGTACGGTTCTAATGTGTCTTGTTCTCGAGCTCTGTAAACCAAAGTTCTAATACCAGCTGAAACGACCCGAACTTCCCCGTGAAGGAAAGCACGGATAGAATTGAGGACAAGACCAATCAAAACGCAGATGGAAGAACATTTCATTGTTATTACAACAATTCCATCAGATACAAGAATATACAAAGTATAAATGAATAAATTACGATCAACAAATATCAGAGATTTACATTACATTTAAATACATCGCAGCGGAAAATAATACAAAAGCACAACTAGAAGAAATGCACGGATACAGAGCTTTTCGAGCATCGTTCCAGCTGTAAATCAGGTTCCTGTGAATATAAATCTGCAAAACCAAAACTACTAGCTGCCCGTGTGGCAAATAGGGGCACCCAGAGTTTAGGTTAAAACAATAAACTCCAGGTCAGTCATGTGACAGGTGTGAGAACTAAAACAGTTATTCATCTTTATTTTATAGTTCGGTAAATCAAGGGACCACGCCATATGACACGGAACGGGTTTCCTCCCAAGAATACCAGTGCATAAAACAAACAGCGCAATGCTAAATAAAGAAAAATGAAGCTGCTATAAGACCCAGGTCCCATCACACAATGCAACGCAAGCCGGAGGATAGGGTTTTTACCTTATAACAGCCAAAGCATGCTTGATACGTTAAAAAACACATTATTTGATACTATTAAAGGTGTATAGTGTCAAAACAATTTTCAGTCATAAATATCAATCATAGGTGGCATGGGTACCATCTATCATGTCGCCATACTAGGCTCTACAAATAAAACCGCAATATCACGTATTGGAAATTGGTTTTCCGTCATGAGCCGAGGCAAGGGGCAAGCTCCTCTCCGATTCGAGACACTCTAGCAAATGTCTCAGGACACCACTATGATCCTTGGATCTTCAGGGACGGTCCTCTCTTACTTTTGAGGATTGACAATTCCTGAACACACATTTCCCGGTCCTTACAGACCTATATCCGAGGCGCGTCGTATCCAACAACCACACAGGTGAAAAGTATATAAATGTCAGGGCTGGTAGGTCACTGACACCACCTTAGCTAGAAAGAAACGTCGTGCTCTCCCTGCAGTCACTATCCCGTTTTTGACTCATACCGAGGTGTGAGGCACGCGAATTCACGCTATACACAAAGCTACGCCACACATGCCGTGCTTTGATCATCAACCACAAGACTTTGCTTTTCAACAGAAGCCTTGATCAATTGCCACTTACGCGTGCCACACTGGCAATTCACTCCATGCGACCGATGTCCATCGATATACAACCTCTGAGCTCGTACGTCTCAGAGAAGGGCGTTAAGCAAGAGAATAAATTCTCTGCCGCCAAACAGATGTATATTTAATAGAGATCAATCAACACAGAATAAAATCCAATGTCAAACACACAATCCATTTACAAGTTCACTCTGGGTCTGAACGAAACCGGAGGCACTTTCCTCGCATATCCATCCATCTCCAGGTACGTCTGGACGATCACCAACTGTTTCCCACATCTTCGGTGTACAACACAATCGAGATCATCAGTAATCACCCAAACGATGTGGAGACTTCCGGTCTTCAACCACCATCTTCATCTTCGACATCTCGTCGAATCGGTTATTCAGAATGGGTATAAACCCGGCCTTTCTGAATAACCCAAGTATAGGATAAACAAATGTTACATAAACACAACAAACGCCTCATTCCAATTCAGAATATTCTTTTATTCAAAAAAATCGCATTCTTAGGGAAAGGTTCCCATTAATTTTATCCAAGATAAATTCTTCGAAATTTATTCCTTAATCTTCCTTTGGATATCATTTCAAACTAGTCGGGATTAGCGAACCACACCAAAGTAATTATTTGTTTTATTTCCCAATCCCAACCTATTCATCCCATGGAGCAAAACTGGTAATACTCCATATCTAACACCACGGTGTTATCAGTAAAATTAATTACCATTTTATGTTCAAATCAAATTAAAGATTTAACTATCGCTTTGGAGCAAAACTGGTGGTACTCCATTCTCGATCACCTTTCAGATTTGATAATTTAAATTATCAATTCACATTTCAGTCTAATTAAAGATTCATTAAAACTCCACTTAGTTTTAATCTTTTCAAAAATAAATATCTTGCCTTTAACTGGGTTAAAGAACCAATGTCATCTAAAACACGGTTCACGATAAACCCAATATCACAATCTATTGTTAATCGGGTTAAAGAACGGGTGTTGTTCAAAACACCGCTCACGATAACCCAAAAACCAATTCAAATTCAATTCCAATTAAATATTATTTAATTGGTACACTTCATTAATTCTAAATAGAAAGATTTAATCTTTTTCTCTATTGGGCTTAAGAACAGTGTTAATGAAGACACCATTCACGACAAACCCAAATCACGTTTGATATTAAATACAAGGCTCTGAGTAGAAAATATACCGGCTTATATTCAATATCAAATCCTGAAACCAACAAATATCGTATTGGAAATAACGATATAAAATATCTTTCAAATTCCCATAATCATATCTGTATAATCCCGGAATCCAATATCAAAACATTCCGAAGATAATTTCGATTCAACTCCAGTCCAATTCACGTATTGGGAATATTGATTATTTTTAAAATCACTTTCAAATTCAATTTATTTATTTAAAAAATAAATTGATTTTAATTCTAGTTCAAAACTAGTTCATTTCGATAAAATATATTTCTATCCTTTTTTCATCCCAGTTCTTTCCAATTCATATATTATGATTTTACACAAATTATCAATATTTTTAATAATTTTATCAAGGCCCGTACAGTCGATTTCCGTTAACGGCCATCGAACTGCACTTACAGCGACCTTTTCCAAATTTGATTTGGACATAATTCCATATCCAGCCTTTAGATTTCAAATTTCAAATATTCATTGGAATGCTCTTTTCGTTACGAACCCAACGGTTCTGGTTTTAGGAGTATCCGACGGTCGGATCTCCCGCAACGTCAATTCGAAGTCAATGGTCGAAATTCACGAACTGCCGCGGCGCGTTCTATTCAGGCCATTATATATATATAATATATATATATTATATATATTTCGTCGATTTCCTTTTAAAACGTATTTTATAAATCGTTTTCAAAACGATTTCAACTCTATATTCAATTTCAAATCAAAATTGAATATTTCATATCAGTACTATATAAATGATAATATTTTCAAAACGTTATATTTTGAAATCACTTCTTTTCTATATTCATTATAAAAACGAATATAATCGATATAAATATCGTTCACGTCAAAATAGCGCAACTCTAATCAACACGGCTTTATATATTTCAATAAATCCGTTATTCTATTAAACAAATGAATATTTATTCTATTCAACACATTATTCTATATTTCTTTCGACACGCGACCAATCTCAACACATGAGTACTGTCAACACATCACTATTTTTGTTATGTAAAATATTTTATAAAATTATGGTATCTATCGTTTGATTTTTAAATCAGACTCCACCGTGAAGTAGTTTCTAATTTAATATGATGAAGATGTAAATTTTATTGTTAAAATATTTTACTCAACACATGAATAGTTTCAACACATGAATATCGTCAACACATGACAATTTTTGTATTCAACACATGAATTTTCTTTTATAATATTCATTATTTTCCCGATTGGAATGAGGCCCAATCAATCACCATATAATGTTAATTATATGGATTCCATACAACACATGTATATAATAGCAATGATAAACAATCAACCATCATCCAAGGTGCACCACACAACTGCATAAGCATCAAATATAAATAATTAATGCTTACACAGCCTGTCGACCAATCGATCGACATACAATTAAATAATTGGGATTAGTGTATGCCAAATTTCATCCCAACACCCGTGTGGGGTTTCAAATCAACAAACACAGATTTTTATTTGTGCAGTTGGGCGATGTGTAAAATTTATCGTCCCAATCAATATCAGTCTAATCAGTGTATATAAACAAATCGGCCGATTTGTTTATAATTATTTATTTATTTACATTCACGTTAAAAATTATATTTTTAACGATAAATATTTTTAACTATATAAATATTTTATTTCCTTTCAACACAAGAATATTTTATTATTCAATCATTCCACAACACAATCAATTTTCACAACACATCAATCAAACAAACAAGCCGTCCATGGTCTGTGGACGACGGGTGTCGGGTGCTGCTAAGCACCGTCTGCATCCTAATATATATATATAACTAGAAAAAGAAATTTAGAGTGAGAAGTTCTCACCAAAGCTATCCCAACTCCACGACTCTTCTTATGTAGGGAATCATCGCCGTTCACGCCTTTTGTCACTTTCGTTGCCCGTAGCCACTACATATATAAAAATCACATTTTTATATTGTTGCTATGTATATAAAAATTATATTTTTATAATCACTCCATATGGATAAAAATTCTATTTTTACATCGCTATTATATAAATAAAAATTCTATTTTTACATCTCTACTATGTAGATAAAAATTCTATTTTTACATCGCTACTATGTAGATAAAAATTCTATTTTTACATCGCTACTATGTAGATAAAAATTCTATTTTTATCACGCTATTCTCTATATAAAGATTTCGCCTTTTCATATATAAAGATTTCGCCATTTCAAATATAAAGATTTCGCCTTTTCAAATATAAAGATTTCGCCTTTTCATTACATCGCTATAAAAATCACATGTTTATACTTGTACTGAATAAATATAAAAATATAATCTTTTCATATTTTAAAAATATCATTTTTCCTACTTCAAAAATATCGTCTTTCCTACTCGAAAAATATAATCTCTTCTAACAAAAATCAAAACTTTAAACAAATTAAAATCCTAGCTTTCTTGAAGTAAAAATCATTACTTTGTATGCTTAAAATCGTATACTTCTTATGTTAAAAATTATTTTTTTACTTGAGTACAAATCATATATTTTCAAACAATGCTTTATAGAAAAAATCAGATTTTTACTGGATAATTAACATAATAAAAATAATAACAATATATATAAACAAAGGGACTCACGTTGCTTGCCTGAGGTGGGGTTTTGTGGCGCAATCGATTGAAAGGAGGGGGAGTTATTCGCGGAAATTGAGGAGGGGAAGGGGTTTCACGTCGGGTGGCGGTTCGTCAGATGTGGATGGGGGGTTTGGGGATGTGGCGGGTCCGCCTGAAGGGGTCGGCGATGCTAGGGTTTCAGTCTGGCGGGGGGGGCTTCCTGTTGGGTGCGACGGGTTTCTGAAGAGGAGGGGAGAGAAGAAGGAGGCGACGAAGGAGGAGAAGGGGAAGATGGAGGGGGGCGCGGCCACCGGAGGCGCGGCGGCGCGCCGCTGGGAGGGGGCTCATCGTCGAGCTCCTCTCTTTTTTTTTTTTTAAATCAATTTGAAAAGTCAAGGGGGGGGGTCTGAGTATAATAGGGAGAGAGAGAGGAAGTTTTATTTTATTTATTTCCAAAAAGCAACTTTTATTTTCGACCTCAAAACGAGGCCCACCGCCTATCGTCCATAGCTAATTACCCCCATTCCGAACACAATGGGATATGTATCGTAAGCTGATTTGGCTGTTACAATCAGTTTTCATTGAAATCAAAGTATAATTCTTTGTATATCTAATTTAAACATACATTTCAAATTACCGAGGCCACATACTGTCTCTAAAAATTACAGAAAAATATTTTCTAGCTTCGTATTGATGATACGGTCCTAACAAAACTAGTTTCGTCGAATTCTGAGACCGTTGGAAAAATGGCCATTTTCCAGTCGATTAAAATCAACTGAAACTGGTCAAACGCGTTTTCCTTTGCCACACTCACATATTGATTCGAAAAATTATGGAAATTGGAATCTAGTAATAACTTGACATCACGGACCCAACAAAAGTGGTTTCGTCGAAATCCGAGGTCGTTTGCAAAATTCCCATTTTTAAGGGCCTAAATTCCATAGCGACTATTCAGAATTTTCAACAGGACATAACTTTTTATCCCCGCTATGAAATTTCGATTTTTCAGATTCGATGGGAAGATATACTCAATTAGATTAAAATATTTTTGGTTTCACTAAAATCCGGTTTGTTTTGCACCCGGTACATTCATTTGAAGTTTGAAATCGAATTATCAAACTACCGCGCCATTTTCAATTCCTTTTATAATTATAAATAATTATTTATATTCTAACGACGACGTATATAATATATACGTTCGAATTATATTCAAAATAAATTTTCATCGATATTATTTAAAATAATTCATTTTAAATATTCAAAATTCATTAAAATTGCCAAAATAAAATTTTTGAACTGGCTTGCATTTCCGGGTTGTTATAGAAAGTGAATTGATAATTAAACTATCAAATCTGAAAAGTGATCGAGAATGGAGTATCACAAATTTTGCTCCAAAGCGATAGTTAAATCTTTAACTAGATTTGAACGTGAAATGGTAATTAATTTTACTGATAACACCGTGGTGTTAGATATGGAGTATTACCAGTTTTGCTCCATTGGATGAATAGGTTGGGATTGGGAAATAAAATAAATAATTACTTCGGTGTTGTTCGCTAATCCCGACTAGTTTGGAAAACCATAATATGGTTTGAAATGATATCCAAAGGAAGATTAAAGAATAAATTTAGAAGAATTTATCTTTGATTAAATTAATGAGAACCTTTCCCTAAGAATGTGAAAATTTGAATAAAAGAATATTGTGCATTGGAATGAGGCGTATGTTGGGTTTGTGTAACATTTGTTTATTATATACGTGGGTTATTCAGAAAGGCCGGGTTTATACCCATTCCGAATAACCGATTCGACGATAAGTCGAACATAAAGACGTTGGTTGAAGACCAGAAGTCTTCACATCGTTTGGGCGATTACTGATGATCTTGATTGGGGTGTACACCCAAGATGAGGGAATCAGTTGGTGATCGTCCAGACGTACCTGGTGATCGATGGATATGTGAGGAAAGTGCCTCCGGTTTCGTTCAGGCCCAGAACGAACTAGTAAATGGACTGTGTGTCAGACATTGGATTTTAATCTGTGTTGATTGATCTCTATTAAATATACATCTGTTTGGCGGCGGAGAATCTATTCTCTTGCTTAACTCCCTTCTCTGAGACGTACGAGCTTAGAGGTTGTATATCGATGGACATCAGTCGCATGGAGTGAATTGCCTGTGTGGCATGCCTAAGTTGCAAATGATCAAGGCTTCTATTGAAAAGAAAAGTCTTGTAGTTGATGATCAAAGACAGCCTGTATGGCATAACTTTGTGTGTAGCCTGAATTCGCAAGCCTCACATCTCGGTATGAGTCAAAAACGGGATAGTGACTGCAGGGAGAGCACGATGTTTCTTTCTAGCTAGTGGTGGTGTCAGTGCTTAAACTGGCTGACATTTATGTACTTTTCGCCTGTGTGGTTGTTGGAATGCGAGGTGCCTCGGATATAGGTCTGTTAGGACCGGGAAACGTATGCTCAGGAATTGCCAATCCTCGAAAGTAAGAGAGGACCGGCCCTGAAGATCCAAGGATCATAGTGGGGTCCTGAGACATTTGCTAGAGTGTCTCGAATCAGAGAGGAGCTTGCCCCTTGCCTCGACTCATGACGGAAATCCAATTTCCAATACGTGATACTTCGGTTTTATTTGTAGAACCTAGTATGACAACATAGTGTTATGGGTCATTAATGCCGTCTATGATTGATATTTATGATTGAAATTGTTTTGACACTATACATTTATTATAGTATCAAATAATGTGTTTTTAACGAATCAAGCATGCTTTGGCTATTATAAGGTAAAAACCCTATCCTCCGTCTTGCGTTGCATTGTGTGATGGGACCTGGGTCTTATAATAGCTTCATTTTTCTTTATTTAGCATTGCGCTGTTTGTTTTATGCACTGGTATTCTTGGGAGGAAACCCGTTCCGTGTTATACGGCGCGGTCCCTTGATTTACCTAACTTTAAAAATAAAGACTAATAACTGTTTTAGTTCTCACACCAGTCACATGACTGACCTGGAGTTTTTGTTTTAACCTAAACTTTGGGTGCCCCTATTTTCCACACGGGCAGCTAGTAGTTTTGGTTTTGCATATTTATATTCACAGGAACCTGGTTTACAGCCGGAATGATATCTGGAAAGCTCAGTATCCGTATATCTCTTCTAGTTGTGTTTTGTATTATTTCCGCTGCGATGTATTTAAATGTAATTTATTGTAATCTCTAATATTTGTCGAATGTATATTTATTCATACTATGTATATTCTTGTATCTGACGGAATTGTTGTAATATACAATGAAATGTTCTTCTGTTTGCGTTTTATTTTTTCGTGTTCTCAAGGTAACCCGGGCTTTCCTCACCGGGGAAGTTACTGGTCCTCACAAGATTGGTATTTATAGTGGGGACAATTATTATTTTATTTCTAACGAAACTTCACGATGAAGTAACACATAAAATTAACCACAATTGACTTTTGTTTTCTGATTAAAAAACTAATCTTAGCATAGAAAAATATTCTGGACCTAATGGGACAGGTTTCGTCGAATTCCAACATCGTTTGAAAAAATTTCCTTTATAAAACCAGCGAAAAACACGCGTTTAAATTTTCCAAGATCACTAAATAAATCCAATAAACTTGAAACTTTGAAATCCTACAATAATTAATTAATACAAACCCAACGACATTAATTTTTTTGCATTCTGAGACTATTTCCTGGTACGCTATTTTTTTTATACGCACCGCATTGCCATTCTGGACACCAAATTAGCCGGTCCCCAAAAATAACAAACTATATACAAATCCTGACTATAATCGACGATACGAATTCAACGGGACTAGTTTCGCGGCCTAATTTGATCGTCTTCTCAAGTTACACTCAAATATCTTTATATTGAATTAAATTAATTTAATTGCTCGCTATAGAGAATAACTGGGCATTTACGGCTACGGTGGTCACATACGACATCGGTTTGCCATGCAATTTAATACCGTATAATAATTTAACTTCATGGTTCCAATGAAACTGGTTTCATCAAAAATGGGGACCGTTTAAAAATGGCTATTTTAAAGGCCTATATTTTAATAACGATTTCCATAGCGACTATTTCAAAATTTGATTTGGCCATAACTAACAAAGTATAACACAAAATGTGGATTTTTCGCTCCCATATGAAAATTATTATCGATACGGTTCCAATGATTCTTGTTTCACAGAAATCTGACTAATATCGGATCTTGTACATTAAATTATAGTTCAAAACTCCATATTACGAGCTACCACGCTAATTCGAGCTCGATTTATAATTATATAAATTTATAACGCTCAAACTTGTCCGCGGGTGCGGCGCAGTGGAAAGGAGGCCTAACTTCCTGGTAAAAGGTCGATGGTTCGATTCCTACCATGCGCTTCCCCATCCTATATAAATTTACCCAGGGGTATGGGGCCTTGGATTAGCGGACGGCTTTACTGTACCCTCCTCAGGAGTTTACCGGCCCGCCGGGTTCTCCTGGGTTTTCAAAAAAAAAAAACCGCTCAAACTTCGTTTTAAATAACGAATTAAATAATAAAACTCATTAATATTCCAAATATAGTATTTAAACTAATAAATTAAATAATATTCAATTTTGATTTGAAATTGAATATAAAGTTGAAATCTTTTGGAAAATGAATTTAAAACAATTTACAAAATACATTTTAAATGAAAATCGACGAAATATATACAATAAATATATTATATATATATAGTGGCCTGAATAGAATGCGCCGCGCCGCGGCAGTTCGCGAATTTTGACCATTGACTTCGAACGGACATTACGGGAGATCCGACCGTCGGATTCTCCTAAAACCGGAACCATTCGGTTCGTATCGAAAAGAGCTTTCCAGCGAATATAAGGAATTTGAAATCTAATGGTTGGATTTGGAATTATGTCCAAATCAAATTTGGAAAAGGTCGCCGTAAGTGCAGTTCGATGACCATTTATGGAAATCGACTGTACAGGCCTTGATAAAATTATTAAAAATATCAATAATTTGTATAAAATTATAATAAATGATTTGTAAAGAATTGGGATGAAAAATTCCATATTTGAAAAGATAAAAATATATTTTATCGAAATGAACTAGTTATGAACTAGATTTGAAATCCATTATTTTTTAAATAAATAAATTGGATTTGAAATGGTTTTAAAATAACCAGAATTTCCAATATATAAATTGGAATGGATTTGAATCGAAATTATCTTCGGGATATTTTGATATTGAATTCCGTGATTATATGGACATTGTGGAGGAATTTGGAAGATATGTATATATCGTTATTCCAATATGATATTTGTTGGTTTCAGAATTTGATACTGAATATAAGTCGATATATTTTCTATTCAGAGCCTTGTATTTAATATCAAATAGGGTTTTGGGTTTGTCGTGAACGTTGTCTGTAGTGTCCCGAAATTCCGATACAATTTGAGCTGACCAAATGACACAAGTCCAACCCAAAGTACACTGGAAACCAGAAAACCAATAGAAAGAAAACAGAGGGTGAGAATAGATAAGATAGAAACTTAGAATAGAAGAAGAAGAACATGCAACATCAGAGTAAACACGAATCTCACAGCAGAACGAATAAAATATAACATAACTTCGAAATAAAAGATTGTACTTGAATACACATATCATTATCAAAGTACAGCACTTACAACACAGCGGAAATAAACAATAGCTATATAAACGTTGTTGAAGCCTCCTTCTCCAGCTTTCCAACTATATCTGAAAAATCCCGACTACCTGACTGCCCGTACAAAATCGGGCATCCAAGAGTTTAGGGAAAACAAAACAAAACAAACTTTGGGTCAGTCATGGGATATGAGTAAACAATTTAAAACAGTTTGGGAAAATAACTATATCTCATAAGACCACGCCGTATAACGGAACGGGTTTTTCCCTTATGAGGATCCAAATTAATTTGATTTAACTTTCAAATCATTTTGAAAGAAACGATAAACTTTATATCAAAACTCTTTTGATATTATAATAATGTCTATCAACCACAACTAAATAATCATCTAGCAGAACTCTTTCATCCCACGTTCCACATATATAGTATACAATCAAAACCGCGAGCACTTATTGGTTAATGGATTTCCAACTATGACAAGGTATGGAACCACCTTCCGATAGTGTACCTCTAGAGAGGAATACACTTCGTTCAACAAGAACATCTTGCAACCCGGCCACACATGACCGACCACTCATTTCGCTTGAGTGTATCGAATGTATATCACCAACGATTGGGATCTGCAACCATTTCCCGAATGGGACAACATCAACAATAGATTATAGAATGAAATGAATATCTCTAGATAGGTGATAATACACCCTACTTGGCAGCCAACCATTTAGCCATGCTGCCTGCCCGATTTTTGTCATTTCCCGGTTGTGAGGCTAGAGGCCACGCTTATCTCTGACAGGTCACACAATTATTCACTTTGAATGTCACAACGTCATACCCGCCAAATCACAAATTGATTTCCCTAAAAATGCAACGGGTATACAGATAAGAGAAACGAATTCCTCCGCCACCAAACGTATATACATTTGAAGAGATCAACTTACGCGATCTATTAAATATACTCTGTCAGACATTCTTCCATATAGGTTGTCCTGGGACTCGACAAACCGAAGGCACTCTTCTGTGAATCCATCTTAGGCAATTTCTACCTAGGATTAACAAAAACAGCCCTTGCACTTTAATGCGTCTTTAATTATCTTCAGCATATTCGGTTTGCAACGCTTATGTCAATATGGAGTGGTTCTTCAGATAATAATCCAAGTGGTCTCTCCATATTAACAATGTAAAAATGGTCAAAACTTTGATAGTCAATGATTTAACTATAAAATGAAAACTTGTGTGCAAACAACAATCTATTTTCCAATTGGAATTTCTATTGATCAAATATATATATATATATATATTCCCTTATTTTCTATATTCAGAAAATATATGTTATGAATATTGGAAAACATTCCCATTGCTTATTTACTTATCACTATTCTTCCACATCTATTAGTCTCTGACTGTAAACTAGTATGAGAACAATTCCCTAAGTATCAATCCCGAAGGTCGAAACCAACATCAGATAGACACTTAGAAAACCATTCAACTTAACTAGTCTCCGGTCAATTTCTAATTTAGCTTAACTCCATTTCTCAATTCCTTATAAATAAAACATTCCATTTTCTATGTTTAGAAAATATCTCTGATTCTATATTTGGAAAGCGTTTCCAAAACTCATTTATATGGAATGTAAACTAACGTTGTATAAGACATCGTTACGACCACTCAATCCATTAATCGCTTATTACTTAACTGTATTTCTAACTAACTCTCGCCATCGAACCTCAACTATTTCTTAGTTAAATAAGGAAGTCAATCAAGTTGGGTCATAATTACCTCTCAGACCTTAACTGAACAATGTTCTTAACCTTGCAATAGACAAAGCTTACCGCTCCAATTTCTACAATCATTTACTTACACAAATTCTCGTATTCAGATTATGAATCCACTTCTTTTATGAAAAACATTTATTATAACGCTAACGTTATAAACCCTACTTCTGAAATATCTAACTTAGAAATCTAACTTAAATTCTTATTTTGAATAAATAAACCAAAAAATAATTTATTAATAAATAAACAAATCTTGATTTAAAACCGGAAAGTAAATAATACTTTCCCGAATTCGATATAATCGAATTCGACGTATAACTCTCTTTCGAGTAATCTCTATTCGATTAACTCCTTCGAATAACTAATATTCGATTAACTCCCTGCGAATCGATTAACTCACTTCGAATAAACTATATTCGATTAACTCATTTCGAATAACTAATATTCGATTAACTCTCTTCGAATAACTAATATTTGATTAACTCACTTCGAATAAACTATATTTGATTAACTCATTTCGAATAAACTACATTCGATTAACTCACTTCGAATAAACTATATTCGATTAACTCACTTCGAATAACTAATATTCGATTAACTCACTTCGAATAAACTATATTCGATTAACTCACTTCGAATAAACTATATTCGATTAACTCACTTCGAATGAACTATATTCGATTAACTCACTTCGAATAAACTATATTCGATTAATTCCTCTTTGATTTACTCTAATTCGATTAACTCTAACTCTAATCAATAAACTTTAACTCTAATCGATTGACTCTAATTAATTTACCCTACTTGATTACCCCTATTTGATTAACTCCATTGATTAGCTCTAATCGATTAAATCTATTCAATTAACTCTATCGATTAACTCTAATCGATTAACTCTATTCAATTAACTCTATTTGATTAACCCTATTTGATTAACTCCTTTTCGAATAAGTAATATTCGATTCACTCTTTGTCCATATCCAATTTCAAATATCGTTGTTGAAATCGATTCATACTTCTCTATATAAGTCCTCGCTTATATATTCCATTTATCAAATGATAAATAATTTATTTAATTTGCAAAAATTTATTTATAAATTAATCTTCTTAACTTACCTGTCAAAATAGATTTCTATTAAATATTTACTTTAGATCCTTATCATGTTAAAACCGTGTGCGAAGCATGGGTCTAAACTTTCTTAATGTAAAATTTCTTTTTATAAAATCCTATTCGTCTTATAAATATTTCCTTTTTCTATTTGTTTCACAAATATTTCCTTTTATATTTGTTTTACAAATATTTCCTTTTATATTCCTATTTATTTAACAAATAAATATTTCCTTTTATCTTTCTATTTATTTTCTAAGTAAATGCTTCCTTTTCTATTCGATTTTTATAACAAATAAATATTCCCTTTTCAAAAATCCTTTTCCTATTATATATAAAATCCATTGATATAAATAATTTATTTTCAAAATACACTTTGAAAACCCCCTTTTCTACATCCTAGTATTTCTTACGTTATTTAAAATACCAAATAACAATGATTGATATCATTCAAACTAATCAACAACATATTATATATCACATCATATATTACAATATATGAAAAGAACAATATTACAAATATTGAGGAATCTAGTTGGATCCCTCCAACTTGTTTCCCTGCATTCACAGATGTTAAACAATATAATAGTATCGATTTCATATCATATGAAATATTCTGATAAACAACATCAATATTTGATTTACGATTTATATTCATATATATATCATTATCTATAATTTCAACCAATACATAAGCAATTCAATCAAACAGTCAACACACAACAATCAATCATCATTTATCAGGTCTAAGAATACGTTATACAAATATGAACTGATAGAGTTGGTGAGTTTTACTCACATTAGACAGTTAGCGTTAAATAACGATTAACCATCCTTGATTCAGACAGACAATTTATTTTGCTATAAATTGTAATGAGCTCCAATTCACTACCAGTGCATAGTATTTTCCCTCACGATCCCAACGCAACTTACGGTTCGTCAATTTGACTTCGTATGAGCTAGATATCACGTTTTCGAGTTAATAAAATATTAAAAGAATTTAAAACTTTATTTAATTAAATTACCCCCCTCAACCCATTCACGTGAAAGCACCCCCCTTTATTCCCCAAATTAAATCGTGCTTCCCTCCTTTCCTGTACAAAACCATTGACCAGACTTTGACCGTCATCATCTCCTCCTGTGACCATCTATTCTTCACGCCACTACCGCCACTTCGTTTACCAAGAAAATCTCCATCTTCTAGTCACTATCCTACCAAACTCAACACCCTCTTCCTCACTTCCAAATTAGAAACGCCTGTAGCTTCACTCATTTTGACCGATGCTTTGACCGGCATCCTTCAGCCTCTCGTCCACCAATCCAGAGCACCACCACCACCAATGACCTCGCCTCCTCATTCTCTACCCGACCAACCCGTCACCCCTATACTCGATCCCTTCAGCTGAATTCGAGCTGGCACCCTAAAATGGGAAAACCCATTTTCGCAAATCACCAAGGAGTATCGGAGTTCCACTGTCCATCCCGAAACGAAGATCTTTGTCTCTAGAAGCACGGCGGTGTCCTTCGTTCAACTCAGTTCCGCCCACGATGGCTTGTAGCTGAACCCTAGCTTCACTGTTGAAATGTTGAACCTCATTGATTTGCGTCGCACCATATTCTGGGTGTACTAATGTGAAGCAAATCTTCATACGAACTCATAGGATCCGAAACCACTTGATTTCATGAAGTATTGAAGTTGCTTTAGTTGTTTGAATGATTAAAGATGGTGGCGGCCTTGTTTTTGTTTTACAGATAGTAGTTTAGGTTATAACATCTAAGAAGGGTATTTATAGGCAATTTAGTTTTAGATATTTTTGTTAGATATTTTTAGATATTTTCTATTATAATATTCCACTATATTGTCATTGATGTTTTAACCCCGTGTGACTTCATAACAAACCCGTTCTTCACGAAATTTGTTATCCTGCTACACTACAACACTTCGAACTAGATTAAGCTGGCCTCGTCGAATTCTGACTTCGTTTGCTCACATAGCATATTTTTAATTGTCAAAATACTGACTGTTTTTCACACTAAAAATCTGTACATCCACACACTGACTCTAAAAATCATAAAACATGAAATCTAGCAATAATTTAATATTGCGGATCCAACAAAATTAGTTTCGTTGAAAACGAAGGTCATTTGCAAAACTGGCTATTTTTAAAGCTCTAAATAACCCATTTAAATATATAAATATATTTATAAATAATGAAATTAAATATTTATAAATAAATATTATCATATACATTCATAGTTGAATACCATACAGATCCAATTGGATTCGTAACTCGATATTTCAAAGTTCTCAATTATATCGATATTCAATGTATATTAAAAATCCTTTTATAATATAAATATATATTCATAAATTTCAAAGGAATTCCATAGCGACTTTTCGAAAATGTGCTTTGGACATAAATCAAAATCTACATGACGAAATCCCGATTTTTCTCTTCCACTAGAAAAATATACTTCACCGGATCCTAACATTTCTTGTTTCACAGAAATCTGATTTAAAACGGACCATGTATATTCAGTTGAAGTTCAAATCGCCAAATAGTGAACCGCCGCGCCATTTCAAGCTCGATTATAATTATATTATAGTTCATACATTCAAACTGTCGTTATTTAAATATATTCGTGATTATAATTCAAATCAAAACTGAATTATATATATTTTGAATAATCCAATTCTCCCCATATTGTGAATTCCACTATTTCCGACTTTTTCGAAAATAATATATTAATCTATTATTTATATTAATAAAATATTCAATATAATTTAATTAAACGACCATTTAATTCTCTAAATCACTATTTATATAATTAAATTAATTAATTATTATATCGCTAAAATACGGACATTACAGTGTCTTCGCTAACACTGTTCTTAAACCCAGTTGTGAAAAGAACAAATCTTTTTATTAAAATTTAACGAAGTTTACCAATTAATTATTATTTAATTGGAATTGAATTGAATTGGATTACGGGTTTGTCATGAATGGTATCTTTAATAATACTGTTCTTAAACCCAATGGAGTTAAGAAAATTAGAAACTAATTGGAGATTAGCTAAGTATAATGGTTTCCTGAGTATTGATCTGATGTTGGTTTCGGCCTTTGGGATTAATACTTTGGGAATTGTTTTCTTACTAATTTACGGTTAGAGACTGATAGAATGTGATTTTGGGTTTATCGTGAACTGTGTTTTAAATGACGTTGGTTTTTTAACCCAGTTAAAGACATGAATTATTTTCCTAGAAGTGGAATAATCATTAATATTGATTTTTGGGAAGATTAAAACTAAGTAGAGTTTTAATGAATCTTTAATTAGATTGAAATGTTAATTGATAATTTAAATTATCAAATTTGGAAAATGATCGAGAATGGAGTATCACCAGTTGTGCTCCGAGCGATAGTTAAATCTTTAATTAGATTTGAACGTGAAATGGTAATTAAATTTACCGATAATACCGTGGTGTTAGATATGGAGTATTACCAGTTTTTCTCCATGGGATGAATAGGTTAGGATTAGAAAATAAAATAAATGATTACTTCGGTGTGGTTCGCTAATCGCAACTAGTTAGGAAACCTTAATATGGTTTGATATCCAAAGGAAGATTAAAGAATAACTTTTAAAGAATATATCTTTGATAAAATTAATGGGAATCTATTCCCTAATGATGTGAATATTTGAACAAAAGAATATTCTGAATTGGAATGAGGCGTATGTTATGTTTGTGTGGCACTTGTTTATTATATACGCGGGTTATTCGGAAAGGTCGGGTTTATACCCATTCTGAATAACCTATTCGACGATAAGTCGACGATGAAGACGGTGGTTGAAGACCGAAGGTATTCACATCGTTTGGATGATTACTGATGTCTTAAATGGGCTATACACCCAAGATGAGGTAATAAGTGGTGATCGTCCAGATGTACTGGAGATCGACGGATATGCGAGGACCTCTCTCCTGTATTGGACATATAGGATAAGGAATAAGGTGCCTCCGGCTTCGTTCAGACCTAGAATGAACTTGTAAATGGAATGTGTGTCCGACGTTGGATTTTATTTTGTGTTGATTGATTTCTATTAAATACGTATCTGTTTGGCGGCGGAGAATTTATTCTCTTGCATAACGCCCTTCTCTGAGACGTACGAGCTCAGCGGTTATATATCGATAGACATCAGTCGCATGGCGTGAATCGCCTGTGTGGCATGTTGAGATGCAAATGATCAAGGCTCCTGTTGAAAAGCAGAGTCCTGTGGTTGATGATCAAAGTACGGCCTGTGTGGCATAGCTTTGTGCATAGCGTTAATTCGCGAGCCTCACACCTCGGTATGAGTCAAAATCAGGATCGTGACTGTAAGGAGTGCACGATGTTTCTTTCTAGCTATTGGTGGTGTCAGCATTTTACAAGCCCTGACATATATATTATTTTCACCTGTGTGGTTGTTGGAATGTGAGGCGCCTCAGATATATCCATCTCTACGGAGCCGATGGATAGGTCCGATAGGACCGAGAAACGTGTGTTCAGGTATAACTAATCTGCTATGTATGGACCGACCATGAAGATCCAAGGGTTCGCCAACGTCCGAATCCTGAGGCATTTGCTAGAGTATCTCGAATCGGTGAGGAGCCATCACTGGCCTCAACTCATGACGGATATCCAATTTCCAATACGTGACATTTCGATTTTGATTGTAGAGCCTAGTATTGGCGACATGATAGATGGTACCCATGCCTTCTATGATTGATACATTTATATTTGAAATTGTTTTATACACTATGCACTTATAATGGTATCAAAATGATTTGTTTTAAACATACCAAGCATATTTGGCTATTACAAGGTAAAACTCTATCCTCCGGCTTGCGTTGCATTGTGTGATGGGACCTGAGTCTTATAATAGCTTCTTTTTTCCAAAAAGTATTGCCCTGTTTGTTTTATGCACTGGTATTCATGTGGTTAAAACCTGTTCCGTGTTATACAGCGTGGTCCATTGACTTACTTTATTTTTAAAATAAAGATTAGTAACTGTTTTAGTGCTTACACCAGTCACATGACTGACCTGGAGTTTATTATTTCAACCTAAACTCTTGTTGCCCTTTTTATCCAAACGGACAACTAGTTGTTTTGGTTTTGCAGATTTATATTCACAAGATCCTGGTTTGCAGCTGGAATGATATTCGGAAATCTCTGTATTCGTATATCTCCTTCATTTATGTTTTGTATTGTATTTTTCTGCAACACTAATGTATTTAAATCTTTGATGTTTTATGATGTGTAATATTTATTCATACTCTGTATATTCTTGTATCTGATGGAAATTGTTGTAATATACAACGAAATGTTCTTATATTTGTGTTCTGATTCTTCTTGTCCTTAAAACAATCTGGGCTTTCCTTTATGGGGAAGTTCGGGTCGCCACATGTAGCATCAAAGCTTTGGTTTATAGAGCTCAAGAACAAGGCATATTAGAACCAAATGAAAGAATTCGTCAGAGATTGGATTTGCAATATACAATGGGAATTACTCGTTAGTGATGGGATCAGCAGTATCCTAGAACAAATGTAAAGAGTAGTGATTTTGAAATAAAAATGAAAAGAAATATTGTTTTGAAATTTTAAACCTTATTCAACGTATTTGCGTATTTTATTTGTATTGAATTTGGGCAATTCAATATATAAAGATTTTGTATATATGCCTTGCAAATGTGTATTCAAAGTTTTAATATATTGGATAGATATAGAATCACACTCTAGTCGGCCGGAGATAATACTGATGATAGTACATACATCATCAGTGTTTGTGTTCGAGTTTCGAAAGTGAGATATCGATATATTACCAATTGGCTGGTGTGAGAACAAAAACTAGATAGGGTCTATTATTGTGAATTTGCATCAAAAACATGATTTTCTGTATATATATATATATATATCAAAGTTATGCATTTGAAAAAGCTAATCAACTAATTGATTGATGGTTGTATTGTATGATTATTCCTTTAAACCAACATATGAAAGAAAGGTAAATTTAGGCCAAATTAAACTAAATATTGAACTGTATTGAAAATTATTTGGAAATGCATGCATGTACATATATATATATATATATATGTGTGTGTGAATAGGTCATTGCAAGGAGGCTAGAGAAGAGGAATAAAATTGTATGCCCGACAAATAGGTACATGTTTATTAATTTCTTGGGTTTGGATGATTTTATGAGCCTATTGGCTAGCCGTTTGGCCTTTTCTTTTTCTTTTTGATATGAGAGGGCCTGTGTGGTGGTTTGGGAATTTTCCCGATGCTCCCATACAAAGGAGGTTATGGGGGAACTTTTTGAAAATTTAGGGTGTTAGCCAAATTTTTGAAGAATTGGAAAATTCTTAGAAACTGGAAAATTGGAGAATGAATGCCAAACTGAAAGTTGAATTGATTAATAAAACAACTTTCAGCTCCGTTCCTTTTCAAGGATGAAAAGATTTTAAGTGGGGGAGATTGTAACAATCAGGAAAATCCGAACCAATTTAAAATTTTTATTTTGGAAATTTTAATGAATTTTGAATATTTAAAATGAATTATTTTGAATAATGACGACGAGAAATTTATTTTGAATAGAACTAGAACATATATATTTATTTGAATCGGCATTAGTATATAAATATTTATTTTAATTATAAAAGGAATTGGAAATGGCGCGGTAGTTCGAAAATTCGATTTCAAATTTCAAACGAATGTACAGGATTCAAAATAAACCGGATTTTAGCGAAACCAAAATACTAGAATCTGTTTGAAAATATCTTTCCAACGAATCCGAAAAATTGAAATTTCACAGAGGGAATCAAAAGTTATGCCCAGTTTAAAATTCAGAATAGTCACTATGGAAAATTTAGCCCTTAAAAATGGAAATTTTGCAAATGACCTCTGTTTTTGATGAAACCACTTTTGTTGGATCCGTGATGTCAAGCAATTGCTAGATTCCAAAATTCGTAATTTTTGGGATCAATATGTGAGCGTGGCGCAGGAAAACGTGTTTTGTCAATTTTAGTCAATTTGGATCGACTAGAAAATGGCCATTTTTCAAACGGTCTCCAATTTTGATGAAATTCATTTTGTTAGGACCATATCGTCAATACGAAGCTAGAAATAATTTTTCTGGAATTTTTGGGGTCCAAATGCGGCCTCAGTAAATTGAAATATGCGTTCAAATTCAATATATATATTTATATTTTGATTTTGATGGAAACTGATCATAACATTTGAAATGGGTTACGAAACATATCCCATTGGGTTCGGAATGGGGGTAATTAGCTAGGGTCGACAGTCGTTGGGTTTCATTTGGAGATCAAAATTTAATGTTACTTTTTGGAGAAATTAATTAATTAAATAATTAAAATATTATATAAACCCCTTTGTTTCTCTTTCCCTCCTCTCTCTCCTTAGTTGAAATCAATCGAAATAAAAAAATAAAAAATAAAAACAATGAACCCTAGAATAGAACGCACCCGCCCTCTGCTAGACCACCACCGCTGGAGGCGCTGGACCCCTCCTCCCCTATTCCACAGCTCCAACGCCCTCGTCCCTCCCTTCTCCAACCCATTCTCTCTCCTCTCCCCCTTCAGCGCTTTGCGCGAGACCCCCAATCTGCCATAAACCTGCCGCTTCCACCTGTCTTCCCCCCTTACGATCGACGATGAACCCCCTCCTCCCTAAAAATAGCGCCCCATCCCCTTCTTTTTTTACCACTGTAAGTTTTACTATGTTTTATTTATTATTTTTCTTTCTTTATATAATGTAGATAAGTTTTAAAATGCAATAAAAAAATCAGTTTTAAATGAGAAGAAAGGTTTGAATTTTTTTATACACAAAAAAGATCGGATTTTTAAAAATGAGAAAGACTAGATTTTTAAAAGAATTTATTTTTAAACAATAAAAGTTTAGATTTTTAAATATGAAATGATTAATTTTTTAGCGATATAAAAGATACGATTTTGTTAATATAAAAAGGTTGGATTTTTATATTGCGAAAGATTTGATTTTTATATATGTAGAATAGCGATAAAAATATAATTTTTATTTTGTAGGAAGAATTACAAAAATGTAATGTTTTCATTATGATAAAGATACGATCTTTATATGGATATCATTAAGATAAAAATTCATTTTTTGTTATATATGAAGTGAAATAAAAAAATTCGATCTTTATATAAGAAGTAGGAATATAAAAATATAACTTTTAAAGAAGCATTGTAAAAACATATGAAGTAGAAATAAAAAATATGATTTTTATTAATTGGGATGAAGCAATAAAAATATGATTTTTACATATGAACAGCGTGAAAAGGATGCGTTGGAATTTCAAACAAATCCAAATAGTTCAGAAAGAAAGGCCGACGGAGTGGAACCAAAAGGTGAGAACTCCTCACTTTTATTTTATTTTCTAGTTAAAATATATACTAGGATGTGGACGGTGCTTAGCAGCACCCGACACCCGTCGTCCACAGACCATGGACGACTTGTTTGTTTGATTGTGTTGTGAAAATTGATTGTGTGATATGGAATGAAATAAATATTTTATAGTTAAAAATATAATTTTTAACGTGTATATGAATAAAATAAATATTCATTTACAAATCTGATGATTTGTTTATATACACTCATTTTACTGATATAGATTGGGACGATAAATTTTACACATCGTCCAACTACACAAATAAAATACGTGTTTGTTGGTTGAAACTGCACACGGGTTTTGGGTTGGTATTTGACATACACTAATCCCAACTGTTTAGCTGTACGTCAACCGATTGGTTGACAGGTTGTTGTAGGCGTTAACTATTTATATTTAACGCTTATACAGTTGTGAAATGCATTTTGGTCGATGGATGATTGTTTCTCTTTGTTATGATATACATGTGTTGTATGGAATCTATATAGTTAGCATTATATGGTAATTGATTGGGTCTCATTCCAATTTGGAAAATAAAAAATATTTTAAAATAATATCCAGAAAAGGATTATAAATATTCGTGTGTTGAATAAAATAAATATTCATGTGTTGAATAAAATAAATATTCATGTGTTGAATAAAATAAATATTTGTGTGTTGAAAAGAATATTCATGTGTTGAATAAAATATTTAAACAATAAAAATATCATTTTTTTTGAATGTATAAACCGTTAAAAATATTATGTGTTGAATAAAAGACGTGTTGATTAGATATGCGCCATTTTGACGTGAACGATATTTATATCGATTTTATTCATTATTATAATGAATATCGAAAAAGGAAGTGATTTCAAAATCTAATATTTTGAAAATACCATTGGTTATATATCGATGATATGAAATATTCAATTTTGATTTGAAATTTAACATGAAGTTGAAATAGTTTGGAAAACGAATTTAAAACGATTTATAAAATACGTTTTAAATGGAAATCGACGAAATATATATAATAAATATATTATATATATAATGGCCTGAATAGAACACGCCGCGGTAGTTCGCGAATTTCGACCATTGACTTCGAATGGATATTATGGGAGATCTGACCGTCAGATTCTCCTAAAACTAGAACTGTTGGGTTCGTATCGAAAAGAGCTTTTCAACGAATATAAGTAATTTGAAATCTAACGGTTGGATTTGGAATTATGTCCAAATAAAATTTGGAAAAGGTCGCCGTAAGTGCAATTCGATGACAGTTTAAGGAAATCGATTGTACGAGCCTTAATAAAATTATTAAAAATATCAATAATTTGTATAAAATCATAATGATTTGGAAAGAATTGGGATGAAAAATTCCATATTTGAAAAGATAAAAATATATTTTATCGAAATGAACTAGTTATGAACTAGGTTTGAAATCCGTTATTTTTAAATAAATAAATTGGATTTGAAATGGTTTTAAAATAACCATAATTTCCATTATATGAATTGGAATGGAATTGAATCGAAATTATCTTCGGGATATTTCGATATTGGATTCCGTAATTATACGGACATTGTGGAGGAATTTGGAAGATATGTATATATCGTTATTCCGATACAATATTTGTTGGTTTCAGAATTTGATATTGAATATAAGCCGATATATTTTCTATTCAGAGCCTTGTATTTAATATCAAATGGGGTTTGGGGTTAGTTGTGAACGGTGTCTTCACTAACACTGTTCTTAAAACCAGTTGTGAAAAGAACAAATCTTTTTATTAAGATTTAACGAATTTTACCGATTAATTAATATTTAATTGGAATTGAATTGAATTGGATTTTGGGTTTGTCGTGAATGGTATCTTTAATAATACTATTCTTAAACCCAATGGAGTTAAGAAAATAAGAAAATAATTGGAGATTAGCTAACTTTAATGGTTTCCTGGGTATTGATCTGATGTTGGTTTCGGCCTTCGAGGTTAATGCTTAGGGAATTGTATTCTTACTAATTTATGGTTAGAGACTGATGGAATGTGATTTTGGGTTTATCGTGAACTGTGTTTTAAATGGCATTGGTTCTTTAACCTAGTTAAAGAGAGGAATTATTTTCCTAGAAGTTGAATAATCATTAATATTTATTTTTGGGAAGATTAAAACTAAGTGGAGTTTTAATGAATCTTTAATTAGATTGAAATGTGAATTGATAATTTAAATTAACAAATTTGGAAAATGATCGAGAATGCAGTATCACCAGTTTTGCTCCGAGCGATAGTTAAATCTTTAATTAGATTTGAACGTGAAATGTTAATTAAATTTACCGATAACACCGTGGTGTTAGATATGGAGTATTACCAGTTTTGCTCCATGGGATGAATAGGTTGGGATTGGGAAATAAAATAAATGATTACTTCGGTGTGGTTTGCTAATCCCGACTAGTTTGGAAACCATAATATGGTTTTATATCCAAAGGAGGATTAAAGAATAAATTTAAAAGAATTTACCTTTGATAAAATTAATGGGAATCTATTCCCTAATGATGTGAATATTTTAACAAAAGAATATTCTGAATTGGAATGAGGCATATGTTATGTTTGTGTAGCACTTGTTTATTATATACGCGGGTTATTCGGAAAGGCCGGGTTTATACCCATTCTGAATAACCGATTCGACGATAATTCGACGATGAAGACGGTGGTTGAAGACCGGAGGTCTTCACATCGTTTGGATGATTACTGATGTCTTGATTGGGTTGTACACCCAAGACGAGGTAATAAGTGGTGATCGTCCAGATGTACTTGGAGATCGACGGATATGCGAGGACCTCTCTCTAGTATTAGACATATGGGACGAGGAATAAGGTGCCTCCGATTTCGTTCAGACCCAGAACGAACTTGTAAATGGACTTTGTGTCTGACATTGGATTTTATACTGTGTTGATTGATTTCTATTAAATATATATCTGTTTGGCGGCGGAGAATTTATTCTCTTGTTTAACGCCCTTCTCTGAGACGTACGAGCTCAGAGGTTATATATCGATAGACATCAGTCGCATGGCATGAATTTCCTGTGTGGCATGCTGAGATGCAAATGATCAAGGCTCCTATTGAGAAGTAGAGTCTTGTAGTTGATGGTCAAAGCACGGCTTGTACGGCATAGCTTTGTGTATAGCGTTAATTCGCGAGCCTCACACCTCGGTATGAGTCAAAAACGGGATCGTGACTGTAGGGAGTGCACGACATTTCTTTCTAGCGACGGGTGGTGTCAGCGTTTTTCAAGCCCTGACATTTATATTATTTTTACCTGTGTGGTTGTTGGAATGCGAGGCACCTCGGATATATCGATCTCTTCGGAGCCGATGGATAGGTCCGATAGGATCGGGAAACGTGTGTTCAGGTATAACTAATCAGCTATGTGTGCACCGGCCATGAAGATCCAATGGTTCGCCAACGTCCGAATCCTGAGACATTTGCTTGAGTGTCTCGAATCGGTGAGGAGCCATCCCTGGCCTCGACTCATGACAGTTATCCAATTTTCAATACGTGACACTTCGATTTTGATTGTAGAGCCTAGTATTGGCGACATGATAGATGGTACCCATGCCGCCTATGATTGATACATTTATATTTGAAACTGTTTTATACACTATGCACTTATAATGGTATCAAAATGATTTGTTTTAAACGTACCAAGCATATTTGGCTATTACAAGGTAAAACTCTACCCTTCGGCTTGCGTTGCATTGTGTGATGGGACCTGAGTCTTACAACAGCTTCATTTTTCCAAAAAGCATTGCGCTGTTTGTTTTATGCACTGGTATTCTTGGGGTTAAAACACGTTCCGTGTTATACGGCGTGGTCCCTGGATTTACTTTATTTTTAAAATAAAGATTAATAACTGTTTTAGTTCTCACACCAGTCACATAACTGACCTAGAGTTTATTCTTTTAAACTAAACTCTGGGTGCCCTTATTTTCCACACGGGCAGCTAGTAGTTTTGGTTTTGTAGATTTATATTCATAGGATCCTGGTTTACAGCTGGAACGATATTCGGAAAGCTATGTATTCGTATATCTCCTTCATTTTTGTTTTGTATTATTTTTTTCCGCTGCAGTAATGTATTTAAATCTCTGATATTTTATGATGTGTAATATTTATTCATACTCTGTACATTCTTGTATCTGATGGAAATTGTTGTAATAAACACCGAAATGTTCTTCTGTTAGGGTTCTAATTCGTCTTGTCCTCAAAGCAATCCGGGCTTTCCTTTACGGGGAAGTTCGGGTCACCACATCTATGATAATAAAATGAAGATTATCTAACTAAATACCACTCTAAACATAAATGAAGAGATCATACATCCATGTCAAAATTTAAAATGTTAAGGCCTGTTGTCCATGAATAAATAAAACGTGTACAACCTAATCAATTTCTATTGCTTAAAGGCGGGAATAAATAAAACGTGTACAGCTTATGGCTTAAAAGACCTTAGTGCCTTCACCACTGTGGTTTTGACTATAATTAAATAATATTCATGTGTTCTTTTGGGCTATAGTCTTATTGATTATTGGATGGTATATTTCCTTTTGTTCTCTTTACCTACTATTGATGTTGGATAGTCTAATATGTTATGTCATTGTCTATTTGATCTTGTAGCCTGTGTGTATTTTGTTTATTTATTGAGTTCAGCCTATAAATTATTGGTTTTCAAATGTAGGTTTGTTTTCATAGTCGCTTGTTTTGTATATTTTTTAGTAATACGTTCCATCCTGCGTGGTTCTTAAAAAAAACTTTGCGTATAAAAATAAGATTTAGAGACTTCAAAACTAATAATTGATTGCTTATACTGTAATTTTGTCAGCTGGTATCATCGATATTTGCATGCTTCTAGTGATAACCATTTTCACATATCTATTAGCCTTTGATATCATTAACATACGTATTAAGTTTAAATAAATAAACGCATATGTTATGGTTACACCATCTCCAACAAAATTGCAATTAAATTAGAAGTAGACATGTGATTCATGCATTCAACTATAGTTCGACATCATTTAGAGCCCAACCCAAAAAAGCTTAGTCATATGTTTTTCTTGTACAATAATGTACTTGCACAGTACTAATGCATAAACAAATATGGACTAGACTTAGAGTCATCTTCTTTCTTGTGCAAGTAAACATAATGTCTATAAGATCATATGAATAGGAAATACATTGTAGTTGCTCATGATTGATGCATTTGCATTAGTACTATGTCCTATGAATAATCACTTCTTTTCTTGGCATAAATTACTAATTGTAAATTTGGTTTCTAGATATTTGCCCATCTTCATAATTATATATGATGATGGAAAAGGACTGGTTCATCTACACAGGTAATATAATAATACTTGAATGTTAATCTAAGATTATATTTTAAACATGATATTAAAATCAATATTTACGTTTGTCTATTTTCATCATAGAACTAGTATAGAGTATCAACAAGGAGCACGGAATATTTTGCAAGCCGCAAAGAGAAATTTAACAACTGCAGGAAAAATTTTATGCCCTTGTGGAGGGTGTCGAAATCTTAGCCATCAAGATGACAAAATTGTCTTTGAGCATTTAATTATTAAAGGTATGGTCCTAAGTAAAAATTCTCTAGATGGTATAATCACATTGAAAAAATAGAAGTAGTCGAAGAAAGGACATTGAATGACACATATGACTTATTCCAAGCCATTCACTATGAAGACGAAGATTTTGTCAATCATACTTTTGATGTCAATGACAAAGATAATGATGTCGTGCGAAGATGAAAATGTGATTTACTTAAAAATTTAGAAGATGTGGAAACCCCATTGTATGCTGATAGTGCAGGCCAGATAAAATCATCTGCTATCACTACTCTATATAATCTTAAATGTGAAACTGGATTATCTGATACTGGTTTTGATAAGCTATTGAATATTTTGCAGTTATTATTACCAAAGGATAATGTACTTCCCAAAACATTATATGAAGTGAAAAAAATCCTTAAAATATTTGATATGGGTTTTGAGAAGATTCATGCTTGTAAAAATGATTGTTGCCTTTTTAGAAAGAAGTACGAAGAATTGAATAGTTGTCCAAAATGTGGTTCCTCAAGATGGAAGATAAACGAAAGTACAAAAGAGATTATGCATGGTACTCCTGTTAAGGTTCTGAGATATTTTCCAATCATCCCATGATCTAAAAGAATGTTTAGATCACAAATGATGGCAGAGGATCTAAGGTGGCATTATAGCAATAAAAGTAATGATGGTAAAATGCGTCATCCTGTTGATTCTATAACTTGGAACGTGGTGGATGAGAAGTGGAAACCATTTTCAGCCGATCCAAGAAATCTAAGGCTTGGTCTTGCCATGGATGGTTTCAACCCATTTGTCATCAAGAGTTCCAAGTATAGTTGCTGGCAAGTAATGCTCATGACATATAATCTTCCGCCTATGTTATGCATGAAAAAAGAAAATATTATGTTGACATTAGTGATTCCTGGTCCAAAACAACTGGGAAATAATACTGATATATATTTTTCACTGTTGGTAGAAGATTTACACCACCTGTGGAGTAATGCTGTTGATATGTACGATGCATTCGATAAACCAGTTTTTAATTTGAAAACCATTTTACTTTGGACGATAAATGATTTTCCAACTTATGGCACTCTTGTTGGATGTTGTGTTAAAGGTAAAAAAGCTTGTCCATTATGCGGAGTTAACACTCATCATCGATGGTTGACACATTGTCGAAAGAATGTGTATATGGGTCATAGAAGATTTTTACCTCCTTTAGATCCATTGCGAAAACAATAAAATCGGTTTGATAATACTGTAGAGAACGACAATAAACCTAGAATTCAAACATTTAGAAACATTTCTGTTATTTTGAAGGATTTCCCAAATGATTTTGGGAAAGATGAGAAAGAAGAAGACAAAAAGGCAAAGAATAAGAAGAAGGCAAAGAATAATGCAAAAAATAAGAAGAAATTAAATAAGAAGACAACAAAAGAGAGAGCGAACAAAAAAAGAAAGTGTTTGCACAGTAAAAAAGACAAATACTATGAGGATGATGATCCCATAAAAATTAAGTTATCAAGATGGAAAAAGAGATCAATTTTCCTTGATTTACCCTATTGGAAGGTTTGTATTCAAATCTTTTTTACATCGTTTTAATTATAAAAATTAATTTTTAAATGTTACACTATTGATATTTATAGGAACTTCCATTGCGACACAATTTGGATGTAATGCATGCCGAGAAAAATGTTGGAGAAAGCTTATTAAGCACAATATTACATGATAGCAAATCGAATGATGGAGTAAATTCCAGAAAAGATTTAGAGGATTGGGGAATTCGTCATAGTCTTTTCGCATAACCTCGCGGAAAGAAAACATTTCTTCCACCGGCTCCACACACATTGTCAAGTTATGAAAAAAGAATATTTTGTAAAAGATTATATGATTTCAAGGGGTCTGATGGTTATTGCTCAAATTTTAAAAGATGTATATCTTTGGAGGACTGCAAAATTAATGGCTTCAAGTCCCATGATTATCATGTATTAATGCAGCAAATGTTGCCAATTGCGATAAGAAATATGTTGCGAAAGAAGCCTCGAAAAACGATAATCGGGTTATGTTCATTTTTCAATAAACCGTGTCAGCGTGTTCTTGATAAAGAGAAGCTAGAGCAACTGGATGATGAAATTGTTATGATTTTATGTGATCTTGAAAGATATTTTCCACCTTCTTTTTTTGATATAATGATACATTTAACAATTCATCTTGGAAGAGAGGCTCGTTTGTGCGGACCAGTACATTTTCGATGGATGTACCCTTTTGAAAGGTATATGAAGACGCTTAAAGATTATGTAAGGAATTATGCACAAGCTGAGCGCTGTATCGCTGAGTCATATCTTGCGAAAGAATCCATGAGATTTTTTGGTGAGTTTTTAAAAAAATCATCACAAATAGAGGAGAAACAAAGTCGAAAAGAAGATTACGAAAACTATTCAATACTTGAAGGACATCCAATTTCAAAGCTTGAAACAGTTACATTGTCACCCAATGAGAAAGAAAGTTCTCATCTAGCCGTTTTGATGAATATGACCATAGTGGAACCATTTTTAGAGTAAGTAGATATTACATTCTATTTTTATTGCTTTGACGTGTGTAATTGCACTTTTGACATTGCACCATTTGTTTTGTGCTAGTTTGCATTATCAGGAGTTGGAGAATTCAAACCAACGTATGAAAAGGAATGCCACATTGCTTTGGAACAATCATACAAAATTTTTTGCTGACTGGATTAAAAAAAGGTTATTTTAAATACTTTTTCATTTGTTTCATAATATCATTTTTAAATCTATGTTGAATAGATTGAATTTTTTCATATATCTATTGAATCAAAGTATCATGATCAATTGTTAAAATGGATTGCCTACGGTCCCTGTAATAGTGCCTTGTCCTGCAAAGGATATATTATAAATGGACAACACTTTCATACGGCAGATGTTCAAAGAGAAACTCAAAATTGCGAGGTGACTTATGATGCCACTACCATGTGTAGGGCAAGTGCAAAAGATATGTCTCAAGTGGTTGATGTTGTCACATATTATGGGATTTTAACTAACATAATTTTATTAGATTACCATGTCTTCTATATTCCAATGTTTAAGTGTAATTGGGCAAATATAGGAAACGGAGTTAAAGTTGAAGATGGATTTACTCTTGTTAATTTACATCAAAATCAAGCTTCATTTTCAAGAGATCCATATATTCTTGCATCCCATGCAAAACAAATTAATTATTCAAGAGAAAATGATTCATCTAATTGGTATGTTGTTTTGAAGCCATCACTACGAGGCTTACATGAATTGGAGACAGATGAGTTTATCGAGGACGTAAGTTATGGTAGAGAAGAGTGTGAAGAAAATAAGAAAGATGTTGATTAAGTAGAGAATGATAGCTATGTCAGAGAGGATTGTGAGGGCATAGTGGAATAGTCTAAAATTGAAGGATACGCCTGTGTGTTATATGGACTAGGCGTTGAAAATGGACAATGAACTAGTCAAGGTACAATTAATTGTTGAGTGTTTGTTCTTAGTAATGATGAATCTTTGATTGTGATTACCTTATATTTATATTGAAATATCATCAGTTGCTTCTACCTAAATAACTTGGCATTTTAGTCTTAGTTGGTGTGTTCAAATATTGTAAGGATTATAGGTCAAGAATTCTATTTGAAGTCGGTCAGTGGTTGTATCTTGCAAGGATATTTTTCTTTCATACTTGCACACACTTGATTTCAAATAACTTCATCTTGCATAACAGGCTTATTCATTAGATGTATATGCTTTGTCTGTAACCCTTATGTCATTCCTGAAATAAATCATTCAAATTTGAATTGTTAAATGATATCTTCAGCTTCTTCCAACCAAAGTTGTCAAGCTGCATTTTTTTTAATAATAATAATTAAAAAAAACCTAGAAGCACTCAATTGTCCGCTAAAATGCAAAAAAGATGGTCTTTTTGCTTAAAAATAGTGTGCCTGGTATTAACACTTGTTTTTCTTTGGTTTCTCACTAGTTTGGTTTGTCTGTCCATATTTGTCTGATTGGTTTGGTTTGTCTGTGTAAACTGCACTTGCCCTATGCTGACATGAGTACCCTGAATATGTGCATCTGACTCTATGCATTCTTCACCCTGACTGTGACTGTGTACCTGGGTTTAGGTTATGTTGCTTTTTTTAACTGTGTACTTAAGCTCTAGGCTATACATTCTACTTTTTTTCATTCTTTAAAATAGTTCTTTGTGACTGCAGCCCAATCAATGTTATCTATGTACTTGCAATTAATGTTATCTCAGTACATGTCTCAAATAAAAATGACTGCTGCCCGGTTAATGTTATATATGAACTTGCAAGTTGTTATTTTTTTCATTCTTTAAAATATCTTTTTTATACACCTGTAGACATGTTTGTTCTAATTGTCTGTGCCTAACTAAAATTGCACTTTAATTTACAGGTAATAGGTAAAGGTGCAAAGAGAAAGAAGGCTGTGGTAATCAATGATATTCAGAATGAAGACATGTCTAAAAATAATGATACTCAAATTCAAGGCAATCCACAAGTAGTAGATGGCAACATAATGCAACAAGAAGAAAATGTTGAAGTTGTCGTAGAAAGTGGGCGAAATAGCATTGCTGATGAAAACCCAATTGCTAGAAAAAAAATATAGAGGACCAACTAGAGCAGAAAGGATTCCTTCAAATATTTCAAGTTGAATTGAAATTGAATTTAATGGACTAGCTGAACCAATAGGAGACGGGTCAGCCAAATTATCTTCTTATTTGGGTCCGTTTGTACAAGAATGTGTTCCAGTTACTCTTGATAGTTGGAAGCATCTAAGCAACGAATTGAAGGTTGTTCTTTGGGAATCCATCAAGTTTAGAAATAACTAGTTAAATGTATTTTTAGTATTTTATCAGTCCACTAAATTTTGCATTATTACATGATAATAAACATTTAGTTATTTTAATAAAATAATTTAGGCTAGATTTAAATTAGACGAGGAATGGCAAAAAGTGCCCATATTTAAGCAAATGGGATGTATTTTTAGATCTTCAAAAAGCATACTAGTTCGCAAAATAGCAAATGCAAGAAATGAAGACGAGAGGCTTCAACTGAAACCCGATAACATCAAAACCATGGTGGAGTGGAATACGTTTATTAAGTTGAAAACAAATCCGGACTTTAAGGTAAATCAACCACACTAGTATGTGTTATATAGTAAGAATTGTGATGTTAAATTTTCAAAAGATTCTTTTATATGTTTTTGAATATTTTAGATAGTAAGTGATAGATTCAAAGCTATAAGACACATTCAGATGCCACACACATGCAGTCGTAGAGGAATGGCCAGGTTGACTGAAGATTTGGTAAGAAAAATTTATTTATTTATCATAATACTTATTAACTAGTTAGCTAATATGATTTGTTATTTTAATGACCTTTTGAATATAGAAAGAGGAGAGTCACGATCCTTCTTCCATCTGTAGAACGGATGTTTGGATCAAGTCTCACATAAGAAAAGATGACCAACTAGTAAGCATTGCTGCTGTAGATGTCGTTGTAAGTAATCTTATATTTTTATTAGAACGGAAATTGTACAATAATGTAATAAGTTGATAATAGATTATAACATCATTGTTAACCTCTACAGGAAAAAATTAAAAATGTTGATAGTGAACCACATTCTGGCTCTTTCATTGATTATAAGGAAGATGCATTATCCCATGTGTTGGGACCAGATGGACCCGGACGATTAAGAGCAATGGGTAGGGGAATGATGTATACTAAGGCACTTTTGGCACATGCTAGAGATAAACAAACAATCCAGATGCAAAGAACAATTTCAGAATTACAAGCAATGGTCCACATGCTAATGAAAAATAAGTTAATATCTTCTATTAAGTTTGTTTTCCTGTTATCGTTGGTAGTAACGAGAGTGTTATCGTTGGTTTCATGCTCGCTAGTGCTGTTTCTGCATGAAATGTGCAGGCTTCGGAAAAAGGGGGGTTGTTTGAATCAAACTAACATGCATAGGTTAATTGCTACAGTGCTTTGTACAAGAGGATGGATGTTTTATTCTTTACTTTTGTGTGCTTCTGTTGCAAGGCTTGCTATGCTCGCTGGCTGTTGAAAATATGAACAAAATAAATAGTCTAAGAATTATTAGGGACCATGTTTGGGAGATTGTGGTAGGTCACACCATTCAACAAAATTGTCCCTTAACAGAATGATGATTTTTAGTTATCATTCCAAGGTCGAACAAAATCATTGCCTGCAATTATAAATAAAATTACTGCATTTATAACTAGATTACCGCATTTATAACTAGATTTGTGAACGAAGGTCATATATGTAGCATCAGGATTTGTGAACAAGGAGATTTGTTAATAGTAAGTGTTTGCGGTTATTTTCGGCTGGAAACACACAAACAAAGAACACATATGATGACTGCATGAAAGAAAATGAAAAACACCAAATTTATAGTTGTTCGAAAATGAGTCCTGTGGGGAATCAATTAACATTCAAGTATGAAAAAACATAAATTGTCGTTTTATAGTATTTGTATTATAGATCTCAATGCATGAGTTGGTTATGATTGCTTTGTATAGAAATGAAAATTACATTGTAAACTCATATAATTATCTTGATATTTTTTATTGCAATATGATATGAAAAAAGTTTTTTCAATCATGATTTCATGAGTTTTAAATAGTATATTTACAGTTGAATCCTAACTGGGAAGACTTGATTTCAGTTGTGTGTATCTGAAATCAATATTTCTGTATGTTTAAAGTATTTGTAAAAAATGACACAAGCATCTTTGAATGCTCCAAACAGTTGGGCAAAGTTCAAAATTTGAAACCGATCACTTTGCTTCTTTCTTTTTAATAATGAACAAAGTCCACCATCTATGAATTCACATCACATTGGTCGTCAAAATCTCTAATTAAAATTTTCATCATATAATAGTTATCTAGGATTGATCCCTGCGTTTTGAGATCACAATTATAGGGTGGGATTTGGATTTTGGGCTATTACTGGTTGATTATTTTAGAAATTCATTATATTTCAATATGAATGTTTTTCAAAGGTATTATGAACCCTGTTGAGAACCTGGATTTGACAGGGAATTATAATTATAACGTGTAACTACTTTGGTAGGGCATATAAAAAATTTGCTTTATTTTACGAGTTGAATATGAAAAATGGCAGAGAGACTAAAGGAACAATGTCGCGTTGAAATACAACTATTTTAGTAAGATTATACGTAAAAGATATAAAATTTTGCTTAAAAATGACAAATAAGAATATTTAAGAATAACAAAAGTGCTACTATGATAAAAAAATGATTTTGTTAAATCCTACGTATGGACACAATTTTAGTAAGGACCACAAATCAAATTATCATAGTACTTGTTTGAATTTCTCTAATCCTCTCAAAATATATTATTCTATGATCTTGACAAAAAATTGTTTTTGTTACCATAGCCAAACTCAAGGAATAATTTGTTAAAATATTTGTTATCTGCATTCAGAAAAAGGGTAATTGACAAAACATATATTTCAAATGGTCACATATGTTAACCTATTTTCGAAATAACCAGCCAACTTTCCATTGAGTTGACTTCATCCATTGTTGTTCTATTAGTGTAAGTGATATCCATCATGTTGTTGTAAGTCAGAAGATGCCTTGTATGCCACTATGCTACTGTCCATTTGGATATGATAGACATGCAGAAATGACAATAATGCGAATATGGACCAATTTCTGCATGTATATCCACTTCGTCAAAATATATATCCACTCAGTCAGTGTCGTTAAGGCTTACTAAAAACACTTCCTTTGTCGGAAAGCCGCTTCTTTCTTTCTTGATCGTTATCGCCAAATATATATTTTCTATTTTTTAATATCTCACTGACCAGTGGTACAAATAGTTCATATGTTTATATATTAAAATAAAATACAATATCTTCCTGCACCTCCATTGTTTTGTTTATAACTAAGCCACTTGCTTCTATTTTAATATCTATGTAATATGCTCCCAACATCTAAATCCTGAGCTTTTTGGCTTTTAGTTCATATGCAGCCAGACTGCCTCGCTTTTAATTCCATTTGTAAAATAGTCAATGTGTAACAACCCATATTTTCAATAACCTGTTATAACGTAAATCGAGGCAGAATTTAATTTATAAATCTGAATCAAGGGAAACGGGCTATGCCATTGCGTTCGTCTCGGAAAAATACGCGAAACAGAGTCCGAGTTTTCGAAAATCGGAGTCCGTATGACCCAATTAAGGCCCAATGAAGTTTTCAGAAAATTTCAAGTTCAAAACAGATTTGAATTTCAAGTTCAAATTTCGAATTTCGGGCCTGGAAGGCTAGGCGGGAAATTTCCCGCCAAGCCAACCAAGTCGACAGGCCTGTCGACTTGGCAGTCGACTTGGTTGGACCCAAGTCGACAGCCCTGTCGACTTGGTTCAGCCGGGCAGTTTTGCCTGGTGCACCATTTTGGGGTTTTGGTTAGGTTTTGGGGCCAGATTCGGTTTTAAGGGCTGACATTGGAATTAGGGTTTAATCCTAAGGTTGAAACTAATCCTAATCTCTATAAATAAGCCCCTAACCTAACCCTAAATCATCATTATTCATTCATACAACTAAACTATGGCAAAATCATTCCTCTCATGGCCTCCACTCTCTTCATAAAATTCCTAAATAAATTTTTATGAGAGATTTTCCATGCATACAAGTGTTTTCAAGCTTGTATGAGCATCATTAGCTTGCATTCAAGTCAAGTTTCTATATTTGCATCATAAAGCAAGAGTTTTGATCATTTTGGCTCAAGGGTTTTTCTATTGGAGCTTTCATATTGGGTTTATTTGATTGCATAAGGGCTTTGTCTCAATCTTATATTTGCTTATACTCATTTGAGTCTTCATAAGCATTGTAAGCCCTTTTACCTTCTTTTTAAACTCTAAAGTTAATTAATGATGCAAGTTGTGTTTGATCGTTATGATATGCAAGTTTATCATGTTATGTTTTGCAAGTTTGCCATGTTATGATATGCAAGTTTATCATGTTATGTTATGCAAGTTTGCTATGTTATGATATGCAAGTTTGCCATATGATATGCAAGTTATGTTATGAAAGTTTGGGTTGATCATTTTGCTCATGTTATCATGTTATGCAAGCTTATCTTGGGTTTATGAGCTTAAAGCTTCAAGCTTTATGCTAAAGGTTGCATTTTGGCAACATGTAAGTTATCATATCCCTTATGATAACTTGCATATGAGGCTAAATGCGAACTTATGGCAACTTCTACATGTCATTTATCACCATGTATCACTTATATGCTAAGTTTAGTTTTATGCATACTTTTGAGGCCTAATGATGCAATATGCAAGTATATGAACATATGTACATTTCATATGCCACCATGTTAAACTTGTGGCTTCAACACCATTTGTCATCTTTATGCCAAGTTCCCCCTTTCTATCCTTTATGCGCTATTGCGATTATGTAAGCGATGGGTGTAACAACCTGTATTTTTAATAACCTGTTAAGATATAAATTGAGGCAGAATTTAATTCTAAAATCTGAATCAAGGGAAACGGGCTATGCCATTGCGTTCGTCTCGGAAAAATACGCGAAATAGAGTCCGAGTTTTCGAAAATCGGAGTCCGTATGACCCAGTTAAGGCCCATTGAAGTTTTCAGAAATTTCCATATTAAAAACAGATTTAAATTCTAAGTTAAAAACAAGGGTTAGGGCACAACTGGCGTCAGGCGGGAAAACTCCCGCCAAGACCCCACCAGTCGACAGGCATGTCGATAGGGGTCTAAGGGTGTCGACTGCCCTGTCGACAGCCCTGTCGACACGGGGTGGCCGGGCAGTTTTGCCTGGCGCACCATTTCTGATCTAGGCTTGGTTGTGTGGCTTGGTTCTAGAGAATTCCTAAATCTGATGGACCTAATTCAACCTAGGGTTAATCCTAGGGCTAAAAACACTCTAATCTTCTATAAATATGACCCTAATCCTACCCTAAAACCCCATTATTCATTCTAGCAACCAAACTATGTCAAATTGATTTCTCAAATGGCCTCCACTTAAAAACCCTAGCCTCCACCCTCTTCATAAATCATTCCTATGAAGATTATGATGTTCATACAAGCATTTCTAAGTTGTATGAATGATCATTAGCTTGCATACATCATCAAGTTGCAAGTTTTATTTGCTAAGCTAGAGTTTTTGGGATTTTTGTTAAGGATGTTTCTTATTGGAGCTTTGTTTTGGGTTTTTATGCTTGCATAAAGGGCTTCTCAATCTTTATTAGTAGATTTGTGTCTTCATAATATTTGTAAGCCCTCTTACCTTCATTTTAGAAACTCTAAAGTTAATATGTGATGAAAGTTGGGATTTATGCATGTTTAATAAGTTATGCATGCTTATGCGAGTTCACTATGCCATGTTACACATGTTTAATGAGTTATGCATGTTTATGCAAGTTCACTATGCTATGATTTGCAAGTTTAACAAGTTATGCATGTTTATGCAAGTTCACTATGCCAAGATTTGCAAGTTTAACAAGTTATGCATGTTTATGCAAGTTCACTAGGCTATGATTTGCAAGTTTAACAAGTTATGCATGTTTATGCAAGTTCACTATGCCATGATTTGCAAGTTTAACAAGTTATGCATGTTTATGCAAGTTCACTATGCTAAGTTATGCAAGTCCAACATGTTATGCATATTATGATATGTAAGATTCATCATGTATGTTGTGCCAAGTTCCCTCTTTCTATCCTTTATGCGTTATGACGAATATGTAAGCGATAGAATGACGTTGGGGGGGTTAGGGTAAAACTTAAAATACATGAAAATATAAGATTGGGAATTTACCTATTAAGTTAGGTCTACCCCTTGGGAATTTACCTATTAAGTTAGGTCTACCCAAGTATTTGTTAAACTTGTAATTATGTTTTGAAAATAAAGTGGACATGACACTTAGAAAACATAAGTATGGCCAACTCGAGGTTGGGTTGAGTTTGTAGCATAAACCTACCCGGAACCGACCGGCTTAACTAGTGGCTACAAGCAATAGGACCCAATGTGAGTAGTTGGTCATGTTGCACGTGAAACCCGAGGTTAGACTAAGTTGTGGTGTAAACCTACCCGGACCCGCCCGGCCTAACTAGTAACCACAACAAGGTCTAATGTGAGAGGTTGGGTGCATTAAATTAATTAATGCCTCATGATTAGGGTTAAGTCATGGCCCACTAATACTTAACCAATTTTGGGGATACGAGGGATTAAATGGGGTTAAGTGGTGAACTGTTGGTTACACTTAACTAATTTAATCCATGATTAGTGAGGGGTTAAACCACACTTAACCCTCTTAGAAAACCCTAGCAACGTGGTCTGTTCCGGCAGTAATCCCAGTTTGGTATCATTCACAACCCTAGAGGCTAGGCTAGGGCGGGGCACGATTACTGACTGATGTAAGCGACCAAAGCGACGGCTGAGTGGTACAGCGGTGCGGGTCCAGGCGGGCTACGGACGTGCACGTAGTCCGGTGTTGGACAAACTCGAGGCACGGGTACCAGTAGGTTTAGACTGTGCATTATTGCTTAGGTGTCTGGGGTTGACACCCGAGGGCTTGATACACCCGAAGGTGGACCCAGCACAGTCTGACTACAACCATATGTGGGCCGTATGGACACCAACACTTGACGTGTTAGGTTTATAGGGAGCCGATCGACTAGACCGTTGGGCTGGACCTTGTATTAAGGTCACTTCATGTTATTGGGCCAAAGTTTTGGGCTGAGGGATCAATACCTATTATGTTAGTTTGCTAGTACACTGTGGTGCAAAGCTTAATCTTCTTTATGTGATGACACCTTTATCTATTGCCAGTATGTTCATCTCAGTTTCCATCATGATGTTAGCTTTATTAGTTTATAGACTGATCGTAGTAGGGCTTACCAGTCTTTTTGACTGACCTGTTTTCTTTCGCTTCTTTTCTTCCGTTTCCCCCCCCCCAGGTTCTCAGGGAGGGAATAGTGGTGCTTAGCTTGGATCGCTTGCTTGTTTGCTGGATAGCTCATGTATGTCTGGACATTGAGCTCGCTATGGTTTATCATCTTTATTTTGGGGATAGCACTATGTATTTCAGTATTTCTGTTTATGATGTACTAGACATGTTTATTTTGGCAGTTGACTTTATGACGTACTAGACTTGTTTTGAGATGGTTTGAGATATTCCGCTGTTTTATTCTCACTTACTCTGTTTTACATATATATTTATGTTCTTGTTCTGCCTTGATATATCATTATGCATGCTTACCCAGTTCTAACGCCCCCCAGAAGCTAGTGCCCCCGAAAGAGTGACCCTAGCGGAGGTGGGGTGTTACAAATTTGGTATCAGAGCATATGGTTTACAAGAAAGAACAAAAAGTTTTTAAAAGACTTTTGAAAAACTATTTTCAAAACAAGTATAAAGTATTTTCCAAAGAAAAGTCTAGTATTTTAAAAGGCTATTCCCCAAAAAGCCATTAGCGTTATCCTTCGTTCCCTTGACCTAATCTTATCTTATCTTTCGTTTCAGTATGGCTGAGAATCTTGCCATCCCGGATGGAGTAAACGTACCACTCTGGTATAGGAGACTTCTAGAAGCTAGGGCGGCAGCTGGCCCCGCAAACCCTACTCCCACTCCTCCTCCTGTAGTTGAGAATCCTCCCCCTAATGTCCCTCCTCCGGTGGTTCCTGTTCCTCCCCCTCCAGTTGCTGAGGCTCCTCTTCCTCCTCCTCCCCCTCAGCATCCTCAGGTTGAGTTCACGAAGGTTTGTAAAGACTTCAAGGCAATGGGAGGCAAGAATTTCCTAGGCACGGAGTCTTTTGTTGAAGCTAGGAATTGGCTGAAAGACACTGAGGACTTGTTTGCTATCTTTAGGATTGATGACGAGAGGAAGATCTTATTGACAGTGTGGCTTTTGAAGGACGAAGCAGCCTATTGGTGGGAGGTCACCAATGGGACGAGGCCCGTCGAGACTTGGGCCGATTTGAGGGCTAGATTTGTGGCCAAGTTTCTATCTTCTGCTGAGGCAAATTTACAGATGGAGAAGTTCATTGCATTAAAGCAAGGTGATATGTCTTTCAAGGAGTATGTGAACAAGTTTAATCAGCTGGCCCGTTTTGGTTTGGATATGGTGAACACTCCTGAGAAGAAGGCTCTTCGATTTGCTAGAGGGTTGAATGAGCCGCTGCAGGGTTTGGCGATGTCACATATTCCGCATGGGGCTACTTTTGAGAGTTTGGTCGATATGGCTCTACTTCAGGGAGATGGAAAGAAAGAGGTCAAGTCGAGTGATACTCAAGCAAAGAAGACTGATTCTTAGGGTAAAGGCAATCAAGGTGGTCAAAGCAGTCAGGGGAATCAGAGCAAGAACAAGAAGGGGAACAACAACAAAGGCAAGGGAAAGTGCAATTACTGTGGTGCGCCTGGACACTTTGCTAAGGATTGTAGGAAGAAGAAAAGGAAGCTTAGTGGTGGATGTTTTTCCTGTGGTGAGACTGGACACTTCAGCAAGGAATGCCCGAAGAAGAAGGGGCAGGGTCAGACGCAGCATACTGGACCTTCAGGAGGGCAAGTTCATGCTCTCAATACCGCTCCAGTTCCCGATCGAGGTAGTGTTTCTGTTGAGAACCTTGTTTATGTTTCTGATCTTCCAGTTCGTACCTTGTTTGATTCTGGTGCATCACATAGCTTTATTTCATCTGATCTTGTTGATAGTTTGCACCTTAGTACTAGCTTAGTGGATGATCCCGTTTGTGTTTCGAATCCCATTGGGGGTTCTGCTCATCTATCTATGATATGTGAGGATCTGAGGATCTCTATACTCAGTGTAGAGTTCTTGTGTAGTGCGTATGTTCTTGGTTTCAGGGGATACGGATTGATTTTGGGCATGGATTGGCTGTCTAGACATGGAGCCATTCTTGATTGTGAGCATAGGGTTGTGAGGCTTGTGACTCGCCTTGGCAACACCTTAGAGATTTCATGCAATCCGAAGGATCCCGTCATGTTGTGCTATCTTGAATCACTCGACTCGTCAGAGGAAACCCTTCAGTCTGTAAGGGTGGCCCGAGATTATCCAGATGTTTTTGAAGAAGTTAAGGGGTTGCCCCCTAAACGAGAGATTGATTTTCGCATTTATCTGGTGGATAATGCTAAGCCTGTTTCTTTGCCCGTTCGGCACATGGCTCCGCGTGAGAGACGGGAGCTCAGCAAGCAAGTAAAGGAGTTGCTTGAGAAGAACTTCATCAGACGAAGTATATCCGAATGGGGAGCGCCTGTGGTGTTTGCTACTAAGGCAGATGGTTCTCTTCGACTTTGTGTGGACTATAGAGGGTTGAATAAGCTGACTAAGAAGAACAGACACCCATTACCGAGGATTGATGATCTTTTTGACCAGCTTGTTGGTGCTTCTGTTTTCTCTCAGCTTGATCTTGCTACTGGATTTCATCAGCTCAGAGTGGCTGAAGATAGTATAGACAAGACTGCATTCAGAACTCCAGATGGATTCTTTGAATGGCTTGTTATGCCGTTCGGTTTGACGAATGCACCCGCGTATTTCGTGGACTTGATGAGTAGGGTGTTTCGAGAGTTCTTGAACAAGTTTGTCGTGGTCTTTGTGGATGATATTCTGATCTTCTCTAAGGATGAAGAAGAGCACGCGAGGCATCTTGTAGAGGTGATGGATACGCTTAGAGCGCATCAGTTAAGGGCCAAGTTCTCCAAGTGTCACTTTTGGAGAAGGGAAGTCCGGTTCCTTGGGCATATAGTATCTAAGCAAGGCTTGGCGGTGGATCCCGCTAAAGTAGTTGCTGTACAGGATTGGAAGACTCCAAGGAATGCAACCGAAGTGAGAAGTTTTCTAGGTCTTGCAGGTTTTTACCGGAAGTTCATCAAGGACTTCGCGAAGATATCCGCTCCTCTTACTAAGTTGACGAAGAAGAACTTAGTTTTTGCTTGGGATATGGACTGTGAGCTTGCTTTTCAGAGACTCAAGAGAGCCCTTACCTCATCACCAGTTCTAGCTTTACCCGATGGTAGTAAGATGTTTACCGTGTACACTGATGCTTGTGGCACGGGATTGGGCGCCGTTCTGATGCAAGAAGGCAGAGTTATATGTTTTGGTGGTAGGCAACTTAAGGTGCATGAGAAGAATTATCCCACTCATGATCTAGAGCTGGCAGCGATAGTATATGCACTCAAGGCTTGGCGTCATTATCTTCTGGGAGAGAGATTTGAGCTATATACTGATCATAAGTCTTTGAAGTATCTCTTTTCGCAGAAGAATCTGAACTTGAGGCAGCAAAGGTGGATGGAATTCTTGGCGTCCTACGATTTTGATATAGCCTATACCCCTGGCAAGGGGAATGTTGTAGCGGATGCGTTGAGTAGAAAAAGGTTGACACTAAGTCCTCTATTTGTTGAGATGAAGAATTTAGAGTTCTTGGCAACCTTTGATTTCTCTTTGGCAGTTGAGTCGATGACCGGTTCTTTAGCATCTCTTGAGCTCAGGCCTACCCTTCTGGATCAAGTTGGGGCTTCGCAGAAGGAAGACCCTCAGATAATTGAGATTATGGATAAGCTGATTCGAGGGGAGACATCTAGTCACCTGGCTCGATATTCTATAGATGATAAGGGTTGGCTGAGGAAAGACGGAAGGCTTTGTGTTCCGATGGTGGAAGACTTGGTGAGGAAAGTTCTTGAGGAAGCACATCGCTCCAAGCTGACTATACATCCGGGTGGAGATAAGATGTATAAGGATATGAAGCGCATTTTCTTCTGGCCTGGAATGAAGAAGGATGTGGCAGAATTTGTCTCTAGATGTGTTGTTTGTCAGAGAGTAAAAGCCGAGTCAAAGAAGCCCGGTGGACTATTGCATCCTCTAGACGTTCCACTTTGGAAGTGGGAGAGTATCTCCATGGATTTTATTGATGGGCTACCAAGGTCAAGGAAAGGGAATACGAGCATTTGGGTTATTGTAGATAGACTTACGAAGAGTGCTCATTTTATTCCGGTAAAGAGCAAAAGGACCGCATCTAGACTAGCATCAGTATATCTTCGTGAGATAGTACTACTACATGGAGTCCCTTCTAGCATAATCAGTGACCGAGACCCCATCTTTACTAGTCAGTTCCGGAACAGTTTGCAGGAAGCTATGGGCACGAGGTTGAACCTGAGTACGGCTTATCACCCACAAACGGACGGTCAGACAGAAAGGGTGAATAGAGTACTTGAGGACTTGTTGAGGCTTTGCATTCTGGATTTTGGTGGTACTTGGGAAGACCATCTTCCTCTTGTGGAATTTGCTTATAATAACAGTTATCAAGCGAGCATTGGGATGGCACCATTTGAGGCTTTATATGGGAGACCGTGCAAGTCACCTACATGTTGGTGGGAGACTACAGATAAGCTTATACTTGGACCTGACATGATTAGAGATACATCCGAGAAGGTCGAGTTGATTAGAAGACGGATGAAGGCGGCCCAAGACAGACAGAAATCTTATGCTGATAGGCGAAGGACTGATTTGGAGTTTGATGTTGGGGATATGGTTTTCGTGAAGGTTTCTCCTTTGCGGAATGTGGTTCGGTTTGGAGCGGTAGGAAAGTTAGCACCAAGGTTTGTTGGACCGTTTCCAGTTGTAGAGAGGATCGGGCAGATGGCCTATAGAGTGGAATTGCCCGAGAAGCTAGCTGGAGTGCATAATGTTTTTCATGTTTCGCATCTCCGGAAGTGTTTGCATAAGTCAGCAGAGGTGGTTGAGCCAAGTGTTCTAGAAGATGTGGAAGTAGAGAAAGAAGCTACCTTGAGGAGAGCTCCGATTCGTATCTTGGGGACAGAGATCAAGAAGCTAAGGAATCGTGAGGTCAAATTGGTGAAGGTTCAATGGGGTGAAGCCGAGGAAGACGCAACTTGGGAAACTGAAGAGAAGATGCGTACGCTTTATCCATTCCTTTTTGAGGGTACACTCTCAATCTCTTTATCTTTCCATATCTATCTAGTTTATCTAGTTCATCGTGTCTATCTTATCATGAGAACCTTAGGTAGAATCCTTTGGATGAAACATGTGTTTGAGACATGTTATGTTTGATGGTTGCAAGTGGTTGCAAGTGTTTGCAAGTGGTTACTCGTGGATGCATGACACACATTAGGCACTAGATCGGCTCACACACTCCTCATATTGCATGTGCATGAGTGTTTATGCTTATTCTTGAATGAAATTTGTATGCTATCACATGTATGTTGCATATGGATGTATGATTGAGCACGCATGTAGATATTATACATTATGTTAGGGATTTGCATACATATGGATACATTTCACTAACATATTTTGCATTGATCTTTGCATTAGATAAGTACATATACACACACTTTTGCATATGTTCATACAGCATTTAGGATCTTTTAAGGACAATGGTTGCTCGTGGATGATGTTTTGAGTAGATGGATGTTGGATGGTAGGATATGTTCTTCCTAACTTGAAGATTTCGGGGACGAAATCCTTTAAGGAGGGGAGAATGTAACAACCTGTATTTTTAATAACCTGTTAAGATATAAATTGAGGCAGAATTTAATTCTAAAATCTGAATCAAGGGAAACGGGCTATGCCATTGCGTTCGTCTCGGAAAAATACGCGAAATAGAGTCCGAGTTTTCGAAAATCGGAGTCCGTATGACAGTTAAGGCCCATTGAAGTTTTCAGAAATTTCCATATTAAAAACAGATTTAAATTCTAAGTTAAAAACAAGGGTTAGGGCACAACTGGCGTCAGGCGGGAAAACTCCCGCCAAGACCCCACCAGTCGACAGGCATGTCGACAGGGGTCTAAGGGTGTCGACTGCCCTGTCGACAGCCCTGTCGACACGGGGTGGCCGGGCAGTTTTGCCTGGCGCACCATTTCTGATCTAGGCTTGGTTGTGTGGCTTGGTTCTAGAGAATTCCGAAATCTGATGGACCTAATTCAACCTAGGGTTAATCCTAGGGCTAAAAACAATCTAATCTTCTATAAATATGACCCTAATCCTACCCTAAAACCCCATTATTCATTCTAGCAACCAAACTATGTCAAATTGATTTCTCAAATGGCCTCCACTTAAAAACCCTAGCCTCCACCCTCTTCATAAATCATTCCTATGAAGATTATGATGTTCATACAAGCATTTCTAAGTTGTATGAATGATCATTAGCTTGCATACATCATCAAGTTGCAAGTTTTATTTGCTAAGCTAGAGTTTTTGGGATTTTTGTTAAGGATGTTTCTTATTGGAGCTTTGTTTTGGGTTTTTATGCTTGCATAAAGGCCTTCTCAATCTTTATTAGTAGATTTGTGTCTTCATAATATTTGTAAGCCCTCTTACCTTCATTTTAGAAACTCTAAAGTTAATATGTGATGAAAGTTGGGATTTATGCATATTTAATAAGTTATGCATGCTTATGCGAGTTCACTATGCCATGTTACACATGTTTAATGAGTTATGCATGTTTATGCAAGTTCACTATGCTATGATTTGCAAGTTTAACAAGTTATGCATGTTTATGCAAGTTCACTATGCTATGATTTGCAAGTTTAACAAGTTATGCATGTTTATGCAAGTTCACTATGCCAAGATTTGCAAGTTTAACAAGTTATGCATGTTTATGCAAGTTCACTAGGCTATGATTTGCAAGTTTAACAAGTTATGCATGTTTATGCAAGTTCACTATGCCATGATTTGCAAGTTTAACAAGTTATGCATGTTTATGCAAGTTCACTATGCTAAGTTATGCAAGTCCAACATGTTATGCATATTATGATATGTAAGATTCATCATGTATGTTGTGCCAAGTTCCCTCTTTCTATCCTTTATGCGTTATGACGAATATGTAAGCGATAGAATGACGTTGGGGGGGTTAGGGTAAAACTTAAAATACATGAAAATATAAGATTGGGAATTTACCTATTAAGTTAGGTCTACCCCTTGGGAATTTACCTATTAAGTTAGGTCTACCCAAGTATTTGTTAAACTTGTAATTATGTTTTGAAAATAAAGTGGACATGACACTTAGAAAACATAAGTATGGCCAACTCGAGGTTGGGTTGAGTTTGTAGCATAAACCTACCCGGAACCGACCGGCTTAACTAGTGGCTACAAGCAATAGGACCCAATGTGAGTAGTTGGTCATGTTGCACGTGAAACCCGAGGTTAGACTAAGTTGTGGTGTAAACCTACCCGGACCCGCCCGGCCTAACTAGTAACCACAACAAGGTCTAATGTGAGAGGTTGGGTGCATTAAATTAATTAATGCCTCATGATTAGGGTTAAGTCATGGCCCACTAATACTTAACCAATTTTGGGGATACGAGGGATTAAATGGGGTTAAGTGGTGAACTGTTGGTTACACTTAACTAATTTAATCCATGATTAGTGAGGGGTTAAACCACACTTAACCCTCTTAGAAAACCCTAGCAACGTGGTCTGTTCCGGCAGTAATCCCAGTTTGGTATCATTCACAACCCTAGAGGCTAGGCTAGGGCGGGGCACGATTACTGACTGATGTAAGCGACCAAAGCGACGGCTGAGTGGTACAGCGGTGCGGGTCCAGGCGGGCTACGGACGTGCACGTAGTCCGGTGTTGGACAAACTCGAGGCACGGGTACCAGTAGGTTTAGACTGTGCATTATTGCTTAGGTGTCTGGGGTTGACACCCGAGGCATTATACACCCGAAGGTGGACCCAGCACAGTCTGACTACAACCATATGTGGGTCGTATGGACACCAACACTTGACGTGTTAGGTTTATAGGGAGCCGATCGACTAGACCGTTGGGCTGGACCTTGTATTAAGGTCACTTCATGTTATTGGGCCAAAGTTTTGGGCTGAGGGATCAATACCTATTATGTTAGTTTGCTAGTACACTGTGGTGCAAAGCTTAATCTTCTTTATGTGATGACACCTTTATCTATTGCCAGTATGTTCATCTCAGTTTCCATCATGATGTTAGCTTTATTAGTTTATAGACTGATCGTAGTAGGGCTTACCAGTCTTTTTGACTGACCTGTTTTCTTTCGCTTCTTTTCTTCCGTTTCCCCCCCCCCCAGGTTCTCAGGGAGGGAATAGTGGTGCTTAGCTTGGATCGCTTGCTTGTTTGCTGGATAGCTCATGTATGTCTGGACATTGAGCTCGCTATGGTTTATCATCTTTATTTTGGGGATAGCACTATGTATTTCAGTATTTCTGTTTATGATGTACTAGACATGTTTATTTTGGCAGTTGACTTTATGACGTACTAGACTTGTTTTGAGATGGTTTGAGATATTCCGCTGTTTTATTCTCACTTACTCTGTTTTACATATATATTTATGTTCTTGTTCTGCCTTGATAAATCATTATGCATGCTTACCCAGTTCTAACGCCCCCCAGAAGCTAGTGCCCCCGAAAGAGTGACCCTAGCGGAGGTGGGGTGTTACAATGGGATTGCGTTTGGGGTTGGGTAAACTTAAAAGACATGAAAACATAAGATTGGGAATTTACCTATTAAGTTAGGTCTACCCATTGGGAATTTACCTATTAAGTTAGGTCTACCCAAATTCTTGAAAACTTGTAATATGTTTTGGAAACATGATGGACATGACACTTAGAAAATATAAGTGTGACCAACTCGAGGTTGGGCTGAGTTTGTAGCGTAAAACTACTCGGAACCGACCGGCTTAACTAGTTGCTACAAACAATAGGTCCCAATGTGAGAAGTTGGTCATGTTGTACCTTGAACCCGAGGTTAGACCAAGTTGTGGTGTAAAGCGACCCGGACCCGCCCGGCTTAACTAGTAACCACAACAAGGTCTAATGTGAGAGGTTAAGGCACATTAAATTAATTAATGCCTCATGATTAGGGTTAAGTCATGGTCCACTTAGTACTTAACCAATTTGGGCTTGGTGGATTAATCGGGGTTAAGTCGTGAACCCATCGTTACACTTAACCAAGTTAATCCATGATTAGTAAAAGCATTAAACCGTACTTAACCCACTAGAAAATCCTAGCAATGGGGGTCCACTCCAGCAGTAATCCCAAGTTTGTATCATTAAGACCCTAGGGACTAGGCTAGGGTGGGGCACGATTACTGGACTGGTATAAGTGACCAAAACGACGGTCGAGTGGTACGCCAATGTAGTTCCGGACGGACTATGGTCGTGCACGTAGTCCGTATTTGGAGAAGTCAAGCATGGGTACCAGTAGATCGAGACTGTGCACTCATGTTTATGGTGTCCAGGGGTTGACACCCTTGGGCTTGATACACCCGAAGGGTGGACCCGGCACAGTCCGACTACAATTATGTTTGGGCCGTATTGACACCAACACGTGATGAGTTAGGCTTAGGGAGCCAATCGATTAGACCGTTTGGTTGGACCTCGTATTAAGGTCATTTCATGTTATTGGGTCAAAGCTTGGGCCAAGGGATCAATACTTATTTATTCAAGTCATGTTAGTTTGCTAGTACACCTGTGGTGCAAAACCTTAATCCTGATTATGCGATGACACCTTTATCTATCATGTCAGTATGTAGTTATCCTTATGTTCATCTCAGTTTTCATCATGCCAGTTAACTTTATTAGTTTATATACTGATGGTAGTAGGGCTTACTCGGTCTTTTTGACTGACCTGTTTTCTTTTGCCTCTTTTCTTCCGTTCCCCCCGCCCCCAAGGTTCTCAGGATGGGAATATTGGAGCTTAGCTTGGATTTCTGATCGCTTGCTTGTGGGATTTTAGCTCATGTACGGTCTTGACATGAAGCTAGCTATGGTTATCACTTATTTTGGGGATAGTACTTATGTATTTCAGTTTTTCAGTGATGTTGTTTTTATCTAGACTTGTGTATTTGGAAAGTTGACATTATGTTGTACCAGACTTGTTTTGAAATAGTTTGAAATCTTCCGCTGTTTTACTTATCTTATTTACTCTGTTTACATATATACATATGTTCTTGTTCTGCCTTGATATATCATTATGCATGTTTACCCGGTACAAACGCCCCTCCAAAGTCAGAGTGCTTGCAAGAGCCACCCTGGCGGAGGTGGGGTGTTACATTTGGTATTAGAGCATATGGTTTACGAGAAGGAACAAAAAGGTTTTTAAAACTTTTGGAAAACTATTTTCAAAACCAAGTATAAAGTATTTTCCAAAGAAAAGTCTAGTTTATTTTAAAGGCTATTCCCCAAAAAGCCATTAGCGAAATTCCTTCGTTTTTCTCTATTCTGAATCTGTCTTTTTCTTCGTTTTCAGTATGGCTGATAACTTTGCTATTCCGGAGGGAGTACACGTACCTGTTTGGTATAGGAGACTTTTGGAGGCTAGGGCGACCGAAGCCGGCCCCGCCGATGTTCCTCCTCCTCCTCCGGTAGTTAATGTTCCTCCTCCTCCTGTCGCTGAGGTTCCTCTTCCTCCTCCCCCTCAGCATCCACAAGAGGATTTCGCGGAGATTTGCAAAGACTTTAAGGCGATGGGTTGCAAGAATTTCATTGGAACCGAGACTTATGTAGAAGCAAGGAATTGGTTGAAAGAAACCGAAGATCTTTTTGCCTTCTTTGATATAGATGACCGTAGGAAGGTTTTATTAGCAGTGTGGTTGCTAAAGGAAGAAGCTGCACGTTGGTGGGTGGTCACCACCGCTACTAGGCCAATTGAGACTTGGGATGACTTTCGGGGAAAGTTTGGACTAAGGTTCCTATCACTGAAGCAAGGGGACATGACTATTAGGGAATACATAGATAAGTTTAATCAACTGGCTCGAGTCGGTTTAGACTTGGTTAACACAGCTCAGAAGAAGGCCCTATACTTTGCTCTAGGATTAAACGAGCCATGACTCATATACCCTTGGGGGCAACTTTCGAGAGTTTGGTGAATATGGCCCTACTCAATGAAGAGAATAGGAGTGACAAGAAGGAGGTCAAGATGAATGAGTCTCAAAACAAGGAAACGGAGCCCAAAAAGGAAATGAAAAAGAAGGAGGAGAAGTCTGAAGATAAGAAGGAAAAGAAGTGCTTTACTTGTGGAAGCTTGACTCATCTAAACAAGGATTACAGAAAGAGGAAGGGCACTTGCTTTGAATGTGGAGAAATGGGACACTTCACTAGGGACTGCCCGAAGAAGGGAGGGCCTACGTCGGAAGGAACGGTGAATTCCGGGAAGCAAGGCAAGAACTCCAAAAACCGCAAGAACAAGAACAAGAGTCAAGGCAACAAGGGAAACAATAGCAAGGGCAATAACGACAAGAGGAAGTGCCATTATTGCGGTTCAGTTGGGCATCTTATTAAGGATTGTAGGAAGAGAAAAAGAAAGAGTGGTGAATGCTTTCATTGTGGTGAGTTTGGACATTTCAGCAAAGATTGCCCGAAGAAGCAAGGGCAAGGTCAGACTCAGTGTGCAAGACCATCTGGAGGGCGAATTCATCCCCTCAACATCGTTCTTCCAGCTCATGATCGAGGTAGTGTTTCTGTTGAAATTCTTGTTTACATTTCTGATTTTCCTGTTTGTACTTTGTTTGATTCTGGCGCATCGCATAGTTTATTTCGTCTGATCTAGTTGAAAGTTTGCACCTAAGTACTAGTCTAGTTAATGATCCCGTGTGTGTTTCAAATCCAATTGGGGTTTCCGCCCATTTGTCTATTATCTACGTGGATTTGAAAATCTCTATCTTTAGTGTAGAGTTCTCGTGAGATGCTTATATTCTCGGTTTCATGGGGTATGGGTTGATTTTGGGCATGGATCGATTGTCCACTTTTGGAGCCATCCTTGATTTTTGAGCATAGGGTTGTGAGGCTCATGACTCGCCTCGGTAATACCCTAAAAATTTCTTGTAACCCTATGGGTCCCGTCATGTTGTGTTATCTTGAATCCCTCAACTCGTCTATCGATAGTTTGCAATCGGTGAGGGTGGTCCGAGAATATCCTGATATCTTGGGTGAAGTGAAGGGGGGTTACCCCTAAGCGAGAGATTGATTTCCGCATTTATCTGGTTGATAATGCCAAGCCAGTTACGTGGCCGGTTAGGCATATGGTCCCGCGAGATGAGAATTAAGAAAGCAAGTCAAGGAGTTGCTTGAGAAGAACTTCATACGATGAAGCATTTCCGAAGAGGGTGCTCTAGTAGTATTCGCTACTAATGTGGACAGTTCGCTTCGCCCGTGTGTTGATTATCGTGAGTAGAACGAGAAGAATAGACAACCATTACCAAGGATCGATGATTTGTTTGATCAGCTTGTAGGAACATCTGTTTTCTCTTGATCTTGCTACTGGATTCCATCAGCTCAGAGTAGCTGAGGATAGTATAGACAAAACTGCGTTCAAAACTCCAGATGGATTCTTAGAATGGCTAGTCATGCCATTCGGTTTGACTAATGCACCCGCCTACTTCGTGGACTGGATGAGTAGGGTGCCTAGGGAGTTCCTGAACAAGTTTGTGGTAGTCTTTGTAGAAGATATCCTGACTTTCTTAAAGAACGAGGAGGAACATGCTAGACATCTCAAGGAGGTGATGGATACGCTTAGAGCCCATCAGTTGAAAGCCAAGTCCTCCAAATGTCATTTTGGAGAAAAGAAGTTAGATTTCTTGGGCACATAGTTACTAAGCAAGGCTTAGCGGTGGATCCCGCTAAAGTGGTCGCGGTTCAAAACCGGAAAGCTCCGACGAGGACAATTGAAGTAAGAAGCTTTCTCAGTTTAATTAGTCAGTTAGCGTCCCTTGAGTTTAGACCTACCCTTCTGGATCAAGTAGGGACTTCACAGAAGGAAGACCCGCAGTTAGCCGAGATCATGGACAAGTTGATTCGAGGCGAGATGTTAAGTCACCTCGCTATAGATGACAAGGGATGGCTAAGACGCGATGAGGGAAAGAAAGTTCTTGAGGAAGCGCATCGCTCTAAGTTGACTATACATCCGGGTAGAGATAAGATGTATAAAGATATGAAGCGCATTTTCTTTTGGCCTGGGATAAAGAAGGATGTGGCGGAGTTTGTCTCTAGATGTATCATTTGCCAGCAAGTTAAGGCCGAGTCGAAGAAGCCCGGTGGGCTATTGCATCCTCTAGACGTTCCACTATGGAAGTGGAAGAGTATTCCCATGGATTTTATCGATGGATTACCAAGGTCAAGGAAAGAGAATACGAGCATGTGGGTCATAGTAGGTAGACTCACGAAGAGTGCTCATTTCACTCCGGTAAAGAGTGAAAGGACTGCATCATAGCTAGCAACGGATTACTTTCAAGAAATAAGGAGGTTGCACGGGGTTCCCTCAAGTATAGTTAGTAACCGCGACTCAATCTTCACTAGCCAGTTTTGGGATAGTCTACGGGAAGTCATGGGCAAGCACTGAATCTAAGTACGGCCTATCATCCGCAGGCGGATGGTTCATTTCGTTCAAGCATGAGTTATAGAAAATCATGTTAGTAAGAGAAATTGGCAACGAGGGCTGGTATTTTCAAGAAAAGTTCTGCTGCGTGGAATACTTTATAGTAAGTAAACGAGATCCAGGATTCACTAGTGAATTTTGGAGAGCTTGCATGAAACCATGAGGTCATAGTTATGTTTAAGCCAAGAATGATAGAAGAGTAAGTGAAAAAGGAAGACGAGAGGCGACAATGAAATGGGTTCCAACTCATATTTGGAATAAGAGTTAAGAAGCCAAGGAATCATGAAGTAAAAGACGGTCCAAGCACAGTGGAGTTAAACTCAAGGAAACGTGACTTAGGAGATTGAAGGCTGGATACGCGCATAATATCTTTTTTATTATGAGTATATCCTTGATCCTTGTTTTCCTGTGGAGCTTACTCGCATGTTATCTTTTACGTATATCCTCTCGGTCCCATACGCGATCCCATTTCTGTTGTAAACTCCATAAGGGGGGGTATGACTCATCGGTTAGTAATACATGTCAAGGTTTCAAGGGGTCCGTTAGGTTGACTAAACCTTTTGGGCTTTTATAGGATTGGGGTTGGGTTAGGAAGGGATTTCTTGTAATCCAAAAGGAGTATATCTTGCTTATCTTCCCGATCTCTTTGTAGCATATCTTTCTTTTGCTATCCATGTTTGTCTTGTTTATCTTGTTATCATGTTAATCTTGTCATGAGAACCTTAGGTAGAAACCCTTTGGATGAAACATGTGTTTGAAACATGTTATGCTTGATGTTTGCAAGTGGTTGCAAGTGTTTGCAAGTGGTTACTCGTGGATGCATTATACACATTAGGCACTAGATCGGCTCACACACTCCTCATATTGCATATGCATGAGTGTTTACGCTTATTCATGGATGAAAATTTTTGTGTTATCACATGGATGTTGCATATGGATGTATGTTATGTGCACGCATATAGACGTTATACATTATGTTAGGAATTGCATACATATGGATTCATTTCACTAACATAATTTTCATTGATGATATTTGCATTAGATAAGTACATATACACACACCTTTGCATATGTTCATACAACATTTAGAATCTTGTAAGGACAATGATTGCTCGTGGATGATGTTTTGAGTAGATGGATGTTGAATGGTAGGATATGTTCTTCCTAACTTAGAGATTTCGGGGACGAAATCCTTTAAGGAGGGGAGAATGTAACAACCCGTATTTTCAATAACCTGCTATAACGTAAATCGAGGCAGAATTTAATTTATAAATCTGAATCAAGGGAAACGGGCTATGCCATTGCGTTCGTCTCGAAAAAATACGCGAAATAGAGTCCGAGTTTTCGAAAATCAGAGTCCGTATGACCCAATTAAGGCCCAATGAAGTTTTCAGAAAATTTCAAGTTCAAAACAGATTTGAATTTCAAGTTCAAATTTCGAATTTCGGGCCTGGAAGGCTAGGCGGGAAATTTCCCGCCAAGCCAACCAAGTCGACAGGCCTGTCGACTTGGCTGTCGACTTGGTTCAGCCGGGCAGTTTTGCCTGGTGCACCATTTTGGGGTTTTGGTTAGGTTTTGGGGCCAGATTCGGTTTTAAGGGCTGAGATTGGAATTAGGGTTTAATCCTAAGGTTGAAACTAATCCTAATCTCTATAAATAAGCCCCTAACCTAACCCTAAATCATCATTATTCATACATACAACTAAACTATGGCAAAATCATTCCTCTCATGGCCTCCACTCTCTTCATAAAATTCCTAAATAAATTTTTATGAGAGATTTTCCATGCATACAAGTGTTTTCAAGCTTGTATGAGCATCATTAGCTTGCATTCAAGTCAAGTTTCTATATTTGCATCATAAAGCAAGAGTTTTGATCATTTTGGCTCAAGGGTTTTTCTATTGGAGCTTTCATATTGGGTTTATTTGATTGCATAAGGGCTTTGTCTCAATCTTATATTTGCTTATACTCATTTGAGTCTTCATAAGCATTGTAAGCCCTTTTACCTTCTTTTTAAACTCTAAAGTTAATGAATGATGCAAGTTGTATTTGATCGTTATGATATGCAAGTTTATCATGTTATGTTATGCAAGTTTGCCATGTTATGATATGCAAGTTTATCATGTTATGTTATGCAAGTTTGCCATGTTATGATATGCAAGTTTATCATGTTATGTTATGCAAGTTTGCTATGTTATGATATGCAAGTTTGCCATATGATATGCAAGTTATGTTATGAAAGTTTGGGTTGATCATTTTGCTCATGTTATCATGTTATGCAAGCTTATCTTGGGTTTATGAGCTTAAAGCTTCAAGCTTTATGCTAAAGGTTGCATTTTGGCAACATGTAAGTTATCATATCCCTTATGATAACTTGCATGTGAGGCTAAATGCGAACTTATGGCAACTTCTACATGTCATTTATCACCATGTATCACTTATATGCTAAGTTTGGTTTTATGCATACTTTTGAGGCCTAATGATGCAATATGCAAGTATATGAACATATGTACATTTCATATGCCACCATGTTAAACTTGTGGCTTCAACACCATTTGTCATCTTTATGCCAAGTTCCCTCTTTCTATCCTTTATGCGCTATTGCGATTATGTAAGCGATGGGATTGCGTTTGGGGTTGGGTAAACTTAAAAGACATGAAAACATAAGATTGGGAATTTACCTATTAAGTTAGGTCTACCCATTGGGAATTTACCTATTAAGTTAGGTCTACCCATTGGGAATTTACCTATTAAGTTAGGTCTACCCAAATTCTTGAAAACTTGTAATATGTTTTGGAAACATGATGGACATGACACTTAGAAAATATAAGTGTGACCAACTCGAGGTTGGGTTGAGTTTGTAGCGTAAAACTACCCGGAACCGACCGGCTTAACTAGTTGCTACAAACAATAGGACCCAATGTGAGAAGTTGGTCATGTTGTACCTTGAACCCGAGGTTAGACCAAGTTGTGGTGTAAAGCTACCCGGACCCGCCCGGCTTAACTAGTAACCACAACAAGGTCTAATGTGAGAGGTTAAGGCACATTAAATTAATTAATGCCTCATGATTAGGGTTAAGTCATGGTCCACTTAATACTTAACCAATTTGGGCTTGGTGGATTAATCGGGGTTAAGTCGTGAACCCATCGTTACACTTAACCAAGTTAATGCATGATTAGTAAAAGGGTTAAACCGTACTTAACCCACTAGAAAATCCTAGCAATGGGGGTCCACTCCAGCAGTAATCCCAAGTTTGTATCATTAAGAACCTAGGGACTAGGCTAGGGTGGGGCACGATTACTGGACTGGTATAAGTGACCAAAACGACGGTCGAGTGGTACACCGATGTAGTTCCGGACGGACTATGGTCGTGCACGTAGCCGTATTCGGAGAAGTCAAGCATGGGTACCAGTAGATCGAGATTGTGCACTCATGTTTATGGTGTCCAGGGGTTGACAACCTAGGGCTTGATACACCCGAAGGGTGGACCCGGCACAGTCCGACTACAATTATGTTTGGGCCGTATTGACACCAACACGTGACGAGTTAGGCTTAGGGAGCCGATCGATTAGACCGTTTGGTTGGACCTCGTATCAGGGTCATTTCATGTTATTGGGTCAAAGCTTGGGCCAAGGGATCAATACTTGTTTATTCAAGTCATGTTAGTTTGCTAGTACACCTGTGGTGCAAAACCTTAATCCTGATTATGCTATGATACCTTTATCTATCATGTCAGTATGTAGTTATCCTTATGTTCATCTCAGTTTTCACCATGCCAGTTAACTTTATTAGTTTATATACTGATGGTAGTAGGGCTTACTCAGTCTTTTTGACTTACCTGTTTTCTTTCGCCTCTTTTCTTCCGTTCCCCCCCCCCCAGGTTCTTAGGGTGGGAATATTGGAGCTTAGCTTGGATTTCTGATCGCTTGCTTGTGGGATTTTAGCTCATGTACGGTCTTAACATGAAGCTAGCTATGGTTATCACTTATTTTGGGGATAGTACTTATGTATTTCAGTTTTTCAGTAATGTTGTTTTTATCTAGACTTGTGTATTTGGAAAGTTGACATTATGTTGTACCAGACTTGTTTTGAAATAGTTTGAAATCTTCCGCTGTTTTACTTATCTTATTTACTCTGTTTACATATATACATATGTTCTTGTTCTGCTTTGATATATCATTATGCATGTTTACCTGATTCAAATACCCCTCCAAAGTCAGAGTGCTTGCAAGAGCCACCCTGGCGGAGGCGGGGTGTTACACAATGTTATACCCAATAAATGGGTACACTAATAATTGATAATCATAGACTTAACATCAAGTTAAAGTATTAAAATTTGTTAAATCTTCAATAATAGTGAAATACTTCTATTCTTTAATGGAAAGATATTTTGTTGGGAGATGTATCTAATAAAGTCTGGTTACATTTGCTTGTGTAAAAAAATTTGTATTAATATATATTTTTCATCTGTTTAGAGAGTATATATATGTATTCTGAATGGAAATATGACTATTATAGTCTTTATCACTACCATGATAAGTAAAACCTCTTTTACATGAATATTTACTTAATGGACAAAATGTACCGAAGTTAACTTATTGTTGTTGCAGTGTTATTTATTTGACAGGATAAAGAAAGTACGGGAGAAGCAAGTACAAATCCTATGGTAAAAGTCAATTATAGTACTATATATCATGATATCATTGAAATTTGGTAACCAATTCCATAACCATATAATGTGTTTTGGTGAATTGCAGGAAAAACTTAACAAGAAACATGACAAATGTGATTTATTGGATTGGTGTGGGATGGACCAAATTGTTCCAGAAGGAAGAGTTCTGCCACGTGATCCAAAGGAGCTTGTTCAACAAATTCCTCTTGGGTTAGATGCTAGAAGATTATTATAGAGAATTTGAGAATACCGGATGCTTTTTTATGGAGATCCACACTTAATTTGACACGAATTGGAGAATCTAAAGGTGAGGTAGTAACTTGGACAACTAGTAAAGTTGTTTTGCGCAACGCAGATCAATTTGAGAAAGAAAACAATGGGGTAAATTTTGAATTATTTATTCATTAACATTTAATTGGACACATAAAGCATTTCTTTAATATATTTTTCATTAATAGAGTAAAACTAGCAACATAGATCACAAATGCAAGTTGTATGATTGGAGTGGGAACGAAGAAGTAGTTGCTGAAGGATGACTACACTCGAGTAATCCAAAGGAACTTATTAATGGTATTCCTGTTGGACCATCCGCAATGGCTGTATGGATAGATAATCCAAAGAATCAAGATGCTTATTTGTGGAAACCAACCAGCGGGTTGACACGAGTTGGAGAAGCTATTGGTATGAAAGTGGTTTGGCCTGAATCAAGAGTAGTTGTGGAGCTGGTCAACACTGTTACATCTTCTACTCGAATAATTAATGCTAATGCTATTGGAAAAGTGTGCTTATTTATATTTGACTAAATAATTATTCTCACCAATTGTTTAAATACATGATAAAATAGTTTTTTTTATTGTTATAGTGCAAATTCAGTGGTAAATAACAAGTGTAAGATGATCGATTTGTATCATATGGGAGAAAATGTTGCTGAAGGACGTGTGTCCTCAATTGATCCAGCTGTACTATTGGTTCATTTTGTTCCTCTAGGAACAAATAAAGTTAAAGTTTCAGTTGACGTTGCATATGCTCCAGATGCACGTTTATGGAGTCCAACATCCGACCTATAAAACATTGACGATACTGTTGGCACCACAATTGCTTGGTCTGCTGAAAAAGTAATAGAAGATGCGAAGTCCAGTAAGTGTAATTTTACCTGCTTCCATCCATTATTATGCATCATTTAAATTCCAATATCGTTGTTGAACACATCACTTCCTATGGAGCTTTACTGCCTTTACCCTTCTAAAGTTTGGGTTTCCTCCCTCAAATGAGATGTTGCTACTCCATAGCAGCAGGTGCCTTCCACTGCTGCTGCTGCTGGTGGCAGTAGTCACCGTTGCTGCTGCTGCTACAACAGAAGCATGACCCTATATTTTTCTATGACATGTCCGGGGATATGCGCTAAATGATTCACACCAATCGTAGTAAATACCGAATAAGCCACGCTCGAAAATAATAGATGATCCGTTAATATCTAGATTTTCAATGGGTGACAATGGCTTATATTTTTGATTTGCTAAAAGTTAATTTACTAAGTTTTCTCTGATTGATTTATGAGAAAGCGATTGACATAACATATGATCTATTTTCAATTTAAGTATGTGGACAACGATTGATTTATGAGAAAGTGATTGATTTATGAGAAAGCGATTGTTATTGACATAATATCCAGAACAAACGTCGTGTGTAGCACAAATTCCTTCAGATTTACATGTAAAAATCAGTTTTATAATGGAACTGATATATCACAGCGGTTGACATCAAAATGTGATTTAATCCTGAAAGGTGTACTAGATGACGAGATCTCTTATTTTGCATGAAAGATGTACAAGATGACACAATCTCTTATTTTGCACGATTTGCAGTCTAATAATAATATACACTATATATATACACATACATGTTAGGGCATGCGTTATCATGACACGTGTTTAACATGAAAAATTATATCATAAGAAACAGTATATGTTTAACGCATAAAAAAGAAGATGTTAAACTCATGGTTTACAAAAAAATGATATGTTAAATTATTTCTATTAATGATAAAAGAATGACATTTTCAAAAGTTAATATTTGTACAATAAAAAAAACAGATACTAAACATTTTTTTTAATTTTTTCTTGGGAGAAACCGACGCTGCCGTAAAACCCCCTCTAGTGCACCCAACCTAGTCCGCGGGGTCATCGGGCTTATGCACACGGTAAGCCCCGCGATACTAAACATATTGCAATTATTATTAAAATGAATGGTTGATTTATATAGAAAGAATTTATATTTGAACAATTCTGCTAGTAAATAATTTGAAGAATACGTTTAAAATAACTGTAGAGAGATTTTGTCAAATTAAAAGTTTGCGCATTTAAAATAATTATTAATAAAGAGTAATACTTAATGCTTCTTTCTGGATGCACACATTTCAATAAAATTATACGGCTGATATAATAGGAGTGCGAATGATTAACAAAAGACTTCTGTTGATTTTACCCTGTACATTGAAATTCAAAAGAAATATGCCCACCCAGTTTGTAGAATATGGTTAGCAAAACTGTATGAAGCGAAAAATATGGTTAGCCATATGCGTGCAGTATTGTTTGTAGAACACCAACATTGAGTTTCCAGTTTGAAAATATGTCATAATGCCACATTGCTAGGCAAAATCCTGAACAACCAGGCCGAAGGAGTTCTAAAACTGAAAAGTGATAGTTTTCGCAAGACATAACATAAAATTCTGGCCTGTTTGGAGCTTTCCATGGCTAATGTTATTCAGGATAGCACCTCGGTTTGAACTTGAAGAGACAACCAATGAAAATAAAACGAAAAATTGTTTCAGACTTGTTTGATTCATTATGCCTGATCTTTGTTTAACCAATGAAAATTAACCAAATTAAGAAAAATGATGTATTTCACGTCCATTTCAATGAGGTTCTATTTTCTTGACCCTTGTTCTATTAAAGCAATTTTCTGAGAATAATAGTTTAAATCAAGGTGTAAGGTTTCGATTGAAACATCGAGATTCCGATCATTCCATTTTGATTTAATCTGAAATTTCAAACACAGAAATCATTCAAATATATATATATATATATATACACACACACACACACACACACAGATATATATATATATACACACACACACACACACACACATATATATATATATATATATATATATGTTGCAACTAATTTTTTCCAAGTAATGAATAAATATTTATAGTTGCCCAGTATTGTTTCATTTAAAATTATATATCTTATTTTCTAGTTGAAGATAAATTATACCTTTTATTTTGATTAATTAAGCAAACATAAGTACAATTGTATTAAAAATAAATAATAAATAATAAATATGAAATTAAGACTCAAACCGAAATTCCCAAACTTTACAAAGTAGATCAAAATTCACAAAATTACAAAAGGCCGAAACTAAGATCTCAACCATAGTTTAAATAATATTAATTCAAGATGTTGGAAGTCTTAGCATGGAATGCATTTGAGTACATATTTTTGTCACATTTATTCGACATAAATACATTATTACACAATTAACACTTGGACTGTGAATGTCAAGACAAAAGCTGTGGTTGTATGAGTCTGGAAGCAAATCGATTGAGGTTTGGGTTTCAATTGAGGTTGCGTGTGGATTTTTTTTTTTTGGTGGTGAGCTATAGGTGATTGCTGATGTGGGTTTGAGGCAGTCTCGAACTGCTGAGACAAACTGGGTTTTGATAACCTAGAATATGGTGCGAATTTGATTTCAAGATTGAAGAATGAACTTGGTTTGGGTGTTGCGATTCATGAGTATACATATTTACATATTTACACCTGTATGCAACCTATGCAAATAAACAAACAATAATTGAAAAACATAATGGTAGATCTGTGTGCATGCGGCTACGAATGTGACTGGTAAATGAGCCGGAAACGATGCTTCATGAGTATGCAACATCTCTATGGTTTGAGCTGTTGGAATAAATTAAAACTCCATTAATATTGCATTAAATTGCATGCGTTAATTACATTTCCTGTTTTGCTTTCTCTGTTTTATTTGGTATTGTTTTAATGTAATTTTATCTAGAAATTTCTTATGCATGTATAAATAATGCATGTATCTTTTGTAATCTTAGAATTAAGCAATTGAAAAAAAAGCAATAAAAAAAAATTAAAGTTTGTCTTCCTCAAAAAATTCTTCATCTTTTTCTCCTCTCAAATTTTATTTTCTACAAATTGGTATCAGAGCCTGGTTAAAGCCATGGTTTATCTATTCTCCTCACCGTTTGTCCTCACAAAAGAAAATTTCTTAGAGTGGAGTAATAAAAAGAAAAAAGAATTGATCTCCAAAGGGCTTTGGGAGATCGTTGAAAGTGGGTACGAATGTCCAAAAAATGTTAAAAACATGACGGAGAAAGAGAGTAAAGCATTTGTAAGCTTGAGACGGAAAGATGTTCAAGCTCGTTTTTTGATGAGTGAGAACGTTGATAGAGAAGCTTACGACCATATTCTTGGAGAAAAATTCGCAAAAGATTCGTGGAATTTATTGAAAGAGGTGTATGCAACGGATAACACAAAAGCAGAAGAAGAAGAAGATGAAGATGAGGTCGAAGAAGAGGAAGAAGAGGATGAAAGAAAAGAAGCTGAAAAGGAAGCAACCGAAGCTAAAAAGGCAGATACAGATGCTAATATGGATGATGTAGAACCTGCAAAGGCTAATGAAGATGCTAACATAGCCGATGTAGAAGTTGACAAGGCATATGAAGAAGTAAAAGAAAAGGAGAAGGTGGAGAGAGAAAACACGTAAAAAAGGAGGAAGAAGAGAAAGCTTCTAAAGAAGAAGAAGCAGAGGAAAAACCAAAAGCAAGAGAGGCAGAGAAGATGAAAGGAACAGAGAAGAAAGTAAAACAAGAAGAAGATGATGAAGATGGAGATGCAAAGGAGAAGAAAGACAAGAAAAAAAGGGAAGAAAAGAAGTACAAGATGAAGAAGATGAAGAGGCAGAGAAGAAAGAAAGAGGAAGTGAAAATGAATATGAAAAGAGAAGACAGATGCGAGAATGAAAACATGGATCCCAGAATGGCTGAAGTTGACGACGCTCAAGCAGAGGACAATCCAGAAGACAAAGAAGACCATATTACAAAGAAGGAGAAAGATATGAGTGGAGAATCAAAAGAAGCTGAAGAAAAAGCTCCTGAAACTGAAGAGCCAAAAGAGAGCGAGATGGATTCAAAGAATCAAAAAAGGAAGAAGAAAGAAGAAGAGAGAAAGGAAATGAAAGAAGAGGAAAGATTGAGAAAAGAGGAGGAAGAACGTAGAAGAGATGCTGGGATCAAACCCGATATCGTAACTTATAATTCATTGGTTCATAATTTTTGCGAAGAAGATGAGCTTGACGAAGCATTGAAACTTCATAAAGAAATGGAGGCAAAAGGTTTGTATCATGGAGAAGTGACATTTAACTCAATAATTCGTAAGTTATGCGAAGAGGGTAAAATGATGGCTGCTAATGCTATCTTGGATGAGATGGATAAAAGAAATATTGAGCCTGATAATTTCACTTGCAATACTTTGATTAATGCTTGCAGTGAGAAAGGGAATATGCACTTTGCATGTAATGTGAGGAATAAAATGTGGGAGTTGAGTTTGAAGCTTGATGAATTCACTTATAAAGCTCTTATCCATGGACTTTGCAAGGTTGACGAAATGGAAGAAGCAAAGAAAAAGGAAGTGCTAGTTGAAGAAAATGTGGCAAGGCCTTCTCCAAGGTCTAATCATTCGTTGTTCTTTAATCCACTGAAAGTGACTCAGCTGATTTTGTATGGAAGGGAATTTAACATTGATAACAAGACATTTGTTTATGGCAATCTATATCGTTATGATGCAGATAAAAATTATTGCAAGTTAATTTCAAGTCCAAAGAGCCCACCTCCACGTAGTGCTCATCAGGCTATTATATGGAAATCAATTAGTTTATCATCAAATGATGACAAAGAAGACATCGAAATGGCTATAACAAAAGAAGACGAGAATATGGAGGATGTTGAAGATGCCAAAGAAATGCAATGTGGTGGATCGTTATGCTTGTTCAATCGAAGAAAACTTGAGCCTGAATCAAGAGTAGGGATATCACTTTTTTTATTGCCGAAGCACGTGAGATATAAATCAATCAAAGTTTAGATGTTCTCAGAAGCTTCGAAGTTTGAAGAAAAGTTCAAAATGATCCAAAAAAAAAAAAAAATTGGTTTTTAAGGGAGCTTGTGAAAAATAATGTTGAGTATTACAAAACAGGAAAACAAATGGCGGATATCTTCACGAAGCCACTTAGTGGACAAAGTTTCAGGAGAAACGCAGAAAGATTGGGAATAAGGAGAAAGTTTTAATTTAGGGGAGAGATTGTTGGAATAAATTAAAACTCCATTAATATTGCATTAAATTGCATGCGTTAATTACATTTCCTGTTTTGCTTTCTCTGTTTTATTTGGTATTGTTTTAATGTAATTTTATCTAGAAATTTCTTATGCATGTATAAATAATGCATGCATCTTTTGTAATCTTAGAATTAAGCAATTGAAAAAAAAGCAATAAAAAAAATTAAAGTTTGTCTTCCTCAAAAAATTCTTCATCTTTTTCTCCTCTCAAATTTTATTTTCTACATGAGCAAGCCCTGTTTACCCTACAAGAAAAATGAGAAACCATAACTCAGTGATTAGAAACATGTAGAAAGATATGACAGTCCTAAACTAAGTACGCACCAGCGCCCAAAAGAATACCACATAATTTGTAGGCATTAATTCTTAGAAGTGGGCATTTGCTAGTATTGACTAAACACAAGGAAGAATTAGAATCAACTTTCTAATTCCAGTGAGGTTTTGATAGGATATACTTACGTCAGCTTTTTATGACAAGAACTAAATACTGGCTACATCTCTGTTAGCAATATAGCATAATCAGATTTTATGTTAAAATATCAGTAGTTGGAAAAATCCAGTAGAATCTTCAATAAGTGGTTCAATGAACTTGTCTGTTTTCAAGCATAATTTGTTGCTTCATTTAGTTGCCTTACTTTACAGAATGCCTTAGTAAAATGAAAACTAGCCCAGTTTCATAGAATGAAGTCAATCAAATTATTTTGCATCACTTTTAGAACCATTTCTCATAATGCTTAACACATTTTAATGTAATGATTTTTTTCAGGTCAAGCTTAGCAGTCTGCAAACAGCTGGCCTAGTTTCATTCTCTTCTAAAATGGTGCAGCATGGACTCCTTATGATTTCTGACATTTATTTCTCCTTTTGAAAAAAAAGAAATTATGATGTCTCTTTTGGTTTATATGCATGTGTATTACTAATTCTGGCCGGTCACTAGCTACTACTTTGTTTTACAATATGAAAGATTATGGACATATTATATGTTTTGATGTAAGGATATTATGGACGTATGTGTGTTATGTAACCTCACATGTTAATTGTGAGTTGTTTGGTCAATATAATATTGTGTTGACTATGAAATATGCCATTGTGTGTTTATATTACTGCATTGTATATGAATTTTGGCTGTATGGAATGGGGATATATTTTTGGTGAATGCACAGGCCTGAGAGGATGGCGTTTATAAATGCCATAGAAATTATACAGCTGGACGATTTTAAACGCTATTATAACTTTCTGTAGGGTTTTTAAAACGCCGTAAAAAAGACACTTGTTAATGGGAAACCCCTTCCAGGGCACAACAGAAAACCGCTGCAAGAAAATTCGTTTGCAAACCAAAAAGGCCAAGAAAGCTTATTAAGAAAACGCTATAAAATGTTATGATGACTTCAGTAAAACGTTGTTTAAAAGGACTTTCTTAGGCATTTTTAACCCATTGTTGTATATTTTAACTCTATAATGGCATGTTGTTACACTGCATCATTTAAAACGTCGTAGATGCATGTAACAACATTTTTGAAACGCCGTGAAATGTCAAATTTGTTGTAGTGTGTTATTTTTATTTTTGGTGTGTATTTTGGCATATATTTTCCTAAATTTTTTTTATCTAATAAGATATTTTCCTATGAAATTTTCAATCCTTTAGATTGTATTTTTATTTTTATATTTTTGTAAAAATCATTTAATGTCATAGTAAAATTTGGAGCAGTCAACATAAAGCTAAAATAAATTGGCTTACTGAGGGGGATTCGAGCACTAAATTTTTTCACGCTAAAATGTCTTTGAGGAGGCATATCTACGACTGGAGTAATCTTATTATGAGAAATGGTGAAATAGTACATGACTCTGAAACTATTGAAAGGGAGGACATGCAATATTTTTCTACAATATTTATTTCTGAAATTCCAATGGTTGTTTCTTTTCCTAATATTAATTGCATTAATATTATTAATGACAGGGGAAGAAGGCACTTAAAGGAGGAGGTGAATTTGGAAGAAATTCGTAAAGCCGTTTTTTTTCATTCCTGATGATAAAAGCCCAGGGCTAGATGGTTTTACGGCTAAGTTTTTAAAATTTCATTGGGAGGAGATTAAATTGATTTTGCTAGAGATGATTCAAGAGGTTTTTGCACTGGCAGACTGGCTAAGGGAATAAATCATGCTTTTATTACCCTAATTCCTAAAGTGAATAAACCTAGCACCATTTCTGATTTCAGACCCATCGCATGTTGTAATGTCATATATAAAATCGTCGCTAAAGTCATTTGCAATAGAATCAAACCTAACCTCAAACATTTGATATCAGACAATCAGTTGGTGTTCATCCCTGGGAGATACGTTGCTGAAAATATCTTGCTTGCACAGGAAGAAATAAGACAATTTAGTATCAATGGAAGTGGTAGAATGTGCATTAAAATAAATCTTCAAAAGCATACGACATGATTAATAGGAATTTCATATGCCACATGTTGCTAAAAATGGGATTTCATCAAAAAATAGTGCGCATTATCAAAACGTGTATTACTACTCCTACTTACTCTATTCTGGTTCATGGCAGCCCTAAAGGTTTCTTGTATAGTAATAAAGGATTGAGGCGGGGGATCTACTCTTGCCATATTTATTTTGTGTGGTGATGGAATTTCTCTCCATTCTTATGTTCAAAGCTGCGTATTGTAATGCTATTCAGCCTATCTAGAAACAAGAGCCTATCATTACTCACCTGATTTATGCAGATGATTTGATGATTTTTTCCAAAACCAAGGCGAATGGGTTAAAGGCTATTATGTCTATTTTAGATCAATTGAAAGAATTTGCTTGCCTCAAAATCAATAATTTGAAATCCAAGGTGTATTTCAACAAAGGAGTTAATAATAAAAATCAGGTGCTACATGATCTTAACATGAATGAAGGTAGGCTTCCGGTCAAATATTTGGGTGTTCCTTTATCAAATAATTACCTGTATTTTTCTGATTGTGGTGATCTTTAGACAGAATTCATAATAAAATGGATAGTTGGGATTGCAGGCTACTGTCCATGGCTAGGAAAATTAAGTTGATTCGCACTGTTATAACACCGATGGTTATGTACTGGTTGCTGATTTACGAATTACCAGAGGCGACGATTAACAAAATTAATAAGCTGTGTGCTAATTTTATTTAGGCAGGGAAAAAACACAAAATTGCGTGAGATAGACTATATACACCCAAGTCAGAAGGAGGAGTTGATTTGCGAAATTTTAAAGACATTAGAATTGCGGATGCTCTAAAACTTCTATAACACTTTGTCCACGGTGAGAGTTTATGAAAAAATGGATAATGAATAGATACTACGCAGGTAAATTATTTTAGGTTATGGATATTGATATTAATAGTCAGGTACTTGGAAATCAATTCTAAAACACAGACATAAATGTCTCCAATGCATTAAATGGTGTATTGTCAGTGGTAGAGACATTATGCTATGGTTTGACCCGTGGCTTATCAATGGCACTATGTTCAAAATTCTAGGTTGGGACCAGTTGAGTCTTTTTGGTGGAGATGATTTCACTGTTAACTGCATTATTAACAATGAGGTTTTCAACCCAAACTGTCTCACAGTTGCGAGACAAAATTCATCACAAATTAACGAAATTAATATTCAAACTAATGGGGATTTAGACTACTGGAGCTAGAATGACAAAAAGAACAGTTTTACATTTCATTCGACTTGAGATATATCTAAACAGCATGACAGCGAGTTAGAGTGGTGTAAAATTGTGTGGCATTACATAAGCAGCCCAAAGATGTCGATATGCATGTATAAAGCAATTTTAAATTGACTGAGCACTATGGATATGATGATAAATTAGGGATACTGCATCGATCCTATATGTGTTTTATGCAAGGAAGATGTGAGTCAATGAATCACCTGTTTTTCCATTGCTTGTACGTTGCGTATCTTGGACCAGATGTCGTCTTAAACTTGGTCTCCCAACAGCAAGTACAAATCCGCTAAATCTAGAGGAATAAATCGATATGCTAAAAACCACTTTCACTGAAGCTTCGTTTAGACAAGGCGCAGCGTTCTGCGCTATCATTACCACGATATACCACATCTGGAAAGAACAAAATCTAAGAATGCACAGTAATAAATAATGCACGATATACTATTCATATCTAGTCTAGTTTTTTACACATTAGAAAATTGATTTTAGTTTTTCTGCTTGTAATATGTGGTGTGTGGGTTCATTTGGTCCAAAATTCAGTTTCTATAGGTTTTTTGTAATTTTATCTATTTCATATTCTTGTCCTTTATCATTTTTGTCTATGTCAAACATTTGTGTTTAAATACTATCTATTTTGTTTTGAATTTGAGTTAGCATAGCAATTATTATTTCATTTTGCAATATTTGTATCTTATCGCTATTCCTTGGAACATCATCTTTCTTGTGTCCTACATTTATATTTAGGTCACTGAATCTGTAATTTGCTTCTACGTATTTAGCTTTTTCTTGATGATATTTGTTTTCGTAACTCGTTAACTTAATATTAAGTATTTTATTTCTTCTAGCATTTTTTCAATTTGATGTGTTTATAAATCAAATTGACTTTTGTCTTTTTTAGATTGCTCTTTTAATTCCATTATTTATTCTTTAGAATGTATTTCAATATCTTTAACCTTATTTTATTCTATTAAGTTTTTAAACTTTATAATATCATTTTTATTGGGGAATTATTTAATTTTTATAACTTTAATTTTTTTTCTACAAGGTTTTTAAGAGTTATTTCCAAAATGTCTGTTTTATATAAGTTTGTTTTCAAATAATCTTTTTTATTTTATATTTGTTTTAATAGTTTATTTTTCTAAATTATCTTCCTCAAGGACTAATTGCATCAGGCTATGGTGTTTTTCATTATAGAGATTTAAGTTTCCACTTAATTCTATAACTAAATCTGTAATTATGTTCATATGTTCTGATTCTGAGTGTACTTTGTGTGTGTACATAGTATTTTTATATAACATATGTGTTTTTGTTTGTCTAGAGTAATAACCTTTTTATTTGGATTACTAATTTCTACATTCAAGTAATTAAATTTTTTGTAAGTCATACTAATTGGGCCAAGTAATCTTGTAAGCTCTGATACCATTTACAGGGGTATATGAAATACGGGGGTATATGAAATATAAGGAGTAATCATTTTACCTCTTTTTTATTCAAAATAGTAGAGACATATGTCTATTATTCTATTTATAAAAATTCCAAAAGCAAAATCTGCTATGAACTTTATTGTATAATTTAATATTTCATGTAACATTTATAAGATTTCTTGTTGCTTATTCATTTTTTAACTACCTTACTTACAGCTTGTAAGTATAATACTCAAGGGTACAGTAATTATATTGTGTAAGTATAATACTCAAAGTTGCAGTAAGTAGATTGATAAATTGGGAACTAGGAATCTGTCCTTATATATTTTTTCATAGTCATCTAATTCTGTATTTAACATCTTGTAGTTTTACTATTAATAATATTCATTATAGATAGTTTTTCATCATCATATATTTTGAATGAGTTGAAAATATAATATTCGTAATTATCATTTTCTTCTTTTAGTTCCTTTTTTTAATATTTTGTAATATTCATTACATACCAAATCTATCATCATATATGTTACTTGTTTTTGGCATTATTCTCCATCAAATAGAAACTATGATTAAGATTTTTAACTATCTTGTAAGTATTTAGTTGTGGATCATCTTTTAGTTCTATAATATTTTTTGTGTATTTTTCTTTGAATTGTTTGGCTTTATTATATTGCTGGTTGGTGATTAATTTTTATGTTTTAGAAAAAAAACAATTTTTGTCATAAATTTTATTTCTAGGTAATTTTGTAAAGATTCTATATTTTCAATTTTTATAAAATTGCTCATTTAATTTTTCCAATTATTAGTTTGTGTTATCTTATAATCTATTTCATTTTTTAGTTTTAGGTAATTATTCCATTCTCTGCGGAATTATTTAACAAATCTGGGTCTTAATATAATATTACCATGTTCTCTCCAATCGTAAAAGTTATTGTATATCGTCAAATTTGTTTCATGAAATGACCCAAACTTCCCGGTCGACCTAAACCGAACAAGAAGACGGATTGCTTTGGGAACATGACTCATCAGAACACAAAACAAGAGAACATTTCATTGCTATCACAACAATTTATATCAGAGTACAAGTAAATGATATACAGCGGAAAAAAAATCAAAGATTAATAAATTACAAAACAGTGGAAATATAATACATTAGTATAAAGTGTAGCGGAAAAAACTAACTACCACAGCTGAAAGAAATACACATATACAAAGCATTCCAGAGTATAGCTCCAGTCGTAATCCAGGATCCTGTAAAAAGAAATATCTGCGAAAACCAAAACTATTGGCTGCCTGTGCGGAAAATATGGGCACCTAGAGTTTACAATATTATAAAGTGCAGCGGAAAACACCAACTACCACAACTGAAAGAAATACACATATACAAATCATTCTAGAGTATAGCTCCAGCTGTAATCCAGGATCCTATAAAAAGAAATATCTGCGAAAACCTAAACTACTAGCTGCCTGTGTGGAAATATAGGCACCCAGAGTTTAGGTGGGAAGCAATAAACTCCGATTCAGCCATGGGAATGGTGTGAGAACTAAAACCACTATTAACTTTATTTTAATGTTGAGTAAATCAAGGGACCAAGCCGTATAACACAGAATGGGTTTTCTCCCAAGAATACCATAAAACAAACAATGCAATACGAAAAAGAAAAAAATCTATTATAAGACTCAGGTCCCATCACACAATGCAACACAAATCAGAGGATAGAATTTTAACTTAAAATGGCCAATATGCTTGATACATGAAATTTATCTTTTTTTTATTAGTGCATAATGAAGAAATCATCTTCAAATATAAATGTATCAATCATAGATGGCATAGTATCCCATCCTATTATGTCGCCATATAGGTTTACAACTAAAATCGAAAGTCGCGTATTGGAAATTAGATTCCATTTATGAACCGAGGCAAGGGATACTCCTCATACGGTTCGAGAAACTCTAGCCCGTGCCTCAGGACTCACCCTCAAATGCATTTGGAGTGGAAGGGCCGGTCCACTCTTACATTTGCGGATTAGTAAATCCTAAACAATACGTTTCTCGGTCCTATGGGACCTAAAATCCTGTCGAGCATCAAGGGCATTGTGTGACCAAATCAAATCTGAGGTACCTCGCTTTCCATCATCCAACATCCACATAAGTAAAATGTCTGGGCTTCATACCATGACATCACTCCTAGCTAGAAGGAAATGCATGTTCACCCTACGGTCCTTCATCTCGTTTTTGGTTCATATCGGGTTGTGAGGCTCACGAACTAACAATGTGCAAAAAGTTGTGCTATATTAAAGATGTTCTATATTAAAGCAATGCTTTGATCATCAACCACAAAGGCCTTCTTTTCAAAAAAATCTTTGATCCATGCATCTCAGCGTGCCACATTGTCAATCCACACCAAACCATTGATGTCTACCAATATACAACCACTAAGCTCGTATGTCTCAGAGAAGGGTGTTAAGAAAGAGAATAAATTCTCCGTCACCAAACATATATATATATATATAGTAGAAATCAACGAATACATCACGAAATACAATGTCAGACATACAATCCATTTGCAAGTCCCTTCTAGGTCTGAATGAACAATCCATTTCCAAGTCCGTTCTAGGTCTGAATGAAACCGAAGGCACCTTATTCCTCGTCCCATATGTCTAATATAGGATAGAGACACTCGCATATCTAGTTGATCTCCAAGTGCATCAGGACGACCACTACGTATTACCTCGTCTTGGGTATACAGCCCAATCGAGACATCAACAATCATCCAAACGATGTGAAGACCTCCGGTCTTCAATCACTGTTCAAAATGGGTTAAACCCATTCTTTCCGAATAAATCATGTATCTTACAATTAAGTGATATAAAAACACATCATACGCCTCATTCCAACCCATAATATTCTTTTATTCAAATATTCATTACATTGGGAATTATTCCCACAAATCTTATCAAAGATTTATTTCATTTAAGCCTCTTGTTTAAATCTTCTCTTGGAAACATTTCAAAAGATTCTGTAATGACTTTTCACAATATAAACCAGATTAAGGTTTATCAACTAGTCGGGATTAACGAGCCTTACTGAAGTAACCATTCTTTTTAGTAACCCAATCCCAACCTATTCATCCCATGCAGGAAAACTGGTGGTACTCCATATCTAACACCCATTGTGTTTTCCGTAAAATTAATTACCATTTAATGTTCAAATCAAATTAAAAATTTAACCATCGCATGAAACTGGTGGTACTCCATTCTCGAACACTTTTTGAATTCGGTAATTTAATTACCATATTCACATTTCAATCTAATTAAAGATTCATTGAAACTCCATTTAGTTTTAATCTCAAAAATCATTATTTAAATGATTATTTAATTTTAGGTATATTAATCATATCTTTAACTGGGTTAAAGAACCAATGTAATTTAAAACACAATTCATGATAAACCCAAAATCATATTCCATTTAATATGGAACCTTCACAGAAATCTGATCAGTATATGCCAATATAAATTTCTGTATCAGACTAATACTATAAACGGAATAACGATAAAGGCTTTTTAAATTCCACAAATAGTAATGGTCTTCCTTCATAGAAGCATATCTCGATTATTAATAATCGAATTCATTCAATTCCAATTTAATGTATTAAATTGAAAACCTTTATTATGGAAAAATTCCATTAATTCTTAATTAAAAGATTTATAAATTACAAATCACAACTTCACTATTAATTGGGTTAAAGAACTAATGTTATTTAAAACATAGTTCACGATAAACCCAAAATCCAATTCCGTTTAATTCAAATTATATTTAATAATTGAAAAACTTCACTTTTAGCTGGGTTAAAGAACACTATTATTAAAGACACCATTCACAACAAACCAAAAATCCAATTTGATATTAAATATAAGGCTCTAAATAGAAATCATATCGGCTTATATTCAATATCGAATTCTGAAACCAATAAATATCATATTGGGAATAAAGATATCTATATCTTCCAAATTCCTCAACGATATCCATATAATCACGGAATCCAATACCAAAATATCCGAAGATAATTTCCATCAAATCCAACCTAATTTTATATTGGAAAATTCTGGTTAGATTAAAACCATTCACAATTCAATAAGTTATTTAAAACCATTGAATTCTTATACTAGTTATTAACCATATTTTTTTAGATAAAAATATCATTTATCTTTTCAAAACTGGGATATTTCATCCAAAATCTTTTCAAAACGTTTATTATGATCTTACATAATTTATTCATATTTTTAATATTTATATTAAGTCCCTTACAGTCGGTTTCCAATATCGGCCATTGAACTACATGCATAACGACTTTTTCCAAAACTGATTTGGACATATTTTAAAATCTCACCGTTGGATTTTAAATATCTTATATTCATTTGAAAGATATTTTTGATATGAACCCAATTATTTTGGGTTTAGGAGAATCCGATGGTCGGATCTCCCGTTACGTCAATTCGAAGTCAATGGTTGAAATTCACAAACGGTCGCTGCGCAACACATCCTATTCAAACTGTTTTAAACATATATAATATATTTCGTTGATTTCCATTTCAAAATTAATTTATAGAACGTTTTTAATTCGTTTAAATATGATTTCTACTTCCATTTCAATTTTAAATTAAATTGAACAACCCATATTATTACAATATCAAAATAATAACATTTTCATCTGATTTTGAAATAAAATATTTTTTATATTCATTATAGAAATGAATAAAATCAATAGAAAAATAAGTTCAAGTTAAAATGGCGTTTATCTACTTAACTCGGCTTCATATTCATTTCAGTTATGAATATTTCAATATTTTTCGTGTCCATCCAAAATTGGACATCAAAATCATATTTTGCTTCTTTACTGAAAATTATATTAAAATATTAGTTATTTCCGAATTGAAATAAGACTCAATTAATTACCATATAATTTTAATTATATGGATTTCATACTTCACATGTATTCAACAATAGTGATAAACAACAATTAATCATCCAAATAACATGCAAAGTGCATCTACAAGTGTATAAGCATTAAACAATTTAATAACGCTTATAACAGTCTGTCAATCAATCGGTTGACATACAATTAAATACAAAGGGGATGTGTAAATTAATTATTATCCTGAGACCCGTAGGGATTTTCAACCAATAATTTTTAATTAATAAATTATTTATTTAATCAAATTGATATTATTTAAAATGGCTGAATATAAACAAGTAAGTTGACTTGAAAATGGATATTTAGTCCAATTTCAACTACTACAAATAATTTAACATCATTTTAATATGTTAACTATTTCAAAATCACATTCAAAATATAACACAAATATCATCGATTCATCCATCGGGTTTTCAAACAACTATGATGTGAGCTACCAATAACAATTTATAATAATTAATCAGATAGAAATCATTACAGGTAATCAATATATATTCAGTTAAAAATAAAATAATTGTACAAATAATTTGATTGAGTGAGTTCTCACATTGATCGGTTTCGAAATCATTTTTAAAATGATTGTTTAATAAAATTAAACAAACTTTTGATTTTATCAAATATTCCAACTGCTTCCAATTCTATTCTAGTCTATTCCATGTCGTAGTGTTCGACGATGCGATGCCAACGCAACAGAAATCGTGCAATTCTGATAAGATTTGAATAAGATACAAGGGTTTATAGTTACACGATTTAAATTAAAGCCTAATTATATAATTAAACTTAATTACATAATTAAACTTAATTACTTTTGCTAATTAAAATATATGGCTTATGCTTTCTTCCTCTCCAACGTGAATTATCTGAGTCGTTTGAACCAAACGCTGATCATTAGGGCTCCAAATCGCATGAAAACCAAGGCGTCGGAAGTCGATCAACATAGCCCACGTCGAAGCCCTTCGCATGAGCCACCACCACCTGGAAAGGGCTAGAGCCTTATCTACCCTCTTCCTTGAATTTTCATGTGAACCAACGAGGTTCGGGCCAAGAATTCATGAGAAAATCAACTCCATTTTAGATTTTAACCGTATGAAATGGAAGATCTGAACTTGCTCTCCAATTTTTGTTTTCAAATCATTTTTTAATTCGTAGTGTTTTATGCGAAATTAATAGATCAAAATTTGACAATTTCGGCCATTCATTTTCTTTAAGTGGCGACGGCTTCCTAATGTCCTAAGGCTAGGGTTTATTAGAATTGAGGGTATTTATACCTATATTTTTATTATATTTAATTCTCTAATTTATTTTCTATTGAAATTTTTTGTAGTGGCCCGCAAATCCGTACTATCTGAGTTGACTAATACAACACACTTCCAACCCAAATAACACAGAACTACGAGTCATTAATAGAATGAAGTTAGAGGGTGAGAAATAGAAAGAAAGAAAATTAGAATAGAAGAAGAAGAACACAGAATCTCACAGCGGAACGAAGAAAATATAATATCATATAACATACTCTTTTGAATACAAAATGATGTATTATATATACATACCATTATCAGAGTGCATACAACATTTGATACAGCGGAAATAACTCTATATAACTATTGGTGAAGCCTCCTGCTTCAAGCTCCTCCAAGTGTATCTGTAAAGCCTGAAACACTTGACTACCCGTACAAATTTGGGCACCCAAGAGTTTAGGGAAAAAACAAACAAAATAAACTTTGGGTCAGTCATGGGACTGGTGTGAGTAAACTCCAACCAATTTGTTTAACTTTGAAAAATCCTTTGAAAAGAAAAAGATAATAGTGAGACCGGCCCATACATAAAAACGGACCGTTTTTACCTTACTATAACCCAAAACATTTTTGATATCATAATCCGGTGATATTATAATAATGTCTAATCAAATAAATAACGAAATAGTAGAACGCTTGCATTTCACAGTCTAAATGTAACACCCCACACCCGCTATAGTCACTCACTAAGGGAATGCCATAGCATCGGTGGAGTATTTTTAGTGAGTATAGAACAGTAAAATTACAACAAGACAGATATAATGTAATACTTGAAAATTTTAAAACATCATCTCATAGCAGCGGAAAGTAAAACATGTTTGGTTACATCATAAAACCATAACAAGAGTCAAGTACAAAATATCCATCCTGAATAAAATAAGTACATAATCCCACTACTCATAACAAATAGCCATAACAGAAAAGATAAGATAAGCTGAGCTCTACATCTACGGTCCAAGCTCCAAGAGATAGATAAAGCAAACTGATCAAAACCCACTAGCACTAGGCCCAACCTGAGGACCTGAAGGAAAAAGATAAAAACAACGGGGGTCAGACATAAGCCTGAGTGAACCCTATCTCCTTAATAATACAATTATTAAAGTAATTAGGGTATGATATGAACTCGGTATGGTATCTTTGGGGATAATGACTACACTAAGTTGCCCACGAACACAGGACGAACTAAGATAACCGTAAAGACGCATCTACCCACCCAAGGATAATTACTAACTGCACCACACCAGTTCTACCCACCAAGAGTAATTCCTACTTAAAGGTTGATCCCACTAAGTGTACTTAGTAATTTTTCACCCGGTAGTTTCTTGTACCCCTACACAGGTGCCGTCTGCCCCTATTTTTACTAGGTGTACCCACTACCCCCAAGCGATCGGCTCCCTACCGTAGATACCCGTGCTGGTCCCACAAAAGGGGGTGTATCATTCCCCAAAGTGGCTACCATATAATATCACTGTGCACGGCTTTATATCTACCCGATGCAACAACGACTTACCAACCAGCCCGGGTCCACACACGCATATGAAACCCGTTGATCCCGCGTTGCCACCGCTAACCCGTTTTGGCCTCTTACAGTCAAGCCCAATATGCGTGTCCCGTCACCCGACAAGAGTCGAGCCTACAAAGATACGTTGGGATATTGGTTGAAATGGGCCCCCACAAGCTACTACTTAAGCTTGTCGTTTAATCTAGTGCATCCCACTTAACCCTTTAACCATGTCCCCTTACATGTTATAAATCTTGGCTAAGTTCTTTAATCATATTTCAATTGCCACTTAGGGCACTCACTAGATTCCCACATGCCACCCATGGCACTTACTTAACCCCTTAATCATGTTTAATTACATGTTCCACCTTGGTTAAGTATTCTAATCGTATTCTCACATGCCACCCATGGCACTTACTTAACCCTTTTATCATGTTTAATTACATGTTCCACCTTGGTTAAGTATTCTAATCGTATTTTTCTATTGCCACCCAAGGCAACCCACTAGTCTCATCATGCCACCCCAAGGCACCCACTTAACCCCTCATGTCCCACTACATGCTAATATGGTTAAGTGTTTCTTAATTCATTAATTAAGATCATGACCTCATAAAGACCTCCCACATTAGACCGTCTTTTATGACTGCTGGATATGCCGGTTGGTTCCGGGCAGACTTCTGTCATAAAAAGGGCCTAACCTCGTGTCTTTACTTTAATCATGTATTTAATTTATGACTAAGACCTCTCACATTGGGCCAATCATTTGTAGCCGCTGGATGGCCGGTCGGTTCCGGGCAGACTTCCGCTACAAAAGGGTCTAACCTCGTGTCTTAGTTGATTAATTAATCCTAATTAATCACCCCCATATTAATTATCCCTAATTAATATCAAATTTTCCATAACATGGGTAGACCTAACTCAATAGGTAAATTCCCATGGGGTAGACCTAACTTAATAGGTAAATTCCCACTTATGGTAATTTATTTTTATTGTATGCTTAATCATACCCAATCATATTTTTATTAACATATTTACCAACCCCATCGTTCCCCACGTAAATCGTTCTCATTTCATGACATAAATAAGGGGAAGATCATTACAAATATCATGGGTTTAGCATACAACTTTGTCATGGGTTAAGAGGATGTCAACTTGCATATATGAGCATATATTAACCCAACTACATTTAACCCAAACTTGCATATTATCAAACATGTGTCTTACATAACATGTTGCATATGAACTTACATATCATCAAACATGTGATTTGCATAACATGTAGAACTTGCATTTTAGCATATACTTAACTTGCATAAGCACTCACATACTTGCATAAGCATTCATATACTTGCATAAGCTTGCATATCATGTTAAACTTGCATTTCAACATATACATAACTTGCATAAACATTCACATACTTGCATAGGCTTGCATATTATGTTAAACTTGCATTTCAACATATACATAACTTGCATAAACATTCACATACTTGCATAGGCTTGCATATTATGTTAAACTTGCATTTCAACATATACATAACTTGCATAAACATTCACATACTTGCATAGGCTTGCATATTATGTTAAACTTGCATTTCAACATATACATAACTTGCATAAACATTCACATACTTGCATAGGCTTGCATATTATGTTAAACTTGCATTTCAACATATACATAACTTGCATAAACATTCACATACTTGCATAGGCTTGCATATTATGTTAAACTTGCATTTCAACATATACATAAGTTGCATAAACATTCACATACTTGCATAGGCTTGCATATTATGTTAAACTTGCATTTCAACATATACATAACTTGCATAAACATTCACATACTTGCATAGGCTTGCATATTATGTTAAACTTGCATTTCAACATATACATAACTTGCATAAACATTCACATACTTGCATAAGATGTTAAACATGCATATAAGCATATACATGACTTGCATAAGTACTCACATACTTGCATAACATGTTTGCATAATGGATCCATATTCACTTAGTGTTTTGCATCATAAACATCATGAAACAACTTGCATAAAAATATCATGATTACATATTATGAAACTTGCATGACATAAGGCATATAACTTGCAAAACACATAATATTCACTACATCAAGCTTGCATAAATATATGGATCCACAAACATAGCCATACTTTATCACATCTTATCATAATCAATTCAATAATTGATTATTAAGGGGATAGAAGCTCACCAAAACAAGATTAGCAAGTTAAATGAAGCAAATCCCAATGATTAAGTAGAAGAAGATGTAGATTAGCTTGCAAACCCTCTTAGGATTTTTAGTGGAGGCTCTCCAATTTTCTAAGTGGTGGCATAATGGCCTTAGATCTATTTTTGGTAAGGATAAAGGGGAATATTAGGGTGTATATATAGATTAGTTAGATGTTTTAGGACCATAGGATATACCCTAGAACCAATCCTAGCCTTTAAAGCATGTCTTGGGGAAGAAGTCAAGTGTAGGAACCATTTAGGGCCCAAAAAAAAACAGCCCAAAACTCATCCCGGGCCTCAAAACATGAGCAGTTTTTGATTTTTCGTGAAACTTTGACGGGCCATAACTTGGTCATACGGACTCCGATTTACGAAAACTCGGACTCTATTTCGCGTATTTTTCCGAGACGAACGCAATGGCACAGCCCGTTTCCCCTGATTCAGAATATTAAATTTAATTCTGCTCTGATTTATGTTATAACAAGTTATTTAACATACGGGGTGTTACATTCTCCCCTACTTAAAGGATTTCGTCCCCGAAATCTCTAAGTCAAGAAGAACGTATCCTACCAACCAAACAACCATCTACTCAACCATCAAACACTGGCATCCATTGTCCTTAAACAGTTTCTAATGATGTATGAGCATATGCAAAAAGTGTGTGTATATGTTCCCTATCTAATGTATGAACATATGCAAACCATGATAGTGCCATGCATCCATTATGTATGCGAGCGAACCCTATCGACACATACAATATCTACATGAGTGCACAATCATTCACCAAAATGCATCATCCATGTGATAACACAACCCTTATACATCCATAAATATATCTTCCTACACACAATTTTATGCAATATGCAATATGAAGTGACTGAGCCGATCTAGTGCCTAGAGTGTGTGTATATGCATCCACGAGCAACCATTAGCAAACACTTGCATCCACTTGCATCCATCAACCATAACATGTCTCAAACACATGTTTCAACCATAGGTTTACCCTATCTAAAGGTCAAAAGTACTAACGAGAGGACATACTAAGAATAAGATAAGCACAAGATATGTGATGAAGGAGAAGCAAAAGGATATACCCTCCGAAAGAAAAAGGGTACCTCGAACGCATCTTCGCTTCCGTCTCCCAGGTAGCGTCACTCTCTTCATCTCCCCTTTGTACTTTGACTAGTTGAACCTCTCTGTTTCTCAGCTTCCAAATCTCTGACCCAAGGATGCAAGTAGGAGCTCGTCGAATCGTCGCATCACGCTCTGCTTCCACTTCTCTAAGCAAACTCGGCTCTACCACCTCTGCGGTCTCATGTAGGCACTTCCTCCCATAGAATACATCACTAAGTCTGTCGGGCAACTCCGCCAATGGAAGATGCTCCTCCCATGTACCTCCAAAATCCAAGATACATAGCCTCATAAAGGTCTTCTAAAACATGATTCACCCTCTCAGTCTGGCTATCCGTCTGAGGATGATATGCGGTACTCATACCCAACTGAGTCCCTACCGCCTCTTGCGAATTCTTCAAAAACTCTCTAGTGAAGATAGGATCTCGATCACTCACTATGCTAGAGGGTACCCCATGTAATCGAACTATCTCTCGAAGATATACTGAAGCTAGCCATGGAGCAGTCCTCTTGCTCTTCATAGGTATGAAATGGGTGCTCTCAGTAAGTCTATCTACCCCCACCCAAATTCCTGTATTACCCTTCCTCGACCTGGGTAACCCGTCAATAAAATCCATCGAGATGCTATCCCACTTCCATTGCGGAACCTCCAATGGGTGAAGCAACCCACCTGGTTTCCTTTGCTCCGCCTTCACTTGCTGGCACACCTAACATAGAGCGACATACTCGGCCACATCTTTCTTCATACCAGCCCAGAAGAAAACCCTCTTCATGTCTTGGTACATCTTATCCCCACCGGGATGAATGGTCATCCTAGAACGGTGTGCGTCATCAAGAATAGCTTTCCTCAAACCCTCGTCTTGCGGTACACCAAGTCTACCGTCTCTACGCAAACACCCCTATCGTCTAGGGTGTTCCTACTCAAATGGCTGGACGACTCCCCCCTTATGAGCTTCTCTATCAACTCAACCAACTGTGGGTCGACCCTCTGTGCTCTTCCAATCCACCCCAAAAGAGTAGGTCTAACCAAGGAGGCTAGCAAACCGGGTACAAAGTCAATGGAAGGTCTAAAGTCAAACTTAGAAATAAACTCTAAGCTCCGTCGTTCAACGAACAATGAACTCAAGGACAACCTTCTTCTTCTTAAGGCGTCTGCTACCATGTTACCCTTACTCATAGGATGCTAAGGATCCCATCCACTTTTGTTGTCCTAAGACTATGCACTCGAAGAGTCTCCAACACTTCCCTAAGATGTAGGGCATGCTCTTCTCCACCAGGATATCATCCAAAATCATCATAACCGTCTCCCACGCAGACCACCCTAGTCGAATTCGGCATCCCCCAAATGCAAGCCCCAAAGGCCTAAACCAATATCAGACAAACACCCAAGGGATACCTCCTTCGGATTCAGACGACCTACGTGAGATGATACAAATAAAAATGGCTAATTAATTACGCCCTTGACCAATTCTGGATGTTCTCGCCAGTCTCGTTCCAAAACCGTCGTTTATTCTATACTGGCTCTGCTCAGCCTATTGAGCACATACGAAAACTTATTTCGTTCCTAGAAAAGACCAAAATGTCATCCATAAAGACCATCACAACTTATTTAGGTACTCCTTTTACACCCTTCTCATCAAATTAACCAAACATGCGGGGCGTATGTCAAACCAAATGGCATCACCAGTCACTCATAAAAGAAATCATCCGGAGTCCTAAAGGCAGTCTTTTCTATGCTATCCTCAGCCACTCTCGACTGATGAAATCCCGTGGCTAAGTCTTACTACAAAAATACTGAGGCGCCAGCCAACCGATCAAAGAGATCATCAATCCTTGGCAATGGGTGTCTATTCTTCTTTGTGAGTTTCTTTAGTTCTCTTTAGCCTACACAAAGTCTGAGGGACCCATCCGCCTTCATAACAAAACTACTGGAGCGCCCCACTCCGATATACTTCGTCTTATGGACCCCTTTTTAAGCAAATCGCCTACTTACTTATGGAGTTCCCTCCTCCCACTAGGAGCCATGTGGCACACTGGCCAAGATACTGGTTTAGCATTATCCACCAGATATATTCGGAAGTCAATCTCCCGCTTCGGAGGTAAGCCCTTCACCTCCTCAAACACATCCGGGTATTCCTGGACCACTCTAACAGATCGCAGACTCTAGACCAACGTGTCAAGCGATTCTAGATACCTTAGCATAACAGATTCTATGGGATTACAAGAGATCTCAAGAGTGTCACCCAAGCGGCCCATAAGCCTAACAACTCTCCCCCCCCCCAAATCAAGAACGGCACCCCTACTGGATAACCAGTCCATGCCCACTAACCCATAGCCCGTGAAGCCCAACAAGCATCACATCTAAACCCAACGCTAAGTATAGGAACTTTCAAACCCAAACACATCATGGAGCCCAATTGGGTTTGAAACAACTAAGGGATCATCTACCAACTGGTGTCTCAGTGCAGTGACTCTACTAGTAATGATGAGATAAACGAACTCAATGTGTCAAAATCATACAAAGTACGGACAGGATGATTGATCAGAAAAACTAGACTTTCAATAGAAGTAGTTCTACCTCTTTCCCGAATCGCGAGAGCCTGTACTTGCCCCCTAGCCTGACCTGGTGCCACATGAGCTTGCACCAGTCCTCCTGAGGTAGACCCCGTCCCTTGCTCCTTCTTTGGACAGTTTTTCATCAGATGCCCTGCTTCGCCACAGTGGAAGCAGCCAGTCTTAGTCTTCTTGCGACAATCTTTGTTTAGGTGGCCTAGTGTCCCACAATTGAAGCACCTCTTCTTTCCCTTGCCACCGTTGCCCTTCCCACCTTTGTTTTGCTGCTGCTGTTGAGGTCTCTTCTGATCTCCTTTCTTCTCGGGTGCTTTACTAGCATTGGGACCCTTCTCTTCCTTATGCATATTTTCTTCTGCTTTTGAGAGAAACCTTGCCTCAAACCTATGCCTGAAATCCACCCAAGAGTCAATCGGGCGTTCTCCATTAGTGACCTCCCACCAGAACGAGGCCTCTCCTTCCATTAACCAAGCGGCCAACCCGACTTTCTTTCCCTCTTCTACTTCCAAGATTTCCATCAATTCTTCCGTCTCATTAAGCCAATCCCTAGCTCCCACAAAAGGTTTTCCTCCCATAGCCTTAAACTTCCTACAAGTCATAGCAAAAGTATCCGCGCGAGGAGAAACGAGTGCAACGGGTGGAGGAGGAACATTTGCTGGACCTGCAGCGGCGGCCCTAGCCTCTAACAACCTCCTATACCATACTGGTACCGCTACACTATCCGGAAGATAAAGATCTTCAGCCATGCTGAGACGAAAAAGGGAAAGATTCAAAACGGAGAATTTGAGAGATAAAGGTATGGCTATCGGGGATTATGCTTTTCTTTCAAAAACTTTTCTTTTAAAAGACATGTTTTTGAAAATATTTCTTCCAAAAATGTTTTTAGAAAAATAGTTTTCTAAAACTTTTATCTGTTCTGGTAACCTTTGCTCTGATACCACGTGTAACACCCCACACCCGCTATAGTCACTCACTAAGGGAATGCCATAGCATCGGTGGAGTATTTTTAGTGAGTATAGAACAGTAAAATTACAACAAGACAGATATAATGTAATACTTGAAAATTTTAAAACATCATCTCATAGCAGCGGAAAGTAAAACATGTTTGGTTACATCATAAAACCATAACAAGAGTCAAGTACAAAATATCCATCCTGAATAAAATAAGTACATAATCCCACTACTCATAACAAATAGCCATAACAGAAAAGATAAGATAAGCTGAGCTCTACATCTACGGTCCAAGCTCCAAGAGATAGATAAAGCAAACTGATCAAAACCCACTAGCACTAGGCCCAACCTGAGGACCTGAAGGAAAAAGATAAAAACAACGGGGGTCAGACATAAGCCTGAGTGAACCCTATCTCCTTAATAATACAATTATTAAAGTAATTAGGGTATGATATGAACTCGGTATGGTATCTTTGGGGATAATGACTACACTAAGTTGCCCACGAACACAGGACGAACTAAGATAACCGTAAAGACGCATCTACCCACCCAAGGATAATTACTAACTGCACCACACCAGTTCTACCCACCAAGAGTAATTCCTACTTAAAGGTTGATCCCACTAAGTGTACTTAGTAATTTTTCACCCGGTAGTTTCTTGTACCCCTACACAGGTGCCGTCTGCCCCTATTTTTACTAGGTGTACCCACTACCCCCAAGCGATCGGCTCCCTACCGTAGATACCCGTGCTGGTCCCACAAAAGGGGGTGTATCATTCCCCAAAGTGACTACCATATAATATCACTGTGCACGGCTTTATATCTACCCGATGCAACAACGACTTACCAACCAGCCCGGGTCCACACACGCATATGAAACCCGTTGATCCCGCGTTGCCACCGCTAACCCGTTTTGGCCTCTTACAGTCAAGCCCAATATGCGTGTCCCGTCACCCGACAAGAGTCGAGCCTACAAAGATACGTTGGGATATTGGTTGAAATGGGCCCCCACAAGCTACTACTTAAGCTTGTCGTTTAATCTAGTGCATCCCACTTAACCCTTTAACCATGTCCCCTTACATGTTATAAATCTTGGCTAAGTCCTTTAATCATATTTCAATTGCCACTTAGGGCACTCACTAGATTCCCACATGCCACCCATGGCACTTACTTAACCCCTTAATCATGTTTAATTACATGTTCCACCTTGGTTAAGTATTCTAATCGTATTCTCACATGCCACCCATGGCACTTACTTAACCCTTTTATCATGTTTAATTACATGTTCCACCTTGGTTAAGTATTCTAATCGTATTTTTCTATTGCCACCCAAGGCAACCCACTAGTCTCATCATGCCACCCCAAGGCACCCACTTAACCCCTCATGTCCCACTACATGCTAATATGGTTAAGTGTTTCTTAATTCATTAATTAAGATCATGACCTCATAAAGACCTCCCACATTAGACCGTCTTTTATGACTGCTGGATATGCCGGTTGGTTCCGGGCAGACTTCTGTCATAAAAAGGGCCTAACCTCGTGTCTTTACTTTAATCATGTATTTAATTTATGACTAAGACCTCTCACATTGGGCCAATCATTTGTAGCCGCTGGATGGCCGGTCGGTTCCGGGCAGACTTCCGCTACAAAAGGGTCTAACCTCGTGTCTTAGTTGATTAATTAATCCTAATTAATCACCCCCATATTAATTATCCCTAATTAATATCAAATTTTCCATAACATGGGTAGACCTAACTCAATAGGTAAATTCCCATGGGGTAGACCTAACTTAATAGGTAAATTCCCACTTATGGTAATTTATTTTTATTGTATGCTTAATCATACCCAATCATATTTTTATTAACATATTTACCAACCCCATCGTTCCCCACGTAAATCGTTCTCATTTCATGACATAAATAAGGGGAAGATCATTACAAATATCATGGGTTTAGCATACAACTTTGTCATGGGTTAAGAGGATGTCAACTTGCATATATGAGCATATATTAACCCAACTACATTTAACCCAAACTTGCATATTATCAAACATGTGTCTTACATAACATGTTGCATATGAACTTACATATCATCAAACATGTGATTTGCATAACATGTAGAACTTGCATTTTAGCATATACTTAACTTGCATAAGCACTCACATACTTGCATAAGCATTCATATACTTGCATAAGCTTGCATATCATGTTAAACTTGCATTTCAACATATACATAACTTGCATAAACATTCACATACTTGCATAGGCTTGCATATTATGTTAAACTTGCATTTCAACATATACATAACTTGCATAAACATTCACATACTTGCATAGGCTTGCATATTATGTTAAACTTGCATTTCAACATATACATAACTTGCATAAACATTCACATACTTGCATAGGCTTGCATATTATGTTAAACTTGCATTTCAACATATACATAACTTGCATAAACATTCACATACTTGCATAGGCTTGCATATTATGTTAAACTTGCATTTCAACATATACATAACTTGCATAAACATTCACATACTTGCATAGGCTTGCATATTATGTTAAACTTGCATTTCAACATATACATAACTTGCATAAACATTCACATACTTGCATAGACTTGCATATTATGTTAAACTTGCATTTCAACATATACATAACTTGCATAAACATTCACATACTTGCATAAGATGTTAAACATGCATATAAGCATATACATGACTTGCATAAGTACTCACATACTTGCATAACATGTTTGCATAATGGATCCATATTCACTTAGTGTTTTGCATCATAAACATCATGAAACAACTTGCATAAAAATATCATGATTACATATTATGAAACTTGCATGACATAAGGCATATAACTTGCAAAACACATAATATTCACTACATCAAGCTTGCATAAATATATGGATCCACAAACATAGCCATACTTTATCACATCTTATCATAATCAATTCAATAATTGATTATTAAGGGGATAGAAGCTCACCAAAACAAGATTAGCAAGTTAAATGAAGCAAATCCCAATGATTAAGTAGAAGAAGATGTAGATTAGCTTGCAAACCCTCTTAGGATTTTTAGTGGAGGCTCTCCAATTTTCTAAGTGGTGGCATAATGGCCTTAGATCTATTTTTGGTAAGGATAAAGGGGGGTATTAGGGTGTATATATAGATTAGTTAGATGTTTTAGGACCATAGGATATACCCTAGAACCAATCCTAGCCTTTAAAGCATGTCTTGGGGAAGAAGTCAAGTGTAGGAACCATTTAGGGCCCAAAAAAAAACAGCCCAAAACTCATCCCGGGCCTCAAAACATGAGCAGTTTTCGTTTTTGATTTTTCGTGAAACTTTGACGGGCCATAACTTGGTCATACGGACTCCGATTTACGAAAACTCGGACTCTATTTCGCGTATTTTTCCGAGACGAACGCAATGGCACAGCCCGTTTCCCCTGATTCAGAATATTAAATTTAATTCTGCTCTGATTTATGTTATAACAAGTTATTTAACATACGGGGTGTTACACTAAATATATAGTATAAAATCAAAAACCGCAGGGTGCTTATTGGAGATTGGATTCCAACTATGACAAGGTATGAGACTACCTGCCGATAGCGTATCTCTAAAGGGGAATACACTGGGTTCAACAAGAACGTCTTGCAACCCGGCCCATGCATGACCGACCATTCATTTCGCTTGAGTGTATCAAATGTATATCACCAACGGTTGGGCTCAAACCACCATTTCCCGAAAAGGGACAACATCGAGTAGATTAAAGAAGTAAAATGAATTTCTCTAGATAGGTGATTATACACCCTAATGGGAGCGACCTACATAGCCATGCTATCTGCCTGATTTTTGTCATTTCCCGGTTGTGAGGCTTGAGGCTACGTCTATCTTTTAGAACATCTGGACACCATACAGTTTGAATGCCACATCGTAAAACCCGTCAAATCACTAGTTGATCTTCCCAAAAATATTACGGGTATAAAAGTTAAGAGAAATGAATTTCTCCGCCACCAAACGTAATACCTTGAGTCGTCTTATGTGACCGTTAGGAATACTCTGTCAGACATTCGTCCATACAAGTTGTCCTGGGACTGGACAAACATAACAACTCTTGAATTTCACTCCATCTACGATTATCTTCAGCTTAATCTAGTTCGCAACGCCTATGCCTATACGGAGTGGTTTTCGGATATTAAATTCAACCTGTCTCTCCGTATTGACAACAATGGTCAAAATTCTTTGATAGCCGGTGTTTTAACTGTCAAAGGAAAAAAATAAACATCCATCAAACAAATTTCACAATCACTGGCCCTTTCTAATATTTCATTTTAAGTTTTCTTATTGAATTCTAAATATCGATATATCAATTTCTAATTATCAAAACTTCTTAAAAATATTCTAACTCCTTAAATTTTCGGGAAATTTCACCAGCACCTCTCCTGTACCGGTCAATAGTTCAAACCCCAACTCTCCTCTCTAGGCCCTTTCCATTCAAAAAGAAAATCAAAAAGCCAAGCGGCTTGCCGATTCGGCGTATAAAACCTCATATGGAAATTTAAACATGTACCTTTTTGTCGGGCACTTAATATAAAATCTTCATTCTCTTCATATCCTTCATCCCATTCCTGTTTACATTTATATGTCCGTTTTTAACTCATTTCAATCAATCCATTCCTTTTTGAACAAATCTGCTAACCGCTTCTTTAATTCGCTCTTTTGCATAATGTACCTTCGATTTGACATATCATATTTGAATATATTTTAATTCGCTAATACACAAATCGAATTCCATTTCTAGCTCGAGTTTCAGATTCGATTTCCAGTTTGAATTCACAAATCCGATTTTACTTAACAATGGATAAGTTTGGTTCGAAATCCCATTAACAGATTCCTTTTCAAATTAGTTAATACTATACCACAATCCAAAAATCCGATTTTTTATAACCGAAATCACTTCATTCACTCTGCTTGAGTTCATATTTATTTGATAACTCAAACTCGTATTTTTCCCTAAAAAGATTTGGATTTTATTCACTTAAAATCCTTTAAATTTATTAAATAAACCGTTATGGTTTAAAAACGATTATGGCGCTGTTTTTCTGAAAATTTGATTTTGATATAACTCAAAATCTATCACTACAACAAAAAACACTTTTCGCAACAGGCGATATCTGTTGCAGTAGACCTTTTGCAATAGGCCTGCGCCTGTTGGTATAGCCGAAGTTGCAAAAAGTCCGCAACATTTTCTGCCTGTTGCAATAAGATGTTGCGGTATACTTTTTTGCAACATGCTTTTGCTGTTGCAGCAGATCATTTTGCAACAGTATATAACCGTTGCAATAGATTCATAAATCTGTTAAAAAAAAAATTACAGCTTATAGATATTACATATTAAATGTATTCGTTTTAGTAATAGTGTATATCACAAAATAAAATAAACAAATAAAAAATTTATTTTAACAAAGTTTTAATAGTACAAACAATTACAACAAAAATTTCTACAATTTTCATATATCACTCATGTATAACAATTTCTTCTCTCACACAACACATTTTTTTCAAATAGAATATTTTCTAATCATATTTCTACTCTATCATACATATACTATAACAAGAAAATAAATATCATCAGTTCACTAGAACCAATCTGCAGTTCATGCTCCAAGTTTGTTGTCGATCATGAACATGCACATGTCTATCTAGGAATATGTTCAATATACTCTGCATTATTATCAAGAAAATAACATTTTGTCAGTATACGAAATGCTTTGGATGAAGGTAATAGCTCTATGCATAATTTCCACTGAAGCAAACAAGAGAAGACGAACCTTAGCCTTAGGAGAAAGCCAACATTTCATGTATGAACATAATCTGAGATAATAACAACAATAAGAGCATAATGTAAGAAGTGCAAGGATTCACCATTAAGTTTTCCCATAAACTTTAATGCCTCACTATGAAATTTTGATTATTTTTTTTAAGAAAAAAAATAGAAATAACACGTACTGAAAAACAATGTATTAATCAATTTCTCCAAAATTCTCTTCACCGAGAGAGTGCTTAAACAGTATATGATGCCATGCAAATATCATGACACTATCTTTAATAACTGATTCGGCTAAAATTATCTTAGCCAATGTTTTAGACACACCCTTAACATAATAATATGCCAAAAGAATAGTTGCTTTTCAATATCAAATATGCCTACCTTAACGGTAAGGTCAGCTGCAAACACAAATAGAGACGCATTTATAGCATGGTCTTACTCTCTCAAATAAGACAACTTAAGAGCCAGTATTTGTACCTCCAAGCTTTTAATTTATCGCTTTCCTGAGATAAATGTTGATTTTCTAAAGAATATGACGCCTCTAAAATCAACAACACAGAAATATGACTGCCCCAGCAAATATGCGCACCTCACAGATTCAGATCTAAGCTTGCTTCAAAAATTGACAACTAAAAGTAAAGAAAGTAAAATAGTCTCAGAAATCCAAGGAAGGAATTGAAGAACATAAGCTTGGCAAGGCAAAAGCCCTCTGGCGGCCAAGTATAATTTCAATAAATTAAATGAAATTTTGATTTCTATTAGTTATACAATACAAGCATCTTAAAAATTAGTTTCCCTTACATACAATGTGAAAAAAAGAACCAGCAATCAAAATTTGACTCTTGGACTAGGATGACTGAATCTCCATCAACAAATTTGGTTCGAAACAAAATATTTGCATTGTTGAACATCTCTCCTTTCAAAGAAACTACAATGAACTACACATCATAAACATTTCATTAGTATGGTGCAACATTCTAATTGAGAGGCAACACTATAACACTAAACCCTACAACAATGATGATATATCAAAGAGTCACTGCTGGTGCTAGACCAGAAATAAAAGTGGAATTGGAAACTACTGGCAATCATCTGTTGATTCAGCTCCATTTTTCTCCATATTGAGGCTTCCTTTGTTTACCATCTATGGAACATAGTTTCAAAACACAAATATCGACTTAATCCTATTTCAGACTTTCGTAGATAGTTTCAAAATGCAAATATCAACTTAATCCTATTTCAGTCTTTCACTGATTATATTATAATTCAGGGAATGTCTAAGCTAAGCAACTAAACATTTATAGAAAATTGACATTTATATTTTAGTTTGTACCCAATAAAACTGAAAAGAAAAAAATCCTAAAAGACATTTGCTTCATATTTGAATCCATTCAGAAGGAATTACATTTGTACGTGGAGAAAACAATCCAAACTGCTTTATCTTCAACAAATAAACTACTACTAATAATAATAATGTATAGGCAAAATATACAGGTATGTGTAGAAAACAGGTTAGGATGAACCTGAGAATGTGGGAAGTGAGCTTTATTTATTCTTCCAATATTCTGAGTATGACTGAGATCAAGGGCAACATCCACCTGTAAATACAAAATTATAGGCAACCAAACTTAAAGCTTACGGTTTTGTGTATTCAAACAAGGCCACGCGAAAATAAAAGATAGCAGAATTCTTAAATACCTCATCTAATATATAAAGTGGTGCAGGTTTTAAAAAGAAGCAGTGCAAGAATAAGTGAAAGCGCGAGAAGAGATCTTTGTCCACCATTTAATTTTGAGAGTGACTGTTTCCTGACACTTCCAAACGCAACACTAACCTCAAGACCATCCAAAAAACTGCACCCTTCGGGTGGTTCTAGTTTTTCTATTGTACCTGGTAATAGCGTGCTAAATATGGAACCAAAATCCCTATAAACAATAGTTAAGTTTTCCCATGAAATAAAAACATTTGTGAAATGTTACTTTAGATGCAAATTTAACATTTTCCCTTGAAGAACAATCTTTCAGCTCCATCTCCATGCGTTGTATCTAGCAATATGATAATATAAATCAGATTACGAGCTCTTCACTACTTTCATCAAAAGTGAAGCACACTAATAAAAATTACAGTGTTATAACCAAGGTTTTAAAAATAGTATGGCGCATGTTAGACGGTAAGCACGAACTAGGGATTAATCGTCTAGGTTGGGACTAATCCAGAATTAACGGGAGTTCGGTGTTTTATATAAACTCATGCATTTTGGAAGAAATTTTGGTATTTTGTTCAGCAATAACTGACGCACAATGAATATCATGGATTTTGTTGGATTTGAAAGCGACATTGAAACAAAATCGCAACAAACGTTTTATCGCTTATCAAAGACATCAAGGCTTAATTAGTGAATGGATAGTCTCTATAAACCGACTTATATGTATATATATATATATATGATAATGCAGTATGTCTCATCTAGGTGGACTAGGCAAAAGCCTAAGAACTAAGGTTAGTCTAGAGCCAAGACGGAAGCCTAGAAGAATTTTCACAATGGAGACTTTCAATTAAGTACCTCATTTTCCAATTTCTTTCTCTCTACCGCCTAATCACTTAATGCTTGTTGAAATTTCTGCTGCTCTTTGACAATAGAACTAATCTGCAAGTCGAACTCTTTCATCTTTAGTCGACCAACATTCAATTCAGATTTAGCCTGTTTGTACTCTTTTTTTAATGACTGAACCTGCGCAGTCATGATAAATGTTTTCAAAACGGGAGTTGAGCCATAAAATTCAAACTTTAAATCGAAATTTGATAAAAATTGTTATATTTGAACAACAATTTGACAGACAGAAGTAAAAGCACAAACTAAATCCACCTACCCTCCTCCATGCCTCTAACATCTTCACCGGAACCTTTAGCCTCATTTTAACATCCGCCCCTTATCCTGTTTCAACTACTTTATGTCCTCTCTTATTCCGTCGTCCCAACTTCCCCCACTCTTGCTGTAACACCTAGTTGAATCTTTTTTAAATTCTTTGGACCATAAACGATAAATAATGGGGAGATCGCATCATAGGAGGCCTGGTCAACGTTGGAAACCACAAACGGCTCGGGGTCAAGATATAGGATTTTGCATCTAATTCAAGGGATCTTGGACCACCTCTCCCCGACAATTTCAGATCCGGTGACTCCTCCCGACAGTTTTGCGTCTTCCGAAGGATGAACGAGTTGATTGAAGGGAAGAGGGTGTTCGTTTCGTGGTCGGTGTAGGAGAGGAAGTGAATCGGGTTTTACTTTTGGGACTTTTCAGAGATTAGGGTTTTTTAGGAAATAAGTGATCTAGGATGAACAATAGTTCAATTTACAGCTTTGGGGTCTGAATTGCGAAGCGGGAAATGAAAAAAGAAAAGCGGGATCCGTAAATTATTGGAGTTGTCTAGAAGAAATATAATCGTACTCCAAACCCCTTGATTTTCTTCTGTAGATCTAAATTTAGGTTTTCCATTGCCATTCCAGCAAGTTAACAAAATAATATGCTTTAATAAAGCGGTAAACTTCAAATAGTAATTATACTAAAAACTAAACATTAAAAATTACTAATAATTAATTATTGATAATTTAATACTAATAACTAATTATATTCAATTATCAATTTTAGCTCATAGGTATACCCTAATTCTTAATCAATTTTATGAATATATATAAAATATGTTTTATACCTTATTACTAGAAATTATTAATTAATTATATATAATTATTAATTATTAATTATTAAATATATTAGTTATTAATTTTGATTATTACTTATTACATATCAATTATTTATTACTTAGCAGTAAATATTAATTATTATAATGTAGCTTCTTATTTGTTAATTATTATTTATTACTTCAGGACTGTAATTGTATATTAAGTACTAAATGTTAATCATTATATATATAATTGATTATTATTAATAATTATTAATGATTACATATTTAGTTTTAATTATTAAAGTATTCATATTAATTAATAATAATAATTACTTAATACTTATTATATTATAACTAAATATTACTTATTACCTCGTACTTTTGTATATTCAAATTCAATAGTAATCATGTTTACCAAAGGTAGAGGAAAAATAATTTTTAAAGGTCTATTTTTCGCAACTGACTTTACCAGTTGTAAAAAAATACAGTTATCGCAAATGGCGAAAACAGTTGCTAAAGATATTTATTCGCAACTGGCTAGAAAGCACAGTTGCAAATAATATGTTTGTTGCAACTGTTATGGAAGTATAGTTGCTAAAAGTATGTTTTTGCAACAGGAAGGGAAGCGAGGTTGCCAAAAATATGCTTTTCGCAACAGCAAGATAAGGTCTGTTGCTAAATCTTATCTATTGTAACTACTATAATAGGTCTGTTGCTAAATATCATTTACTGCAACTATCATTTATTGCCTTTTGCAAATAGCTAGTTGCAATAGGGTATTTTTCTTGTAGTGTATAAAATGAAATTTAGATTTTTCTCTTCCATTAGAAAACTATCATTCAATAGGTCCTGGTGTTTCTTGTTTCATCGAAATCCAGCTTATACTGAGTTCTATATACTCAATTGAAGTTCGAATTGTCAAATTACGAACTACCGCGCTGCAGCGAGTTCGTTTTAATTAAATAAAATATAAATGTTTAAAATCTTCGTTTATAAAATAATCGACTCTATTTCCAATAGATTAAAAATAAATTAAGCCCATTATCCCAAATCCAACCTAAAACATTTCGACTATTCAAAGGAGTTGATTATTTCCATCAAAATTTCATAACTCAGTAATAAATTATTCACGACTCAATTTCTATATTAAATTCCAACTTCCTTGAACATGAATTTTATAAATATTTGATATAATCAAATTCAAATATTATACATATCAGTTATAGGAAAAACCAATTTACCAAACATCCTTTTTCATTACAACTAATATCATCCCTTGATAATAGTGAAGTCATTCAAGTTGGGGTATTTTATTTACCTCTCAGACCTTGGCCTACAACGTTCTTATCTTGAGACAGATAAAAGCTTGTAAATCACAAACTCGATTTAAGTCTCGCCTTCTACCCCATTTCTTTCATTTGGAAATTTATTTCCAAATTACACGATGAAAATTACTACATCACATTTATAAACGTGTTGTTTATTAACTTCTTTATTAGATTCAACTTCCCTTTAGATAATATATTCAAACTCGGTTTCTGATTTTGGAATATTTGATTTCCCCTTTGAATATCAAGTTTGTTTGAAAATATTTAATTATCATAACTTATATCTATATAATCTATTTTCGTATTAAAACTTAAATTACATTTAATACAATTCCAATATCTTTTGAAATATAATTTTATTTATATATTCGACAGTAGTCGAGTTAAAATCATAAATCCTTGTGGATTTATTTAAATTCAGTTTACATTCTGAATATCAGAATAAATTTCATCGTTTCCTTTTGAAACGATTTCAAGTTATAAATCTCTTTTTAAATTCAAATTTGAATTTAAATACCCAAATCATCCCATGATAATTATCCCCTTCTATTTATAAACATCGTTTATAATTTTTACTTCTTGTTTAATATTTAAAACAAACTTGTATTTCATATTCCATTTGAAACCAAATTTCCACTTCGAAAGAAAATTTTCCTTCTTTAAATCCCTTACTTGAAATTAAAGTTTAATATTATCAAATGATAATATTTTTTTTGCATTTATAAATAGCGTTTATAATTTCAGCAACTTGTTTTTATTTTAAAAACAAGTTAATCTTTCTCAATTTATTCGAAATACCATTTCTATTTCGAAAAGTAAAATTTCCCTTTCTTTTCCATTTAAAAATCCCTTTTTAAGTTCATACTTCGAATTTAAATAAATTATCCGATAAAAATTCCCTTCTTTTATTTATAAAAATCATTTATAAATAACACTTCTTGTTTTAATTATTAAAACAAGTTTCCGATTTCAAATCCCATTTCTATTTTCGGAAAATAAATTTCCTTTTCCAAATTAACACTTGAGTATCCATTTCAAAAATTTCCAATGATAATTTTTCTACTCAATTATAAGCATCGTTCATAAATTCAACTACTTGTTTTTATTTCTAAGAAAAACAAGTTTATATTTTCCTAGCCAAATCTGAAATTCAGTTTCTATTCGGAAAAATATATTTTTTCTTTTTAAATCTAAAAATCCCTTTTATGATATCTTTAAATGTCAATCTCTAGGGCCAGTGATATTTAAATCCCCAAATAAGCAAACCAACAATCCAACTCAACACATCACACACATATAAGTATGTAAACAATAATAAATAAATTTGAGGAATCTAGTTGGATCCCTCCAACCTGTTATTCCTGCATCCACAGTTGTTAGTCACATAAATAATAACAATCCTGCTTCAAGGCAGGATATCATGGTATAAAAGGGAATCCACTTATATACGTGGACGCTAGGGGCATCCGCTAATGATACTGTGGGCATCCGCTAATGGTACTGCGGGAAAATCCAATATATATATATATATATATATATATATATATATATATAATCGCGACAACCACCAAGCCTAAATTACTAATATATATGACCACAGTAATTCAATAATTCATGCAAGCATCCAAACAACCAAGAATAAAAATTTGAGTGAGATTTACTCACCTGATTTTCATTTGATGAATATCTGTTTAGAATTCCTTATCGTCTTGGCTTTAAATCCATTTACATGACATCTTCGCATCTCCAAATCAACTTGAATGAAAATTACTTTTCACCTATCATATTTGATTTTAATTTAACGATTAACGCCTATTTATTTAAATTTACTTAACATAAGTAAATAACTTTTCTTTTTATTTTTAAATATCTTTAAAACGTATACCTTATGGGCTTGCAAACAACTAGACGAATTCCCGAACATCTCCAATACCGCATCAGCCTAACTTCCGCACCATTTACCCTGACATTCCTTCGAACACTTTGTTAACAATCCTCCTTCACATTTTCTATCAATCCGCCCCTGTCTAAAACACTTCGGCCTCCTCCTAACCATTTCCTTTATCGGACCAGCAACCAAACATCACTGTCAATGCTACAAATCAATGGCCTCACCGACCAAACACGACTCTTCCAAATTGACAACCCAAAACTGCGTATGCCCCAACCTCGACATTTCAACAAACACATCATAGTCATATACTGCTACTGCCATTTACCCGAAGTCATATCCATCATCAGAAAATCCAACTTCTCCACCCACTACTACTGCTGATCACCCTTACTTAACTGAAAACAAGACCGGATGCACCACCCTAATAATCAACACACTGCTGAATAGTTCAAACTTTACACCGGCTTACCCCCAAAACTGAAGGACCCCAAATGACCCAATAATAAAGATCTGAACCCCTTCATCCATTGCCGCACTTCAAATAAAGAATCGAACTCCTCCCTAGTTGCAGCCAAACCAACATCGACTCCTACTTCTTTCAAATCACACCCCTGTTACAGGAAATCACGGCCCCTTGTAAGCCCTCACATCGCTCCCTTTAATCTTAGCTTGCGATCTTGGCAAACCCTATCGCGTTGGAGAAAGGATACTGGAATGATTTTCGAGTGCCTCGTATTGGTCTTCAAACTCGCAATCCTTGATTTCTCCAACTGCGAACGCTTCCAACTCCTTGTCGGGCTCCAGGAAAACCTGAATTCAAATCACACAGAAGTGTTGCATCGCATCTAGCCTGGATGGTACAAGGGTGAAGTACTCATAAAGAGAGGATCATTTAATCCATTTTCGTTTAATTCCGCTGAGTAATTTAATCTAGGTGATTTTCTGAACATTTGGAAGAGGATGACTTCGGTTTCTAGCTGAGGAACGAGATAATAAAAACGAGAATGGGATGAATACGAAGGCTTCGAACTGTTTATATAAGGGAGAATGAAGGAACATACGTACGCTCCATTAAAATTCCTGGTCGGCCAAGTACAGAGCAATATCTTTTAAAGAATTTAAAAAGATTTCAATTTCAATTTTTAATATAATTAAATTTAATTTGATTTGACTTAAAGAGATTTTCACTTTATTTTAAACAGATGTTGAATTGATCTCATGCTTATCCACTAAAATAATATCGGGGTTCATTTCTTGAAATTAAGAACCCTTATTTTTGCATATCGACTGGCGTTATATGTTATAACGCTATTCTAAATTCAACGAAATAGATTATACAACTAAATTTTGAACATATATAAAATAACCACATTAAATAAATATAAAAAAAATTTATATTCAACACAAATAAATTCTTTGATAATAAATTATTATTATCGTCGTCTATATTCAAATAGAATTTATATCAGTCATCTGAATTGATTTGATTCAGTTTTCAACTTCGATTCTAATTTTATTTCGTACTACGATAAATTAATAAATAAAATTTCTTTATATTATAAAAATAATATTTAAAACGATATAAAATATTTAAAATTAATCGATCGAAAATACGGGTCGTTACATTCTTTCCCCCTTGAAATAATTTCGTCCCCGAAATTACAAAGGTAGGAAAAATGCTACTAACCTATTTACTTTTCAAAATCCATCTATGTTAAAACTCAACATTTCAATTTCAACAAATTTTAGTTCTACCAAAACTTTTGGTTTCATTTAATAATGCACATCATATATACTCACATTCATTTAATCTGAATGATTTATGACCAATGTATTCACATCCAATTCATATTCCATTCATATTGGTTCAACACCAATTTATCCAAATTGATTCTATTCAATTTATCCACTTCGACCCATTTAACTTGCTTAAGTTAAATTTAAACTCTAGAATTCAAATCCCCGGATTTTATTTCAAATCCTTCTGAAGTCACATAAATATATATACATATATTTATTTCTATTTTAAATTCAAAACATTTGAGTTTTTTTTTCTTTTTTTTTCCCATAACTTGTTTTCTTTCAAACAAATTTCCATCAAAAACTTTTCTAATGTAGCAATCCATCACTTAGAAACTTTAAAATGAACACTTATGATGTCGCGATCATCATCAGAATTATTTCCCAGCCACTAAAGTGAGTTCAGTGCTTTATCACATTCAAAATCCATTCAAAATCCATTCAAAACGATTTTTATCCAAAATACTTCCCAAAATAATGCTATATTATTCTAATATACTTTGGAAAAAATATATTTTCCAACCTTCCGGGATTTAAATTCTAATTTACGGTTTGAATTCAATTTTAGTTGATCACATTTGCATAAATTATTCATATATAAGTCCTATTTGGTTATACATAACCATTTCAATTTTATAATATCATTTGATTATGAAAATAACAACCAACACATCCATATACTATAATAATGTCAGGAAATTGTGCCTTTATATCAAAATAAAAATTTTGGGCAAAATTATTTCATTTACCCGATTTAAAACAATATTGTGTCGATTCTTCTGTCCAAATGTTTAGAAATTCCTATCTACGTCGTGGCGTCCCACGCTTCGACCAGAATTTATAAACCATTCAACGGACAAGCCAACACAATATAAAACAATTTTTATATCAACTTACAAATACGCTCTCTCATATATACACTCAACTCATTCTAGGGTGATACTGACCTTATCTCTAATGAGTAAACCCCCACCAAAGCCTAGGTATTCGCTCAGCTTAAGCTCTGATACCAACTGTAGTGGCCCGCAAATCCGTACTATTTGAGTTGACTAATACAACACACGTCCAACCCAAATAACACAGAACTACGAGTCATTAATAGGAAGAAGTTAGAGGGTGAGAAATAGAAAGAAAGAAAATTAGAATAGAAGAAGAAGAACACATAATCTCATAGCGGAACGAAAAAAATATAATATCATATAACATACCTTTTTGAATACAAAATGATGTATTATATATACATACCATTATCAGAGTGCATATAACATTTGATACAACGGAAATAACTCTAAATAACTATTGGTGAAGCCTCCTGCTTCAAGCTCCTCCAAGTGTATCTGTAAATCCTGAAACACTTGACTGCCCGTACAAATTTGGGCACCCAAGAGTTTAGGAAAAAAAAAACAAAATAAACTCTGGGTCAGTCATGGGACTGGTGTGAGTAAACTCCAACCAATTTGTTTAACTTTGAAAAATCCTTTGAAAAGAAAAAATAATAGTAAGACCGGCCCACACATAAACACAGACGTGTAACAACCCGAAAATCTAGGCCAGTTTAAAATTTTTATTTTGGCAATTTTAGCGAATTTTGATTATTTAAAATAGATTATTTTAAATAATATCGACGAGAAATTTATTTTGAATAGAATTCGAACGTATATATTATACGCGTCGTCGTTAGAATATAATATTTATATATAATTATAAAAGGAATTGAAAATGGCGCGGTAGTTCGATAATTCGATTTCAAACTTCAATTGAATGTACCGGGTGCAAAGCAATACGGATTTTAGTGAAACCAAAAACATTAGGATCTAATTGATGATATCTTTCCAACGAATTTGAAGAATCAAAATTTCATAGCGGGAATCAAAAGATATGTCCAGTTGAAAATTCTGAATAGTCGCTATGGAATTCAGGCCCTTAAAAATGGGAATTTTGCAAATGACCTCGGATTTCGACGAAACCAGTTTTGTTGGGTCCGCGATGTCAAATTATTGCTAGATTCCAAATTTCATAATTTTTCGAATCAGTATGTGAGCGTGGCAAAGGAAAACGCGTTTGACCGGTTTCAGTTGATTTTAATCGACTGGAAATTGGCCATTTTTCCAACGGTCTCAGAATTCGACGAAACTAGTTTTGTTAGGACCGTATCGTCAATACGAAGCTAGAAAATATTTTTCGAGAATTTTTAGAGTTAGTATGTGACCCCGGTAATTTGAAATGTACGTTTAAAATTCAATAAAGTGATTTAAATGTAAATTTAACAGAAACTGATTCAAACGATCGAATCAACATACGAAACATGTCCCATTGTGTTCGGAATGGGGGTGAAACGCTATGGTCGACAGGCGGTGGGCCTCGTTTAGAGGTCGTATGTAAAAGTCAACTTTTTCAATTAAAAAAAATTAAAAATAAATAAATTATCTCTCCCTCCCTTATCTTTCCTTCTGGCCCCCCTTTTTCATTTATTCTGATCAAAAAAAAAAGAAAAGAAACGACGCTGCCTCGATTCAGCCGTTGCCCCTTCCCACCGTCGGCCTCCCCAGTGCCTGCACCTCCACCTCCGCTCCTCCATCTCCTTACTCCGCCTCTCTCTCCCCCTCTTCAGCTAAAACCCGTAGCCCCCTCAACGCAGCCCAAAACCCGAAGCCGCACCCAACCCTAGCCACCAACGCCGACCTTCATCCGCCCACCACTGGCCCCCCCGACGAACAATGTCGCCGCCTCCTGCACCTCCTCCCCTTCGATTTGACGCAGACCCCCTCCCCTCTGGAAATCCAATTAAAATGTAAGTTTTCTTTTCTGATTATTTGTTATAATTGATTTTAAATATTTATTTTAGTTTAATCAGTTTAAAAATCTGATTTTTTTTGAGTGAATAAGAGTGTACATTGTTTTTCAAAATTGAAAAAGCTTAGATTTTTAATTTGATAAAACTTGGATTTGTATGATAGAAAGATCTGAATTTTAAAAATAGAAAGGAGATGTTTTTAAAATAGAAGATACGATTTTTAGAATTGTAAAGATATGGAATAATTTTTAAAGGAATAAAAATACGATTTTTATATTTTTAAAGTATTAAAAATATAGTCTTTACTATATAGAAGAAATAAAAATATGATTTTTATATTTTTAAAGTATTAAAAATATAGTTTTTACTATCTAGATGATATAAAAATATGATTTTTGTTTAGGTAGAGAATTAAAAATATAATTTTTACATGATAGGGATATTAAAAATATCATCTTTATATAGGTAGCAAAATAAAAATGTGATTTTTATAGTGATGAAATAGAAAGGACGATATTTTGAGATGAGTAGTGAAGTAAAAATATGATTTTTACTTCGGGAAAAATATAGATTTTTGCAACAAGGAAGTTATAATTTTTATTATCCATAACGAGTTATAAAGATTTGATTTTGAAGGGAAAAAGAAGAAAGGCGAAATCTATATTTTTAAAATGGAATTTTTATCTATATGACATCAAAGTAAAAATTCGATTTTTATATATTGAATAGCATAGTAAAAATTCGATTTTTATATATTGAATAGCATAGTAAAAATTCGATTTTTATATATTGAATAGCAAAGTAAAAATTCGATTTTTATATATTGAATAGCATAGTAAAAATTCGATTTTTATATATTGAATAGCAAAGTAAAAATTCGATTTTTATATATTGAATAGCAAAGTAAAAATTCGATTTTTATATATTGAATAGCATAGTAAAAATTCGATTTTTATAAATTGAATAGCAAAGAAAAAATTGGATTTTTATATATTGAATAGCATAGTAAAAATTCGTTTTTTATATATTGAATAGCATAGTAAAAATTCAATTTTTATATATTGAATAGCGTAGTAAAAATTCGATTTTTATATATTGAATAGCGAAGTAAAAATGTGATTTTTACATATGTAGTGAAAGCAGCAACGAAGATGACAAAAATGCGATAGCAACGAAGATTTCTATCAATGAAGTGCCATGGAGTTAGGATAGCTTTCGGTGAGAATTTCTCACCTTTCAATTTCATTTTCTAGTTATATATATATACTGGGATGCAGACGGTGCTTAGTAGCACCCGACACAATCGTCCACAGACCATGGACTTGTTTGTTTGGTTGCATAAATTAATTTGATGATTTGGTTTGAATTGAATTGTTTGGTGAAATGAAATTGATTTGATTGATGTGTGAATGGCGTGGGCCTTCACTAGACCGGGGATAAGGCTAGGCCTTGTCCCGTTTTTAGTATCGTGCCGTTATGCCGCCGAAATTTTCTAAAATAAGTTAGAAAAATAAAAATATCATTTTATTTAAAGAATGAACTGAATAGAAATTCATATGTTAAAATAAAATGTAGTATCGTTAAAAATATAATTTTTAACGTGAATATGAATATAGTGAAAGTGAATAAAATAAAATATTCATTTACAAACCGGACGGTTTGTTTATGTACACCTATTTGAAGGACATTGTTTGGGACGATAAATTTTACACATCGCCCAACAACACAAATAAAAATAAATGTTTGTTGATTTGAAACCCCACACGGGTGTTGGGAAGAAATTTGAAGTTCACTCATCCTGATTGATTAAATATGTCGATCAATTGATTGACAGGCTGTTATAAGCGTTAGATATTTATATTTGATGCTTATACAGTGTAGTGCACTTTGGTTGATGGTTGATTATTCTTCAATGCTATTATATACACGTGTTGTATGAAAATCCATATAATCAACATTATATGGTAATTGATTGGGCCTCATTCCAATTTGAAAAATAAAGAATATTATAAAATAAAGGTTCATGTGTTGACAGTACTCATCCATTGAGATTGGTCATGTGTTGAACGAAATATTTTAGTAATAAAATTTACATCTTTATCAATATAAAATAAAGGTTCATGTGTTGATAGTACTCATCCATTGAGATTGGTCATGTGTTGAACGAAATATTTTAGTAATAAAATTTACATCTTTATCAATATAAAATAAAGGTTCATGTGTTGACAGTACTCATCCATTGGGATTGGTCATGTGTTGAACGAAATATTTTGATAATAACAACTATTTTGAAAAAGAAATATTTGAAATAGAATATTTGAAAATAGAAATTTATGAAGCCGTGTTGATTAGATTGACGCCTTTTTGACGTGAACGATATTTATATCGATTTTAACGATTTCGAAATGAAATGAATTGAAAACGATTTCGAAATGAAATGAATTGAAAACGATTTCGAAATGAAATGAATTGAAAACGATTTCGAAATGAAATGAATTGAAAACAATTTCGAAATGAAATGAATTGAAAAAGATTTCGAAATGAAATGAATTGAAAACGATTTCGAAATGAAATGAATTGAAAACGATTTCGAAATGAATTGAATATAAAATGAATTCAAATTGAATTGAAAGCAAATTGAAATGAATTCAAATTGAATTGAAATTTGAATTGAATAGAAATGAATTTTAAAACGAATTTATAAAGAAGAATTCAATTTTGATTTGAATTGAAATGGAAGTTGAAATTGCTTTTGAAACGAATTTAAAACTATTTATATAATTCGTTTTAAATAGAAATTGACGAAATATATATTATATATATTATATATATAATATAATGGCCTGAATAGAACGCGCCGCGGTAGTTCGTGAATTTCGACCATTTATTTCAAACGGACATTACGGGAGATCCGACCGTCGGATCCTCCTAAAACCGGAACCGTTGGGTTCGTATCGAAAAGAGCTTTCTAACGAATATTAGAAATTAGAAATCTAACGGTTGGATTTGGAGTTACGTCCAAATCAAATTTGAGAAAGGTCGCTGTAAGTGCAGTTCGATGGCCGTTGATGGAAATCGACTGTACAGGCCTTGATAAAATTATTAAAAATAATAATAAATTGTGTAAAATCATAAGAAATGATTTGGGAAAAATTGGGATGGAAAACTCCATATTTGAAAAGATAAAAACAGATTTTTATCGAAATGAACTAGTTTTGTACTAGAATTATAATTCTATTTATTTTTGAATAAATAAATTGAATTTGAAAAATGGTTTTGAAAATAACCAGAATTTCCAATGATTGCATTGGAGAGGATTTGAATCGAAATTGTCTTCGGAATATTTCGATGTTGGAATTCGGGATTATACAGATGTTGTTATGGAAATTTGAAAGATATATACATTTATATCGTTATTTCCAATGCGACATTTGTTAATCATAGAATTTGATATTGAATATAAGCCGGGATATTTTCTATTCAGAGCCTTGTATTTAAATATCAAATCTGATTTGGGTTTGTCGTGAATGGTGTCTTCATTAACACTGTTCTTGAGCCCAGTTGAGAAAAGATTAAATCTTTTTATTTAGATTTAATGAAGTGTACCAATTAAATGATATTTAATTGGAATTAAATTGATATTGATTTTTGGGTTTATCGTGAACAGTGTTTTAAATAACACTTGTTCTTTAACCCGATAATTAATGGAAGGTGATTTTGGGTTTACCGTGAACCGTGTTTTTAAATGACACTGATTCTTTAACCCAGTCAAAGATTAAAACTAAGTGGAGTTTTAATGAATCTTTAATTAGATTGAAAAGATCGAGAATGGAGTATCACCAGTTTTGCTCCCGGCGATAGTTAAATCTTTAATTAGATTTGAACGTGAAATGGTAATTGAATTTACCAATAACACTGTGGTGTTAGATATGAAGTATTACCAGTTTTACTTCATGGGATGAATAGGTTGGGATTGGGAAATTAAAACAAATGATTACTTCGGTAAGGTTCGCTAATCCCGACTAGTTTGAATTGATATTCAAAAATAGATTTAAGAATAAATTCAAGGAATTTATCTTGGATAAAATTAATGGGAACCTTTCCCTAAGAATGTGAAATTTAGAAACTAACTGTCGGTTAGCTAAGTAGAATGGTTTTCTGGATATTGATCTGATGTTGGTTTCGGCCTTCGGGGTTAATATTTGGGAAATTATTCTCTTGATTAATTTACGGTTAGTGACTAATGAATTGGAATGAGGCGTATGTTGTGTTTATGTGACACTTATGTAAAATATACGCGAGTTATTCGGGAAGACCGGGTTTATCCCATTCTGAATAACTGATACGACGATAAGTCGAAGATGAAGACGATGGTCGAAGACCGGAGGTCTTCACGTCGTTTGGGTAATTACTGATGATCTTGATTGGGCTGTACACCCAAGAAGATGGAAACAGTTGGTGATCGTCCAGACGTACTTGGAGATCGATGGATATGCGGGGTACTAGGTGCCTCCGGTTTCGTTCAGACCCAGAACGGACTTGTAAATGGACTGTGTGTCTGACATTGGATTTTAGTCCGTGTGATTGATCTCTATTAAATATATATCTGTTTGGCGGCGGAGAATTTATTCTATTGCTTAACGCCCTTCTCTGAGACGTACGAGCTCAGGGGTTATATATTGATGGATATCAAACGCATGGAGTGAATCGCCTGTGTGGCATGCCTAAGTGGCAATTGATCGAGGCTTCTGTTGAAAAGCAAAGTCTTGTGGTGATGATCAAAGCAAGGCCTTTGTGGCGTAGCTTTGTGTAACGTTTGCTTCGCGAGTTTCACACCCGGTATGAACCAAAAACGGGAGAGGACGTCAGGGAGGGCATGCGTTTCTTTCTAGCTAAAAAGTGGCGTCAGTGGTTTTACACGCCCTGACGAGTTTGACTTATGTGGTTGTTGCTGTTGCGAGGCGCCTCGGATTGATCGGTCGTTCTCGAACCGATGGAGTCATTTAGTTGGCTCACCTACGCCCCATAGGGCGGGGAAACGCATGTTCAGGCATTTTAATCCACATCGGTGGACCGGCCCTGAGGATCCAAGGGCCCACCTGAGTCTGGGTCCTGAGGGGCGGGCTAGAGCGTCTCGAATTGGTTGAGGACTATCTTTTGCCTCGGTTCATAGACGGAAATCCAATTTCCAAATACGTGACATTTGCGATTTTATTTGTAAACCTATATATGGCGACATAGTGGCATGGGACGCTCATGTCGCCTATGATTGATACTTATGATTTGAAGTTGTTTTATACACTATGCACTTATAATAGTATCAAATGATTTGTTTTAAACGTATCAAGCATTCTTTGGCTGTTATAAGGGAAAACCCTATCCCCCGGCTTGCGTTGCATTGTGTGATAGGACCTGGGTCTTATAACAGCTTCATTTTTCTTTATTTAGCATTGCGCTGTTTGTTTTATGCACTGGTATTCTTGGGAGGAAACCCGTTCCGTGTTATACGGCGTGGTCCCTTGATTTACCTAACTTTAAAAACAAAGATTAAAAACTGTTTTAGTTCTCACACCAGTCACATGACTGACCTGGAGTTTATTGTTTTAACCTAAACTCTGGGTGCCCTTATTTTCGACACGGGCAGCAAGTAGTTTCGGTTTTGCAGATTTATATTCACAGGATCCTGGTTTACAGCTGGAACAATATCCGGAAAGCTTTGTATCTGTATATCTCATTCTAGTTGTGTATTGTATTATTTTCCGCTGCTATGTTTTTAAATGTAATTTAAATCTCTGATATTTCTGTGTAATATTCATTTATACTCTGTATATTCTTGTAATCTGATGCATTGTTGTAATATACAGTGAAATGTTCTTTTATATGTGTTCTGTTGTGGCTTGTTCTCGAACTATCCGCGCTTTCCTTTACGGGGAAGTTACGGGTCTTTACAGTTGGTATCAGAGCTTTGGTTTACAAAGCTCAGAGAACAAGGCACATTAGAACCATACGAAAGAATTCATCAGATATTGGATTAGTAATATCCAATGGGAATGACTCGTTAGAGATAGGATCAGTAGTATCCTAGAACGAGTGTGAAGAGTATATTTTTAAAATGAAAACAAAATTTGTTTTGAAAATTTAAATCAATTATTCGTATTTGATTATTTATTTTATATTGATTAGGACAATCCAAAATATAAAGATTTTTGCGTATGCGCCTAGCTAGCGTGTATTCGAAGTTTTGATATATTGGATAGATATAGAATTACACTCTAATCGCCCGGAGATGATTTTGATGATGGAGCTCCATCATTAGAATTTATATTCGAGTGACGAACGTGTAATATCTATATACTTCCTATTGACTGGTGTGAAACCAAAACTAATATAGCTAGGACACTTTGTTGTGAATTGGCATCAAAAACATGATTTTCTGTATATGTATCAAAATTTATGAATTTGAAACTCTAATCCACTAATTGATTGATGTTTTGGTTGTTTGTTTATTTGTTTGCTAATTCTTAACCATTTAGCCTAATTGAATCACATATTGAATTATATTGAAAATTGGTCGCATTTGCTTGCATATACATATACTTATATTGAACAGGTCATAGCAAGGAGGCTAGAGCAGAGAATAAAATTTGTTTGCCCGACAAATAGGTACATGTTTACTACATAATTTACTGTTTCGTTTGGGTGATGATGATTTTATGAGCCTATTGGCTAGCCGCTTGGCCTTTTCTTTTTCTTTTTGAGATCTGAAGGACCGGGGAAGCTATTTGAAATTCCCCGATGCTCCCGGTGCAGGGGAGGTTATGGCGAAATTTTTCGAAAATTTAGGGTGTTAGTCAAATTTTTGAAAATTTGAAAATTCTCAGAAACTGAAAGGTTAGAGAATGAAAGCCAGATCGAACGTAGAGTTGATTAATCAAACCACTTTCGACTTTGTTCCTTTTCGAGGACGAAAAGTTTTAAGTGGGGGAGATTGTAACAACCCGAAAATCTGGGCCAGTTTAAAATATTTATTTTGGCAATTTTAGCGAATTTTGATTATTTAAAATAGATTATTTTAAATAATATCGACGAGAAATTTATTTTGAATAGAATTCGAACGTATATATTATACGCGTCGTCGTTAGAATATAATATTTATATATAATTATAAAAGGAATTGAAAATGGCGCGGTAGTTCGATAATTCGATTTCAAACTTCAATTGAATGTACCGGGTGCAAAACAATCCGGATTTTAGTGAAACCAAAAACATTAGGATCTAATTGATGATATCTTTCCAACGAATCCGAAGAATCAAAATTTCATAGCGGGAATCAAAAGATATGTCCAGTTGAAAATTCTGAATAGTCGCTATGGAATTCAGGCCCTTAAAAATGGGAATTTTGCAAACGACCTCGGATTTCGACGAAACCAGTTTTGTTGGGTCCGCGATGTCAAATTATTGCTAGATTCCAAATTTCATAATTTTTCGAATCAGTATGTGAGCGTGGCAAAGGAAAACGCGTTTGACCGGTTTCAGTTGATTTTAATCGACTGGAAATTGGCCATTTTTCCAACGGTCTCAGAATTCGACGAAACTAGTTTTGTTAGGACCGTATCGTCAATACGAAGCTAGAAAGTATTTTTCGAGAATTTTTAGAGTTAGTATGTGACCCCGGTAATTTGAAATGTACGTTTAAAATTCAATAAAGTGATTTAAATGTAAATTTAACGGAAACTGATTCAAACGATCGAATCAACATACGAAACATGTCCCATTGTGTTCGGAATGGGGGTGAAATGCAATGGTCGACAGGCGGTGGGCCTCGTTTAGAGGTCGTATGTAAAAGTCAACTTTTTGCAATTAAAATAAATTAAAAAAAAAAAATTATCTCTCCCTCCCTTATCTTTCCTTCTGGCCCCCCTATTCATTTATTCTGATCGAAAAAAAAAGAAACGACGCAGCCTCGATTCAGCCGTCGCCCCTTCCCACCGTCGGCCTCCCCAGTGCCTGCGCCTCCACCTCCGCTCCTCCATCTCCTTACTCCGCCTCTCTCTCCCCCTCTTCAGCTAAAACCCGTAGCCCCCTCAACGCAGCCCAAAACCCGAAGCCGCACCCAACGCTAGCCACCAACGCCGACCTTCATCCGCCCACCACTGGCCCCCTCCGACGAACAATGTCGCCGCCTCCTGCACCTCCTCCCCTTCGATTTGACGCAGACCCCCTCCCCTCTGGAAATCCAATTAAAATGTAAGTTTTCTTTTCTGATTGTTTGTTATAATTGATATTAAATATTTAGTTTAGTTTAATCAGTTTAAAAATCTGATTTTTTTTTGAGTGAATAAGAGTGTACATTGTTTTTCAAAATTGAAAAAGCTTAGATTTTTAATTTGATAAAACTTGGATTTGTATGATAGAAAGATCTGAATTTTAAAAATAGAAAGGAGATGTTTTTAAAATAGAAGATACGATTTTTAGAATTGTAAAGATATGGAATAATTTTTAAAGGAATAAAAATATGATTTTTATATTTTTAAAGTATTAAAAATATAGTCTTTACTATATAGAAGAAATAAAAATATGATTTTTATATTTTTAAAGTATTAAAAATATAGATTTTACTATCTAGATGATATAAAAATATGATTTTTGTTTAGGTAGAGAATTAAAAATATAATTTTTACATGATAGGGATATTAAAAATATCATCTTTATATAGGTAGCAAAATAAAAATGTGATTTTTATAGTGATGAAATAGAAAGGACGATATTTTGAGATGAGTAGTGAAGTAAAAATATGATTTTTACTTCGGGAAAAATATAGATTTTTGCAACAAGGAAGTTATAATTTTTATTATCCATAACGAGTTATAAAGATTTGATTTTGAAGGGAAAAAGAAGAAAGGCGAAATCTATATTTTTAAAATGGAATTTTTATCTATATGACATCAAAGTAAAAATTCGATTTTTATATATTGAATAGCATAGTAAAAATTCGATTTTTATATATTGAATAGCATAGTAAAAATTCGATTTTTATATATTGAATAGCAAAGTAAAAATTCGATTTTTATATATTGAATAGCATAGTAAAAATTCGATTTTTATATATTGAATAGCAAAGTAAAAATTCGATTTTTATATATTGAATAGCAAAGTAAAAATTCGACTTTATATATTGAATAGCATAGTAAAAATTCGATTTTTATATATTGAATAGCAAAGTAAAAATTCGATTTTTATATATTGAATAGCATAGTAAAAATTCGTTTTTTATATATTGAATAGCATAGTAAAAATTCGATTTTTATATATTGAATAGCATAGTAAAAATTCGATTTTTATATATTGAATAGCGAATTAAAAATGTGATTTTTACATATGTAGTGAAAGCAGCAACGAAGATGACAAAAATGCGATAGCAACGAAGATTTCTATCAATGAAGTGCCGTGGAGTTAGGATTGCTTTCGGTGAGAATTTCTCACCTTTCAATTTCATTTTCTAGTTATATATATATACTAGGATGCAGACGGTGCTTAGTAGCACCCGACACAATCGTCCACAGACCATGGACTTGTTTGTTTGGTTGCATAAATTAATTTGATGATTTGGTTTGAATTGAATTGTTTGGTGAAATGAAATTGATTTGATTGATGTGTGAATGGCGTGGGCCTTCACTAGATCGGGGATAAGGCTAGGCCTTGTCCCGTTTCTAGTATCGTGCCGTTATGCCGCCGAAATTTTCTAAAATAAGTTAGAAAAATAAAAATATCATTTTATTTAAAGAATGAACTGAATAGAAATTCATATGTTAAAATAAAATGTAGTATCGTTAAAAATATAATTTTTAACGTGAATATGAATATAGTGAAAGTGAATAAAATAAAATATTCATTTACAAACCGGACGGTTTGTTTATGTACACCAATTTGAAGGACATTGATTGGGACGATAAATTTTACACATCGCCCAACAGCACAAATAAAAATAAATGTTTGTTGATTTGAAACCCCACACGGGTGTTGGGAAGAAATTTGAAGTTCACTCATCCTGATTGATTAAATATGTCGATCGATTGATTGACAGGCTGTTATAAGCGTTAGATATTTATATTTGATGCTTATACAGTGTAGTGCACTTTGGTTGATGGTTGATTATTCTTCAATGCTATTATATACACGTGTTGTATGAAAATCCATATAATCAACATTATATGGTAATTGATTGGGCCTCATTCCAATTTGAAAAATAAAGAATATTATAAAATAAAGGTTCATGTGTTGACAGTACTCATCCATTGAGATTGGTCATGTGTTGAACGAAATATTTTAGTAATAAAATTTACATCTTTATCAATATAAAATAAAGGTTCATGTGTTGACAGTACTCATCCATTGAGATTGGTCATTTGTTGAACGAAATATTTTAGTAATAAAATTTACATCTTTATCAATATAAAATAAAGGTTCATGTGTTGACAGTACTCATCCATTGGGATTGGTCATGTGTTGAACGAAATATTTTGATAATAACAACTATTTGAAAAAGAAATATTTGAAATAGAATATTTGAAAATAGAAATTTATGAAGCCATGTTGATTAGATTGACGCCATTTTGACGTGAACGATATTTATATCGATTTTAACGATTTCGAAATGAAATGAATTGAAAACGATTTCGAAATGAAATGAATTGAAAACGATTTCGAAATGAAATGAATTGAAAACGATTTCGAAATGAAATGAATTGAAAACGATTTCGAAATGAAACGAATTGAAAACGATTTCGAAATGAAATGAATTGAAAACGATTTCGAAATGAATTGAATATAAAACGAATTCAAATTGAATTGAAAGCAAATTGAAATGAATTCAAATTGAATTGAAATTTTAATTGAATAGAAATGAATTTTAAAACGAATTTATAAAGAAGAATTCAATTTTGATTTGAATTGAAATGGAAGTTGAAATTGCTTTTGAAACGAATTTAAAACTATTTATATAATTCGTTTTAAATAGAAATCGACGAAGTATATATTATATATATTATATATATAATATAATGGCCTGAATAGAACGCGCCGCGCCGCGGCAGTTCGTGAATTTCGACCATTTATTTCAAACGGACATTACGGGAGATCCGACCGTCGGATCCTCCTAAAACCGGAACCGTTGGGTTCGTATCGAAAAGAGCTTTCTAACGAATATTAGAAATTAGAAATCTAACGGTTGGATTTGGAGTTACGTCCAAACCAAATTTGAGAAAGGTCGCTGTAAGTGCAGTTCGATGGCCGTTGATGGAAATCGACTGTACAGGCCTTGATAAAATTATTAAAAATAATAATAAATTGTGTAAAATCATAAGAAATGATTTAGGAAAAATTGGGATGGAAAACTCCATATTTGAAAAGATAAAAATAGATTTTTATCGAAATGAACTAGTTTTGAACTAGAATTATAATTCTATTTATTTTTGAATAAATAAATTGAATTTGAAAAATGGTTTTGAAAATAACCAGAATTTCCAATGATTGCATTGGAGAGGATTTGAATCGAAATTGTCTTCGGAATATTTCGATGTTGGAATTCGGGATTATACAGATGTTGTTATGGAAATTTGAAAGATATATACATTTATATCGTTATTTCCAATGCGACATTTGTTAATCGTAGAATTTGATATTGAATATAAGCCGGGATATTTTCTATTCAGAGCCTTGTATTTAAATATCAAATCTGATTTGGGTTTGTCGTTAATGGTGTCTTCATTAACACTGTTCTTGAGCCCAGTTGAGAAAAGATTAAATCTTTTTATTTAGATTTAATGAAGTGTACCAATTAAATGATATTTAATTGGAATTAAATTGATATTGATTTTTGGGTTTATCGTGAACAGTGTTTTAAATAACACTTGTTCTTTAACCCGATAATTAATGGAAGGTGATTTTGGGTTTACCGTGAACCGTGTTTTTAAATGACACTGATTCTTTAACCCAGTCAAAGATTAAAACTAAGTGGAGTTTTAATGAATCTTTAATTAGATTGAAAAGATCGAGAATGGAGTATCACCAGTTTTGCTCCCGGCGATAGTTAAATCTTTAATTAGATTTGAACGTGAAATGGTAATTGAATTTACCAATAACACCGTGGTGTTAGATATGAAGTATTACCAGTTTTACTTCATGGGATGAATAGGTTGGGATTGGGAAATTAAAACAAATGATTACTTCGGTAAGGTTCGCTAATCCCGACTAGTTTGAATTGATATTCAAAAATAGATTTAAGAATAAATTCAAGGAATTTATCTTGGATAAAATTAATGGGAACCTTTCCCTAAGAATGTGAAATTTAGAAACTAACTGTCGGTTAGCTAAGTAGAATGGTTTTCTGGATATTGATCTGATGTTGGTTTCGGCCTTCGGGTTTAATATTTGGGAAATTATTCTCTTGATTAATTTACGGTTAGTGACTAAAGAATTGGAATGAGGCGTATGTTGTGTTTATGTGACACTTATTTAAAATATACGCGAGTTATTCGGGAAGACCGGGTTTATCCCATTCTGAATAACTGATACGACGATAAGTCGAAGATGAAGACGATGGTCGAAGACCGGAGGTCTTCACGTCGTTTGGGTAATTACTGATGATTTTGATTGGGATGTACACCCAAGAAGATGGAAACAGTTGGTGATCGTCCAGACGTACTTGGAGATCGATGGATATGCGGGGTACTAGGTGCCTCCGGTTTCGTTCAGACCTAGAACGGACTTGTAAATGGACTGTGTGTCTGACATTGGATTTTAGTCCGTGTGATTGATCTCTATTAAATATATATCTGTTTGGCGGCGGAGAATTTATTCTCTTGCTTAACGCCCTTCTCTGAGAAGTACGAGCTCAGGGGTTATATATTGATGGATATCAAACGCATGGAGTGAATCGCCTGTGTGGCATGCCTAAGTGGCAATTGATCGAGGCTTCTGTTGAAATACAAAGTCTTGTGGTGATGATCAAAGCAAGGCCTTTGTGGCGTAGCTTTGTGTAACGTTTGCTTCGCGAGTTTCACACCCGGTATGAACCAAAAACGGGAGAGGACGTCAGGGAGGGCATGCGTTTCTTTCTAGCTAAAAAGTGGCGTCAGTGGTTTTACACGCCCTGACGAGTTTGACTTATGTGGTTGTTGCTGTTGCGAGGCGCCTCAGATTGATCGGTCGTTCTCGAACCGATGGAGTCATTTAGTTGGCTCACCTACGCCCCATAGGGCGGGGAAACGCATGTTCAGGCATTTTAATCCACATCGGTGGACCGGCCCTGAGGATCTAAGGGCCCACCTGAGTCTGGGTCCTGAGGGGTGGGCTAGAGCGTCTCAAATCGTTTGAGGACTATCTTTTGCCTCGGTTCATAGACGGAAATCCAATTTCCAAATACGTGACATTTGCGGTTTTATTTGTAAACCTATATATGGCGACATAGTGGCATGGGACGCTCATGTCGCCTATGATTGATACTTATGATTTGAAGTTGTTTTATACACTATGCACTTATAATAGTATCAAATGATTTGTTTTAAACGTATCAAGCATTCTTTGGCTGTTATAAGGGAAAACCCTATCCCCCGGCTTGCGTTGCATTGTGTGATAGGACCTGGGTCTTATAACAGCTTCATTTTTCTTTATTTAGCATTGCACTGTTTGTTTTATGCACTGGTATTCTTGGGAGGAAACCCGTTACGTGTTATACGGCGTGGTCCCTTGATTTACCTAACTTTAAAAACAAAGATTAAAACTGTTTTAGTTCTCACACCAGTCACATGACTGACCTGGAGTTTATTGTTTTAACCTAAACTCTGGGTGTCCTTATTTTCGACACGGGCAGCTAGTAGTTTCGGTTTTGCAGATTTATATTCACAGGATCCTGGTTTACAGCTGGAACAATATCCGGAAAGCTTTGTATCCGTATATCTCATTCTAGTTGTGTATTGTATTATTTTCCGCTGCTATGTATTTAAATGTAATTTAAATCTCTGATATTTCTGTGTAATATTCATTTATACTCTGTATATTCTTGTAATCTGATGCATTGTTGTAATATAAAGTGAAATGTTCTTTTATATGCGTTCTATTGTGGCTTGTTCTCGAACTATCCGCGCTTTCCTTTACGGGGAAGTTACGGGTCTTTACAAGACAGTTTTGTGACGACAAGGAATCTCGCTCGATCCGAATCAGTCGCTAAACCGATCTAGACCGTTCGAAACGCCTGATTGTTTTGAGAACACGACAAAATAGAACGCAGACGGGAGAACATTTCATTGTATATCACAACAATGCATCAGATTACAAGAATATACAGAGTATAAATGAATATTTCACAGAAATATTAGAGATTTAAATTACATTTAAATACATAGCAGCGGAAAATAATACAATACACAACTAGAAGAGATATACGGATACAAAGCTTTCCGGATACCATTCCAGCTGTAAACCAGGATCCTGTGAATATAAATCTGCAAAACCAAAACTACTAGCTGCCCGTGTCGAAAATAAGGGCACCCAGAGTTTAGGTTAAAACAATAAACTCCAGGTCAGTCATGGGACTGGTGTGAGAACTAAAACAGTTATTAATCTTTATTTTAAAGTTAGGTAAATCAAGGGACCACGCCGCTAACGCGGAACGGGTTTCCTCCCAAGAACACCAGTGCATAAAACAAACAGCGCAATGCTAAATAAGGAAAAATGAAGCTATTATAAGACCCAGTTCCCATCACACAATGCAACGCAAGCCGGAGGATAGGGTTTTTACCTTATAATAGCCAAAGAATGCTTGATACGTTTAAAAGAAATCATTTGATACTATTATAAGTGTATAGTGTATAAAACAACTTCAAATCATAAGTATCAATCATAGGCGGCAAAAATGCCCCATACCACTATGTCGCCATATATAGGTTATACAATCAAAATCGCAAAGTCACGTATTTGGAAATTGGGTTTCCATCTATGAACCGAGGCCAGGGATCGTCCTCACCGTCTTCGAGACTCTCTAGCCCGAGCCTCAGGGTCAGAGCGCATCGACCCTTGGATCGTCAGGGCCGGTCCACCGATGTGGATTAAAATGCCTGAACACTGCGTTTCCCCGCCCTTTGGGGCATAAATGAGCCAACGAATGGCTCTATCGGACCCGGATCGTCTGATCTAACCGAGGCGCCTCGCAACAGCAACAACCACACAAGTGAAAAGTATATAAATGTCAGGGCTGGTAGGTCACTGACACCACCCTAGCTAGAAAGAAACGCATGCCCTCCCTGAGGTCCTCATCCGTTTTTGGTTCATAACCGGGGTGTGAGGCTCGCGAATTCACGTTACACAAAGTTATGCCACACTGGCAGTGCTTTGATCATACCACAAGACTTTGCTTTTCAACAGAAGCCTTGATCATTTGCATCTTTGCATGCCACACAGGCAAACCACTCTATGCAACCGATATCAGTCACACAGAATGAAATCCAATGTCAGACACATAGTCCATTTACAAGTCTGTTCTGGGTCTGAACGAAACCGGAGGCACATTCCTCGCATATCCATCGATCTCCAAGCACATCTGGATGACCACCGATTGATTCCCTCATCTTGGTTGTACAACCCAATCAAGATCATCAGTAATCACCCAAACGATGTGAAGACTTCCGGTCTTCAACCACTGTCTTCATCTTCAACTTATCGTCGTATCAGTTATTCAGAATGGGATAAATCCGGTCTTTCCGAATAACTCGCGCATATTTTAAATAAGTGTTACACAAACACAACATACGCCTCATTCCAATTCATCAGACACTAACCGTAAATTAATCAAGAGAATAGTTTCCCAAATATTAACCCCGAAGGCCGAAACCAACATCAGATCAATATCCAGAAAACCATTCTGCTTGGCTAACCGACATTTAGTTTCTAAATTTCACATTCATAGGGAAAGGATCCCATTAATTTTATCCAAGATAAATTCCTTGAATTTATTCTCTAATCTTCTTTTGAATTTCGATTCAACTAGTCGGGGTTAACGAACCTTACCGAAGTAATCATTTGTTTTAATTTCCCAATCCCAACCTATTCATCCCATGAAGTAAAACTGGTTATACTTCATATCTAACACCACGGTGTTATCGGTAAATACAATTACCATTTCACGTTCAAATCTAATTAAAGATTTAACTAACGCCTGGAGAAAAACTGGTGATACTCCATTCTCGATCATTTCAATCTAATTAAAGATTCATTAAAACTCCACTTAGTTTTAATCTGTGACTGGGTTAAAGAATCAGTGTCATTTGAAACACGATTCACGATAAACCCAAAATCACATTACATCTCAATCAGTCCCTAACCATAAATTAGTAAGTGAGCAGTTCCCTAAGTATTAACCCCGAAGGCCGAAACCAACATCAGATCAATACCTCTGAAACCATTCAACTTAACTAACCTCCAGTTAGTTTCTGATTTTCTTAACTCCTTTAGGTCTAAGAACAGTATTATTGAAGATACCGTTCACAACAACCCAAAATCACGTTCCATTAATTATCGGGTTAAAGAACAAGTGTTATTTAAAACACTGTTCACGATAAACCCAAAAATCAATATCAATTCAATTCCAATTAAATATTATTTAATTGGTACACTTCATTAAATCCAAATAAAAAGATTTAATCTTTTCTCAACTGGGTTCAAGAACAGTGTTAATGAAGACACCATTCACGACAAACCCAAATCACATTTGATATTAAATACAAGGCTCTGAATAGAAATTATATCGGCTTATATTCAATATCAAACTCTACGACTAACAAATATCGTATTGGAAATAACGATATAAATATATCTTTCAAATTCCCATAACAATATCTGTATCATCACGAAATCCAACATCGAAATATTCCGAAGACAATTTCCATTCAAATCTATTCCAATTCAATTATTGGAAATTCTGGTAATTTTCAAAACCATTTTCAAATCCAATTTATTTATTTAAAAATAAATAGAATTTTAATCCTAGTTCAAAACTAGTTCATTTCGATAGAAATCTATTTTTATCTTTTCAAATAGGGAGTTTTTCATCCCAATCCTTCCCAAATCATTTCTTATGATTTTACACAAATTATTATTATTTTTAATACTTTTATCAAGGCCCGTACAGTCGATTTCCATCAACGGCCATCGAACTGCACTTATAGCGACCTTTTCCAAATTTGATTTGGACATAATTCCAAATTCAACCGTTAGATTTCAAATTTCTAATATTCGTTAGAAATCTCATTTCGATACGAACCCAACGGTTCCGGTTTTAGGAGAATCCGACGGTCGGATCTCCCGTAATATCCGTTCGAAGTCAATGGTCGAAATTCGCGAACTGCCGCGGCGCGTTCTATTCAGGCCATTATATTATATATATAATATATATAATATATATTTCATCGATTTTCTTTTCGAACGATTTTTAATTCAATTTCCATTCGTTTTCAATTCAATTTGAATTTTAAATTAATTCAATTTTAATTCAAATTCATTTCTATTTAATTTCTATTCGAATTCATTTTAAAACGATTTCAATTCTATTCGAATTCATTTCAAAAACGATTTCAATTCTATTCGAATTCATTTCAAAACGATTTCAATTTTATTCGAACTCATTTCAAAATGATTTCAATTCTATTTCAATTCTATTCGAATTTCAAACCATTTCAGTATATTTCGAATTTCAAATCAGTTCAGTTTAATTCGAATTTCAATTCACTTTAAATATAATTCGAATTTCCATTCATCTCAATCTAGTTCGAATTTCAAATATATTCAATATTCATTGAAGAATGAATAAAATCGATATAAATATCGTTTACGTCAAAATGGCGTCAATCTAACCAACACGGCTTCATATGTTTCTATTTTCAAATATTCTTTTTCAAATATTTCTATTTCAAATATTTTTATTTCAAATATTTCTATTCAAATATTTCTCTTCAAATATTTCTATTTCAAATATTTTTATTTTAAATATTTCTTTTTCGAAACTGGAATGAGGCCCAATCAATTACCATGTAATGTTAATTATATGGATTTTCTACAACACATGTATATGTCAACAACGATGAATAATCAACCATCATCCAAAGTGCATTCTACACTGTATAAGCATCAAATATAAATATTTAACGCTTATAACAGTCTGTCAATCAATCGATCGACATACAACTAATTATTGGGATTAGTGTACGTCAAATATCATCCCAATACCCGTGTGGGGTTTCAAACAATCAAACACAGATTTTATTTGTGCAGTTGGGCGATGTGTAAAATTTATCCTCCCAATCAATATCAGTCAAATGTGTGTATATAAACAAATCGTCCGATCTGTTTATTTTTATTCATTTCATATACACGTTAAAATTTCTATTTTTAACTATAAAATATTTTTAACTATATAAATATTTTATTTCATTTCTCATCACATCACACAATCAACTACACATCAAAATTAAACAACCAAGCATACAAGCCATCCATGGTCTGTGGACGACGGGTGTCGGGTGCTACTAAACACCGTCTGCATCCTAGTATATATTTATAACTAGAAAAATTAAATTGAAAGGTGAGAAGTTCTCACAGATTAGCTAATCCAGCGCCACGACACTCCTTATGTAGAAGTCCTCGTTGTTTCATCTTTTGTCACTTTCGTTGCCCGTATTCTCTACATATATAAAAATCACATTTTTACTTCGCTATTCAATATTGAAAAATCGAATTTTTTCCCTCGCTATTCAATATATAAAAATCGAATTTTTCTTTACTATTCAATATATAAAAATCGAACTTTTACTTTGCTATTCAATATATAAAAATCGAATTTTTACTTCGCTATTCAATATATAAAAATCGAATTTTTACTTCGCTATTCAATATATTAAAATCTAAACTTTCTATAACTAAAAATCTCGTCTTCTCTATTTATAAAAATCAGCTCTTCTCATCATTAAAAATCGAATCTTTATTATAAAAATCAAATCTTCTTTATGCTAGCTTTATAATAAAGATCGTATTCCTACCATCATATGCATCAAATCTTTTAAATGTAAACAAAGTAGTATTTTCTCTAAAGAAAAATCATATCTTTCATAACACCGTTTGTATAGGAAAAATTATATTTTTAATAACTTAAAAACCCCTATTTTTAATAACTAAAAAAAAGTAAAACAAAAAAACAAATAAAAACTCACTGGTGGCCGGAAATCTGATCGGAAAAAGGGGGTAACGGCGGCGCAGACCGTGGATGGCGGCAGGAGGGGGACTGCGGTGGTCTAGGCTCGTGGTCCGGTGGTGGCGCGGCGTCGATTCTGGTGGGGGGGTTTCTGAAACGAGGGGGGTCACGCTCCACGCGAGGAGGAAGGGGAGAGGATCGGGAGGAGGCGGAGCATGAGGGGGGGGGGTCGGCGTGCAGCAGTGGGCGGCGGCTCCTGGCTGAGTGACGCGATTCTTTTTTTTCTTCTTCTGATTTAAATCGAACGGGGGCGGGGGGGGGGGGGGGGTCCTGAGGAAATAAAGGAGAGGAGGAGAAAGATTTTATTTTATTTTTTAATTTATTTAATTTATAAAATGTTGACTTTTTCATACGACCTCTAAACGAGGCCCACCGTCTGTCGTCCATAGCTAATTACCCCCATTCCGAACACAATGGGATATGTATCGTAAGCTGATTTGACTGTTTCGATCAGTTTCCTTTAAAATCAACATATAACTCTATATATTGAATTTGAACGCGCATTTCAATTTACTGGGGTCACATATGAACTCTATAAATCCCAGAAAAATATTTTCTAGCTTCGTATTGACGATACGGTCCTAACAAAACTAGTTTCGTCAAATTCTGAGACCGTTGGAAAAATGGCCATTTTCCAGTCGATTAAATTCAACTGAAATGGTCAAAACGCGTTTTCCTTTGCCACGCTCACATATGGATTCGAAAAATTATGAAATTTGGAATCTAGCAATAACTTTACATCACGGACCCAACAAAAGTGGTTTCGTCGAAATCCGAGGTCGTTTGCAAAATTCCCATTTTTAAGGGCCTGAATTCTACATCGACTATTCAGAATTTTCAACTGGACATATCTTTTGATTCCCGTTATGAAATTTCGATTTTTCGGGTTCGTTGGAAAGATATTATCAATTAGATTCAAATATTTTTGGTTTCATTAAAATCCGGTTTATTTTGCACCCGGTACATTCAATTGAAGTTTGAAATCGAATTATCGAACTACCGCGCCATTTTCAATTCCTTTTATAAATATAAAATAAATAATTATATTCTAACGACGATCTATATAATATATACATTCGAATTCTATTCAAAATAAATTTCTCGTCGTTTTTATTTAAAATAATTCATTTTAAATAATCAAAATTCGCTAAAATTGCAAAAATAAAAATTTAAAACTGGCCCAGATTTTCGGGTTGTTACAATCTCCCCCACTTAAAACTTTTCGTCCCCGAAAAGGAACAAAGCCGAAAGTGGTTTGATCAATCAACTCTACGTTTGATCTGGCTTCCATTCTCCAACTTTTCAGTTTCTGAGAATTTTCCAAAAATTTCAAAAATTTGGCTAACACCCGGAATTTTCGAAAAATTTCGCCATAACCTCCCATGCACCGGGAGCCACGGGAAAATCCCGAAATTTCCATATAGGCCTTCTTATCTCAAAAAGAAAAAGAAAAAGCCAAGCGGCTAGCCAATCGGCCCATAAAATCATCATCACCCAAACAAAACTGTAAATTATGGTAAACATGTACCTATTTGTCGGGCAAACAAATTTTATTCTTCTGCTCCAGCCTCCTTGCTATGTCCTGTTCAATATAAGTACATGTATATGCAAGCAAATGCGACCAATTTTCAATACAATTCACTATTTGATTCAATTTGGCTATATGGTGCAAAATCATCAAACAAATAAACAAACAACACAAACATCAATCAATTAGTGGATTAACATTTCGAATTCATAATTTTGATATATAGTCAAAAATCAGATTTTTGATGCCAAATCACAACAATAGGCCCTATCTAATTTTGTTTCTCACACCAGTCAATTGGAAATATATAAATATCACACCTTCGACACTCGAACACTAATTCTGATGATGTAGCTACAATCATCAGAATCATCTCCGGGCGACTAGAGTGTGAATCTATATCTATCCAGCATACTAAAACTTCGAATATACGTTTGCAAGGCTCATATGCAAAATCTTTATATACTGGACTGTCCAAATTCATATAACATAAATAATCAAATACGAATAATTGATTTAAATTTTCAAAATAAAATTCGTTTTCATTTTTAAAAATATACTCTTCACGCTCGTTCTAGGATACTACTGATCCCATCTCTAACGAGTCATTCTAATTGGATATTACTAATCCAATATCTGATGAATTATTTCGTATGGTTCTAATGTATCTTGTTCTCTGAGCTTTGTAAACCAAAGCTCTGATACCAACTGTGACGACAAGGAATCTCGCTCGATCCGAATCAGTCGCTAAACCGATCTAGACCGTTCGAAACGCCAGATTGTTTTGAGAACACGACAAAATAGAACGCAGACGGGAGAACATTTCATTGTATATCACAACAATGCATTAGATTACAAGAATATACAGAGTATAAATGAATATTACACAGAAATATCAGAGATTTAAATTACATTTAAATACATAGCAGCGGAAAATAATACAATACACAACTAGAAGAGATATACGGATACAAAGCTTTCCGGATACCATTCCAGCTGTAAACCAAGATCCTGTGAATATAAATCTGCAAAACCAAAACTACTAGCTGCCCGTGTCGAAAATAAGGGCACCCAGAGTTTAGGTTAAAACAATAAACTCCAGGTCAGTCATGGGACTGGTGTGAGAACTAAAACAGTTATTAATCTTTATTTTAAAGTTAGGTAAATCAAGGGACCACGCCGCTAACGCGGAACGGGTTTCCTCCCAAGAACACCAGTGCATAAAACAAACAGCGCAATGCTAAATAAGGAAAAATGAAGCTATTATAAGACCCAATTCCCATCACACAATGCAACGCAAGCCGGAGGATAGGGTTTTTACCTTATAATAGCCAAAGAATGCTTGATACGTTTAAAAGAAATCATTTGATACTATTATAAGTGTATAGTGTATAAAACAACTTCAAATCATAAGTATCAATCATAGGCGGCATGAATGTCCCATACTACTATGTCGCCATATATAGGTTATACAATCAAAATCGCAAAGTCACGTATTTTGAAATTGGGTTTCCATTGATGAACCGAGGCCAGGGATCGTCCTCACCGTCTTCGAGACTCTCTAGCCCGAGCCTCAGGGTCAGAGCGCATTGACCCTTGGATCGTCAGGGCCGGTCCACCGATGTGGATTAAAATGCCTGAACACTGCGTTTCCCCGCCCTTTGGGGCGTAAATGAGCCAACGAATGGCTCCATCGGACCCGGATCGTCCGATCTAACTGAGGCGCCTCGCAACAGCAATAACCACACAGGTGAAAAGTATATAAATGTCAGGGCTGGTAGGTCACTGACACCACCCTAGCTAGAAAGAAACGCATGCCCTCCCTGAGGTCCTCTCCCGTTTTTGGTTCACAACCGGGGTGTGAGGCTCGCGAATTCATGTTACAAAAAGCTATGCCACACAGGCAGTGCTTTGATCATCAACCACAAGACTTTTCTTTTCAATAGAAGCCTTGATCATTTGCATCTTAGCATGCCACACAGGAAAACCACTCTATGCAACCGATATCAGTCACACAGAATGAAATCCAATGTCAGACACACAGTCCATTTACAAGTCCGTTCTGGGTCTGAATGAAACCAGAGGCACTTTCCTCGCATATCCATCGATCTCCAAGCACATCTGGACGACCACCGATTGATTCCCTCTTCTTGGGTGTACAGCCCAATCAAGATCATCAGTAATCACCCAAACGATGTGAAGACTTCCGGTCTTCAACCACCGTCTTCATCTTCGACTTATCGTCGTATCAGTTATTCAGAATGGGAAAAACCCGGTCTTTCCGAATAACTCGCGTATATTTTAAATAAGTGTTACACAAACACAACATACGCCTCATTCCAATTCATCAGTCACTAACCGTAAATTAATCAAGAGAATAATTTCCCAAATATTAACCCCGAAGGCCGAAACCAACATCAGATCAATATCCAGAAAACCATTCTGCTTGGCTAACCGACAGTTAGTTTCTAAATTTCACATTCATAGGGAAAGGTTCCCATTAATTTTATCCAAGATAAATTCCTTGAATTTATTCTCTAATCTTCTTTTGAATTTCGATTCAACTAGTCGGGATCAACGAACCTTACCGAAGTAATCATTTGTTTTAATTTCCCAATCCCAACTTATTCATCCCATGAAGTAAAACTGGTTATACTTCATATCTAACACCACGGTGTTATCGGTAAATTCAATTACCATTTCACGTTCAAATCTAATTAAAGATTTAACTAACGCCTGGAGCAAAACTGGTGATACTCCATCCTCGATCATTTCAATCTAATTAAAGATTCATTAAAACTCCGCTTAGTTTTAATCTGTGACTGGGTTAAAGAATCAGTGTCATTTGAAACACGGTTCACGATAAACCCAAAATCACATTACATCTCAATCAGTCCCTAACCGTAAATTAGCAAGTGAGTAGTTCCCTAAGTATTAACCCCGAAGGCCGAAACCAACATCTGATCAATACCTCTGAAACCATTCAACTTAACTAACCTCCAGTTAGTTTCTGATTTTCTTAACTCCTTTAGGTCTAAGAACAATATTATTGAAGATACCGTTCACAACAACCCAAAATCACGTTCCATTAATTATCGGGTTAAAGAACAAGTGTTATTTAAACCACTGTTCATGATAAACCCAAAAATCAATATCAATTCAATTCCAATTAAATATTATTTAATTGGTACACTTCATTAAATCCAAATAAAAAGATTTAATCTTTTCTCAACTGGGTTCAAGAACAGTGTTAATGAAGACACCATTCATGACAAACCCAAATCACATTTGATATTAAATACAAGGCTCTGAATAGAAATTATATCGGCTTATATTCAATATCAAACTCTACGACTAACAAATATCGTATTGGAAATAACGATATAAATATATCTTTCAAATTCCCATAACAATATATGTATCATCACGAAATCCAACATCGAAATATTCCGAAGACAATTTCCATTCAAATCTATTCCAATTCAATTATTGGAAATTCTGGTTATTTTCAAAACCATTTTCAAATCCAATTTATTTATTTAAAAATAAATAGAATTTTAATCCTAGTTCAAAACTAGTTCATTACGATAAAAATCTATTTTTATCTTTTCAAATAGGGTGTTTTTCATCCCAATCCTTCCCAAATCATTTCTTATGATTTTACACAAATTATTATTATTTTTAATACTTTTATCAAGGCCCGTACAGCCGATTTCCATCAACGGCCATCGAACTGCAATTATAGCGACCTTTTCCAAATTTGATTTGGACGTAATTCCAAATCCAACCGTTAGATTTCAAATTTCTAATATTCGTTAGAAAGCTCTTTTCGATACGAACCCAACGGTTCCGGTTTTAGGAGAATCCGACGGTCGGATCTCCCGTAATATCCGTTCGAAGTCAATGGTCGAAATTCGCGAACTGCTGCGGCACGGCCCGTTCTATTCAGGCCATTATATTATATATATAATATATATAATATATACTTCATCGATTTTCTTTTCAAACGATTTTTAATTCAATTTCCATTCATTTTCAATTCAATTTGAATTTCAAATTAATTCAATTTCAATTCAAATTCATTTCTATTTAATTTCTATTCGAATTCATTTTAAAACGATTTCAATTCTATTTCAATTCTATTAAAATTCATTTCAAAAACGATTTCGATTCTATTCGAATTCATTTCAAAACGATTTCAATTCTATTCGAATTCATTTCAAAACGATTTCAATTATATTCGAATTTCAAACCATTTCAGTGTATTTCGAATTTCAAATCAATTCAGTTTAATTCGAATTTCAATTCACTTTAAATATAATTCGAATTTCCATTCATCTCAATCTAGTTCGAATTTCAAATCTATTCAATATTCATTGAAGAATGAATAAAATCGATATAAATATCGTTCACGTCAAAATGGCGTCAATCTAACCAACACGGCTTCATATGTTTCTATTTTCAAATATTCTATTTCAAATATTTTTGTTTCAAATATTTCTATTCAAATATTTCTCTTCAAGTATTTCTATTTCAAATATTTTTATTTTAAATATTTCTTTTTCGAAACTGGAATGAGGCCCAATCAATTACCATGTAATGTTAATTATATGGATTTTCTACAACACATGTATATATCAACAACGATGAATAATCAACCATCATCCAAAGTGCTTTCTACACTGTATAAGCATCAAATATAAATATTTAACGCTTATAACAGTCTGTCAATCAATCGATCGACATACAACTAATTATTGGGATTAGTGTACGTCAAATATCATCCCAATACCCGTGTGGGGTTTAAAACAATCAAACACAGATTTTATTTGTGCAGTTGGGCGATGTGTAAAATTTATCGTCCCAATCAATATCAGTCAAATGTGTGTATATAAACAAATCGTTCGATCTGTTTATTTTTATTCATTTCATATACACGTTAAAATTTCTATTTTTAACTATAAAATATTTTTAACTATAAAATATTTTTAACTATATAAATATTTTATTTCATTTCTCATCACATCACACAATCAACTACACATCAAAATTAAACAACCAAGCATACAAGCCATCCATGGTCTATGGACGACGGGTGTCGGGTGCTACTAAACACCGTCTGCATCCTAGTATATATTTATAACTAGAAAAATTAAATTGAAAAGTGAGAAGTTCTCACAGATTAGCTAATCCAGCGCCACGACACTCCTTATGTAGAAGTCTTCGCCGTTTCATCTTTTGTCACTTTCGTTGCCCATATTCTCTACATATATAAAAATCACATTTTTACTTCGCTATTCAATATTGAAAAATCGAATTTTTTACTTCGCTATTCAATATATAAAAATCGAATTTTTCTTTGCTATTCAATATATAAAAATCGAATTTTTACTTTGCTATTCAATATATAAAAATCGAATTTTTACTTCGCTATTCAATATATAAAAATCGAATTTTTACTTCGCTATTCAATATATAAAAATCGAATTTTTACTTCGCTATTCAATATATAAAAATCTAAACTTTCTATAACTAAAAATCTCGTCTTCTCTATTTATAAAAATCAGCTCTTCTCATCATTAAAAATCGAATCTTTATTATAAAAATCAAATCTTCTTTATGCTAGCTTTATAATAAAGATCGTATTCCTACCATCATATGCATCAAATCTTTTAAATGTAAATAAACTAATATTTTCTCTAAAGAAAAATCATATTTTTCATAACACCGTTTGTATAGGCAAAATTATATTTTTAATAACTTAAAAACCCTATTTTTAATAACTAAAAAAAAAGTAAAACAAAAAAACAAATAAAAACTCATTGGTGGCCGGAAATCTGATCGGAAAAAGGGGGTAACGGCGGCGCAGACCGTGGATGGTGGCAGGAGGGGGACTGCGGTGGTCTGGGCTCGTGGTCCGGTGGTGGCGTGGCGTCGATTCTGGTGGGGGTGGGGGGGTTTCTGAAACGAGGGGGGGTCACGCTCCACGCGAGGAGGAAGGGGAGAGGATCGGGAGGAGGCGGAGCATGAAGGGGGGGGGGTCGGCGTGCAGCAGGGGGCGGCGGCTCTTGGCTGAGTGACACGATTCTTTTTTTTTCTTCTTCTGATTTGAATCGAACGGAGGGGGGGTCCTGAGGAAATAAAGGAGAGGAGGAGAGAGATTTTATTTTATTTTTTAATTTATTTAATTTATAAAAAGTTGATTTTTTTATACGACCTCTAAACGAGGCCCACCGCCTGTCGTCCATAGCTAATTACCCTCATTCCGAACACAATGGGATATGTATCGTAAGCTGATTCGACTGTTTCGATCAGTTTCCGTTAAAATCAACATATAACTCTATATATTGAATTTGAACGCGCATTTCAAATTACTGGGGTCACATACGAACTCTATAAATCCCAGAAAAATATTTTCTAGCTTCGTATTGACGATACGGTCCTAACAAAACTAGTTTCGTCAAATTCTGAGACCGTTGGAAAAATGGCCATTTTCCAGTCGATTAAATTCAACTGAAATGGTCAAAACGCGTTTTCCTTTGCCACGCTCACATATGGATTTTAAAAATTATGAAATTTGGAATTTAGCAATAACTTTATATCACGGACCCAACAAAAGTGGTTTCGTCGAAATCCGAGGTCATTTGCAAAATTCCCATTTTTAAGGGCCTGAATTCCACAGCGACTATTCAGAATTTTCAACTGGACATATCTTTTGATTCCCGTTATGAAATTTCAATTTTTCGGGTTCGTTGGAAAGATATTATCAATTAGATTCAAATATTTTTGGTTTCACTAAAATCCGGTTTATTTTGCACCCAATACATTCAATTGAAGTTTGAAATCGAATTATCGAAGTACCGCGCCATTTTCAATTCCTTTTATATATATAAAATAAATAATTATATTCTAACGACGATCTATATAATATATACATTCGAATTCTATTCAAAATAAATTTCTCGTCGTTTTTATTTAAAATAATTCATTTTAAATAATCAAAATTCGCTAAAATTGCAAAAATAAAATTTTTAAACTGGCCCAGATTTTCGGGTTGTTACAGGTTTTTCCCTTTCAATAACCCAAAACATTTTTGATATCAAAATCCAGTGATGTTATAATAATGTCTAATCAAATAAATAACCAAATAGTAGAACGCTTGCATCTCACGCTCTACATATATAGTATAAAATCAAAAATCGTAAGGCGCTTATTGGAGATTGGATTCCGACCATGACAAGGTATGATACCACCTGCCGATAGTGTATCTCTAGAGGGGAATACACTGGGTTCAACAAGAACGTCTTGCAACCCGGCCCATACATGACCGACCACTCATTTCGCTTGTGTAACAACCCGTATTTTCAATAACCTGTTATAACGTAAATCGAGGCAGAATTTAATTCTAAAATCTGAATCAAGAGAAACGGGCTATTCCATTGCGTTCGTCTCGGAAAAATACGCGAAATAGAGTCCGAGTTTTCAAAAATCGGAGTCCGTATGACCCGATTAAGGCCCAACGAAGTTTTCAGAAAAATTCAAAGTAAAAACAGATTTCAAATTCAAGTTTGAATTTGAAAATTTAGACAGATAGGGCCAGGCGGGAAAAATCCCGCCAGAACACCCAAGTCGACAGCCCTGTCGACTTGGGAGTCGACTTGGTTGGACCAAGTCGACAGCCCTGTCGACTTGGCTGTCGACTTGGCTCAGCCGGGCTGTTTAGCCTGGTGCACCATTTAGAGATTGTGTTGAGCTTGGGGGCCAGATTCGGTTTTGAGGGCTGAGATTTGAACTAGGGTTTAATCCTATGGCCTAAAACACTTGCCTAATCTATAAATAAGGCCCTAACCTAACCCTAAATCATCATTATTCATTCATACAACTAAACTATGGCAAAATCAATCCTCTCATGGCCTCCACTCTCTTCATAAAATTTCTAAATAAATTTTTATAAGATTTTCCATGCATACAAGTGTTTTCAAGCTTTTATGAGCCTCATTGGCTTGCATTCAAGTCAAGTTTCTATATTTGCGTCATAAAGAAAGAGTTTTGATCATTTTGGCTCAAGGGTTTTGCTTGCATTTTGGGTTTGATTGATTGCATAAGGGCTTTCTTATATTTGCTATACTCATTTGAGTCCTCATAAGCATTGTAAGCCCTATTCTACTTTCATACTTAAACTCTAAAGTTAAATGTATGATATGCAAGTTTATATGCAAGTATGTCATGTTATGATATGCAAGTTTATATGCAAGTTTGGATATGTTATGATATGCAAGTTCATCATGTTATGTTATACAAGTTTGATATGTTATGATATGCAAGTATGTTATGCAAGTTTGGGTTGAACATTTTGTTCATGCTATCACGTTATGCAAGCTTATCTTGGGTTTATGAACATAAAGCTTCAAGCTTTATGCCAAAGGTTGCATTTTGGCAACATGTAAGTTATCATATCTCTTATGAACATATGGCCATTTTTACATGTCATTTATCACCATGTATCACCAATATGATAAGTTTGGTTTTATGCATGCTTTTGAGACCTAATGCAAGTATATGAACATATGTACATTTCATATGCCACCATGTTGAACTTGTGGCTTCAACACCTTTATGTCATGATTATGCCAAGTTCCCTCTTTCTATCCTTTATGCGCTATTGCGATATGTAAGCGATGGGATTGCGTTTGGGGTTGGGTAAACTTAAAAGACATAAAAACATAAGCTTGGGAATTTACCTATTAAGTTAGGTCTACCCATTGGGAATTTACCTATTAAGTTAGGTCTACCCAATTGCTTGAAAACTTGTAATGTGTTTTGGAAACATGATGGACATGACACTTAGAAAAGATAAGTGTGACCAACTCGAGGTTGGGTTGAGTTTGTAGCGTAAACCTACCCGGAACCGACCGGCTTAACTAGTTGCTACAAACAATAGGACCCAATGTGAGAAGTTGGCCATGTTGTACCTTGAACCCGAGGTTAGACCAAGTTGTGGTGTAAAGCTACCCGGACCCGCCCGGCTTAACTAGTAACCACAACAAGGTCTAATGTGAGAGGTTAAGGCGCATTAAATTAATTAATGCCTCATGATTAGGGTAAGTCATGGTCCATTTAATACTTAACCAATTTGGGCTTGGTAGATTAATCGGGGTTAAGTCGTGAACTCATCGTTACACTTAACCAAGTTAATCCATGATTAGTAAAGGGGTTAAACCGTACTTAACCCACTAGAGAAATCCTAGCAATGGGGGTCCACTCCAGCAGTAATCCCTAGTTTGTATCATCATGACCCTAGGGACTAGGCTAGGGTGGGGGCACGATTACTGGGCTGGAGGTAAGCGACCAAAAACGACGGCAGGGTGGTACGCCGGTGTAGTTCCGGGCGGACTCTGGTCGTGCACATAGTCCGTAGCCGGAGAAGACATGCACGGGTACCAGTAGATCGAGACTGTGCACTCATGTTTATGGTGTCCAGGGGTTGACACCCTTGGGCTTGATACACCCGAAGGGTGGACCCGACACAGTTCGACTACAATTATGTTTGGGCCGTATTGACACCAACACGTGACGAGTTAGGCTTAGGGAGCCGATCGACTAGACCGTTTGGTTGGACCTTATGTTAGGGTCACTTCATGTTATTGGACCTCGAATGAGGGTCACTTCATGTTATTGGGCCAAAGCTTGGGCCAAGGGATCAATACTTGTTTATTCCAGTCATGTTAGTTTGCTAGTACACCTGTGGTGCAAAACCTTAAACCTGATTATGCGATGACACCTTTACCTACCTTGTTAGTTAATCACCATGCTAGTATGTTGTTATCCTTATGATCATACCTGCTGCTCATGCCAGTTAACTTTATTAGTTTACATTGATTGTAGTAGGGCTTACTCAGTCTTTTTGACTGACCTGTTTTCTTTCGCCTCTTTTCTTCCGTTCCCCCCCAGGTTCTCAGGGAGGGAATATTGGAGCTTAGCTGGATTTCTGATCGCTTGCTTGTGGGATTTAGCTCATGTACAGTCTTGACATGAAGCTAGCCATGGTTATCATTTATTTTGGGGATAGCACTTATGTATTTCAGTTTTCAGATGATGATGTTTTATCTAGACTTGTTTTGAAATGGTTTAAAATCTTCCGCTGTTTTATCTATGTTATTTACTCTGTTTACATATATACATGTGTTCTTGTTCTGCCTTGATATATCATTATGCATGTTTACCTGATTCAAACGCCCCTCCAAAGTCAGAGTGCTTGCAAGAGTCACCCTGGCGGAGGTGGGGTGTTACAGCTTGAGTGTATCGAATGTATATCACCAACGGTTGGGCTCAAACCACCATTTCCCGAAAAGGGACAGCATCGAATAGATTAAAGAAGTAAAAGGAATTTCTCTAAATAAGTGATTATACACCCTAATTGGAGCGACCCATATAGCCATGCTGCCTGCCCAATTTTTGTCATTTCCCGGTTGTGAGGCTTGAGGCTATGTCTATCTTTTAGAACATCTGGCCACCATGAATGCCACATCGTAAAACCCGTCAAATCACTAGCTGATCTTCCCAAAAATATTACGAGTATAAAAGCTAAGAGAAACAAATTTCTCCTCCACCAAACGTAATACCTTGAAAAGATCGTCTTATGTGACCGTTACGAATACTCTGTCAGACATTCGTCCATACAAGTTGTTCTGGGACTGGACAAACATAACAACTCTTGAATTTCACTCCGTCTTCGATTATCTTTAGCATAATCTAATTTGCAACGCCTATGCCTATATGGAGTGGTTTTCGGATATTAAATCCAACTGGTCTCTCCGTATTGACAACAATGGTCAAAATTCTTTGATAGCCGGTGTTTTAACTATCAAAGGAAAAAAATAAATATCCATCAAAAAAATTTCACAATCACTGGCCCTTTCTAATATTTCATTTTAAGTTTTCTTATTGAATTCTAAATATCGATACATCGATTTCTAATTATCAAAACTTCTTAAAAATATTCTAACTCCTTAAATTTTCAGGAAATTTCGCCAGCACCTCCCCTGTACCGGTCAATAGTTCAAACCCCAACTCGCCTCTCTAGGCCCTTTCCAATCAAAAAGAAAATCAAAAAGCCAAGCAGCTTGCCGATTCGGCGCATAAAACCTCATACGGAAATTTAAACATGTACCTTTTTGTCAGGCACTTAATATAAAATCTTCATTCTCTTCATATCCTTCATCCCATTCCTGTTTACATTTATATGTCCATTTCTAACTCATTTCAATCAATCCATTCCCTTTTTAGCAAATCTGCTAACTGCTTCTTTAATTCGCTCTTTTGAATAATGTACCTTCGATTTGACATATCATATTCAAATATAATTTAATTCGCTAATACACAAATCGAATTCCATTTCTAACTCGAGTTTCAGATTCGATTTCTAGTTTGAATTCCCAAATCCGATTTTACTTAACAAAGGATAAGTTTGGTTCGAAATCCCATTAACAGATTCCTTTTTAAATTAGTAAATACTATACCACAATCCAAAAATCCGATTTTTATAATAGAAATCACTTCATTCACTCTGCTTGAGTTCATATTTATTTGATAACTCAAACCCGGATTTTTCCCTAAAAAGATTCGGATTTTATTCACTTAAAATCCTTTAAATTTATTAAATAAACCGTTATGGTTTAAAAACGATTATGGCACTGTTTTCCTGAAAATTTTATTTTGATATAACTCAAAATCTTTAAAACGAAATTTAGATTTTTCTCTTCCATTAGAAAACTATCATTCAATAGGTCCGGGTGTTTCGTGTTTCATCGAAATCCGACTTATACTGAGTTCTATATACTCAATTGAAGTTCGAATCGTCAAATTATGAAATACCGCGCTGCGGCGAGTTCGTTTTAATTAAATAAAATATAAATATTTAAAATCTTCGTTTATAAAATAATCGACTCTATTTCCAATAAATTAAAAATAAATTATGCCCGTTATCCCAAATCCAACCTAAAACATTTCGACTATTCAAAGGCGTTGATTATTTCCTTCAAAATTTCATAACTCAGATGTAAATTATTCACGACTCAATTTCTATATTAAATTCCAACTTCCTTGAACATGAATTTTATAAATATTTGATACAATCGAATTCAAATATTATACTTTCCAGTTATAGGAAAAACCAATTTACCCAACATCCTTTTTCATTACAACTAATATCATCCCTTGATAATAGTGAAGTCGTTCAAGTTAGGGTATTTTATTTACCTCTCAGACCTTGACCGACAATGTTCGTATCTTGAGACAGATAAAAGCTTGTAAATCACAAACTCGATTTAAGTCTCGCCTTCTACCCCATTTCTTTCATTTGGAAATTTATTTCCAAATTACACGATGAAAATTACTACATCACATTTATAAACGTGTTGTTTATTAACTTCTTTATTAGATTCAACTTCCCATTAGATAATCTATTGAAACTCGATTTCTGATTTTGGAATATTTGATTTCCCCTTTGAATCTCAAGTTTGTTTGAAAATATTTAATTATCATAACTTATATCTATATAATCTATTTTCATATTAAAACTTAAATTTACATTTAATACAATTCCAATATCTTTTGAGATATAATTTTATTTATATATTCGACAATAGTCGAGTTAAAATCATAAATCCGTGTGGATTTATTTAAATTCAGCTTACATTCCGAATATCGGAATAAACTTCATCGTTTCCTTTTGAAACGATTTCAAGTTGTAAATCTCTTTTTAAATTCAATTTTGAATTTAAATACTCAAATCATCCCATGATAATTATCCCCTTCTATTTATAAACATCGTTTATAAATTTTACTTCCTTTTTTAATATTTAAAACAAGCTTGTATTTCATATTCCATTTGAAACCAAATTTCCACTTCGAAAGATAAATTTCCTTCTTTAAATCCCTTACTTAAAATTAAAGTTTAATATTATCAAATGATAATATTTTTTCCATTTATAAACAACGTTTATAATTTCAGCAACTTGTTTTTATTTTGAAAACAAGTTAATATTTCTCAATTTATTCGAAATACCATTTCTGTTTCGAAAAGTAAAATTTCCCTTTCTTTTCCATTTAAAAATCCGTTTTTAAGTTCATACTTTGAATTTAAATAAATTATCCAATAAAAATTCCCTTCTTTTATTTATAAAAATCATCTATAAATAACACTTCTTGTTTTATTTATTAAAGCAAGTTTCCGATTTCAAATCCCATTTCTATTTTCAAAAAATAAATTTCCTTTTCCAAATTAACACTTGAGTTTCCATTTCAAAATTTTCCAATGATAATTTTTCTACTCAATTATAAACATCTTCATAAATTCAACTACTTGTTTTTATTTCTAAGAAAAAAGTTAATATTTTCCTAGCCAAATCTGAAATTCAATTTCTATTCGAAAAATATATTTTTCGTTTTTAAATCTAAAAATCCCTTTTATGATATCTTTAAATGTCAATCTCTAGGGCCAGTGATATTTAAATCCCCAAATAAGCAAACCAACAATCCAATTCAACACATCACACACATATAAGTATGTAAATAGTAATAAATAAATTTGAGGAATCCAGTTGGATCCCTCCAGCCTTTTTTTTGGGCATCCACTGTTGTTAGTCACATAAATAATACTAATCCTGCTTCAAGGCAGGATATCACGGTATAAAAGGGAATCCACTTATATACGTGGGCGCTAGGGGCATCCGCTAATGATACTGCGGGCATCCACTAATGGTACTGCGGGAAAATCCAATATATGTGTATAATAGCGACAACCACCAAGCCTAAATTACTAATATATATGACCACAGTAATTCAATAATTCATGCAAGCATCCATACAACCAAGAATAAACTTTGAGTGAGATTTACTCACCTGATTTTCATTTGACGAATATCTGGTTAGAATTCCTTATCCTCTTGGCTTTGAATCCATTTACATGACATCTTTGCGTCTCCAAATCAACTTGAATGAAAATTACTTTTCACCCATCATATTTGATTTTAATTTAACGATTAACGCCTATTTATTTAAATTTACTTAACATAAGTAAATAACTTTTCTATGTATTTTTAAATATCTTTAAAACATATACCTTATGGGCTTGCAAACTACTAGACAAATTCCCGAATATCTCCAATACCGCATCAGCCTAACTATCGCACCATTTACCTTGACATTCCTTCGAACACTTTGTTGATAATCCTCCTTCTCATTTTCTATCACTCCGCCCTTGTCTAAAACACTTCGGCCTCCTCCTAACCATTTCCTTTATCGGACCAGCAACCAAACATCACTGTCAATGCTACAAATCAATGGCCTCACCGACCAAACACGACTCTTCCAAATTGACAGCCCAAAACTGCATATGCCCCTACCTCAACATTTCAACAAACACATCACAGTTGTATACTGCTACTGCCATTTACCCGAACTCCCATCCATCATCAGAAAATCCAACTGCTCCACCCACTACTACTGTTGATCACCCTTACTCAACTGAAAATAAGACCAATGCACCACCCTAATAATCAACACACTGCCGAATAGTTCAAACTTTACACCGGCTTACACCCAAAACTGAAGACGGACCCCAAATCACCCAACAACAAAGATCCGAACCCCTTCATCTATTGCCGCACATCAATTCAAGAATCGAACTCCTCCCCAGTTACAGCCGAACCAACATCGACTCTTGCTTCTCTCAAATCACACCCCTGTTACAGGAAATCGCGACCCCTTGTAAGTCCTCACACTGCTCCCTTTAATCTTAGCTTGCGAGCTTGGCTAACCCTATCGCGTTGGAGAAAGGATACTAGAATGATTTTCGAGTGCCTCGTATTTGTCTTCAAACTCGCGATCCTTGATTTCTCCAACTGCGAACGCTTCCAACTCCTTATCGAGCTCTAGGAAAACCCGAATTCAAATCACAACCAAGTGTTGCGTCGCATCTAGCCTGGATGGTACGAGGGTGAAGAACTTATGAAGAGAGGATCATTGAATCCATTTTCATTTAATTCCGCTGAGTAATTTAATCTAGGTGATTTTCTGAAGATTTGGAAGGGGACGACTTCGGTTTCTGGCTGAGGAACGAGAGAATAAAAACGAGAATGCGAAGAGTACGAAGGCTTCGAACTGTTTATATAGGGGAGAACGAAGGAACATACATACGCTCTATTAAAATTCCTGGTCGGCCAAGTACAGAGCAATATCTTTTAAAGAATTTAAAAAGATTTCGATTTCGATTTTAAATATAATTAAATTTAATTTGATTTGATTTAAAAAGATTTTCACTTTATTTTAAACAGTTATTGATTTGATCTCATGCTTATCTACTAAAATAATATCGGGGTTCATTTCTTGAAATTAAGAACCCTTATTTTTGCATATCGACTGGCGTTATATGTTATAACGCTATTATAAATTCAACGAAATAGATTATACAACTAAATTTTGAACATATATAAACTAACCATATTAAATTAAAAAAAATTAAATTCAACACAAATAAATTCTTTGATAATAAATTATTATTATCGTCGTCTATATTCAAATAGAATTTATATCAGTCATCTGAATTGATTTGATTCAGTTTTCAACTTAGATTCTAATTTTATTTCGTATTGCAATAAATTAATAAATAAAATTTCTTTATATTATCTACAACGATATAAAATTAATCGACCAAAAATATGGGTCGTTACAATTTTCATTCGAACTCCAAACGAATCGCAACGAACATTTCCCCTAGCCAAATACCCCTATTCCAAAAAAAATGAGATATATGTCGTAGACCAATTCGATTGTTTTGATTAGTTTTTAACAAAATTAAAACATAATTCTATATAAGGTTCAATATATAATTTCAGCATACGTTTTAATTTACCATGGCTACATACTGACTCGAAAAATTACAAAATTGAAATCTAACTATGTTTTGCAAATACGGTTCTAACAAAATTAATTTCGTCAAATTTGGATACCATTTTAAAAATAGCCTTTTAACTACCTTATTAAATTATAACTGAAATTCAACATGCGTTTAAATTTACCACGCTTGCATACTAATTCCAGTTGACTTGAAATTTTAAAACTAACAAAAATTTGACATTCTAGATCCAGTAAAATTGGTTTCATCGAAAACAGAGCTCATTTGCAAAATGGCCATTTTTAAGGTGCTTATATATTAATAAATATTAATAGGATCTATAATGACTATTTTAATTTTTAACCTGGACATAACTTACAACTTATAATATGAAATCTCAATTTTTCAGGTTTAATAGAAAGATATAATTAATTAGATTCTATTATTTCTTGTTGTACTGAAATCTAACTTATATTGCATTTTGTATAATAATTTAAAGTTCAAAACCAAATTTTCAAACTATCGCGACGTTATGAGTTCGTTTTAATTAAAATTTAAATTCTTATATTCAAACTTCATTTTTAAATGAATTATAAATTGTTTTAATTCCCAAAATAAATCATTTTAAATATAAATATCCATTAAATTCAATTAAATATAAATTTTAAGTTGGTTCCAAATTTTTGAGTTGTTACATTTCACAATCAAAAGATATTTATCAACTCTGTTGTATATTTTTATTTTAAAACGTTTATAATTTCATATTTTTGGTTTTTTGTAACATTGTTATCATTGTCTAAGATTCTTATAACATTGTTCATGATTTTATTTTCTAAATATTGTTGTAGTTTTTTCCATAGAAAATTCTTTCTCATGATTTTATGTAAGATTGGTTAATCTGTTTGAGAACGTAGTCAAAGCATTTGGAAATACTAATGTTCACTTTAGCTTAAAATCATAAAAATCATTTTTTATTATTCTTAAAATTTGTTTGAAATAACAATGCTTTTAATAATTTTACCAGAACCCTAGTTCTTAAATTGTTATTCCCCACCTTGTCATTCTAATTATCTACATTTTTCCCTTACACGATACTTCCTTTCAACTTTACGGATTTACATCTATTGGATCCATTCATTAGGCATGTAGCAACTAGTGTTAACTAAATAAATATGGTTATTTAAACATAGATTAAGTATAATATTTCCAGGAATTAAAATAAGGAAGGTGTAATTCATTACCACTCTAGATTGACCACATTTCCTTTCAAATTCTTTTTGTACAATAAAAGTTGTTGTTCTAAGTCTAGAATCTATTTTTTCTTATGATATTTAGTTTTGTTAATATTTTTATATGCATTTTAATTTCTTCTATGATCCATGTGCCACATTGTAACAACCCGAAAATCTGGGCCAGTTTAAAATTTTTATTTTGGCAATTTTAGCGAATTTTGATTATTTAAAATGATTATTTTAAATAATATCGACGAGAAATTTATTTTGAATATAATTCGAATGTATATATTCGTTTGAGATCGACGATAGAATATAAATAATTATATATAATTATAAATAGAATTGAAAATGGCGCGGTAGTTTGATAATTCGATTTCAAACTTCAATTGAGCATACCGGGTGCAAAATAAACTGGATTTTAGTGAAACCAAAAACATTAGGATCTAATTGAGAATATCTTTCCAACGAATCCTAAAAATCAAAATTTCATAGCAGGGATAAAAAATATGTCCAGTTGAAAATTCTGAATAGTCGCTATGGAATTTAGGCCCTTAAAAATAGCCATTTTGCAAACGACCTCAGATTTCGACGAAACCACTTTTGTTGGGTCCGTGATGTCAAATTATTGATAGGTTTCAAATTTCATAATTTTTCGAATCAATATGTGAGCGTGGCAAAAGAAAACGCGTTTGACCAGTTTCAGTTGATTTTAATCGACTGGAAAATGGCCATTTTTCCAACGGTCTCAGAATTCGACGAAACTAGTTTTGTTAGGACCGTATCGTCAATACGAAGATAGAAAATATTTTTGGGAATTTTTAGAGTTAGTATGTGACCCCGGTAAATTGAAATGCGCGTTCAAATTCAATATATAGAGTTATATGTTGATTTTAACGGAAACTGACCGAAACGGTCGAATCAGCTTACGATACATATCCCATTGTGTTCGAAATGGGGGTAATACGCTAGGGGCGATAGTCAGTGGGCTTAATTCTGAGTTCAAATTAAAAGTCAACCTCAAGTGGATATTAAATTAAATTAAAATAAATATTATATAATTCTCCCTTACTCTCTCTCTCCTCATACTTCGTTCAGATCTGGAAAAAGCAAAATAGAAAAAAAAAACCCGACATCACGAACTCGTCACCCCCCTCTTCGTCGACTGCGCGCCACTCACTCCCGGCCCCCATCATCGCGCCACCACCGGCTATGCTCTCCTCCCTCCGACTCCTCCAACCGCGAACCCCCACATCGAAACCCGCGACAGCCCTTTTCAGACCCCAAGGCCGAAGTCAACCCCACCGCAACCCGAATCCGGCTGCCTCTGCCACCACCAGCTCGGACCAGCACACCCTACGACAGCTCCGACGAACCCCCAGCGAGACCCAGCGCCCCTCCCCTTTACACCACCGTAAGTTTTGTTTTTTTTTTCTTTTTATTTTTTTATTTTAAATAATCAGTTTTCTTATATGTTTAGCAAATAAAATAAACAGATTTTTATTAAAGAAAAGTTTTGATTTTTATTTAGAAATGTATATGATTTTTATTTAGGAAGTTAAATGATTTTTATTGTTTAAAAAGGGATGATCTACAAGAAAAATATAATCTTTGTATGAAATGATGTAGAGGAAAAATTCGATTTTTATATATTGAATAGCGTAGTAAAAATTCGATTCTTATATATTGAATAGCATAGTAAAAATTCGATTTTTATATATTGAATAGCATAGTAAAAATTCGATTTTTATATATTGAATAGCGTAGTAAAAATTCGATTTTTATATATTGAATAGCGAAGTAAAAATTGATTTTTACATATGTAGAGAATACAGGCAGTGAAAAGTGACAAGAGGCAAGAACGACGAAGATTTCTACATAAGAAGAGTCGAGGCGTTTGGATTAGCTTTGGTGAGAATTTCTCACTCTTTAATTTTATTTTTCTAGTTATATAAATATATACTAGGATGTAGACGATGTTTAGTAGCACCCGACACCCGTCGTCCACAGACCATGGACGGCTTGTATGCTTGGTTGTTTGATTTTGATGTGTAGTTGATTGCGTGATGTGATGTGAAATGAAATAAAATATTTTTATAGTTAGAAATATTTTATAGTTAAAAATAGAAATTTTAACATGTATATGAAATGAAATAAAATAAACAAATCGGACGATTTGTTTATGTATACACATTTGACTGATATTGATTGGGACGATAAATTTTACACATCGCCCAACTGCACAAATAAAATCTGTGTTTGATTGTTTGAAACCCCACACGGGTATTGGGATGATATATGACATACACTAATCCCAATAGTTAGTTGTATGTCGATCGATTGATTGACAGACTGTTATGAGCGTTAAATATTTATATTTGATGCTTATACAGTGTAGAATGCACTTTGGATGATGGTTGATTATTCATCGTTGTTATTGTATACATGTATTGTAGAAAATCCATATAATTAACATTATATGGTAATTGATTGGGCCTCATTCCAATATTTGAATAGAATATTTGACATAGAAATATTTGAAAAAGAAATATTTGAAATAGAAATATTTGACATAGAAATATTTGAAAAAGAAATATTTGAAATAGAATATTGGAAAATAGAAATATATGAAGCCGTGTTGATTGGATTGACGCCATTTTGACGTGAACGATATTTATATCGATTTTATTCAAATTGATATGAATATTAAAGTGATTTGAAATTCGAATAGAATTGAAATTCGAATTAAATTGAACTAGAATGGAAATCGATTTGAAATGAATTTAAAACGAATTTATATTGGAATATTCAATTTTGACTTGAGTTGAATATGAAGTTGAAACCCGTTTTGAAAACGAATTTAACACGATTTATAAAGCACGTTTTGAATTGAAATCGACGAAGTATATATTATATATAATATATATATATAATATAATGGCCTGAATAGAACGCGCAGCGCCGCGGCAGTTCGCGAATTTCGACCATTGACTTCGAACGGATATTACGGGAGATCCGACCGTCGGATTCTCCTAAAACCGGAACCGTTGGGTTCGTATCGAAAAGAGCTTTCTAATGATTACTAGAAATTAGAAATCTAACGGTTGGATTTGGAATTATGTCCAAATCAAATTTGAAAAAGGTCGATGTAAGTGCAGTTCGATGGCCGTTGATGGAAATCGACTGTACGGGCCTTGATAAAATTATTTAAAATAGTAATAATTTGTGTAAAATCATAAGAAATGATTTGTGAAGAATTGGGATGAAAAACTCCATATTTGAAAAGATAAAAATAGATTTTTATCGAAATGAACTAGTTTTGAACTAGAATTATAATTCTATTTATTTTTAAATATATAAATTGGATTTGAAACGGTTTTGAAAATAACCAGAATTTCCAATGATTGCATTGGAATGGATTTGAATCGAAATTGTCTTTGGAATATTTCGATGTTGGATTTCGTGATGATACAAATGTTGTTATGGAAATTTGAAAGATATAGATATATATATATCGTTATTTCCAATACGATATCTGTTGGTCGTAGAATTTGATATTGAATATAAGCCGATATATTTTCTATTCAGAGCCTTGTATTTAATATCAAATGTGATTTGGGTTTGTCGTGAATGGTGTCTTGACTAACACTGTTCTTGAACCCAGTTGAGAAAAGATTAAATCTTTTTATTTAGATTTAATGAAGTATACCAATTAAATAATATTTAATTGGAATTGAATTCGAATTGATTCTTGGGTTTATCGTGAATGGTGTTTTAAATAACACTCGTTCTTTAACCCGATAATTAATAGAATGTGATTTTGGGTTGTCATGAATGATATCTTCAATAATACTGTTCTTAGACCCAAAGGAGTTAAGAAAATCCAGAAACTAACTGAAGATTAGTTGAGTTGAATGGTTTCTGGGATATTGATCTGATGTTGGTTTCGGCCTTCGGGGTTAATATTTTGGGAATTGCTCACTTGCTAATTTTTGGTTAGGGACTGATTGAAATGTGATGTGATTTTGGGGTTTATCGTGAACCGTGTTTTAAATGACACTGATTCTTTAACCCCGTTAAAGATTAAAACTAAGTGGAGTTTTAATGAATCTTTAATTAGATTGAAATGATCGAGGATGGAGTATCACCAGTTTTGCTCCAGGCGTTAGTTAAATCTTTAATTAGATTTGAACGTGAAATGGTAATTGAATTTACCGATAACACCGTGGTGTTAGATATGAAGTATAACCAGTTTTACTTCATGGGCTGAATAGGTTGGGATTGGGAAATTAAAACAAATGATTACTTCGGTAAGGTTCGTTAATCCCGACTAGTTGAATCGAAATTCAAAAGAAGATTAAAGAATAAATTCAAGGAATTTATCTTTGATAAAATTAATGGGAACCTTTCCCTATGAATGTGAAATTTAGAAACTAACTGTCGGTTAGCCAAGCAGAATGGTTTTCTGGATATTGATCTGATGTTGGTTTCAGCCTTCGGGGTTAATATTTGGGGAATTATTCTCTTGTTAATTTACGGTTAGTGACTGATAAATTGGAATGAGGCGTATGTTGTGTTTGTGTAACACTTGTTTATAATATACGCGAGTTATTCGGAAAGACCGGGTTTATCCCATTCTGAATAACTGATATGACGATAAGTCGAAGATGAAGACGGTGGTCGAAGACCGGAGGTCTTCACGTCGTTTGGATAATTACTGATGATCTTGATTGGGATGTACACCCAAGAAGATGGAAACAGTTAGTGATCGTCCAGACGTACATGGAGATCGATGGATATGCGGGGTACTAGGTGCCTCCGGTTTCGTTCAGACCCAGAACGGACTTGTAAATGGACTGTGTGTCTGACATTGGATTTTAGTCCGTGTGATTGATCTCTATTAAATATATATCTGTTTGGCGGCGGAGAATTTATTCTCTTGCTTAACGCCCTTCTCTGAGACGTACGAGCTTAGAGGTTATATATTGATGGATATCAAACGCATGGAGTGAATTGCCTGTGTGGCATGCCTAAGTGGCAATTGATCGAGGCTTCTGTTGAAAAGCAAAGTCTTGTGGATGATGATCAAAGCAAGGCCTGTGTGGCATAGCTTTGTGTAGCGTTGATTCGCGAGCCTCACACCCCGGTTGTGAACCAAAAACGGGAGAAGGACCTCAGGGAGGGCATGCGTTTCTTTCTAGCTAGGGTGGTGTCAGTGACCTACCAGCCCTGACATTTATATACTTTTCACCTGTGTGGTTGTTGCTGTTGCGAGGCGCCTCGGTTGGATCGGGCGATCCAGGTCCGATGGAGCCATTCGTTGGCTCATTTACGCCCTAAAGGGCGGAGAGACGTATTGTTCAGGCATAATAATCCACATGGGTGGACCGGCCCTGACGATCCAAGGCTTGCCTGCGCGCTTGCCTGAGACATGGGCTAGATTGTCTCAAATCAGTTGAGGACTATCTTTTGCCTCGGTTCATAGATGGAAACCCAATTTCCAAATACGTGACTTTGCGATTTTGATTATATAACCTATATATGGCGACATAGTGGTATGGGGCATTCATGCCGCCTATGATTAATACTTATGATTTGAAGTTGTTTTATACACTATACACTTATAATAGTATCAAATGATTTCTTTTAAACGTATCAAGCATTCTTGGCTATTATAAGGTAAAAACCCTATCCCCCGGCTTGCGTTGCATTGTGTGATAGGACCTGGGTCTTATAATAGCTTCATTTTTCTTTATTTAGCATTGCGCTGTTGTTTTATGCACTGGTATGCTTGGGAGGAAACCCGTTCCGTGTTATACGGCGTGGTGCCTTGATTTACCTAATGATTTAAAATAAAGATTAATACCTGTTTTAGTTCTCACACCAGTCCCATGACTGACCTGGAGTTTATTGTTTTAACCTAAACTCTGGGTGCCCCTATTTTGACACGGGTAGCTAGTAGTTTTGGTTTTTGCAGATTTGTATTCACAGGATCCTGGTTTACAGCTGGAACGATATCCGGAAAGCTTTGTATCCATATATCTCCTCTAGTTGTGTATTGTATTATTTTCCGCTGCAATGTATTTAAATGTAATTTAAATCTCTGATATTTCTGTGTAATATTTATTCATTTATACTCTGTATATTCTTGTAATCTGATGCATTGTTGTCTTATACAATGAAATGTTCTTTTGTATGCGTTCTATTTTGTCGTGTTCTCAAAATAATCCGTTCTTTCTCTTCTCTTCGGAGACCGGGGAAGTTCGGGTCGTTTCACACATTTAGTGGATCCTGTTTTAAAAGTTAAGTCTGGATTGATAATATCTAATTTGCAATCTATAGAATCTGTTTCCAATATTTTAACATTGTTTCTCATATTATTTCTAGTTTTTCACATTTAGAAATAATATGATCTATGTCATCAGTTGTTAATAATAATTTACTTATTTCTTTTGAATTTATAAGATTTGTATCATTAGTAAATCCCTTTCTTTTGTACTTACAAGCTGCCTGTATGGAAGTTAAAAAATGAATAAGGAACAAGAAATCTTACAAATATTACATGAAATATTAAATTATACAATAAAGTTCACAGCAGGTTTTACTTTTGGAATTTTTATAAATAGAATAAAAGACATATGTGTCTACTTTTTTGAATAAAAAAAGAGGTAAAATGATTATTCACTATATTTCGTATAGCCCCTATATTTCATATACCCCCGTAAATGGTATCAAGCTTAAAAGATAAATTGGCCCAATCAGTATGACTTACAAAAAATTCAATTACTTGAATTTATAAGTTAGTAATCCAAATAAAAAGGTTATTACTGTAGACAAACAAAAGCACATATGTTACATAAAAGATACTACGTACATACATAAAGTACACTCAAAATTAGAACATATGAACACAATTACAGATTTAATTATAGAATTAAGTGAAAACTTAAATCTCTATAATGAAAAATACCATAACTTAATGCAATTAGCTCTTGAGAGAATAATTGAGAAAAATAAATTATTAAAACAAATATCAAATAACCAAGATTATTTGAAAACAATCTTATATAAAATAGACAGTTTGGAAATAACTCTTAAAAATTTTATAGAAAAATTTAAAGTAATAAAACTAAAAGAATTCCCCAAGAAAAAATATGTTATAAAGCTTAAAACTTAATAGAAGAAAATGAGCCTAAAGGTATTGATATACATTCTAAAAACTTAATAATTGAATTAAAAGAACAATTTAAAAAAGATAAAAGTCAATTTGATTTACAAATACAGCAAACTAAAAAATGTTAGAAGAAATAAAACACTTAATATTAAGCTAATGAGTTACGAAAACAAATATTATCAAGAAGCAGCTAAATACGTAGAAGCAAACTACAAATTCAGTGACTCAAATATAAATGTTGCATACAATAAGACGAAGTTCCAGGGAAAAGCAATAAGATATGAATATTGCAAACTGATATAGTGATAGCTATGCTAACTCAAATCCAAAATGAAATAGACAATATTCAATCAAATGTTTGACATAGACTAAAACTGTAAAGGACATGAATATGAAATAAATAAACTTACAGAAAACCTGCAGAAAACGGATTAAGGACCAAATGATCCCACATCATATATTCAAGTAGAAAAACTAAAATCCATTTTCTTATGTATAAAAAAATTGATCAGATATGAAAAGTAGAAGGTTATCAGTTACAGGTCCATCTAGAACTATAACAGATAAACCAACTGTATCACATAGTTTATCATCCACAGGCTGGATTGATAACATGTGAAGAAGAACTAATAATAATTAAGCTCAATTAGAAGAAATAATTGACTTAGATAGAGAATAGAAATATTTTCTAATCATCAACTAAATTGGCTAAATCCTCGAGAAATATAAAGAACGGGACTATTTACAGTAGTAACAGGACTGTGTATACACTGTGGGGAAGAAAAACTTTGTATCCCAGCTGGAACACAACAAATAATAAATTTTATGTCACAAGAAGCTATAAACCAACTAAAAATCCAGAAATATGAATTAATCCACTTAGTACTAATAGTCATTGGTATAAGAGGATTAGTTAGATGATAAATTGGAACAAAACTTTTTTTAATATTAGTTGATGATAGACACCAAGATATGGACAAAGCCATTTTTAGAATGATGGAAACAGATAGGAACAATAATACAGGATTGTTTATATAGCTCCAAATTTTACTATGAAATCAAATGATTTTTACAAACACATAAAAGTAATAATACAATCTAAAGGATTTGAAAATTTCATAGGAAAAGATATATTATTAGATATAACATTTTTGGGAACACGTATGTCTAAATACACACCAAAAATAAAAATAAAATTAGATAAAGTAATAGGAATTTTAAATTCCACAGGAATAAGTTTCATAAAACCAATGAAAATAGATTCTTCTATTCTTGATAGTCATGATGGAAAATAGAAAATCCTTACAATACAATAGCAACATTAAAACTAAACAATGTACCAACATATAATAATCTAGACAAATCCATGTCTATAAGATTCAGAGACTATAGACCATCGAATCAACAAGAAATTGAAACTGATGAAGAAACAGAAGAATTAAATAAAAGTATAAATGGATAAAATAATGTATCCAAAAGAACTTGGGATGGTCCTAGAACCATCTAAAATATATGAATTAGAACAAACTTTAAGGTCAACAAACCAGATAAATGAAGATACATTTGTTTACATAGTTGATGAGAATAATATAAGGATAAGTGAAATAAATAATCTTTTTTAAAAAATATTTTTCTAGAAGATTCAAGAGAAATAAACAGAGAAACCTCAGAACAGAGTATTCTTAAAGATATAATATCAGAATTCGATGAACATATAGAACTAACGAACCACGAGTAAAGTGCTAGTTAAGGACTAACATATCCAAATAGGAATCAAGATCAGCTAGTGCCTTATAATGTAGGACAACCTCCTAGACAGCAAGTAGATCCATATACAAATGAAAATAAAAATATAAGAACAACCAGAAAAAGAATACATAATGAAACATCTTTTTTCAAAAATAATTCAGTTATTCTAAATGTAACTTAATGCCATCCACAACCATTAGACACTTACTTAGAACAATGGACTGCGGCTATAGCAAGAGACCAGACAACAAGACATACAAATATTAATACTATTGAAGAAATAATCAGAATAGCAAAAAACTACTTAGGAGACATAGCTAAAGATATATGGGAAGCATATAAGAAAAACTTTCTAAAAGAAAAAAAACATACTAGTAGCACAAGGAAGCATCATATATATTTTTTCCTACTCAATACATAAGATTAGTCTAGGAAGAGATGTAAATACAGAAAAACAAAAAGCTATATGATATCTTGAAAAAAATCCAATTACTAGATTGGAAGTATATAATAAAATTCTTAAAACAATTTTTACGTTATGCAACTATTTCAGGAAATTACCACAATACTGAAGTAGAAAATAGACTGTTTTCCAAACTACTAGGTGATTTAGGGATAGAAATACATAGATCTTGGATAGAATATTATCAATACAAACTAGAAAATCTCCCTGAAGGATATGATAACATAGGAATAATAATAAGACATATAATCTCAGGATTAAAAAAAGAAATGTACATATATACAAATCCAAAGAGAGTTAAAATGGAAAAATTATGGATTTTGTTGACAAATATACTCTCCAGAACAATATGGTACAAAAAATTACAAAATAGATAATAAACCAAAATTTAAGAAAAGATATGCTAAAAATTATTATCTAAGAAATTCAAATGCTGAAAACCCTATCTTTATAAAGAAAAATATGTTAGAAAATACAATCCTAGACAAACATATACAAATACCAGTACATGTTTTGCTTTTAATGAGAAAGGACATTTATCCTCTTCATGTCCCAAAAAACATAATCTTTTTGCACGTGAATCAAATCTTATTGATTCAGTTAATGAAGACTTACTTGAAATTGCTTCTGATGTCCCAGAGACATTAACAACATATTCAATAATATACCTAGACGAATTAGAAGAAGGAGAACTAATAAGTTTATTAATTTATATACTAATCAATGAATTAACAAATTTCAAAGAAAACGTACTAAATGAATATATGTTTAATATGGTTAATAAAGATTTATGAACCCATAATTTCAAATTTCAAATGGGAACAGATACACCAAAATGTGAATTTTGTCTTTGGTATCCTACCTTTGATAAAAGATACAAGTGTATAGAATGCACCATGGAAATATGCCAAATTTGTGCAAAAAATAAATTTAACATAGAACCACTAAGAGAAAATAAGATAATCTATATAGACAGGAATAAATAAATGAAGGAAGAATAAAAATACTAGATGAAAGGATAAATAATTTTGAACAAGAAATTGAAGAAATAAAAATACAAATGATTGATAAAGGAAAAACTTTAATAAGTGAAGCAGAATTGATCACATATACAGACAACCATAATAATCTAAATAATATCAATAAACCAATCAATATTCCCTTGATATGCAATACAGGAAATCTGAAAGAATTGAGAGTTCCAATAAAAGTAAATATAAAAGGAATTAAAATACAAGTTTTAGCATTTATAAACACATGAGCTACTAGTTCAACTATCTGTTCTAGTATAATACCTCTAAAAATATGTCACCAAAGCAGAAAGATCAAAACAAAGTATGCAATTTGACGGAGCCATAAGTATAAGAACAAATACAGTGAAAACATAAATATAAGCTTTACAAACGCTTGTGATTAATGGTCCCCACAATATAACCTAAAACAAACATGAGTTCTAGAACTTAAATGTAATCAAACTAATTCCAGGATTATATTTCTAATTAGGAGATAATGGATCTTTTTCATTTAACAAAGATTACTTACAAATTTAAAAAAAAAACTACATTAACCCAAATACTATCAGAATATGCACTTGAGAAGCTAGATGGGGATAAAGATAAAGACAAACACAAACAAGAAAATTGCAATTGCCCAATACTAGGCCAGTGCAAAATTTTAAATAAAGAAAACGAACTAACAAATACTAATGTGGAAAATGAAGAGACAGGATTAGTCAAAAATTATGAATACAAAAGAAAGGGATTTACTAAAGATATACAACTTATAAATCCAAAAGAAATAAGTAAGTTATTATTAACAACTGATGACATAGACCATATTATTTCTAAACCTGAAAACTAGAAATAATAAGAGAAAACTGTTAAAATATTGGAATAAAGATTCCATATAATGAAAATTAGATATAATCAATCTAGACTTAACTACAAAAACAAGATCCCCTAAATATTACACATGGATCATGGAAGAATTTAAAATGCATATAAAAATATTAACAAAACTAAATATTTTAACAAAAATAGATTTTAGAATAGAACAACTTATTGTACAAAAGGAATCTAAAAGGAAATGTGGTCAACTTAGAATGATAATGAACTACTATAGATTAAATGACAATACCCATGAAGATGGATATTTCATACCAAACAAAGAAGTCCTAATAAATAAAATACAAGGAGTAAACTAGTTATCTTGATTTAAAATCAAAATTTGGCAAGTTGCAATGCATCATGACTTTATACCTTGGATTGCATTTACATGTAGTGAAGGACATTACGAATGGCTAGTCGTGCCATTTGGTTTAAAAAAATGCACCACAAATATTCCAACGAAAAATGGATAATGTTTTCCAAAATTGTAATAAATATACTTGTGTATATGTAGATGATAAAGTTGTTTTCCAAAATAAAATAAGAACACATTGCACATCTATATACTGTATTAAAATTAATAAAAGCACATGTCTAATAATATAAAAAATAAAGATAGAATTATTAAAAAATAATATAGAATTCCTAGGAGCCAAAACTGGCAAAGGAACTATAGAATTACAACCACATATAACAAGAAAATTATTAAAATTTCCTAATAAGTTTGACAATCTAAAACAGTTGCAAGCCTTTTTAGGACTAATAAACTATGCTAGACCATATATAAAAAATCTTTCAAAATATACTGGTCCTTTATACAATAAAGTCATTCCAAAAGGAAACAGAGATTTTAACGTAGATGATATAAAAAAGTCCCAGAAATAAAAATGTTTGCCCAAGAATTAAAATCTTTAAGCTTACTATTACATACTGATTACTTAATAATTTAAATAGATTGATCTTCTCTAGGATGGGAAGGAATCTTATTAAGTAAAAAATAACAAATATGATAATAAATCTACTGAAAAAATATGTAGATATACCTCAGGAACATACAAAGAAAAAGGCTATATGACATCTCTAAATTATGAAATTTTGGCAATAATATATATTTTAGAACCCTTAAAAAACTTCATAATATCACAAAAGGAAATCACAGTAAGAACAGATTATGAATCTATTGTCAAATACATAGTAAACAAAAAGGAAAGAGGAACCATTAATAATAAATGGCTAAAATTTATACAGACTATATCAAATTGTGGAACTAATATTTATCGGGAACACATCAAAGGAAAGGATAATTTCTTACTAGACCAATTGTCTAGATTATTATGATAATTATGAAATACTAATGGTTGATTTTGCAGATAATGGAAGAATTAGATTCTATAAAGCATCTACTAACATACAAAACAAATCAATTTTTCACGAATGCAAAGATTACGAAACAACAACAAATAGTACTTGACAATATATGGAACATAAAGACTCTCAAAGAGTCAAACAAGAAAAGCTAAGGGTATTGTACCTTATTAGATATGTTCACAAAAGAGACAAAGATAAGATATCTCTACTATGCACTATTTACAGGTCCTGGTGCTGGTATATATACCACATGGGTATAAAAGATTACAAAAATATAATTCTTAGAACAAAATCCCAAATATGGACAATGTAACACCCAGTAATTTTAAAATAACACTACAATGATAAACTAAAGAATACTTAATTAAATATTGAGAATTAAGTGAAATGGACTGCGCAATTGCATTCATCTCGGAATTCGACTTAAGGTAGACTCCAAGTTTGCGTAAAATGAACATCGTATGAAGAAGATATTAAGGTTTGAAGTTTGTATACACATAAGTAATAATATATATACACACACACACACAAATTCAAGTCCAAAATATCAGAAATCGAAGACCGAGAGAGGGAGGGAAATCGGCCCGTTGGGGGTCGATCCCATGCCCAATGGGTGTCGACCCATGGGTTGACCACTATAAGGGGGTGTCGACCCCAGGGTCGTCCCCACCCAGATATGGGGAAGATCCATTCTTTGAACCAGGACTTATTTCTTGACCAGATTCGTTGACCGTAGGCTAAAAATAGGACCTCATTTCTATTGTTTATTCATCAAAAAAAAGGAGACAAAGAGGTGCTTCCCCAACTCAGATTGAATTAGCTTATTCTTCTGCAACAACAACTGATACATATACAAGAATCTCTACTACAACATCAATAGTGATTTCTCTGTTCTTTAGATCTTGTCCCTGTGAGTTTATGTTTCTTTTAGATATAAACAATTGATAAGTAATATTGAAATGTTTATAAGTTTGGATCTAAACCTATGCCTGTTAATAACCTAAATCATAACTAACCAGATCTTCCATTACTTGTACACCTGATCCTCGGTTTAGACCTTACATACATATCCCTATTATGCCTATTCTGTCATTATGCCCATTTCTATCACTATATGCCTATTCTGTTAGTATGCCAATTTCTGTTATCATATGCCTGTTTTGTTATTTTGCCTATTACTGTTCTCTTCTCTCCCTCTTTCTCTTTTTATTTTTATAGTCAGGCTACCTTCGAGCCTAGGCCTATCGCTGAAACATGCGAATGAAGGAAATTGGGAATGGTTGGGAATGATAAATTAGGGCATAACTTGTACTGTAAAACATGACTAGATTTGGGGGCATAATCCATACTATGACCTAAGACTTTAATTTTGGCATATCGTACATAATGCTTTATGACTTGAGGGTAGGGGCATGAAAAAACTATATTGAACATGAACAAATGTTTAAGAATGAACATGCCTAAATTTACAGTAAGTAGAAACACTAACTATACTTAGACACGAGGTTAGATTACATTTGTGGTAGACATCTGCTCGGAACTGCCCAGCAAATCCAGCATCCACAAGTGGTTAATCTAATGCGAGGGGTCTAATGCATAAATGTACACATAACGGTCCTAAGACACGAGGTTAAGTCCGACTTGTACTAGAAGTCTGCCTAGAACTGCCCGGTATATCCAGCATCCACAAGTGGTCGACTTAATGTGAGAGGTCTAGTGCATTAATAGACATGAATGGAAAAATGATAACAACCTATTAACCTGTAATACTTAACCTGTTTAAATCTGTGAGAGTTATATGAACCTATCAAAATTATGTAAGGGTTAAGTAAACTTGCTTAAATCAATCAGGGGTTAAGTAAATCTGTTAAATATGTGGGGGCGGGTTATATAAACCCGACAAACTTAAATGTTTTATATGGCGGGGTTATGCGGGCTTGTTAATCTATTAGGCATAACCTATAAAAATCCTAGTAGTGAGGATGTAGGCCTTGGGGTGGCTTGTATCATCTGTTTTGTGTGATCAGTATCAGTCAGTAACACAACTTGATATCAAAAGAAGGACCCTGAACTAGGTAGGGGTCAGTGTACGATTACTGAGTTGATTATAAGAGGTTCATCTTAGTAGGGGTGTTGATGGCGCATTCCATCGGATTCATGTGCATGCCTGAATCCGCTTGCTTGGGATAATAAGACGCTGTAGCATCTGTAGATATGGTTGTTCCTTTAAAAAAAAGGGGTTGCCACTTTAGGAAGATATACATCTTACTGTGGGTCCAGAACAGGGTATCTACATGATAGGGAGCCGATCGATTGTGGTAGTAATTAGGGTACATCTAGTCCTGGTTGTTTAGGAGCCTGTTATTATCGGTGGGGGAAACACCTATCATTTCTGTTGGGCTGCCTGTTATTATTGTTGGGGGTAAATCCCGTCACTAAAAGTACACCTAAGTCTACCGTATGTATCTGTTGGGATCATTCTGTTTCTGTTATACTAGTATTGGTTCAGAGAAAAGTACTTGAGAGGCGCAATATATCCCATTCTATTTATTCTGTTTATCCTGCTCAGTCTGTTATACCTATCTTTTGATACTGTTATCTCTCTCATCCAGTTTATATGTCTGTCATGATGCTTGTAATTATTTATATGCTAAAAGTAATTGGATTGCCTACTTTATGTCTGACCCATATTGTTTCCTTTTCTCTCTCTTCCACCCCCAGGTTCTCAGGGTGGGAATACTCAAGCTTGATTAGGATTCTCTATTTCGTCTGCTTGGAGATGCTTAGATGTACCGCTTTGATTTTCTGTCTACTCTGATATGGCTCTTTTTTTGAGATTTTGCTTTTATATTACTGTACTCTTTTGCTATATTCATTTTACCTCTTTTTTTATTCAAAAAAGTAGAGACATATGTCTATAACTCTATTTATGAAAATTTCAAAGGCAAAACCTGCTATGAACTGTATTGTATAATTTAATATTTCATGTAATATTTGCAAGATTTCTTGTTGCTTGCTCATTTTTTAACTACCTTACTAGCAGCTTGTAAGTATAATACTCAAGGGTGCAGTAAGTAGATTGTTAAATTAGGAATTAGGAACCTGCCCTCATATTTTTTTTCCAGAGTCATCTAAATTTGTATTTAACATCTTGTAGTTTTCTATGTTAATAATACTCATTATAGATGTTTATTTCATCATTATATATTTCAAATGAATTGAAAATATAGTATTTGTAATTATCATTTTCTTCTTTTAGTTCCTTTTTTAAATGATAACACAATAAATCTCCATAAATGATAACATAATAAATCTCCACCATTCATTTGCCCCTGATTTCCGCCACTCACATAAAGATAAACTAATTCAATGTCTAAGATTTTGTGTCTTCCAAGGCACCCCTGTTTTGTAGCACCCCTATCCGTTCATAAGTTACATTAATCCAAATCCAATAAGACTTTGTATATGTTCAATTCACACATATATAATCATCTATCCAAAATTTAAGTTCCTTCCGACATTTGTAGAATAATATATATTTGATATTTAAATTTAATAGTTTGAATAAATGTCTGTATGGTGAATAATTGAGCTAAGATTTTGAAAATGTTACGAATGTCGGAATGAGCTCAAATTTTGGATAGATGATTATATATGTGTGGATTGAACATCTACAAATTCTTGTTGAATTTGGATTGTCGTAGATTACGGACAAGTAAGGTGCTAAGTGGAGCTACAAAACAGGGGTTCCCCGCAACGCACCTCTCACACATGCATGCGCGCACACACACGCACACACACATACACACACACGCGCGCGCATGCACACACACACACACACATATATATGTGTGTATGTGTGTGTGTGTGTGAAAGAGAAAGAGAGAGACAGGATCAAGCGCACCCCAAATAGTGCAACACCCCTTTAGCTTCCTAATTTTCACCATATATTTCCATTTCTTTCCACTCCCACTAACTCTCTCCCCCCACTAACTTTTTTAATATAAATGTCAGGCCATAAATGTGGTGCATTTGGGTGCTTCCAAAAAAGGTGTCATGGAACCCTCTAATATATCACTATGCCATAGATGACCTATCGCAACGAAAAATAATGGTGTTGCTAGCTACACTGTTGCCATTGCTATGCTGTTTTTTGCCTATTGCAACACATGCTTCAATGTGTTAGCATAGATATCAAATTGTGTTGCAGTAGCTATAGATATATTCAGATTAAATAAGTTAAAAAATGATGACACCTCAGCGATCCACACCTTTAGTTAAGACGAAATCTCAACCATTCAATCAACACCCTTATCTGCACCTCACCCATTTCTAATTCCCACTGTTATTTTCTTTTACCTGCTTATTTTCATTTTCCCCAAATTTCCAAAATCAGTCAAAATTTTCATTTGGTTGAAATCCCCAAATATTCAAATTTCGATCCCTAATTTTCATTCGAATCATCCCCAAATTTCCATTTCATTTTCGCTCTCACCCTCCATCATAATCCGCTACCTTCAAAGGAAGAAAAGAAAAAATGTTGAGTTAATTTCCAAATAACCGTGGCCTGCATTTCTTTTCCTTCTGCTCGCGAGATACTCCGATGGCGGACGAAGTCTAACTGGAGAAGGCTGATCCTGCATCAAACTTTCAGCTTGCTTCTTACGGACTTGCTCATCAACAAGATCGGGTTTGCAACGGTGCTGCTAACACTTGTCATCATAGATTTTTGGGTTTGAATCTAGATCTAGAAATCTATCAAGCTTAATCCAATTCAAAATCAGACCGTGGGTGTTCTTCAGATCTGAACTTCATCACGCCAGCTACTGCTTCTATTCTAGGGATCTTTGTTTCTCGGATCTAATTGTGTATAAGGTTGATTCTAGTTTAGAATATAAGTTTTTTCTTAGATCTGAAGTTAGTCAAACTACGTTTTTTTTTGTTGTTGCTTGGTTCCAGTGAATCAAAGTTTATCACGACATGGATTTTTAGGGTTCTTTGAATTGGTTTCTTATGCACGATGCGTGAACGGGAAACTTAATTGTTCAAAACAAATGTTTTTATGTAATTTTAGGGTTCATGTAATCCCTGGATTATTTTGGAATTGTTACAAAGTGCACAGTTTTGTCAGCAAATAGAGTTGTTTTCACATGTAAGGGAGCTGGGCCATTAACATTGTTGATTAATATTCATTGTAGCGTTTCTTAATGCCTGATGTTTGATGGTTCTCTTATACCACAAGTACTCTGAACCGGATAAATTGATTTAACTCAGTTTGAAATCGATCCAGCAAAATGTAAGTGATTTTCATTTTTCAAGTTATATAAATCAAAAGCTTAACACATACTGTCAATTTCGACCCAATTAACATTCACACTGCTTACAAAATTCTTTGAACATTAAGCAGTAACAGACATTTGGTTAATTTTATCTGGGAGCAGTAACTGATCCCATGACATGCAAAAAAGAAGCTTGTTATGAAAGATGATTGTATTACCAATGACATTCCCATGAATCATAGCATACTGCTGTATTAGATAACGTTAATATTAAATGTTTGATTAGCGAAGTACAAGGTATTTCCATATAAAATTTACAGTCTAGTAATATAACGTCTAGACTTGAATTATCTGTTTGCAGTTTGTTTGTAAATGCCTATTATATACGTGATTAATTTAAGTATCCTTTTCTAGTTCAGCATGCATGTTTATCGTATAAAGCATCGTAGGTGTGTTGCATGCTTAAATCATCACAAAATATTTCTCTATAGGATAAGTTTCACATCGGCAGTTAGGAAGAATAATAAGAAACGCTTTTGGAGGAAAAAGGGGAGTTGTATATCCGTGCAAATCAGGGTGTCACACAATTGAGGTACACCCCTTCACATTTTTTATTACTTGCATTATAATTAATAAATTTCATTACAAAAATTGTCAACTGCACTTGTCTGTCAACCAGTCGCAAAAAGAACACAACGTTTGTTCCTTTTGTCTGTCAACCAGCCGCACAAAGAACACAACATTTGTTCCTTTTATAATACAACTGCTAGTACCGATGAACAATGGATGATCGGTATTTATTCGTTATTGTACCGATGAACGGTTATTTCTTGTGGGCAGTTTGAACTAAGTAGTGGAACTACTGATGCTTTGTCTTAGAGCTTTGGCAATTGGAAAAGCCAAGCTGAAAGAGATTAGAGCTCTCTTTTACAATTGAGGTAACTTCTTTTACACTGGGATGCAGGTCATTTTCTATATATTTTTTTCTTACTTATGGTTGTATGTGTGAGTCTGTATATGAGTGAATCGAGTGACAATGTAGCGAGGAATGTATGTAAATATGAATGATTGTGTAATATATGAGTTAATGTACAGTAGTGGAGTCAAAAAATTTGTACAATTTGAAATGTTGAAATAAAATCACTACCACAAAACTGGTCATTTGCGACAATTATATATACCCATTTGCGATGATTTATCAACCGTAGCAATTGCAGACGTCGCAAATAGAGAAAATCTTTTGCGACAGTTAAAAAACCGTCGCACAATACAACTTTTTGCGGCAGTTTTTATAAAGAACAGTCGCGGATTATGCTGCATTGCGACGGTTTTTAATAACATTAGTCGCAAATTTATGTTGTTTGATTTATAATTGTGCTTATTTGCTACTAGTATTTTTAAAACCATAGCAAAAAGGTTATTTTTTGCGACAGTTTTTAATGGAAATCGTCGCAAAAATGTCCTTTTTGCGACTGACTTTTAAATAGCCGCCGCAGTAGACTTGCTGGGTGATTTTAAAATTATGTCTTTCTGCTACTGTTTTTAATATTAACCGTCGCAAATAAAAAAATTAAGCTGATTTACACAACCCTAAATTTCAAAACAACAAAAACCTACTAATATTATTGAATTATTATGTAGATGAAATGTAATAGCATATTGAACATTCAGATACATAACTACATAGCGGACACATTTTCAACACATGTATAAAAGGAAATAACTAACTTGCCATTTGCTACAAAAACATAATGTATAACGCCTAAATTTCATGTGTCAGCATGTTTGGCTCATACAGCAAAATAAAGTACCCACACTAGTCAGGGAAAAATTGAAAATAGAGAACAATAAAAAAAATTATGCAAAGTCATACAACTGCTCCTAATATTGCATAATCTTCATCTTAGATTGAACATCCCCACAATGGTTCAATGCCTGGAAATTTCCGAGATGATATGATCAAGTTGCTCTTATGTTATAGATCTGAATAATGGCATCAAAGATCCAACTCACTGTGAAATGTTTCCAAAAGTCAGATTGAAGAGGCACATGAATTGTTTAACATCGCTAAATCCTTGCTTGGCTTTAGACACATAGCAACGTCTACAGCAAAAAAATATAGAGTAGAATACACATTATAAATTATTTTTCATTTGTAGGAAAAACTTTGATTGAAAGGTCGTATCTTGAATAAATTAAATCAGAAATATTATTTGATTCATGATCACTTTGGAAATAGCTTTCGTAAAATACGTTATAAGAATAAGAATACATAGACATGATATTTTATTTATACTGGGGAATCCCTACACTTGCATAGCGTATACTATTAATTGACATAGGCATGATATTTTATATATATAACCATAATGATATATTATCTAATCTTCATAGCTATAATTATAGCTTCCATATATCTTCATGCATACCCATTACTGCTACCATTTCCTAAGCTAACCGTAAATGTTGTCTACAGTTGAAACTAGTAAAGCTCAAGGCAACAAAAAATAATTAGAATGAGCGTGGAATAAATGGAGAACTCATCAAGCACGATGGGTAGGTCATTTATTAGTTATTACCTGTAAAATGCAGATTGATTGGCTGCAAGAATCCTACATGTTGATAGCAATAGTTAAATTCAATTTTGAACTTGGTACAAACTCTGTTTTATAAGACCGAGTGCATAGTTATACAAATGAGAAAATGGGTCCGTACTCAATTTTAAGACCAAGAAACAAAGCACGGTTAAAAATTGATTACACTTACAAAACATAGAATCTGAGCTTTGTTCAAAACCGAGTACATTTATTAAACAGAGTTTTTAACTCGATCGAATTTTAACGCAGTTTAAACTGAGTTCTAAACTCAGTTTAAACTCTTAGTTTAAAAAATTGTTATTTTTATATTCACAAGCATTACTGTGATTTATAATGTCCATAACACTAAAGCGTGAAATTTTCTACTACCATAATAAGAAAATCATGGCTTATATTTCCATGTTAAGCCCAAGGATGAACAATATAACTTGTTTAAATTTCTACTAAATGGAAAGTCTGTAAAGCCTAATTTAGACATTAACTAACATGCTGTGTCGAATAACACGACTAGCATTTTTTCTGTAGATCCTGGTGGATGGAATTTACTCCATGAATTATCTGATGCTCTTATCAAAGGCTAAATCAAGGTTGAACTCTTAATTTTATTGGGGTACTTTTATAGTATCAATGAATTGGTAGACAAATATAAATTATAATATTCACACTTCCAAATAAAACTATGTTATACACAAGGTAAGTTGGCTATCTCCACACATATAAGAACCTGTTGTCGATGATCAAGGATAGTATGACTTAGACATTAGCTAACACATTGTTTGTTCTTTAAATAAAATTTATATCAAATTTGTTTTTAAAATAGCTTACTATTGATTGAAATGGTAAGATAAAAATGCTTAGCTTGAGTGCAGACTACACATTTAGGAATGTGTGTTCAGGTGTGCACTTACATCTTTTAAATAGAAGTTAATAGATGTTAGGCTGTCAATGCTTAGGCAACCACACATGTTGGAGTGAATGAAACAAAATGCTTACTGTTAACCATATATATATATATATATATATATATATATATATATATATATATATATATATATATACACACACATATATATATATATATATATATATACACATATATATATATATACACATATATATATATATACACATATATATATATTCAACCCAGGTAAGGAAACTAATTAACAGGAAATTGTCTTTTTTCCTTGCATGTTTTGAAATAATTAGATTCAACATACCTCCTGCCCAGTAGCATACACATTATTCTCCTTGCATCGAGATGACACAAGACCTCATTGGATTTGGTGTCATGTGGCTTGTCTTCTTAATTACTAATTAACAGGAAATTGTCTTTTTTCCTTGCATGTTTTGAAATAATTAGATTCAACATACCTCCTGCCCAGTAGCATACACATTATTCTCCTTGCATCGAGATGACACAAGACCTCATTGGATTTGGTGTCATGTGGCTTGTCTTCTTAATTTCAATGGGGACTTGGTCGAAATTCTGTTTCTTCTGCCACATCTAAAATTTCTCTTTGTTCCCCAATCCACAGCTTCTTTCTTCAACTCGTATTCACCTATCTTTCCCTTCCGGCTGTTAAGAACGAGCTCGTGTCATCAACGCTTTCGCCCGCTCTTCTCATATCATGATCCAGATCTACTTTCATAAATTCCAAATTTGTTCTTTTTCAGAGTACCTTGCAATCATTACCACCATGTATCTTCGAAACTCTCTGCATCACTATGCTTGTTTGTAGATTCCTTCGAACAACAAGTCTGCCTCAAGCGCTATTCCAGCATCTTGCTACCTGCTGTTCGATAAGGTTTGGAATTGGATCGATCTTCGACAAGTATGGTTGCTTGTGTTGTTTTCGTAGCTCATTTGCATTCTTGGCCAGCTCGGGAACTATTTTGGATTTCTAATTGGTGTGTTCTGGTTTGGCTTCTACTCTCTATATTTAAAGTTCGTGATTTTGCTGGTGATCTGGTCAGTGTCATTCTGGGGTTGACAACGCGGAGACAAGAAAGAGATATTGCTAGAATATGAATTCCTTCCTTCCAAATGCACTAAATGTTAAAAAATGAACATAAGACTTCAGTTCGTGATGCTGCAGCTGAACCACAAAGTGCACATATGATGCTCCTTTATGTTCTTCTACTTCAGCCGCACTAAAAGAGCCTTCGCGATCAGACTAACCTGAATCCCAGCGTACAACCCCTGATAATTATGATGACCATCTTGATTTTTTCAACACTGATCTTCCTTCTGATTTTATTCTAGATGATATTCAACATGCATCTGAAACATTATCAGAAAAGGTATAAGTGGATGAATCAACTGATGTGTCAGAGATAAAAGAAAAAAAAAGAAGAAAAAAAGCAAGACCTCATTGCTAGTGGCCATTGCAAATTGATTGGAACTGCCAACTTTACTCGCAGACTTTATATTGAGAAACATATTTCACAGGAGCAGCACCCGTGTGGGCCATGCAGGCTACATTGTTGAATTACCTATATAGTAACTGTAAAACAAATATTATTTAGCCAATGCAACCATTTTCGAGCTACAGAAACATCATAACAAGAAATAACATGGCACAACAAATGCAAAATAAAAAGAGTTTAACTAACCTGATTTGTAGTATCATAAACAACAATAGTTAAGGTGGCTGGGCTCCCTTATAATACATCGATGCCAAGCTAGGATATTTCTCAATTCTCAGGCCCTTTTTATCACATATCTTGAACTTTACAGTTCCATCATCGAATGCTAATGTTTGTGGGGAAAATGCAGCTTTAATAGTTGATTCCTATAATATTGCATATACGGTAACTAATTACAATAACTCAATCAATTGTAAAAAATTAAATACGAACAAAACGATCATTCCTGCAGCCACCAAACCTGAAATTCAACAAGCCAACATTTTACAAACCATGATACCATGCTTGATTAAACTGTCCTGACATCTCCCAAATGATCCTGCTAATCAAGTAATTATTCAAGGGTATATGTGCATACATGTATCCATGCCAAAAACAGAGAACAAAATAGCAAAAAAGTGTGTTCTTCTGACACGAAGTTATCAAAATCGCATATCTTAGTATCTTATGTAGGGCACCCTTCATGACAATAGATATGGTGTGGCATACATCATATATCCTATGCTATCTGCTTTTAGCCTTAAAAACAGATTTATATTGTTGAATTTAAAAGCAAATGCTATGTCGAAGTTATATACATGGTAAGTCTGTTAAGCATAATTTAGACACTAGCTAACACGTTGCGTCAAATAACATAACTAGCACTTTTTTTCTGTAGATCATTGTGGAACAAATTTGCAGAACCATTAGACAATGAAACGAAATGTAAAACCATTAGGAAATGAACTGTGAAATAACCATGAAAATATTTAAGTACTAGTTCCTATGGCTCACAATACAAAATTTGCAACTAAGAAAAGGCATGTTCTTCGAACAATGTGTATATTTTGTTTAATTTTAGCAATTGGTTTAGGTGAGAAATAGGCATTTATAGAACAAAATTTTGGGCATACCTACAAAAAGACAAACCTCTTTGTTGTTTCAATTATCTTTGTTAAGTGTTCAGTTGTGCATGTGTGTTTAGTGGAGAATTTAAGGGACACTAGTGAGGATCAGTTAGAAGAAATCGATGAACATACTAATTTTAAAATAGGCACAAGACAAAGTTTGGAAAAAAATTAAACCCAAGAACACCTTCATTTCTTTGGATTGAAAGACAAATTTTGAAAAATATTTATTGAACTCAAACTAAATGGATAATAGGGTTGCTACATGGTCCAACTCATTCTACATAATACCAATGCAAATACTAACATAAGCATCTTAGGTTTTTAACATTACTTGCTTGCCTTATATGTCTCTTTGGGTGGAAGATTGCTGTGATATCTCTTATAACAGTTTCATCATCTACTTCTAAAGAAAGAATTATCCCATCGCCTTCTGTTTGATTCCTATCCATATTGGCTCTATAGCAATACGCACCAAGAGTTTTATCAAGAACAGTTGGAGTCTAAGTATATCTCTTATAACTATTTCTTACTTTATGAATGGCACCAACTTTATTGAGCAAAACATGGATGCACTTTCCTTCTCTTACACAATCTCGGGATAAATTTATTTGTTACAGATCTATATAATTGAAGCAATACTGGTAGTTTAATATCTGCAAAAGATAATACGGTAAGGCTTAAAGCCCATTGATTATCTGAACTGCATAAGATGATTCTCTACAAAAAAGGGGAAAACAGATGCTCAGGCTTAGAAATAAGACATGTGAAAAAAACTTCAATTTAAAAGAAGATCAAGTGTAATTCAATACCTGTAAAGAAGATCAAGTGTAACTTAAGGGAAGCATGGTCGGATTTAAAAGAAGACCAATTCCATCCCCTTTTTTTACTACCCAACTAAAAATGTTGTTATTACTAGACAATATATGTATACAGATATAAATAAATTTCTCCAGCAAAAGATATTAAAATCATGTAATCTACATTTATGATAACAAGGATGTGTAGTGAAATTTTAGAAGATCTACGTCTTGCCATAAGTTTGTGTTAACCAGTCACAACCACATGCAATTAATAGACATAAAGAGTACCAGATAAGCTCAGTGCTGCTGTTACCTATCGACAGAATGATCAGAGAACGATTTCTGTTCAACCATCTTTCCCACAGTGAGAGTAAGATGTATCAGGCTTTCCACTGTGTGTGTAAATATAAGTTTAAATATTGGAAATAAGATCAATCGCTGCCTCGCTAGATTCAGCAGCAACGTCTTTTTTTGATTTTTTTCGAGTTCTTCGATGAAGATGTACCATCATCTTCAAAATCTTCTTCATCTCGATCTCTATGCAAGTAAACCCATAGCTTCCTTTCTTGATTGAAATGTATACATGCATCGTTATCCGAATGCAATCTATCTAAAGCTCCACTTACAACCTGGTTAAGTTGCGCAGTTGATATGTGCGGTTAACATCAATTCCATCTCTTGCTCTTCAACATTCCTTAAATATCAACGTATCCACCTAAGCATAAATAAAATTAAAAAGAACAATAAATTTGAGCAAATAATTAACCAACCCCTGATTTAAAACCGCTTGCTTATTTAAAATCCAATCAGTAAACAATTCGATATCAAGCTTCAGTCTAGGCAATTGTTTAAGAAGCTAAAAATTATTGCTCGACTGGAAATTGACAACATGCTGATTTTAAAACTATTTGGAAATTATCCCATGCCGATTCTCGTAGAAATCATGCCTTAAAATTCAATCCTTTATCATTCCTATAGCAGGGACTTTATCTTCAAAGTAAATAACAACGAAATGATAGAAATTATTTAATAGGTACGCGTGGATTGAGATTGCAAACCTTAATAGGAGACTGAAGCCACACGAATTAAAAATAAAGATTCCTCCTTTTCTTCATTGTTAAGTTTTCTTGTGCCCATCACTTTGTCTTCTTGACTGTGTGTATCCATGTTTGCAGATATAGCATGTGATAAATAAAACAGGAGTACAATTTAGGTGGAAAATTTACTATCAATCCAGATTATTTTAATCTTTCAGGTATGGTTTTCTTTACATGAAATATGGAAATGATGACATGTTAGCATGATTGAATCAAAGTGAGACAAAGATGTTACAATTTAGGAAAGAAAGCCTTGAGTTATTCATTATCAAAATGGTAAAATTGGACAAAATTGAAGCAGCTGAGTAGAATATCTTACATCAGAAAGCAAGCAATTAGTTAGCAGGAACAAAACAGATGAGCAACTTTAGCCAATAATCCGAGCTCAATTGTATCTAATATTCTTTAACTTTCCATTAGCGAATAGCAATAAATCCAAACCATCTAATCTATTTGTTACCTTTGTCCTATTCGTGCAAATGATTTCAGGCAAAAATGTTTGCAGTTGCAGTAATATTAGATGCTGCAGGCAAATAAGTAAAAATTACATAAGAGCAGCAGTTATGTTGTAAGGTTCAGTAGGTCCAGAAACCATTGAATCATATATTAAATGAATGAAAAAGGAAACAAAATTTTATATGGCTTGTCTAATATACTTGCACGTTATACGGCTTGTCTAATATACTTGCTTCTTTCATGCAATCCTATAATTCTCATATAAAGGATTTTTGACAAATTAAAAAATATATTTAATTATAATTTCTAACCAAATAGTTGGATGAAAGCTCGTGATTCTTTTAAAAAAAATTACTTATCAAAACCAAATATACGGTCTAAGGGTAAGCTCGGCATATATATCAATGTTGCAAATTGATAAAGAGCATTCAATAATAAAAATTAAACCCCCAATCATCATAGTATAAGAAAAATAGGAAATCATAAGTGAAAAATAAATTATATGATTTGATTTTTATAGTAATTTATTGACTAAAGAACTAACCTTGACTACCATATGGAACGTTTCTTCATCTGTAATAACATGCGGGATCTCCTTCAGTAGTCACATAGGCTCCTCTGGTTTGCATGACAGTTCTCTTTATCAAATGTATTCATCTAACATAACATCCAAATAGGATTTTAAGAAAAGTAATATGATTGACAGAAATTTAGAAAAACAACTATGGAAAAACCCATGACAGATACTTTGAGATCATTAAAACAGTACATTAGTGAGAATCTATGTAGTGGTATTAGCTCATATGATCTTGCCATTTGATATATTAGTAATGGTCTAATAATTATAGTACATTGTGAAATTTTAAATTAGTATGCGTCAAAAAAAAGATAACCAAAAATAATATATCACAAATGAATATTCTAGCAAAGGATATTCTTTTCACCAACCATTACCATTTGATTGTTTTATTAACTTTTGTAACTTTACTACTTTCATGTCAATCCACTAACATAGAGGAATGCTTTATCAAAAAACCAAAAAAAAAGTGATGCATCTATTCTGGAAAAAGCAACAGTAAAACTCCAGCCAACTTGCTTAGTTCAAAGATAAATATTTAGCTTGTAAAGGCTACAACTTTCTCTCAGCTATGCTGCTTATAGTAGCTCATAAATTAAACCGCTCATCTAAATTTTCATTTGGATAAATACAGCTTAAGATGAAATTACTTAACTGGGAGTTCATACTCACATGGTTAGGTAAGTTAACCTACACTCCAACAACAATTTTTTTGATTTGTGAACTCTTCATCGCCAACATAGCTTAAAAAAAGTAGGCATGATATGCCTTAAGCCTCTTAAACCACCATAAGTTCCATCTTTGCTAGAAATTCATATCTGTTATACCAGAAGCAAAGACAAATGCAAAGAGTAAAGTGAAATGTGACTGCACCTATGAAATCCAGATTGGTCGTCGATGTATGCCTTGATTGTTTGGTTCAATTGACCCGGAACCCTAATGATATCATCCAAGTCTCCAAACTATGGAGTTACCAATCCATTGATTGTCCATGCAGCAGGGCATATCCAATCGCACCATATCCACCATTTTGGGATACTCGCTTTAGCAACAAAAAACCCAGAGAACAGACTAAAGAGGATATACAATGTAGTAAAACAAACATACTACTTGAAGTTTTGGTGAGATGGCTACACACATCATCCCGTAATAAGTGAAGTACAGGATGTGAAGAAGGAAGCAAAAAGAACCATGAAAACTTCAACAACATCCACCTGAAACCCAACATGCTGTATAATATGAGATCATAGACTAGGGTCTGAAGAAATACATAAGGTAACTGGAAAAAGCATAAGGAAGAGCAGGGTACATTCCAGCAGCCCTTTCACTATAAAATACCATCCTTTCAACTACAACAAAAGGTTGAACTGTTGAGGCATTGCTGAATCCGGCGAATAATATAGCTGCATACATTATTCCAATTATCATCGTGAAATCAAGCGAAGATTCTCTAATGTGTCCCCAAAAATTGAACCTAAAAGCAAACCAGTGAACCAATAGAAGGAAAACCGAACAAGGTTGTAATCAGACTCCTCCAGTAGGTCCGCCATTGCTTCCAGTGACAAGAGTTGACATGCTGATAATCAAACTGAGCATATTGTGCTGGGAATTATAGATCACTTGTACTTGGAAGTGGTTTCTTAAGTCCTTCAACTAGAGCTTTTTTATGCCTGTACAAGGGAAATGACTTGTAGAGATTAGCAAAGTCAATTACTATCTTACTTCAGTGGCTATAGAACTAGCATCCAGCATCCATGTTGCAGGGTTGCATTTGTCATTGTGCTTTGGGACTCTAGGAATAGACTCAAAATACTTGATCATCTTGCAAGAATTTTTACCCAGCGGACCCGAGTAAATCACTTGGCCCCCTCTCTTCAATGGCACATTACAGTCTAAGCATCCTACTTAAAAAAATATAAACTAACAAAATGCTAATCATTCTTATATCATCGGACAACAACAAACAAAGCATGTGAGAACTTCTTAATCCATTTTTATATTTAATAGCATTACTTAACTAACTTAATCAAGTTTCTTTTCCCCAATTAAACCAACCATTAGTGAAGACACACAAAGCTGCTTATCACTTCTTATAAAAAGCTAAAATTAGGAACAAACAAAATTTGAACTAATTATCAGAAAATAAACACAGTATTGCAATTTAACTTCCTGGAATGCAGCACATATTCGGGCGTCTTTTCCAGAAGATGATAAAGTAGGAAGAAAGCAGAGAGAAGGATGTAAGATCTTATAACGATTGAAAGAGATTGAAAGATGTAAGAAATCAAATAAATCAGTATACCCAAAAACATGATAGTTCTAAAAGTGGTGGAAACCTAATTATTAGGTGATATAAAAATCGAAAAAAGAGGAAAAGGAAAGTAAAATCAAAATTCACCTATTGATTTGTTCAGCAGAGGAAGAATCGGAATAGAGAGAAAGATGGTGAATATAATCAGAACAGTAATGGAGGACGAGCGTTGAAGAAATTGTCACGTGAAAATGAGATAATACGACCAAATATAACCCGCTTTAGAAATGGTCACGTTGAAGAAAACCTTTTTTGCTATGTGCGACTGTTTTATATTCAACCATCGCAGAATAAATTTTACCAATTCCAACTCCATTTTATTTGCCATGGACTTATATATAACCGTAGCAAATGGTAAATATTTGCTACTGTTTTTATAAAAACCAGTCGCAAATTTGTCTTCTCACATCATTTCCCTGACAATCTGCTACGGTTGTAACTAAAACAGTCGCACATAACTATATATGCTACTGTTTTTAGCTAAACCGTTGCAAATAAGGCGTCGCAAATAAGCAGTTTTGTACTAGTGAATATTTATTTAAATACTGTGTTATAATAATATTTATTATAATATTATGAAATCTTTGATTAATAGCAGTTGAGATGTAATTACTTTTAGCAGTTATAAAACAAATTTTAACAACTGCTAGAAACAATTGTAAGAAAGGTTGACTTTATTATGATTGCCAGCTGTACTAGATATATTACAACTGTTTTTGGCAGTTGCAAAAGGTTTTTTTGGTTCTAGTGGTACATGTAGCAACAGCTGTACTGATGTTACCATAGGGTCGCAGATGTGTTGCCTTTGGCTCTAAGGCAAAGCGGCAAAAGGCAACCCCCAAAAAGTGTTGCCACAGACCTATAGCAACACTTTTTGGTACCTACTGCGTCATTTCTCTGGGGTTGCCGTAGGCCATCTATAGCGTAGTGTATGTATATATATGTGTCTATATATACATATATACATATATATATATATACACACACACACGGGTATATAGGCAAGCCCAGGTGGACTTGCATTAGGCAGGCTTACATCTTGTCAGGATATGTATGCATTAATTCAACCATACGTGGACTAACTATAGTAAACCTACATGATATGAAAATTTTCAAATCAAACTCCAATTTATTTCAAAGCAAATTTTTTTTTTGTAACTACATGTTGGTTTCCAAACATTTTATATGTTGTTTTTTATTTTAATAAATGCTGATTATTTCCAAGCATAAGCTTACTAGTTATGCAGGTTTCAAAAACTTAGAGGATATGTTATTTTATATATTGTATAAGTTACAAAAAATCATTTTTCAATGAAAAAAGGAAGACATTTAATAGCCAAAACATCGTTAATAGTAATATACATACAACAGGCTAATGAAAACAAAATTAAAAATGGATGCAACACCCAATGAGTCAGTAACTATGCAGTTAAAGCCCCGCTAATGCCCCGCAATATCCTCACTATAGCCCATAGCACTCTTCAGCCGCTACGCTATTTCAATTTAGCGCTGATGAACAATAGATCTGCTTCTAGCCCCGCTATTTTCCGCTGCATCCGCTAAATCAAGGCTTTTTAACGTCCGCTTTAGCAATATTAATATATAGAGCTTGATTTGACTAGTTCTCTTTTAATATATTTTTTAGTAAAGTTAGCATAAAAGGTTAAATTTAAGGCATAAATACCTAATATATGATAACAAAAAATTACACCCATCAAATTTAGCATTCATAACTATGATATTCTATGATTTTTTTTATATATGAGTAATTAATATTAGTTTCTTGTACACATGTAATATGAGAAAGATGATTAATTAATTTTCAAATATTTGGTTTTAAATATAATGAACCTTAATGCGCCTCCGCTATATCTCCGCTATTTCCCGCCTACACCTTTTTACATCTCTACTGCTATATAACCGCTAAACACTTTAACTGCATAGGTCAGTAATAAAATAATATAGCCAATTCACATATAAAAATTGAAACGTAATGAATCATGTTTACTTAAATTATAAAGATACTTGATATATTCAATAGCCAAGCATTTTTCTTAGGATTCTATACTAGAAAGTGAAACGGTTTTTGATTTCAAATCTAATTGGATTTCGGATTTGATCTTGGGCAGAAGCATATAAATGACAAAAAAATCCTTAAAAAAAATAGAAAGGTCGGCAGAAGCGTTTAAGTACATTCAAACTACAAAAGATGTAGGCATTCTAAATTTAGTTTATCATCAGTTTAGGATTTACTTAAAACACCTTATAAGTGCAAAAAAAACAGATACTGGAAACAGAAAATGTGACAGCCCTCATTTTACTTATTGAAGGATCGTAAAAAATATATTTTATTGCCTAAGGGTTAGATCATTCTCATATTTCGATATGTTGTTTATAAGGATGTGAGACATGTCCATAATTTTTACCAATATTTGTTTGTGACCATTTTGCTCCTGTTAGTCTTGTACAGGGAATAACTTTTGACTCAGGTCGAATCAGGTGGTGAGACCAATGCCATTGGAAAGGAAACGATGATTGCCTTTTTGTAAAGTGGTTACATTAAAGATTTGGCTTAGTGGTTTGAGAGGAATCGTTGTTTTAAGGTTTAAAAGTTGGTTGTTTAGGTTTACGAAGCCTTAATGGGCTGATTTGGAGAGGCCGATTAATGGGCCAGTGGAAGGGTATAAATAGGGGGTGGGAGGTATAAGAAATGGTTTAGTTTCTATATTCTCACATTTGGTAGCCTAAGTTCCTCATTCCTCTAACACCTTTCCACTATTAAAATCAAAATCTAAAGGAAGGAAATTGAAAATCTAAACCATTCAAGGCTAGATCTACAACATTCGAAGGGAGAGTCCATCAGATCAAGGAGTTTGGCTCAAATTGCTTGTTGTCCGAAATCTTAATACATTGATTTTGGCTTGTTTTGAAGATTCGTTTAGTGGTTTGCATCTCCCACGTGGATTCAATGAAGTATATGAATGTTTGATCATATTTTCACCAAATTCAAGCATTTTCCCATAGATCTATTCCTTGGTAAGTCCATTATCATGTAAATCACCCTAGGATCTAATTTAGCATATTCAATCTGGTAATTCTCATCTATGTTCATATGTTTACGCAAGTTAGATCTGTATTTTAATTCATATGATCATTTATTATGTTTTGGAGTAATTTGTATAATTTTAGCGATAATTGTCATATTCTTGTGTTAGTGATTTCATGACATGCTTTTGATTGTGTTGGATGAATTAGACGAGTATATTTCATCGATTGTGTTGAGTGGCGAAGTTTTTGTCAAAACGGAGTAAGATTGGGGGCGTGCAGGAAACAGGTCGGCCTCGTCTGGTCGGTCGGCACTTTCCTGGTCGATTGTATTATGGTGTAGTACGAGGCATAGTACAGGGTGAAGTACAGGTTTGGATCGGTTGATCTCATTTTGTGTCGGTCGGCTACATCCTGTTTGGTTGAGGAGTGAGAAAGTGTAAAGGAGGGATCAATTTGGAAGGGTTGGATTGGTCGCTACTGTTTGGGTCAGAGCGGGTCGGTCGGCCTTGAACGATTGGGTCGGTCATACGGGAAGTCAAGTATCCTACTACGTGGGGACTTGGTCGGGTCGGTCATTTGCATTTGGATCGGGTCGGTCTTCTAAAGAGAAGACACCAGGTCGGTTGTGTACCCTAAGCTTTTGGGTTGGTCGAGATGTGGACAGCTGGTCAGTCAGGCTGGGTTCCAAAATAGGTCGGTTGGTCCGGTGAAGAATGGGTCGGTCAGTCGCTCGGCTCCAATAGGGACATTTTCTAAAAATTTATATTTTCGGGTACGACCCAGATTTGAACAAAAGAGCTTGAAAAAAAAATTGGGGGCAACCCCCCGAACCCTAGACGCAGCGCAGTGGTGTAATTTGGCTCAGTGATGTTATGACTTAGAAGTAAATTCAAGTAGGAAGGTTCGAAGTGTTGAAAGGTGTTCGTTGATCGGTGTAGAACAACAAATAAGGTGACAACTCAAAGGTTGTAAGTTGATGGATAATGGTTACTCGAGAAGGTTGCTTGAGCTATGAATCGTCGAGTTGGATGACTAGATATGCGGAGGCCAAGATATTATCATTGTCATAAGTTCTAGTAGGTTCAAAGTAGTTGTACAATAGGGCCACCTAAAAGACCGGTTATAGGTTGAGTACCCTGGGTATCGTTGAAAGGCCTAGTTGTCAAGGTTGGACAAACATACGGATCGTTGAAAGGTGCATGGAGTTTATGCTAGAACTAGGGTTACCATTAGCCCTTGACATATGGCAAGGTTGGCCGTCATACGGTTAACGATGTTTTCAAAGCAGGATTGGCGGTGATAGCTGTAACGTCCCGCACTTTTATCGGTTTATATTTAAATCAGTTTAATATTGAATTCGTAATATAAGTGGATTTATATATCGATTAAAATGAAGTTGAACGTATAAAAATATATATTAATTATAATCAAGCTCATAACGACGCTGCAGTTCGTAATTTAACGTTCTGAACTTCAACTGAGTATACAAGACTCGTTATAAACCGGATTTCTTCGAAACAAGAAACGTTGGAATCTGTTGAATTGTATTTTTCTAACAGAAGTGAAATATTGAAATTTCGTCGTATAGATTGCAAGATATGTCCAAATCAAATATTCAAATAGTCGCTGTAGAATCGCTTATCGACCGTAACGGTTTATCTGATATAACTAGACATCGGTTTCGAATTTAGACAAGGTTCTTTTGAGGCATAGTGATAATTTAATTTTTAGAATTTTACTGTAATTTTTAATTAATTAAATACGCAACTTTTTATTTGGAGTATTTTGCACCCTATATCAATATTTTGGGGTTTCAAAATATGAGGTAATCTACTGGTATTATTATATTTTTGGCATCGTGACTCCTCGTTGAACACGACCGTGTTTTTATTTCTGTCCGTAATGGCTCGAATAAAAACGAAATTTCACATAATACGATACAATATGTTTGCTCAGAGCTTTTGTAAAATAAAATTTTATTCTTTAGCATCAAGTCTCGCATCACTTCATTATCAAGTCGGTATCACTTCCAAACAGCTAGCTGGGCTATGGAAAACTCATGCCTAACATAAAACTATTGTCACCGATGTTTGTACCATTCGTAGCATGTGGCCTGCACAAAAGAAAAATCATAACATATATATATAAATCTTTACCTTGCAGACAAAGAAAATATAGCAGACCTAAAACTGACCTAAGAACGTGCACACATATACATTAGCTCCAACCTGTCTACCCACGCCACCCTAGGACTTTAAATCAGGCAGACTATTTGGTACTCCACGCCATTAAACCCTTGCAGACAACGAAATGAACACACACTGGAACTGTTTCAAATCACTGCAGACCCTATGCTATAATACTAACACGTGGCCGACAAGTAACAAACACCTTGTGTGCCAAGGAGTTAAACATTATATATACACGAGAGTAGGCATTCGTTTTCTCCTCAGACAGAATTAAACAAACTAAACCCACGTTTTTCTTCATGCTCCTTCCTGCATTATTATCGAAAGAAAAATAGACCTATACAGTATTGCACCCTGTAGCATGGGTGACATGGCCGACAGAACGGGACTGAAAAGAGGAAGCTCGAGTTCTACATGGTGTTGAATACTGTACGGTGGCGTGGGGTATTGTTCAAAGCAAAGGGGAGAGGAGGAAGGGAGCGCAAAACAGGAATGGGAAGCCAACGACAGCAAATAGGAGGATCGTGCTTTTGCTTGTAGAAGGAGGTAACTATGGGATGGCGTCCAAGCTCAGCATACCTGTTTTTAGAGAAGGAAAATATACAAGGGGGCTGTGTTGTGAAGTAAGAGTACGGACGTGCTGTTTGTGCAGAGAGGAGTTGCAAGTCAAGTGAGCAAGGGCGTGAAGGGAGTAAGAAGAGGAGCAGGACACGTTAGTTGTGGGGATGGGCCAAATTGAAGGTCGGTGATGCTTTTTAGTAAAGGGTTCACATTTTGTTGGGCGCAAGTGTAGTAATTTTGTGAAATACGGACACAGCAGCATGAAGTTTCGGTGGCATTCACCATTGCTTGCGGTAGCAAGCCGAGTTCATTTCGAGTATGAAGCAAATGGATAGAGTATACGTTGTATTAGCAGCAGACTATGGGGAAGGTGAAAATGATGTGAGCAATAAGGAATAAGAATGCTGAAGTTCAGCAGTGGAGTTTTGGTAGCATCTGTGCAGTGAGCCAATGATGCGCACCGTAACATGAATCAGTTCGGCCAGAGGTATAAAAGGAAAACGGTACCGCTGAAATAGTATGGTCGCAGGATATGTACTAAAACGGGATTAAAGAGATCTGGAGCACGCTGCGTAGGCAAAGTAAAACGCTCAATCAGATCAAATGACGCAAATCGTTATTTAACGATTAACGCGCCAAGGTGAGTAAATTCACTAACTTTGTTTTATTTAAAATATTTTAATTATATTTTGAATAATGGCTGAATGCTGTGTGATGATTGATTAGATAAATTACAGTTAAATTGGTTGAAATAAATATATATCAGTGCATATGCACACACCATTGGTTGGATACTGATTTGAATAACACCTATGGATGCGGAAACCGGTTGGAGGAACTCAACCGGATTCCTAAATATTTAGATGTACTGTTTGTGCACTGTTTGAACCATGTTGAATGGAAATTCAACGTTATATTGATTTGGTAAACAAACGATATCAGCGACAGTCAACCATAAACCCATTTTGTTAAGAAATTGGTTGACCGTCAAACAAATCAACGAAGTTAAATTATAAAAATTATATCTTTATAATTGAAGCGAAATTATAAATTATAATAGAAGTTCTATTATAAACTGGTATTTTTAATACCGTGAGTTAGATATAAATTGATTCGAGTTTAAATAGGAAGAATCGATTATTTATTATTTCTAAATAACAGAAATTGAATCTTGATTAAACAGGGAGGCGATGACTTGTTTTAAGTATATCAAAAACAAGTAGTCGATTTTAAAAATGCTTATGAAATAAAGTATAATTCTATGTTTGGAGTATGATCGTATTTGAAATAAGGGTAGTAAAACGAGTCTAGATTCCTATTGCGAAATGATATTTTACTAAAAGTGAATAGTGGTCAGAAAGTAAACATTTTGTAAGTAGATATTTTTATTTGTGTTAAACTAAATTGATCTGATTAACGAGAAGTTTAGAAATGGAGTTTTGAAATGTTTTTTCCAACATTAATAAATGTGTATTTTCTAAAGGTACAGAAAATAAGAAAGGTAAGGAAGATGGAAATGTTCCAGATATTAAATAAATGTATATCTTCTAGAATGTGGGTGAACAAGTGCTATAATATTTGGAAATGGGTTTTTCAAAGAAGTATGAGGTTAAACAGTTTTGGAAATATCTAGAAAAATATGAATAATGAAATATTAGAAAGTGCCGAGATTGTGAAATGGTTTGATGGATGTTTATTTTCAAAACACCGACTATCAAAGATTGTTGTAACGAAAAGAGATGTCAAGAATTTGTAACGGAAAGAGGTGTTGAGATTAATTATAAAGTGGAATACAGTAGCGTTTTGCAAGTATGTGAACTACAGCGATAAAATAACGCTGTTGACTAGGCTTAAGCGTGACTGTTCTGTCGCGATTAGTTATAAAGGAGAATATTACAGCGTATAACAAGTTTTGAACTATAACGATAAATTAGCGCTGTTGACCAAACTTAAGCATGATTTTTATATAGCACTACTCCCTAGGGAACGTAAACAGTTTGTTTTGAAACCCACTTATTCTAAAGAAATAAGTAACGATGATTATTCAAAGAAAGATAAGAACGAGTAGTGGAGAATCGTTTCAGAAAACGATGACATCATTTCGATGTTTGAAATATGATTAGGGTTAGACAACACTATCAGAAATGGAACTAAAATTCGGCAATGACGAATGGTAAATAAAAGTGCCCATGGTTGTGTGATGTTTAGTTGTCCATTTTAATGAATGTTTGTTTTACTTCGATAGTTAAATAACCGACTATCGAAGTGTTTTGACCATCATTGTCAATACGGAGAGACCGGTTGGATATATTATCTGAAACCACTCTGTATAGGCATAAGCGTTGCGAATTCGATTATGCTGAAGACAATTGAAGACGGAGTGAAATGCAAGGGTCGTCCTGTTTCAGAATAGTGCTTTCTGTTTGTCCAGTCCCAGGACAACTCGTATGGACGAATGTCTGACAGAGTATTCTTAACGGTCACATAAGACGATCTTTTCAAGGTATTACGTCTGGTGGCGGAGAAATTCGTTTCTCTTAGCTTTTATACCCGTAATATTTTTGGAAAGATCAACTAGTGATTTGACGGGTTTGACGATGTGGCATTCAAAGTGAATGGTGATCAGATGTTCTGAAGATGGACGTAGCCTCTAGCTTCACAACCGGGAAATGACAAAAAATCGGGCAGGCAGCATGGCTATGTGGGTCGCTCCCATTAGGGTGTATAATCACCTATCTAGAGAAATTCCTTTTGTTTCTAAATTTATCGATTCTGCCCATTCGGGAACGGTGGTTTGAGTCCAACCGTTGGTGATATACATTCGATACACTCAAGCGAAATGAGTGGTCGGTCATGTGTGGGCCGGGTTGCAAGACGTTCTTGTTGAACCCAGTGTATTCGCCTCTAGAGATACACGTTCGGAAGGTGGTCCCATACCTTGTCAAGTTGGAATCCAATCTCCAATAAGCGCCCTGCGGTTTTGATTGTATACTATATATGTGGAGCGTGAGATGCAAGCGTTCCACTAGATTGTTATTTACTTGTATTTAGACATTATTATAATATCAGAAAAGATATTGATTTTAAAAGTGTTTTGGGTTATAGTAAGGTAAAAACCGTCCGTGTTTATGTGTGGGCTGGTCTTACTATTATCCTTTTTGTTTCAAAAAGGATTTTCAAAGTTAAACCGAATGGTTGGAATTTACTCACACCAGTCCCATGACTGACCCAGAGTTTATTTTGTTTGTTTTTCCCTAAACTCTTGGGTGCCCAAATTTGTACGGGCAGTCAAGTGTTTCAGGCTTTGCAGATGCACTTGGAGGATCTTAAAGTAGAAGGCTCCACCGTCAGTTATCTAGAGTTATTTCCGCTGTATCAAATGTTATGTTGTACTCTGATGATGGTATGAATATACAATACAGTTTTGTATTTCAAAGTTATGTTATATAATATATTTTATCCGTCCCGCTGTGAGATTCGTGTTTACTCTGATTATGCTCAGTTGTGTTCTTCTTCTTCTTCTATTCTATTAGTTCTATCTTATCTTTCTCATCCTCTCACTTCTTTCTATTAATGATCCGGTATTTCCGTGCAATTTGGGTCGGACTTGTAGGGTATTTGGTCGACTCAAAGGGCTCGAATTCCCGGGTCGTTACAGTTGGTATCAGAGCTAAAGGTTAAGTGATTACCTTGGCTCTGTGGCGTGACTCAATAAAGATGGAGTTAGTAATACTCTAGATTGAGTTTGAGTGTATAAATATGAGCGCGTATTTGTAAACTAATATAAAAACTATTTTATATTGTGTTGATTGGTTTGTCGAGTGGTTTATGAATTCTGGTCGATACGGTAATGCAAACTGTGTCGATAGGTGTTTCTAAACTCTTGAACAGAGTAATTCGACACAGTATGTTTTGAAAAGAGGATAAATGAAATAATTTTACCCGAAATATATTTTGATATAAAAAGAAGTATATATATTGGAATTGTTATAATATATTGGGTGTGTTAATTGTAATTGTAATCGAATAAGGTTATAAGTGAAATGGTATATAACCAATGAGAATTCGTATAAGTGAAATCAGATGGATTGAATCTGAATGTAAACCAGAATTGGAATTAAAATCTCAGAAACTGGAATTGGTGTTTGAAATTGAATTTTGAATTATATAAGGAAATTTTAAGATCCTGGGAAATTTTCTAAGTGTTGGAAAGATATTTTTGAAGTAATTTCCGAAAAGGAAGTGTTTAAAAATGGTTTTGAAAGAAATATAGTATTGAACTCACTTTGATCGCTGGGAAATGAATTCCGATGATGAAGTCGACCATTATCTGTATTCATTTTCAAGTGCTAAGTGACGGATTACTACCAAAAGGTTTTGTTTTTGAAGTGTTTTTGGAAAACACATTGTCAGAAATTCAAATGTTTGAATGGCCATGTTGTAGGTATATATGTGTATATGATCTCAAACTGATTGGAAATGAAAATCCCAGGTATTTGATTTCTGAAATTTAAATTTTATTTGTGAAGTATATAAATAATGAATTTAAATAAGTTAAATAAAACTTGAGTTGAATTGAAGCCAAGTAAGTGGAAATCGTACTGGAATAAGGATTTGACTTGACCAAGTAGTTGAGTGGTGAATTGAGATTGGAAATGGAACCGAACTTGGTTGGGAAATTTGATTATTTGGAATTGGAATTGAACTAGAGTTTGAAAAAGAAATTTGAGTCGGGATGTAAGAAAATTATTGATTGAAGATAAACTGACTCGAGATCAGGTGGAGATGTATTCGGGTATGCTGAATGGATTGCAAATGGAAGCGAGAAAGTTAGATGCCCGATAAAGGGAGAAGGCCCAGAGTGGCGTGTGGTAGTAGTACCGAATGAACCGTGCAGCAGAGAGGCTGACAAAATTCTCCGAAAATTAAAGTGTTAGAAATTTTCAGAATTTTGAAAATTTTCGTTACAAAGAAGGGAACTAATATTTTGATCAGTTCAGTTGAAAACTGAAATTATGAAGTAAACCAAAAAGATTTTTAACATGTTTACAACAGAAATTGTAGCATTTTTCCTACTTTAGCAATTTCGAGGACGAAATTATTTTAAGGGGGAAGGAATGTAACGTCCCGCACTTTTATCGGTTTATATTTAAATCAGTTTAATATTGAATTCGTAATATAAGTGGATTTATATATCGATTAAAATGAAGTTGAACGTATAAAAATATATATTAATTATAATCAAGCTCATAACGACGCTGCAGTTCGTAATTTAACGTTCTGAACTTCAACTGAGTATACAAGACTCGTTATAAACCGGATTTCTTCGAAACAAGAAACGTTGGAATCTGTTGAATTGTATTTTTCTAACAGAAGTGAAATATTGAAATTTCGTCATATAGATTGCAAGATATGTCCAAATCCAATATTCAAATAGTCGCTGTAGAATCGCTTATCGACCGTAACGGTTTATCTGATATAACTAGACATCGGTTTCGAATTTAGACAAGGTTCTTTTGAGGCATAGTGATAATTTAATTTTTAGAATTTTACTGTAATTTTTAATTAATTAAATACGCAACTTTTTATTTGGAGTATTTTGCACCCTATATCAATATTTTGGGGTTTCAAAATATGAGGTAATCTACTGGTATTATTATATTTTTGGCATCGTGACTCCTCGTTGAACACGACCGTGTTTTTATTTCTGTCCGTAATGGCTCGAATAAAAACGAAATTTCACATAATACGATACAATATGTTTGCTCAGAGCTTTTGTAAAATAAAATTTTATTCTTTAGCATCAAGTCTCGCATCACTTCATTATCAAGTCGGTATCACTTCCAAACAGCTAGCTGGGCTATGGAAAACTCATGCCTAACATAAAACTATTGTCACCGATGTTTGTACCATTCGTAGCATGTGGCCTGCACAAAAGAAAAATCATAACATATATATATAAATCTTTACCTTGCAGACAAAGAAAATATAGCAGACCTAAAACTGACCTAAGAACGTGCACACATATACATTAGCTCCAACCTGTCTACCCACGCCACCCTAGGACTTTAAATCAGGCAGACTATTTGGTACTCCACGCCATTAAACCCTTGCAGACAACGAAATGAACACACACTGGAACTGTTTCAAATCACTGCAGACCTATGCTATAATACTAACACGTGGCCGACAAGTAACAAACACCTTGTGTGCCAAGGAGTTAAACATTATATATACACAAGAGTAGGCATTCGTTTTCTCCTCAGACAGAATTAAACAAACTAAACCCACGTTTTTCTTCATGCTCCTTCCTGCATTATTATCGAAAGAAAAATAGACCTATACAGTATTGCACCCTGTAGCGTGGGTGACATGGCCGACAGAACGGGACTGAAAAGAGGAAGCTCGAGTTCTACATGGTGTTGAATACTGTACGGTGGCGTGGGGTATTGTTCAAAGCAAAGGGGATAGGAGGAAGGGAGCGCAAAACAGGAATGGGAAGCCAACGACAGCAAATAGGAGGATCGTGCTTTTGCTTGTAGATGGAGGTAACTATGGGATGGCGTCCAAGCTCAGCATACCTGTTTTTAGAGAAGGAAAATATACAAGGGGGCTGTGTTGTGAAGTAAGAGTACGGACGTGCTGTTTGTGCAGAGAGGAGTTGCAAGTCAAGTGAGCAAGGGCGTGAAGGGAGTAAGAAGAGGAGCAGGACACGTTAGTTGTGGGGATGGGCCAAATTGAAGGTCGGTGATGCTTTTTAGTAAAGGGTTCACATTTTGTTGGGCGCAAGTGTAGTAATTTTGTGAAATACGGACACAGCAGCATGAAGTTTCGGTGGCATTCACCATTGCTTGCGGTAGCAAGCCGAGTTCATTTCGAGTATGAAGCAAATGGATAGAGTATACGTTGTATTAGCAGCAGACTATGGGGAAGGTGAAAATGATGTGAGCAATAAGGAATAAGAATGCTGAAGTTCAGCAGTGGAGTTTTGGTAGCATCTGTGCAGTGAGCCAATGATGCGCACCGTAACATGAATCAGTTCGGCCAGAGGTATAAAAGGAAAACGGTACCGCTGAAATCGTATGGTCGCAGGATATGTACTAAAACGGGATTAAAGAGATCTGGAGCACGCTGCGTAGGCAAAGTAAAACGCTCAATCAGATCAAATGACGCAAATCGTTATTTAACGATTAACGCGCCAAGGTGAGTAAATTCACTAACTTTGTTTTATTTAAAATATTTTAATTATATTTTGAATAATGGCTGAATGCTGTGTGATGATTGATTAGATAAATTACAGTTAAATTGGTTGAAATAAATATATATCAGTGCATATGCACACACCATTGGTTGGATACTGATTTGAATAACACCTATGGATGCGGAAACCGGTTGGAGGAACTCAACCGGATTCCTAAATATTTAGATGTACTGTTTGTGCACTGTTTGAACCATGTTGAATGGAAATTCAACGTTATATTGATTTGGCAAACAAACGATATCAGCGACAGTCAACCATAAACCCATTTTGTTAAGAAATTGGTTGACCGTCAAACAAATCAACGAAGTTAAATTATAAAAATTATATCTTTATAATTGAAGCGAAATTATAAATTATAATAGAAGTTCTATTATAAACTGGTATTTTTAATACCGTGAGTTAGATATAAATTGATTCAAGTTTAAATAGGAAGAATCGATTATTTATTATTTCTAAATAACAGAAATTGAATCTTGATTAAACAGGGAGGCGATGACTTGTTTTAAGTATATCAAAAACAAGTAGTCGATTTTAAAAATGCTTATGAAATAAAGTATAATTCTATGTTTGGAGTATGATCGTATTTGAAATAAGGTTAGTAAAACGAGTCTAGATTCCTATTGCGAAATGATATTTTACTAAAAGTGAATAGTGGTCAGAAAGTAAACATTTTGTAAGTAGATATTTTTATTTGTGTTAAACTAAATTGATCTGATTAACGAGAAGTTTAGAAATGGAGTTTTGAAATGTTTTTTCCAACATTAATAAATGTGTATTTTCTAAAGGTACAGAAAATAAGAAAGGTAATGAAGATGGAAATGTTCCAGATATTAAATAAATGTATATCTTCTAGAATGTGGGTGAACAAGTGCTATAATATTTGGAAATGGGTTTTTCAAAGAAGTATGAGGTTAAACAGTTTTGGAAATATCTAGAAAAATATGAATAATGAAATATTAGAAAGTGCCGAGATTGTGAAATGGTTTGATGGATGTTTATTTTCAAAACACCGACTATCAAAGATTGTTGTAACGAAAAGAGATGTCAAGAATTTGTAACGGAAAGAGGTGTTGAGATTAATTATAAAGTGGAATACAGTAGCGTTTTGCAAGTATGTGAACTACAGCGATAAAATAACGCTGTTGACTAGGCTTAAGCGTGACTGTTCTGTCGCGATTAGTTATAAAGGAGAATATTACAGCGTATAACAAGTTTTGAACTATAACGATAAATTAGCGCTGTTGACCAAACTTAAGCATGATTTTTATATAGCACTACTCCCTAGGGAACGTAAACAGTTTGTTTTGAAACCCACTTATTCTAAAGAAATAAGTAACGATGATTATTCAAAGAAAGATAAGAACGAGTAGTGGAGAATCGTTTCAGAAAACGATGACATCATTTCGATGTTTGAAATATGATTAGGGTTAGACAACACTATCAGAAATGGAACTAAAATTCGGCAATGACGAATGGTAAATAAAAGTGCCCATGGTTGTGTGATGTTTAGTTGTCCATTTGAATGAATGTTTGTTTTACTTTGATAGTTAAATAACCGACTATCGAAGTGTTTTGACCATCGTTGTCAATACGGAGAGACCGGTTGGATATATTATCCGAAACCACTCTGTATAGGCATAAGCATTGCGAATTCGATTATGCTGAAGACAATTGAAGACGGAGTGAAATGCAAGGGTCGTCCTGTTTCAGAATAGTGCTTTCTGTTTGTCCAGTCCCAGGACAACTCGTATGGACGAATGTCTGACAGAGTATTCTTAACGGTCACATAAGACGATCTTTTCAAGGTATTACGTCTGGTGGCGGAGAAATTCGTTTCTCTTAGCTTTTATACCCGTAATATTTTTGGAAAGATCAACTAGTGATTTGACGGGTTTGACGATGTGGCATTCAAAGTGAATGGTGATCAGATGTTCTGAAGATGGACGTAGCCTCTAGCTTCACAACCGGGAAATGACAAAAAATCGGGCAGGCAGCATGGCTATGTGGGTCGCTCCCATTAGGGTGTATAATCACCTATCTAGAGAAATTCCTTTTGTTTCTAAATCTATCGATTCTGCCCATTCGGGAACGGTGGTTTGAGTCCAACCGTTGGTGATATACATTCGATACACTCAAGCGAAATGAGTGGTCGGTCATGTGTGGGCCGGGTTGCAAGACGTTCTTGTTGAACCCAGTGTATTCGCCTCTAGAGATACACGTTCGGAAGGTGGTCCCATACCTTGTCAAGTTGGAATCCAATCTCCAATAAGCGCCCTGCGGTTTTGATTGTATACTATATATGTGGAGCGTGAGATGCAAGCGTTCCACTAGATTGTTATTTACTTGTATTTAGACATTATTATAATATCAGAAAAGATATTGATTTTAAAAGTGTTTTGGGTTATAGTAAGGTAAAAACCGTCCGTGTTTATGTGTGGGCTGGTCTTACTATTATCCTTTTTGTTTCAAAAAGGATTTTCAAAGTTAAACCGAATGGTTGGAATTTACTCACACCAGTCCCATGACTGACCCAGAGTTTATTTTGTTTGTTTTTCCCTAAACTCTTGGGTGCCCAAATTTGTACGGGCAGTCAAGTGTTTCAGGCTTTGCAGATGCACTTGGAGGATCTTAAAGTAGAAGGCTCCACCGTCATTTATCTAGAGTTATTTCCGCTGTATCAAATGTTATGTTGTACTCTGATGATGGTATGAATATACAATACAGTTTTGTATTTCAAAGTTATGTTATATAATATATTTTATCCGTCCCGCTGTGAGATTCGTGTTTACTCTGATTATGCTCAGTTGTGTTCTTCTTCTTCTTCTTCTATTCTATTAGTTCTATCTTATCTTTCTCATCCTCTCACTTCTTTCTATTAATGATCCGGTATTTCCGTGCAATTTGTGTCGGACTTGTAGGGTATTTGGTCGACTCAAAGGGCTCGAATTCCCGGGTCGTTACAATAGCCAGAGTCTGCCATGGATGATTGGTCACCTTGTTTGAGCCGTCTCATGTAGATTGTCCAACATCGAAGGAGATGTTCCTCAGGTGCTTGTTTGATATTGGTTTAAGCCTCTAGGGCTTGTACTTGAGGGACGTTGAGTTTGATTATGATGGTTTACATAAGATATATAATTTGAATGTCATGAGTGCTTTGCCATGATTGAATGGTTGTTCTGGTTTCCATGGATGTATGGTTGAAATGTTATTGTAAAGGCTATCACTATCCGATGTGGGGAAGAGAGGGTTAAGTTCTTCTCTGGTATTGTGGGTAGATTAGTATGTTTATCTATCCATTCTCATATACTTTATCGTTTATGTTGTTAGCTATTTTATCGCTCGTTAAAACTGTTGTCTGACTCAAGGTTTTATGTTTCCCACTTATTACCTTGAGCCGTTCATCCGGTTGTGGATGGGTAGACCCAGTGGCAAGTGACATGTGATTGCTTAGTGGGGACGATGTGGCAGTTCGGAGGAAAGCAGGAGGCTGGCATACTATCTTTCTACCATATAGTATTTGGATTTCCGCTGTTTGCTATTCTCTGAGTGATGTAGTGAGGAAATTTGTATAAACACTATTTCCAAGTGTATGGATATTACTTTCTAGATGTTATGAAAGCCTAGTGTTTTCTGCTTCACTATTACTACGTGTTGTATATGTTCTATTATATTTTATCCTTGCGCTATGAGTAACGACAAGTTCTAATTGTGTTATCATACCTTGATAGTCGTCCATAACTTCCTGGCACACCTTTCATCGCATTACTCCCCTTGTTTAGTACGGGGGTTATGGGTGGTCGTCACATTTGGTATCAGAGCGCTGGTTACCGATTTTAGCCAAATTTCGAATAAGTAATCATGTATGAGCGATGTGTTTATAGATTTTAGTTGGAAGTATACTCTATGATACTATATAGTGTAGCAGTTTTTGTACTTCTTTAGCAGCTTCTCTTGCAAGTGGCTAATCATTCTAATTTGCAGATTTAGAATGAGTCGACGAACTACAAGACGTACTTCTAGGGAAGGCGCTATGCCTGGAGAGAGTAATGGAGGTACCCCAGATTACCCAGCCATGTTTGAGGCCATGATGGAACCAGTCATGCGAAGGGTACTCGCTCCAGTGGCAGCCATGGTAGATGTAGGTGTGCGAGTTCCTAGAGTTGTAGATTTTGCGAAGTTGTGCAAGGATTATACATCTCTAGGAGGGAAACATTTCAAAGGAACTGAGACAGCTGAAGAGGTTCAGAAGTGATGGATTCTTGTGTCCGTATTTTTGGAGACTTGGGGTTAGAGGATGCAACTAAGAGAAAGTTTTCATCAAGGCAGTTGCAAGGCAGGGCCATGGAGTGGTGGAATTCTGTTACACTTGAGACCCCAAGAGAGGAAATTTCATGGGAGCAATTCCATGCTAAGTTTGAAGCAAAGTTTATCTCCACTTCTTAGAAGTCAGCTTTGTTCAAGAAGTTCGTTGAGCTGAAATAGAATGGTCATTTTGTGCTTGACTATGTTTCTGATTTCGTGGCCTTGTCCAGATATGCTTGTTCATACATTGATACACCCTATCAGAAGAATTAGAAGTTTTTATGGGTCTGGATGCCAACATAGGAAGATCGTTGGTGGAACACCATGATGATTCATTTGAGAAGATTTTGGAAAAAGCTATTCGCCAAAAGAGCTTGTGTCCTAAAGAAGTCAATGTTGTCGCTACAACTAAAGAAGTTCAGAAACCATAATAGGGTGGTAATAATAAGAAGAGGAAGCATCAACAATAGAAAGGATGGCCAGAAGAAGCCTAAGAGTAAGGTAGTTTGCTTTGACTGCCATCAAAAGGGTCATTACTCAAATGAATGCAAAAATGACAAAGTTAAGAAGAAGTGCTTTAAGTGTGGAAAGCCTGGGCATGAGAAGAAGGATTGTCCAGGGTCGGCTAACAAAAAGAAGGTAGTGAGGGCATATGCTTTGGAAGTCGTGCCATCTTCTTCAAGAGCTCATACTATGGAGGAGAAGGGAAAGGGTGTCATCATCCAAGGTAATCTTTCAGTTAATGGTGTTTCAGTTCGTGTATTATTCGATTATGAAGCATCGTATTCTTTCATTTGCAATGAGCTTGTGTGCTGCCTGGGTTTGGAAACCGAAATTTGTGATAGACCTTTGATCGTGACTAATCCAGTTGGGGGTTCATCTAGTTTGTGCATGTTGTGTCATGGTCTAGTGTTGTCGAGTCATGGTTGCTCTTTTGTGTGTGATTGCTTTGTTCTTAACTTCGCTGGGTTTGGGATCATCTTGGGCATGGATTGGCTCAAGAGGTATGTGGCAAGGGTGTAACAACCTGGAAAATCAGAACCAATTTAAAATTTTTGTTTTGGCTATTTTACTAAATTTTGAATAGTTAAAATAATTTACTTTAAATAATAACAATTAAAAATTTATTTAAATCGAAGTTAGAACGAATACTTTTATTTTAATTTTAAAAGGAGTTAGAGATAGCGCAGCAGTTTGAAATTTTGAATTTGAACTTTGACTGAATGTACATGACTCAAAATAAATCGGATTTTAGTGAAACCAGAAATATTTAAATCTGTTCAATAGTTTCTTTCCAACAATCTGAAAAATTGAAATTTCACAACGGAAATAAAAAAATATGTTCAGTTGAATATTCAGAATAGTTGCTATGGAATTTAATATAATATATAGCCTGCACAAATAGCCATTTTGCAAACGACCTCCATTTTTCAATGAAACCACCCTGATTGGATCTGGAATGTCAAATTATTGCAAGATTCCAATTTTCATAATTTTTGGAATTAATATTTTTGGAATTAATACGTGAGCGTGGCAAAAGAAAATGTATTTTGTCAATTTGGATCGACTGGAAAGTAGCCTTTTTTCAGACGGTCTCCCATTCGACGAAATTAATTTTGTTCGGACCGTATCATAAAAAACACAGCTAGATTTATTTTTTTGGGAATTTTTGGAGTCAGTCTGTGGCCCCTGTAAAGTAAAATGTACGATCAAATTAAAATGTTTTATTATTTAATTTAAAGAAAAGTGGACTGAAACAGTCGAATGGGCTGTTGAAACATATTCCATTGTGTTTGAAATAGGGGTATTTAGCCAGGGGTGACAGTCGTTGGGTGTGATTTGGAGTTCGTATGGGTTAAAGGATATTTTAGGAAATTAAAGAATAAAAAATTAAATATAAATAGCAACGACCAATAGGATTTCTCCATTTGTTTCCCGCTCCACAAAAACCATCCCGTAAATCTCGTTCTCGACGGCGCTCCCCTTCATTCCTTTCTCCTTCTATTCCACCCAAATCATTCAACAAAACCCAAGGGTCCTTTGGAAGTTATTGTAGATCTAACCCTCCTCTACAAATCCATACCAAATTCGCCATCTATCGTTGCGTTTTACCGAGATCTATGCCCCTAAAGTCATCCCGCATCGGCCCCGTTTTCTCTCTCCACCGTAGGTCGAGTTCAGTGCCACCACTAGGCATGGCAAGCCCTTTCCTAGCTCTACGCCGTAGCGTAAGCTGATCGACCCCTAGCTACACGGATTGAAAGTTATTCACAAACCCTAGTTTGAATCTAACTGAAAGGTATCGGCTTTAATATATTTAAACTGTTTATAACAGTTAAAAGTGTTATAAATTATGATTTTAGAATAAAAATCATATCTTTAACATATGTTGTCGAAATCTAGTGAAACCGAAGACATTGGACTCGTGACGACGTACTCTAGCTAGAAGAGACCGGGAAATTTTTGGAGCCTTCTACAATTTTAGAAAAAAAGAAATGTGATATTTCTGAATCCGAATTAAATAAATAAAAATTATATTAGGTTGCAAAGGGAGTTTAGAAACTCCAGACACCCGTCGTCCACAGACCGTGGATGACTTGATTGTATTGTGGTGAATTTGATTGTGATTGTGGTTATTTAATTTTGGTTGAAACGAAATCGATCATGTTTGTGGAAAATTCATTGTATAGTAGAAAAAATTTTATTAGAAAAATATGACCCTTGTATTGCTGCGAGGCCTAATTAGCGCGAAGAGCTATACTAAGGACGGTGTCGGTTTTAATTACCCTACCGTTATGTTGCCGAAATTTTCTGGAATATTCCTGTGTTGTGTATAATTCATGCTATGATATAAAAATTGATTAATAATAGAAAAATTGATTAACAATAAGAAATAATAAAAAATACATTTTCTATTTAATATGAAAATGATCATAGTATGAATAGAAAATTGTTTAACAATAAAAAACAACATTTTTATTATATATATGTAAATGATCATCGTATGTTAAAATAAAAATTCATATTTTTGTTGTAAATCAAAAACGGTCATTTGTTAAATAAAAATATTTTTTACATTGAAAAATATCATTTTTAATGTAAATGAAGACATTATAAAGGAGCATTGTTATATAAAAATGTTTTTTTTGAAATGTACATTTTTCAATGTTAATGAACCATCAAAAATAAACATTGTTATGTAAAAATGTCTTTACATTGAAATTTACATTTTGATGTAAATGAACAGTTAAAAAGGACATTGTAAAATAAAAATGATCTTACATTGAAATTTATATTTTTTTATGTAAAAGAAAAAAAATTAAAAATATTCAATGATTTGAAATGAAAATATATTTATAATAAAAATTCACATTTTATTGTACATAAGGAAAGATCAACAATGATTATTATTAGAAAGAAGATTGTTTAACAATAAATTCACATTTTTATCGTAAAGTAAAAAATGATCATTTGTTGAAAAGAAAAATATGGTTAACATAAAAGAATTACATTTTTATGTAGTATAAGAAGAATTACATTTTATGTAGAATGAAAAGATTACATTTTCATGTAATGTGAAAAGAATACATTTTCTATGCAATATTAAAAGAATACATTTTCTATGATGTATTAAAAGATTACATTTTCATGTAATGTGAAAAGAATACATTTTCTATGCAATATTAAAAAAAATTACATTTTCATGTAACGTGAAAAGAATACATCTTCTATGCAATATTAAAAGAATACATTTTCTATGCAATATTAAAAGACTACATTTTCATGTAATGTAGAAAAGATACATTTTCTATGCAGTATTAAAAGATAACATTTTCATGTAATGTGAAAAGAAAACATTTTCTATGCAATATTAAAAGATTACATTTTCATATAATGTAGAAAAGATACATTTTCTATGCAATATTAAAAGATTACATTTTCATGTAATGTGAAAAGAATACATTTTCTATGCAATATTAAAAGAATACATTTTTATGGAATATTGAAAGAATACATTTTTATGTGCTATAGAAAGATTAAAGGATTTCATTTTTAATGAAGTGGTGAATCATTAAAAAGATTCAAAGGTGCTAAAAATGATGTAGCATATAAGATTACATTTATTTGTAAGGAAGATTCATTAGAAATGTTCATAGTGGTCCAAAATATTGTAACATTAAAGTTTACATTTTTAATATAAATGAATCATTGAAAAGGATTCATTATTTGAAAAAATATCATAGCAATTAAAATTACATGTAAAGAATGGTACAATAAAAAGATTTGTTTTGACAAAATGTTTTTACTTTTAAAATCACTAACGTAAATAGGATTCATTGAAAATATTTTATTTTAACATGTGTATGAAGAATAATGATTTAAGATCGTCGAAAGAATGAATTATATAAATATATATAAATTAAAATAAAATGAATCGCACTGTTGTAGTTCGTGATTTGGAATTGTAACTTCAAACAATTATAATGAGAGATCCGACCGTCGGATTTTCCCAAATCTGGAAATGTTGGGCTCGCTTTGGAAAGATCTTTCCAACAATATAAAATTTGCTAAGATCCAACGGTTTGATTTTGGGAAATGCGTAAAACAAATTTTGATGAAAATAGCGCCAGGACCGTGTAATGACCCGAAGCGTCGTTTAATTAAAAATGGCTATTTTTATATAAATAAAAATAGCGATAAATCATTATGAAATATTATAAACGATATGGAATGAAAAGAAATGATTTTGAATTATATATATTTGCGAATTATTTGAAAAGGCCGAGTTAAATCTCATTTCAAATAATTATACAACGATTGGAGGTCGAAGATTTGAAGATGGTGATTGAAGACCGGCGATCTTCACATCGAATGGATGACTACTGATGCCCTGGATTGGTTAGCTCCCAGGAAGGGGTTGCAGTGGTAGTTGTCCGGACGTACTTGTTGATTGTACGGATATGGGAGAGCCTCTCTTCCGTATGGGATATATGAAAGAGGAATAAGGTGTCTCCGGTTTCGTTCAGACCCAGAACGGACTATAAATGGATGTATGTTTGACATTAGATTTTATTATGTGCTGATTGATTTGTATTCAATATATATCTGTTTGGTGGCGGAGAATTTATTCTCTTGCTTAACGCACTTCTCTGAGATGTAAGAGCTCAGACGTTATATATTGGTAAACATCAGTCGCATGGCGTGAATTGTCAGTGTGGCATGCCAAGATGCAAATGATCAAGGCTTATTGTTGAAAAACAAAGCTGTGTGGTTGATGATCAAAGCACAGCTTTATTTAGCATAGCTTTGTGTATAGCGTTACATCGCGAGCCTCACACCCCGGTATGAACCAGAAACGGGAGAGGACTTCAGGGAGGACATGCGTTTCTTTCTAGCTAGAAGTGGTGTCATGGTATGGAGCCCAGACATTTTTATTTATGTGGATTATGAAATGAGACGCCTTGGATTTTCATCCCTAGTGGCTCTCTATTTATGCCCCATAGGGCGGGGAAACGTATCGTTCAGCATTATTAATCCACTACGGTATTTGTGGACCGTCCCTGAAGATCCAAGGTGTAGTTGCGACTGATTCAGAGGCTTGGGCTAGAGAGTCTCGAATTCGGTAAGGACGATCCCTTGCCATGGTTCATGATGAAAATCCCACTTCCAATACGACACCATGCAGTTTTCATTGTATATCTAGTATGGCGACATAGGATATGGTAGCTATGCCATTTATGTTCGATATATTATTATTGAAATTATTTTGAAACATATGTATAAACTAATAATAATATCAAATCCGTTTTATCGTATCAAGCGTTTTTGACCATTATAAGGTAAAACTCTATCCTCCGGTTTGCGTTGCATTGTGTGATGGGACTTGAGTCTTATAATGGTTTCATTTTTCTAAGAAGCATTACGTTGTTTGACGATTTACTTTATTTCATGCACAGGCAATCCAATGGAGTAAACCCGTTCTGCATTAGCGGTGTGGTCATGTGATTTGCCTTATTATTAAATAGGTTAAATAAGATTTCTCATACCAGTCCTATGACTGAATCTTAGTTTGTTTCACTTTGCAAACTCGGATGCCCTCTTTTCCACATGAGCATCCTTGTGTACAGGTTTTAGCAGACTCATTCTGGACAGCTATGGAGCTGAAGATGGATCCTATCATTTCTATTATGCTATTCAGACTTCATTTAGTATATTGTGTTTGTTTCCTCTGCAGACATTTTATATTAAGTTGAAAATTGTATTTTTGTACTAAGTATGATCCTATTATACTGTGTAACTCTGATGATATATTATTCCCAGTGTAATTTGATGTACATTATCTGTTGTAATTCTTTATTTCTGTTCTTCTGTTATTGTTTATGTGTTATTTTCCAATAATTATCCTTGCTTTCGTACTACGAGAGTTTGGGGTCATCACAGTTGGTATCAGAGCTTTGGTTAAACTTTGCACGGAATATAACATATTAAAAAACTAAAAAGAAATAGAATCAGCAATATTCTAAGGCAAATAACTCATAATATATAGGACTAGTAATGCCCTCGAATGAGTAGAGTAGAATAAAATTCACCCCAATAGATTCATTTACACTTAAATATACGTCTCTATAATTTACATAATCTTTTCTGTTGGCCTAACTCTTTGTCTACTATTTGCAGACATAGTACAAAATGAGTGACAGAAACAGAAGAAGTCATGCTATGGTTCAACAATCTAATGAGCCAATTGTACCCTCACAATAAGAACCAGATCTAGAAGCTCTAGTAAAGAGGTATCGAAATCTGGGTGGAGTACCGTTCTCGGGCAAAGAATCCGTTGTTGAAACACAAGCACGGATGCGCTCTTCTGAGAGAATTTTTGAAGGCTTAAAGCTGAGAGATGATCAGAAGAGATTAGTAGCATCTTGGGCACTCAAAGGCGAAGCTTTAATCTAGTGGGAAACTGTTATAGAGAATAATCCAGATGGTAATATTACCTGGGATAGATTTGAAGAATTGTTCGCAGAAAAATTTATTCCTCCAGAAGCAACTGAGCGACTATATGATGAGTTTTATAATCTTAAACAAGGAGATATGATCATTCGGGAGTATTAGAATAAATTCAATGAACTTTCTTGTTTTGCCCCGAAACTAATCGAAGATCCTATAAGCAAGAATATGAGATTTATCCACGGACTTCAAAAGAAATACGAAGGTAGAGTACTTGCTCATGTAAATCTTCCATTTTCTGAGATGATACAAATGGTTTATCGTTATGAGTATATTGATGAGCAACATGGTTCGTAAAAGGAGTAAAGCCGTTCTAGCAGCAAAAGGAAGTTTGAAATTGATAGCCCTGAGGAAGTATGAAGCCTGAGGTCAGAAAGAAGCTTAAAGCTGATAAGAAAAGGGTTAGATCCAAAAACGAACCATTGCCATATGCAATAACTGCAATAAGCCAGGGCATTTGTTAAGGAATTGCAAATCATCGAAGAAACGAAAGAGTGATGGATCGAAATCCGATAAGAAGTCTCAAGAGACCAGGGAATGCAATCTATTCCATAATCCAGGTCCTATAAAGCGACAATGCTGACTATTGAAAACGACCAAGGAGGCACAAGTCAATAGTACGGCAGAGGCTCCAACACCCTCAACTAGTCAGAAAAGTCCAAATGTTTTGGAAGGCACTCTTTCTATCAAGAATATTCCTGTCACAGTATTATTTGATACAGCCATACATGTGCATCACGAATTTCATTTTGAGTAATACAGTCAAGATGCTAAATCTAAAACAAGGAATTTTAAAGAATCGATTAGTGTCTATAAACCGGTCGGTGGTTCCCTTGTTCTTGGCTTATATTGCAGAGTGCCGATCTCTTTTTCTTATTACCGGCTCCCTATTAATTTGATTGTCACGGATTTTTCTCAGTTTGATGTTATTCTTGGGCTGCAATGGTTAGCGAGATATGAAGTCGAGGTTAAATGTGCCGAAAGAATCGTTAAAGTTAAAACGAAGCTCAGAAATATTGTTATACCCTGTGTAGCTCAGATTCAGATAGAAAAGAATTTTGGGTTGCTCTTGAGGTACCCCCACTGCTATTGAAAATATTCCTATCATCAAGAATTTTGCAGATGTGCTCGAAGAAGTTGATAGCTTACCTCCGCGGAGAGTAATTCACTTCAGAATTGATCTAGTTCCAAATGCAAGGCCAGTGGTGCATCCTATTCAAAGAATGACTTGGAAAGAAAAAGAAGAATTAGGAAATCAAACTAAAGAGCTTTTATGGAAAGGTCTGATCAGTCCTAGCTTCTTGAATTGGGGAGCAACAGTAGTATTTATTCCAAAGTCAGACGGCACTCTGAGATTATGTGTTGGTTACTGAGATCTCAACAAGCAGACACTCAAGAATAAATATCCATTGCCCCGTATAGATGGATCGTTTTAATGGAGAAAAAGTATTTTCTAGAATGTACCTAGCTACAGGTTTTCATCAACTGCGGATTGCCGAAGAATGTGTTCTTTTGACAGCTTTCAGAGGTCTAGACATATTTTATGAGTGGTTAGTAATGTCGTTCGGCTTATGCAACGCTCCTTCATATTTTGTCGATTTAATGAACAGAGTATTTAGGGATGTTTTGAACAAATTTGTGTTGGTCCTCATTAATGACATTTTAATCTTCTCTAAATCAACTGCCGAACAAGAAAAGCATTTGGAACAAGTTTTGAAAATTCTGTGAAAGAATGGTTTAAAAGCCAAATTTTCTAAATGCATATTCTGGCAAGAAGAAGTGAAATTCCTCGATCATGTAGTATCAAAGGAAGGAATTTCGGTGGATCCAAGCAAGATCACAACCATTCAAGATTGGAAGCAGCCTAGCACGCCTCCAGAAGTCAGAAGTTTCCTAGGATTGGCTGGCTATTATCGGAAATTCATTAAAGATTTTTTGAAGCTTTCTTGTCCATTGACGAAGCTTACCAAGAAGCATACAAAGTTTAATTGGACACCAGAATGTGAGGCGGCTTTCCAAGAGCTAAAATTGAGGTTGACCACTACTCCTGTGTTGACCATTATTGATGGAAATCAAGATCTGACAGTCTATACTGATGCTTTTATTGAAGGTATTTGTGCAGTGTTAATGCAAAGAGGCAAAGTAGTTGCTTATGCTAGCCGTTTGTTGAAGCCACATGAGAAGAGATACCCCACTCATGATCTTGAGTTGGTGGCTATCGTGTTTGCTTTAAAGATATGGAGGCACTATCTTTTGGGTGAGAAGTTCGAATTATATACAGATCATAAATCCTTGAAGTATCTGTTCACCAAAAGGGTCTTGAATTTGAGATAGCAATGTTTGTTAGAATTTCTTGCGGCCTATGATCTGGATATCTTGTATACTCCAGGGAAAAGCCAATGTTGTAGCCGATGCGCTCAGCAGGAAGAATGCAGTCGTCGCCAATCTTATCATTACACCTTCATTGATAGACAAAATCTCTTCTCTTCAGAAGGATGATGAATTTATTCAGAGAATTAGTGAAAGAGTTCGGGAAGGCGAACCCTCAAGTTTTCAGATTGATGGAGTTCTGAGGTTAAAAGGCCGAATTTGTGTTCTAAATATCCCCGAGCTCAGAAAAGAAGTAATGGATGAATGTCATAAATTCAAGCTTTCTATTCATCCATGGGTGAGCAAGATGTATCATTATCTCAAGCGCACGTTCTGGTGAAAATCTATGAAAAGAGACATTTCCATTTATGTCAGCAGGTGTTCTACTTGCCAGTAAGTCAAGAATGATCAATAAAAACCTGCTGGATTGTTACAACCAGTAGAGGTTACAAGTTGGAAATGGGATCAAATTTCCATGGATTTTATTGATGGCTTGCCCCGAACTAGAAAAGGCAATGACAGTATTTGGGTGATCGTTGATCGTTTCATGAAGTCTACCCATTTTATTCCTGTCAGATCAACTATAACATCTCAAAATTCAGAGAAAATTTATTTCAAAGAAATCGTTACACTACATGGAGTTCCCAATAGCATTTTTTGTGACCGTGATCCGATATTCGCTAGTAAATTCTGGGAAGCATTCCATGAAGAGCTGGGAACAAAGTTAAATCTGAGCACCGCTTATCTTCCTCAAACAGATGGCCAGACTGAGAGGGTGAACCGTATACTGGAAGACTTGTTGCGGGCATGTATTCTTGATTTTGGCGGATCATGGAAAGACAACTTGCATTTGGTTGAGTTCTCCTACAATGACAGTTACCAAGAAAGCTTGCAAATATCGTCATTCAAAGCGTTGTATGGCATGCCTTGTAGATCCCCCGCATGTTGGATAGAACTATGCAATAGACTAGTATTGGGTCCCGACATGATTCGTGAAGCTTCAGATAAAGTTGATTATATTAAGAAGCGATTACTAACAGCTCAAAGCCGACAACAAAGTTATGCAGATTCAAGAAGAAGGGATCTAGAATTTGCTATTGGCGATTATGTGTACTTCAGAGTTTCCCCACTGAGAGGAGTATTTCATTTCGGGAAGACTGGGAAGTTGGTGCCAAGGTTCATTGGTCCATTTCCTATTATCGAAAGGATCGGAAATCTCGCTTACAGGGTTCAATTGCCTGACTAGTTGCCAGGGTTACATGATGTATTCCATGTATCTCAACTTCGAAAGCATGTACATGATCCAGACTTGATTGTGGAGGAAGCTGCACAACAGAATTTGGAGATTACCTCGAGCTTAGAAGTAAGAAGGGAGCCGGTAAAGATCATTGGCAAAGAAACCCGAGTTCTGAGGAACAAAAGTATTCATCTAGTCAAAGTGCACTGGAGCGGAGATCCTAGAGACTATACATGGGAGACCGAGGATAGTATCAAACAGGCTTATCCCCAATGCAGAGTGGGTATCTCTGATTAGCTCTGGTGTAAGGTACATTTACAATATTTTACATTTTCCGTTTTGTTTCCTACTTTACTGTTGTTTCCATAACTTTTTAAGTGGGGGGAGAGTGTAACAACACAGAAAATCAAAACCAATTTAAAAAATTTATTTTGGCTATTTTACTTAATTTTGAATAGTTAAAATAATTTATTTTAAATAATAACGATTAAAAAGTTATTTAAATCGAAGTTAGAATGAATACATTTATTTCAATTTTAAAAGGAGTTAGAGATAGCGCGGCAGTTTGAAAATTTGAATATGAACTTTGACTGAATGTATAGGATTCAAAATAAATCGAATTTTAGTGAAACCAGAAATATTTAAATCTGTTTAATAATATCTTTCCAACGAATCTAAAAAATTGGAATTTCATAGCGGGAATAGAAAGTTATGATCAACTGAATATTTAGAATACTCGCTATGGAATTTAATATAATATATAGCTCATATAAATAGCCATTTTGCAAACGACCTCCGTTTTTCGACGAAACCACCCTGGTTGGATCCGGAATGTCAAATTATTGCAAGATTCCAATTTTCATAATATTTGGAATTAATATGTGCGTGGCAAAAGAAAATGTATTTTGTCAATTTTTGTCAATTTGGATCGACCAGAAAATTACCATTTTTCAAACGGTTTCCAAATTCAATGAAATTAATTTTTTTAGGACCGTGTCATCAAAACATAGCTAGATTTATTTTTCGGGAATTTTTGGAGTCAGTTTGTGGCCCCTGTAAATTAAAATGTACGATCAAATTAAAATGTTTTGTTATTTAATTTAAAGAAAAGTGGACAGAAATAGCCGAATGGGCTAATGAAACATATTCCATTATGACCGAAATGGGGTTACTTAGCTGGGGGCGACAGTCGCTGGGTATGATTTGGAGTTCGTATGGGTTAAAGGATATTTTTGGAAATTAAAGAATTAAAAATTAAATATAAATTGCAACGGCCAATAGGATTTCTCCATTTGTTTTCTCGCCCTATAAAAACCATCCCGTAACCCTCGTTCTCGATGGTGCTCCCTTTCGTTCTTTTCTCCTTCGATTCCGCCCAATTCATTCAACAAAAAACAAGGGTCCTTTGGAAGTTTTTGTAGATCTAACCCTCCTCTACAAATCCATACCAAATTCATCATCTATCATTGCGTTTTGACCAGATCTGTGCCCCCAAAGTCATCCCGTTTCGACCCCGTTTTCTCTCTCCATCGTGGGTCGAGTTCAACACCACCACCAGGCGCGACAAGCCCTTTCCTAGCTCTACGCCGTGGCGCAAGCCGATCGGCTCCTAGCTACACGGATTGAAAGTTATTCGCAAACCTTAGTTTGAATCTAACTGAAAGGTGTCGGCTTAAATATATTTAAACTGCTTATAGTAGTCAAAAGTGTTGCAAATTATGATTTTATAATAAAAGTCATATCTTTAACGTACGTTGTCGAAATCCAGTGAAACCGGAGACATTGGACTCGTGACGATGCACTCTACATTCTAGAAGAGACCGGAGAATTTTTGGAGCCTTCTACAATTTTAGAAAAAAAGCTATGTGAGATTTTTGAATCTGAATTAAATAAATAAAAATTATATTAGGTTGCAGATGGTGTTTAGAAACTCCCGACACCCATCGTCCATAGACCATGGACGACTTGATTGTGTTGTGGTGAATTTGTTTGTGACTGTGGTTATTTATTTTGATTGAAACGAAATCGATCGTGTTTGTGGAAAATTCATTGTGTAGTAGAAAAAAATGTATTAGGAAAATATAACCCATGTATTGTCGTGAGGGCTAATTAGCGCAAGGAGCCGTACTAGGGATGGTGCCGGTTTTAATTACCCTGTCGTTATGCTACTGAAATTTTCTGGAATATTCATGTGTTGTGTAATATTCATATTATGATATAAAAATTGATTAATAATAGAAAAATTGATTAACACTAAGAAAGAATAAAAAAAATACATTTTCTATTTAATATGAAAATGATCATAGTATGAATAGAAAATTGTTTAACCATAAAAAAATACATTTTTATTATATATATGTAAAATGATCATCATATGTTAAAATAAAAATTCATATTTTTGTTGTAAATCAAAAATGGTCATTTGTTAAATAGAAATATTTTTTACATTGAAAAATATCTTTTTTAATGTAAATGAAGACATTAAAAAGGAGCATTGTTATATAAAAATGTTTTATATTGAAATTTTCATTTTTCAATATTAATGAACCATCAAAAATAAACATTGCTATGTAAAAATGTCTTTATATTGAAGTTAACATTTTGATGTAAATGAACAGTTAAAAAGGATCATTGTAAAATAAAAATGTTTTTCCATTAAAATTTATATTTTTTTTATGTAAAAGAAATTTTTTTAAAAATATTCATTGATTTGAAATGAAAGTACATTTACAATAAAAATTCACTTTTTATTGTACATAAGGAAAGATCAATAATGATCATTATTTAGAATGAAGATTGTTTAACCATAAAATCAGATTTTAATGTAAAGTAAAAAATGATCATTTGTTGAAAAGAAAAATATGGTTAACATAAAAGAATTACATTTTTATGTACAATAAGAAGAATTACATTTTATGTAGAATGAAAAGATTACATTTTCATGTAATGTGAAAAGAATACATTTTCTATGCAATATTAAAAGAATACATTTTATATGCAATATTAAAAGATTACATTTTCATGTAATGTGAAAAGAATACATTTTCTATGCAATATTAAAAGATTACATTTTCATGTAATGTGAAATGAATACATTTTCTATGCAATATTAAAAGAATTCATTTTCTATGCAATATTAAAAGACTACATTTTCATGCAATGTAGAATAGATACATTTTCTATGCAATATTAAAAGATTACATTTTCATGTAATGTGAAAAGAATACATTTTCTATGAAATATTAAAAGATTACATTTTCATGTAATGTAAAAAAGATACGTTTTCTATGCAATATTAAAAGATTATATTTTCTTGTAATGTGAAAAGAATACATTTTCTATGAAGTATTAAAAGAATACATTTTTATGTAATACGAGTGGAAACCCGTGCGTTGCACGGAAGCATAGAGTACGGGGTGTTGTAGTTTGCACGGGAGCATAGAGTACGGGGTGTTGTAGTTTGCACGCGCGTGGTCGTAACGGCATGCGCTTCGCGCGAAGAGCGTAACGGCACGCGCTTCGCACGTGATGATGGCACGCGCTTCGCGCGTAATCAAGGCACGCGCTTTGCGCGTGATGATGGCATGCGCTTCACGAATGATCACGGCTCGCGCTTCGCGTATGGACCGTTGTGCCACAAATATTATGTAAACAGATATATAGCTCTGTCTCATAAACCTTTTGCTTGCTGGGCTTGCAAGCTTTCCATGCATCTTTTTGAACATTAACATAAATACACTATGTGAAGACATTAATCATATAAAAATTTCTAGCTCTTACAATTTGCTAAAACTCCATGGAGAGAATTTTATTACATTTCGTGGAATAATTTCAAAAAGCATTGAAGTATATTAATAACATAACAGTTAAATGATATTTCTAAACAATTAAATGTGTATATGAATGATAAAGTATTTTTTTTGTTCTTGCAAATTAGACATTCCTGTGAAGTGTAATGTGATCACAACACTCCAATTTTACTTCATATTTGATGTTGAGTAATTAATGCTTCATAGGCTTGTGATATCATATGTTTGCATCCATTTACGTAATGAAAAGATTATTAAGTGCTAAATAAGATATACTGATAATAATATAGGTACCGTAATAAAAGGCAAACTCTGAATTAGTGCAAGTTGATTCATAAATAGCAATTCCTAATTGGTGGAATACTGAAAGTTGAAAACAAAAGTATGGTGTTAAATAATATGCAAAGAAACAAATATTTATGATTTTACATAGTTGCTCGACAACAACTTGGTCAAATTATATATGGGTGAAGAAGACAAATAACATTAAAAAAACATAGTTTATATGAAATAAAGAAAATAATTATAGCAATATTTCAAAACTTTCTAAGGAGTTGTATGATATTTTTAGGAATCCAAATTAGAAAATGGAAATCTAGCAAGAGTAAAAGCTCAAATCCTATTGAACTAATTATTTCTTTAAAAATGCCTAATTTTTATAGGTGGAATAAGAAAACACCTATATCAGAAAACTACAACATGTTGACCAAAATTTGGTAAGCCAAACTATCCAAAGTTGAAACCACAACGCCAATTTCGGATGCATTTGATTAAAATAGATTTGAATCAACAAAGGATATCAGTTATGTTCTTTGTATTCCTTGGTTGCATTTGATTAAAATAGATTTGAATCAACAAAGGATATAATCAAGGTTTTATTGGATAACATTAATGTAAAGAAAGGAAAATGCACATTAAAGGAAGAGAAATTTAATTTCCCTATGTTGAAGATTACTAATTTTAATGTTCATAAAAAAATGAAATCAAACTCTAAGCCACTTGCCTGATAAAATTAGATTACAAACTGAACATCATTTACCAAAATCAAGTACCACTTATATGATGCATTTAAAGACTAAAAAAATAAGTTGAGAGTATAAGGAAAATTTCATGTGGTCCAATATTTTAATGTCAAATATCAATTAACTGACAAATTTATCAAGCGGATTTCAACTTGCATGTTACTCCATTTCCTAAAACCTTAACTATTTAATGTAACATATATTTTAGAAAATGAAAACGGTATAGATCAATCTTTTATAGCAAGTTTTAATACATTATTATATTTCAGCTGTGCTGTAGACTATAACTTAATAAATTTCAATCACTAAAAATTCCATTCAAAAATAAAATAAAAAAACATGAAATGGTATTGGGCAAGAACTATTTTGAATTGTTTCCAGTTTTGATCAACATTTTTGGGGCAAGAAAACATACGACATACATTCAAAGGGCTATAAAATCATACAAATTGATTCCATATATCACGCAAGCTTTCAATGCCAATTCAATCCAAATAACTGCAAACAATCATGCAACAAAATCCACCGTTCCTCAATTATAGGGGATGTGTTTTAATTAGATGGTGGATTTGTTTTTGCGGGATTAAATCTCAGCCGCTCTTTGTCTCCTTGTTTGTCTAAGGGTTTGTCTGGGGGGGAATTTTATTATATAGATAGAAAGAATACATTTTTATGTGCTATAGAAAGATTAAAGGATTTCATTTTTAATGAAGTGGTGAATCATTAAAAGGATCCAAAGGTGCTAAAAATGATGTAAAATATAAGATTACAATTATATGTAAGGAAGATTCATTAAAAATGTTCATAGTTGTCAAAAATGTTGTAACATTAAAGTTTACATTTTTAATATAAATGAATCATTGAAAATGATTCATTATTTGAAAACATGCCGTAGCAATTAAAATTACATGTAAAGAATGGTACATTAAAAAGATTTGCTTTGAAAAAATGTTTTTACATTTAAAATCACATTTTTAACGTAAGTAGGATTCATTGAAAATATTTTATTTTAACATGTATATGAAGAATAATGATTTAAGATTGTCGAATGAATAAATTATATATATATATATATATATATTAAAATTAAAATAAAACGAATCGTGCTGCTGCAGTTCGCGATTTGTTAACGTAACTTCAAAGGATTATAACGAGAGATTCGACCGTCGGATTTTCCCAAAATTGGAACCGTTGGGCTCGCTTTGGAAAGATCTTTTCAACGATATAAAATTTGCTAAGATCCAATGGTTAGATTTTGAGAAACGCGTAGAACAAATTTTGATGAAAACAGCGCCAGAGCCGTCTAATGACCCGAAGTTTCGTTTAATTAAAGATGCCTATTTTTATATAAATAAAAACAGCTATAAATCGTTATAAAATATTATAAATGATATGGAACGAAAAGAAATGATTTTGAATTTTATATATTCACGAATTATTTGAAAAGGCCGAGTTAAATCTCATTTCAAATAATTATACGACGATTGGAAGCTGAAGATTTGAACATGGTGATTGAAGACCGACAATCTTTACATCGAATGGATGACTATTGATGCCCTGGATTGGTTAGCTCCTAGGAAGGGGTTATAGTGCTAGTTGTCCGGACGTGCTTTTTGATTTTCCGGATATGCGAGAGCCTCTTTTCCGTATTGGACATATGGAATGAGGAATAAGTTGTCTCCGGTTTCGTTCAGACCCAGAATGGACTTGGAAATGGATGTATGTTTGACATTGGATTTTATTCTGTGCTGATTGATTTCTATTTAATATATATCTGTTTGGTGGCGGAGAATTTATTCTCTTGCTTAACACCCTTCTCTGAGACGTACAAGCTCAGAGGTTATATATTGGTAGACATCAGTCGCATGGCCTGAATTGTCAGTGTGACATGCCAAGATGCAAATGATCAAGGCTTATTATTGAAAAGCAGATCCTTGTGGTTGATGATCAAAGCACAACTTTATTTAGCATAGTTTTGTGTATAGTTTTACTTCGCGAGCCTCACACCCCGGTATGAACCAGAAACGGGAGAGGACTGTAGGGAGGACATACGTTTCTTTCTAACTACAAGTGGTGTCATGGTATGGAGCCCAGACATTTTTACTTATGTGGATGATGGAATGAAGCGCCTCAGATTTGAGTCCCTAGTGGCTCTATATTTACGCCCCATAGGGTGGGGAAACGTATTGTTCAGGCATTATTAATCTACTAAGGTATTTGTGGACCAGCCCTGAAGATCCAAGGTGCAGTTGCGACTGATCCTGAGGCTCGAGCTAGAGAGTCTCGAAATCTGTGAGGACGATCCCTTGCCTTGGTTCATGATGGAAATCCAACTTCCAATACGACACTATGCAGCTTTGATTGTATAACTAGTATGGCGACATAGTATATGGTAGCTATGTCGTCTATGATTGATATATTATGATTGAAATGTTTTTGAAACATATATATACACTAATAATAATATCAAATCATTTTTATCATATCAAGCATTTTTTACCATTATGAGGTAAAACTCTATCCTTTGGTTTGCGTTGCATTGCGTGATGGGACTTGAGCCTTATAATGGTTTCATTTTTCTAAAAACCATTACGTTGTTTGACTATTTACTTTATTTCATGCACTGGCAATCCAATGAGTAAACCCATTCCGCGTTAGCGGCGTGGTCCTGTGGTTAGCCTTATTATTAAATAGGTTAAATAAATTTTCTCATACTAGTCCCATGACTGACTCGTAGTTTGTTTCACTTTGCAAACTCAGGTGCCCTCTTTTCCACACGAGCAGCCTTGTATACAAGTTTTAGCAGACTCATTCTGGATAGCTATGGGGCTAAAGATGGATCCTATCATTTCTGTTATACAGTTCAGGCTTTATTTTGTATATTATGTTTGTTTCCGCTACAAACACTTTATATTAAGTTGAAAACTATATTTTTGTACTAAGTATGATCCTATTATGCTGTGTAACTCTGATGATATATTATTCCCAGCTTAATTTGATGTGCATTATCTGATGTAATTCTATATTTTTGTTCTACTGTTATCATTTATGTGTTATTTTCCAATGATTATCCTTGCTTTCGTACTACGGGAGTTTGGGGTCATCACAAAGGGTGCATTGCGAGAAGTTAGAGGTGAGAGTCGGGGATGTAGAAGGGTAAAAGGTGTTGATGGGGTATAAGCCCGAAGACGGGGTCTTCGTAAGCTATCTATACTCGCTTGTGATTCCATAGGAAGACTTGTCGTCTGTGCTGATCGCTAATGAATATAAGGATATCCTTGGCGAGGTCAATGGATTACTGCCACACCATGAGATCGAGTTTAGGATCAATTTGATCGAGGGTGCTAAACCAATCGTTATGCCTTTTAGGCGAATGACGCTTAAGGAACAATGAGAGTCAGAGGTGCATGTTCGTGACCTTTTGGGAAAAGGATTCATTTGGACGAGTGTTTCCGAGTGGGGTGCACCGGTTGTGTTTGCAACAAAGGCAGATGGCTCGTTATGATTGTGTGTGGACTATCGTGAGTTGAACAAGGTGACCAAGAAGTACAAGTATCCGTTGCTGAGGATTGATGACTTTTTCGATCATCTTTACGAAGCCAAAGTGTTTTTCCAAATGGATTTGGCAACGGGATTTCACCAGTTGAGGGAGGCAAAGGATAGTGTGCCAAAGATTGCTTTTAGGACACCATATGGTTTCTTTGAATGGTTGGTGATGCCATTTGGGTTGACTAACGCACCAACGTACTTTGTGGATATTATGAATAGAGTTTTCAGATAACAGTTGAACAAGTTCATGCTTGTGTTCGTAGATGATATTCTGTTTTACTCTCGAAATAAGGAAGAACACAGGATGCATTTAAGAGTTGTGTTGAAAATCCTATGAAAGCATCAACTGAGAGCTAAGTTTTCAAAGTGTCACTTCTGGAAGAAGGAAGTGAGGTTCTTAGGCCTTGTTCTTTCTAGAAATGGAATAGCGGTTGACCCTACTAAGGTGGCAGCAGTCCAGGACTGGATCGACCTAAGAATGCGACGGATGTTTGGAGTTTCCTTCGGTTGGCTGGTTATTACCGACAGTTTATCAAGGATTTCTCAAAGATAGCTGCACCATTGACAGGATTAACAAAGAAGAACCAAGTGTTCACATGGGATGCAAAGTGCGAACAAGCACTCGAGATCCTGAAGGAGAGACAGGCGAGTGCTTCTGTGTTGACTATTCCAAGTGGGACTGAAGAGATGGAGGTATAAATCGATGCATGTGGCACTGGGCTTGGAGCAGTGCTAATGCAGAAGGATAAGGTTGTGGCCTATGCAAGTCGACAGCTGAAGCCGTGTGAGAGAAATTAACCAACTAATGATTTAGAGTTGGAAACGATTATGTTTACTTTGAAAGAGTGGAGACATTACCTGTTGGGAGTCCGATTACAATTGTTGATGGATCATAAGTCATTGAAGTATCTTTTCTCCCAAGAGTATTTGAATCTTTGTCAGCAATGATGGTTAGAGTTTTTGGCATCGTATGATTTCGATATAGTCTATACTTCTGGTAAATGTAACATGCTTGCAGATGCGTTGAGTCGAAGACACGCAAATTTGGGGGCGATGTTTTCAGAATGTAAGAGCCTCGAGTATTTGGCAAGGTTTGATTTCAGGCCAAGGTGCGAGTTGGAACCTGAAATGTTGGCAAGCTTATCGATAAGACCTACTCTCATCAAAAGGATCAGAGAAAGCCAAAAGAAATATACAAAGCTTATTGAGTTTATCCAGAAGCCGGAACCAGAGAATAAAGAGTTCAAAGTCGATCGAGCAGGTTGGCTTTGAAAGTAAGGGCAATTAGTTGTTCCTAATATCGATAGATTGAGAGACAAGGCAATGAGAGAATGTCATCACTCAAAGTTGATGATTCATCTCAGTGGTAATAAGATGTATCAGGACATGAGGCAAGTCTACTACTGGGAAGGGATGAAACGGGATACTGGAAAGTTCATTTCCAATTGCACGAACTGTTAGTTAGTGAAAGCTGAACAGAAGAGGCCGAGTGGTTTGCTTCAGCCATTGGAAGTTCCTACGTGGAAGTGGTAGCAAGTTTCGATGGATTTTATCGATGGACTACATACAATTAGGGCAAGAAACGAAGGTGTTAACCGGCTTTTTGGTCCGGTTCCCAAGAGTGCATCAGACACGCTCAATTCTACGTATCGCGTGAAGTTGAGGCCAAAAAGGGACGCTCAAGAGCAAAGGAGACAGGATCAGGAAGGGACTGCATCGCTCGCAACCTCATGGCATTCATAAGACACTCGCAAACCAAGGCCTCAGGACTCGAGGGAATTACGAGCCTCAAGCGCCCGATCCCGGGATTATCGCGCCCCTCGGAATAAATTCGCACCGAGCAGGATGCGAAATTCACACCCATTCCTGGGTTCGAAATCATGAACCCTGCGGGTGTGAAATTTCGCACCCATTCCTGGGTTCAAAATCTCGAACGTTGCGGGTGTGAAGTTTCGCACCCATGCCTGGGTTCGGAATTTCGAATCCAGCGGGTGCGAAATTTCGCACCCATGCCCGGGTTCGAAATTTCAAGGTATGCAAGTGGTGGGTTCGAAATTCTGCTAGTGGTTCCCCATTTCTACCTACTCCTACCTAATCCTACCTACTCCCACTCCTATAAATATCCCAAGGCCTCACACTTCAAAGGGGGTTGGATTTTCTTCACTTGAGACCTTCCTAGAGCTTCCTAGACCTCATTAATGATATCTCCTATTTGAGAAAGAAGGAGAATTAAATATTTTCTTTCCCAACTACCTAGAATATGACAATTATAAAAGTGAATGCAATGATCATGGCTCTACCTTGTAATTCTTGAGTGAATAATAAAACTTCAATATCCTTCCAAAGTGGACCTAGGCCTAATCCACGGGTGAAGCACTATAAATTCTCGTTTCATTTACCGCTTTCTCTTACTTAGTTTTGCAACCAAATTAACAATTCCTAGTAATAGGAATCTTTGGTGTTTACGACATTTTTTGCCATCAACATTTGGTGCTTTCACTGAGAATTGAATTCTTGGCTTGCGTCTTTCTTCCACATTATGATATCGACTTCGACAAGCTTGAGGTTCCTTGCTCAACCTGCTGTCGATTCCGCTTATGATGGTAAAGAAGTCAAAGAACACAATGGTTGGCTCTTCAGCCGCGGCCGAGGCCGGTACCTCCCAACAACCTCAACAGGTATCTACCCGGCCACTAATGAAACCATCCCTTCTATTGTGGACTCGGAAGTGCCCGTTATGCAAGCTCAAATTCGCGCGCTTAGTGAAAGATATTAGAACACCGCGGTCGAGCTCAACCAACCATTAAGGAATAAGTTTGACCTTATGCGGCAACTTCAAAAGAGTCAGCGCATTGTCACCCAACTTCAACTAACTCGGAACAATGCTCAACCCCTACCAACCGCCTCAGATACTTCCTCTTTCGAGTCGAGGGGCCCACACCAAAGGAGGAGGTTCAGCCTCATCAACAACGTCGCCATTCGTACCAATGCCCTCGATAACAGTAGCAGTCATGCCAACGGCAATGGAAACAGAAAAGGCAATCAAACTACGGTCAGATATAGAGAGGGGGCACAACATCAAGACCGCTCTCGCTTGATCATCAATGACAGACAATGTCCTATAAACCAACCTCTTCCTCGACACAACCTGATGGTCGCTAATCAAGGTGACGGGCCAGCTGTTCCAATGGCCCGTGCTCCTCTAGAATAGGATCTGCATCACCCCTCTCCACCTCACCATCCACACCAAGTGTAACACCCCACCTCCGTTAAGGTCACTCTCAAAGGGAATGCCTTAACTTCGGTGGAGCGTTTTGAGGTACAAGACAGAAAATTTATGCAGTGGAAAAAGATCAATATTACTTCATAAATACTTGTTCAACACAACAATTCAACAATTGTTTCAACCTTCCAAATTATTACAACTTTTCATCTGTCTTGAAAACATAAAGAAGCAATACTGGAAATAAAATGACATAAATCCCCAATAAGTGCTTGACCATAGCCATAGCTCAAAAAGAAAAGTCCAAGCCTTACATCTACAATCTTCAAGCTTTGGCTAACCTGAACTAAGCAGAAGTGTTTCCTCCCTGCGGTCCTAGGGGGAACGGAAGAAAAGAAGCAAAAGGAAAATGGTTCAGACATAAGTCTGGTAAGCCCAGTTATTTAATAGCATGCAAAAAAGTAAAAGACTATGACAGGAATAAACTGAACTTAGAATGATACCATAAGGGTAGGGTAGTCATTAAACGAGGTAAAGTAAGATTTAACTAGATTTGGCTATCGCAACCACTTTTACTTCTCTGCTCACCCACTAAGAGTTGTTTAACTAGCAATGTATGTTCATGATAAAGTGATCCCATTCATGTATTGATTGACTCCTACTCGCATTCATGTATTCTCGGTGTCATGCGGCCCCACGTGATTTTCAAGTACTTGTGCTGGTTCCAGTATAGGGTGTATCAAGTCCTATAATGGCAACCCTGACACGATTCAAAGATGCACAAGTGTATGCCTAGAGCCCAGTGCCTACTTTTTCCACTCTGGAGCCCGTGAAAGCCCGTACTCCATCGGAACCTACACTGACGCACCTAACCGTTGCCCTTTTGACTGCTTATATTCAGCCCAGTAATCGTGCCCCACCCTGCCTAGTTCAGGGTACCTTGATACCTCAGTGTGGGTTACTGCTTAAACAGGTCCCCGTTACAAGGGTTTTTCTAGTCAACATGCGAAATTGGTTAAGTGTCCTTGGTTTGACTTAAACCCTATCAATCTTGTCTAGTTAACATGTTAAGTTGGATAAGTGTTTCCTCAATTACTTAACCCCACCAATCTTATCTTGTTAACATGTTAAGTTGGTTAAGTGTTCCCTTAATTACTTAACCTCACCATTTCTAGCTTGATTGTTCATGAGCTATAATCAATTAATTAAAGCACCAACTACTCACATTGGACAGGTATTGTTGTGGTTACTGGATGTGCTGGTCGGTTCTGGGCAGTTTTACACCACAACTCAGTCTAACCTCGGGTCTTTCCGGTCTTGATGCACTAACCTCTCACATTAGACAGGTATTGTTGTGGTTACTGGATGTGCCAGTTGGTTTCGGGCAGGTTTACACCACAACCCAGTCTAACCTCGGGTTAGGCAAATTCATCTTTTACATTTTATATATATGAATTTTCTACAAGTGTTTCATGTCACATATTTTAATTATTTTCAAGACTAATGGTATAAATTATACCATTTATGGCCTTAACCATTTACATGGTTTTAGGCCCACCTACATTGTTAACATGTTTTGATTTAATAATTATCCCAACGTTACCGCCGTTTGTTCGTTCGTATCAATCACATAAAGTCATTGGGCCCGCATATTAGCCCAATTTATAAAAAAGAGGTAAAGAAGGGAACAAGCATAATATAGATTCAACCAAACATGTAAATTTTGCATAAAACTTTATTCATATAATTTAACATGTCACATGAACTTGCATATAATTTAGACTTAGATAATCATAAGCCTAAAACATGTTAATATGTAGAACTAGACATGTGTGAACATAACCTCAGTTATAAATTAGCATATGACATAATCATGACATGTCCAATCCCAAGGCATGTATAATTTTTACATTAACATATATGTGTGAACTAGATCTAACAAGGTGAACTTGCATAAGTCCACTTTACAAACATGCATATAAATAATGATCTAGTTTTGGATCTAACATGTAACTTGCATATGAACATATGTATAATTAGATCGTGACTTGGATCTATCATAAAACATATAACTTACATTAATCATATGAACCTAGATAGATCTTGATATGGATCCAACATAAAACTTGTAACTTGCTTATGAACATATGAACATATATATAGGCATAAGGATCTAACATAAAGCATATGAATATATATATATATATATATATATATATATATATATATATGTATATATATCTTGACTTAGATCTAACATAATACATACAACTTGCATTAATCATATAAACATATATATGTAGATTTTAACATGAAACATATAACTTGCATATGATATTGATAGTTTCATTCTCAATCTTTAATAGATCCAACACCAAGTCCAATAAGCCACAAACATTCCAAGACAATTCATGATAAAATCATTATAAGAAACAAACATGAATTATCATCATCAATATTATACAACATGGTATAATTCTATTTTTCACGTTATATCAAATCGCGCCTTAAATTTATTTACATCTAAAAGATAGCTACACTTACAAAAGACAATCTTGACTTCTGGAATCTGTATTCTGAAGTTGGAATGCTCGCCTTTGATGTAGACAATCGTTGTTTTAGTTTAATTTTTATTTGATTTGGTTTGTCTCTTTTAATTTGCTTCAAGTTGAATGGCGGCTACTCGAGGTTGTCCAACGGCAGCATGACGGCTCTTGGTTTGATTTCTAATATGATTTAGGCTTGAGGTATTTGGTTGCTTATATAGAAGTTTGATTTAGTAGGAACCGTCTGATTGACCTAGAGAAAATCAAAGCTATTCAGACAAGATAGAATAGCCACATCAGCCCTAATGACTTAGCAAGTAGTCCAACAGAACCAATCTGATGCCACATCTTCCTTAGAGCGAATCGGCCCACGGGTTGACAGCCAAACACCCTGAATCAACCCCTAGTGGAACCAGCGTGGCTCGGGTCAACCTAAAAAACGGGCCGGTTTGGTTATTCCCCCTCCAGATTCGCTATTTTGAACTTTTTTGCATATTTATTTATTTAATTTTTATATGTATATATATATATATATTTCTCATATGCATACAAACTTCAAGGCTTAATAACATCTTCATAAGGTATCCGTTTTGTGCAAACCAAATGTCTATCTTGACCTAAAATTTTGAAACGAACATAATAGCGCAATCCATTTCACTTAATTTTTCTTCTAAAAAATTAAGTATACTTTAATTTGTGAATTTTAATATTATAAAATTATGGGGTGTTACACCAAGACCCAATCATAGATGTCGAGCACATGGAGGAAGACGATCCGGATATCCATCATAGAACACGACCTCTCAACAGGACTCCGGAGCCACGTCAAAATCTGTGGATCCGAATGGCAGATCCCCATCCAACTTACCTTCCCGACATGATATGAAGGGTCATGAGGGAAATGCGAGCGGGCGCACATAGCTCTTGGGAAGCCTACATTAGGCGTAACCCCTTCACAAGAAGAGTAAATGAGACCGAGTGGCAGAGACGCTTAAGCATGCCACAAATGTCACTCTACGATGGTACCACTGATCCTTGTGCCTTTTTGAATCGCTATAAATGGAAAATGGACTTGAGCCGGGTTGACGATCAAGCCAAATGAAAATGCTTCCCGGTCTTCCTGTTTGGTACCGCTTTACTTTGGTTCTCTCGCCTCCCTCTTGATTCTATTAACAACATCAGACAACTAGCAACAGAGCTGGTCAAGCAATTCAGGGTGCATATCCAAACTCCGAAGAATGCCCTCACTTTATCCAACATATACCAGAGGGTCACCGAGTCGCTTAGGAGCTAACTTTCCCGGTTCAACATAGCTCTCGCCGAGGTCGAGGATCCAGATTCTCGCACCATACTCTTTCAGGTAGCGAAAGGTGTCCTCCCTACTTCAGAGTTCGGGGCCTGGATCGATCGGAAACAACGAAAAAGCCTCGACACCTTCTATGAGAAGGCAGATCAATACTTGTGCCAAGAAGAGGCAAGGCGGAACTGGCTCTCTGCCACAAGTCGTCCCAATGATCCCTAGGCAGATACCGCCAATAACAACTTCAGAGGTGGGCGAGGCGGGGATCCCTTGGACCAAAACTGGGGGGCAGGTCTCTACAGGCGAAAACCAAACAATGGCAGGCCAGACGGATGGAACAATGGGCAGGCCCCAGCAGAATCGAGAAAGCCCGGCCCTTACCAAGCTTTCAAGGCCTACACCCCATTGAATGAAGACATAGAGACAATCTACTTTGAAACGTGTAACACCTTACTGTATAAGAAGTCGCGTGTTAGAAAAGCGACTGACCGCGAGAAGAACACCTGGAGGTACTGTTGATACCATGACGTGTACGGGCATGAAACCAACCAAAGCCACCAACTTAGGGATGCAATCGAGAAACTTATTCATGAGTAGCGACTCGAGCAATATGTCCAAGGGCCCTTTCCCCCCGAAGCAAACTCGCAGCCTTCAGCGCCAGCTCCATAAGTAGCCACCAAGGCAGGTCCAGGAGCATCTAACCCAAGACAAGGAATCTTGATCAACACCATATGTGTTAGACCTCACCCCATAAATGACAGCTTTCGAAAAATGGAGGAATATGTGAGTTCCATAAAATATGCAACTTACGAAGCCTGCTCCGCTCTCCCTGATTCAGTTCCAACCAAGCTACAAAAAACAATTCAGGACGACATCATCTTCTGAGAAAGAGAATCGACAGGGGTGGAAATCCCGACCATCGATCCGTTCGTCATCACTGCGCAGATCGGTGCTACTTCCATTCGAAAGATTTTAATCGACTCCGGGAGCTCGGTCAACATCGTCTTTAAGGTCGCCTATGACTAGATGAAATTGGAAACGAATGATTTGAAGCCATGTCATGCTGCGATTCGCTGCTTCAATGGGGCCTCTAGTTCCCATGTAGGGATGATCGACCTACCTGTGAAACTGGGCGAGGGGGACCGAAGCCGAGTCCGAATTCTCACTTTCATGGTTATAGACATTGACTCCCCTACAACGCTTTTCTAGGGCACCCCTTTCTCACTGAATTCCGAGTTTGCATGGCACCATGGTCTCTCCTAATGAAATTCCCAATGGAAAATGGGATTGGAACCGTTAAGGGCGATCAAGCAGGCGCCAGGGAATGCTACGCAATAAAATGGAAAAACGCATGCAATAAGGACGAAGGCAAAGCCGTGCCCACGCCTTCTTGCGCCAGGAACGTTTCAGCATAGCAATCAGCGGCGTCTGGGACCTGGCTCAGGCGCCACTGTCGTCTTTCCAATGACCTCGACCCATGGAAGGACGAAGAGCCCGAGTACGAGAGGCCTACCCCGGTCGAATCCACGGTGGATGTTCCCGTCAACCTCGAAGATCCAACAAGGGTGTTGAAGGTAGGGTCACAACTCCACCCAGCAATCAAAAAAGATTGTATGTGCTTCCTGAATGCCAATCTGGATTTGTTTGCATGGACTCACTCCGACATAAAGGGCACCGACCTCGCAATTGCTTGCTATTCCCTTTGCTTAGATCCTAGAATGCCTCCAGTCAAACAGAAGCTCCGCTTCTTGGGGCCTGAGAGGTCCAATGCACTTGAAGAAGAGGTGGACCGCCTTCTCAACAATAACTTCTTCTGCAAAGCCGACTATCCTGAATGGATTTCCAATCCGGTTTTGGTTAAAAAAGCCAACGGTAAATGGTGGACATGCATCGACTTCTCCGATCTGAACAAGGCATGCCCTAAGGACAGTTTCTCGCTCCCGAAGATCGATCAATTAGTCGACCCGACTGCCGGATACCAGCTACCATCTTTCTTGGACGCCTACTCAGGCTACAATCAGATCCCGATGAGTCTCCGCGACCAAGATCATACCTCTTTCATAACCAACCTTGGGCTCTACTACTACCGTGTTATGCCCTTCGGCCTCAAGAATGCCGGCGCCACTTATCAACGAATGGTTAATCGACTCTTTAAAAATCATATTGGAAAGTCCATGAAGGTGTATGTGGATGATATGCTAGTGAAATCTAAAATATCAAGCGATCACATCGATGACCTGTCCGAAATGTTTGATGTCCTCCGCCAGTATGACATGAAACTCAACCCCTTGAAGTGCTCCTTCGGAGTCACTCCGGAAAATTCTTGGGTTTCATTGTCAACTCTCAGGGCATCAAAGCCAACCCCGAAAAAAATCCAAGCTATTCGGGACATCTGAGTCCCCAAGAACATCAAGGATGTCCAAAGTCTGAACAGAATGGCCGCCGCTCTAAGTCGATTTATCTCTAAGCTACTGACTAGTGCATCCACTTCTTCGATTTACTCCAAAAAGGGAAACACAATTTTGAGTGGACCCCCGAATGTGTCTCTGCATTCAAGGAACTTTTAGATCACTTAGAGAGACCACCTATCCTTTCTAAGTCTATAGACTATGGGGACTTACATATTTAAATGGCTGTTTCTGTGCAGGCAATCAGCTCGGCGTTGATACGCCTCAAAGATCGCACTCAACGGCCTGTTTACTATATTAGAAAATGGCTGACGTGGGCAGAGAAGAATTACCTGAAGCTAGAAAAGTTGGCACTCTGCTTATTGATTTCCTCTAGAAAGCTCCGACCGTACTTTCAGCCTCATCCCATAAAAGTTTTCACTGACCAACCACTGCGATCGGTCCTACAGTGACTCGAGGTGTCAAGAAGATTACTAAAGTGGAGCACAGAGCTAACCCAGTTCGAGATAACCTTTATCCCCCGATGAGCCATCCTCGTCCAAGATCTCGCAGATTTCATCGTGGAATTCACGACTCCCGAGGAGGCTCCTACATTGAACGATGGGGCTCCCGACATTCAATGGAAATTGTTCGTAGATGGTTCCACTAACAGAAGGTGCTCCGGGGCCGGAGTCGTGCTCATCACCCCTGAAGAACGCCCGATGTATTACGTGTTAAGGCCAAATTTCCCTACAACTAATAATGATGGGAATATAAGGCCTTGATCGCCGGGCTAATAATCACAATCGAACTCAAGCTAGAGACCGTCCACATCTTCTCCGATTCGCAGCTTATCATTTGACAGGTGCTGGGAGAGTACAAAAAAAAGAGGGACGGCTCGCCCAATATCTGGCCCAGGTTCAGGGGCTACTCACCTACCTCGAGCATTTCACCATCGCCCATGTCCCGCGCAAGCAAAATGGAAAGGCAGATTGCCTCGCTAAAACGGCAAGCTCCGAGGATCCGCAACTTAATAGGTTTGCCTCAGTTGAGATCCTCAAATCTCTGAGCATCAAGCATGGGAAAGACGAGACGATGATGAGCGCCGAGCCCGAGTCCTGGATGACACCGATCAGAAATTACCTGCAACACGAGACCCTACCAAAGCACTACAAGGAAAGGCACGCGCTCACTCGCCAGTCGGCCTGTTACCTTCTTATGGACGGGGTACTATACCGCAGAGGTTTTTCAGTTCCCTTGCTCCGATGTGTAGCCCACAGCGATGCCCTCCGAGTGCCAAGCAGTGTGCATGAAGGCGAATGCGGCGACCACATCGTGGGGCAAACTCGGGCTAGAAAGATTCTCAGACATGGTTATTACTGGCCCACGCTAGATCAAGACGTCGCGGACTACGCCCGCAAGTGCGATAAGTGCCAACGCTTCTCCAAGATCCCAAGATCCCCACCTACCGAATTGCCTCAAATGGTAAGCCCATAGCCGTTTTCCATGTGGGGAATCGACATCATCAGAACCTTTCCAATGGCTAGAGGGGGGCCACGATACACCGTCGTTGTCGTGGACTATTTCAATAAGTGGGCAGAAGCTGAAACCCTTGCCACCATTACCACGAAGAAGATAATCAATTTGAGAAGCCGAACTATCATTACCCACTTTGGGGTGCCCCAAGCTATCATCTTCGACAACGGCACTCAATTTGAGAGCATCGAGTTCAAAGCCTTCTGTCAACGTTACGGCATAGATAAAAGATTCTCAATGGTGGATCATCCTCAAGCCAATGGGCAAGTCGAGGCGGTTAACAAGGTCATCAAATCCATCATCAAGAAGCATATGGAAAAGGCTGGGGGCATGTGGGTAGATGAACTTCCTCTAGCTCTATGGACTTACTGCACTACCTACAAGACAACAACCGGTCATACTCCTTTCGCCCTCGCATACGGATCTGAATCCGTCATTCCCATTGAGCTCAAGCTTCAATCCCACCGAGTCATGTACTTCGATCCAAGGACGAACCAAGATTTACTTTTGGGATCACTCGACTTACTGGAAGAAAGGAGAAACGAGGCCGATATCAGAGCCGCTACCCAACGACAGCGAGTAGCCTGATACTTATATTCCAAGGTCTGCCATAAGGACCTCAACATCGGAGACCTCGTTCTAAAGTGGGTTTCTCCCCTACCAAAAGGCCTCGTGCCTTGCTGGGAAGGCCAATACTCCATGTAGCGAAAGCTCAGCGATGGAACTTTCAGACTCGCCACTGACGGAGCTCAACTCCCAATGTTGTGGAATAGCGAACATCTCCGCCGCTACTTCACATAACTTAGTTTACGTTTGTTTATGATTTTCATATAATGTTTTATTTTTTCAGAAATTCAAGGCATTGTAAAGGCTGTCACTTCCAAAGTTATTAGTAGATATGATGTTCAGTTCCCTATCTCCTATTGTTTACTTCCCACGTAATGCGTCTTGTTGGTTCCGACAACCAGCTCGATTCACGCTTGCGACCATCGCATAGGCACCTCGGGCATGGGAGCCGGCAATGCCATTCCAACCTCTAGGCAACATTGAGTCTGAAACACTTGGCTATGCCCGACATCCCGAGAACGGGAGCCAGCAACGTTACTCGAATCGCTGGCCCGCGGCGCGACCGAGTATAAACAACCACTAACTCGAGCCTCGGCCTTGTGCCGAGGCCAAGGATAAATCGTTCCACGTCCTAGTCCAGGCGACTTGGCGGCACTTAGCGACCGACTAAGATCGATGCAAATCTCTCTTCGCCGGTTGTGGGTGCCGGTCGAATCTTGGCCCAGAACCAAGACCGACCTTAAATCATTTCTTCCCCCTTAGCTCGCAAGGCTTAGGGGCAGCCCATGGCCACGATCGGACCTTACAAGCTGATGATCGGGGCTGAAAACTACGCCGATGAATAAACGACATCTGGCGGCTCACCTCAACCCGATGAACGATGGGAGAGCCACCCACCTGGAGGACCGCACAACACGATGCCCTACGTCTTCGCTATACTTGGATTTAACCCCAGGCCACCCATAATAGCAGGTGCACAGCCTGGTTTCGCAAATTACGAGTTTCCTGAGCTGAGGGAAACTCACTAAAACTAGCGCTCTACCTCATCTATCTGGAATAATTTACCGAGAGACGGCCCATAATCGCATTTGTGACAAGTGTAACGATAAGTATGCTTATGCAAATAGAAGAAGCTGGAAAACATAAAACGAACATCTGAACACTTGACATAAATAGCGGTCTTTACTAATTCATATTTCATTTTCATAGACACGCACTAAATAAACTACGTGTCTAACACTTTTACTTTCTAATGACAAGGTGTACATGAGTATCACACCGTGTCTTGAAAAACCAAAAGCAAGGGTCGTGCTCGCGTAAACTATCGGCCTACACTACCAAACCAACAATAACCTCTACTAAGGTTGCAAACACTAACCCTGTCTATTCTTCTTTTCCTTGTGCTTGTGCTTTTTTGCAGATTCAACGCTCGACGGTTCATCCTTGGCACCGAGCCTCTTCTTACCAAACCTGCTCTTTCCATCTCGGCCCCTCCGAGAAATGATTGACTCATGAGAAGCCGAGAACCATCTCTCGCCCGTCCCATCTTCGCTAGAAACCTCGGCAATATCAATGAGGGTGGCATGCGGTGTGGCCTTGGGGGCACCCCCAGTAGCAAGGCCGACTACAACGTCACTCGTCTCTGGTACCGCCTTGCCTTCCGCTCAGCTTTCTCCTTAGCCTCTTTGGCAGCCCTCCGTGCAACAAGCTTTTGGGACCTATGTAGCAAGACGTCACCAGCTTTGGCTTTCTCAAGGGACTCAGCAGTCCTTCTCCATGCTTCCTCATCTTCCCTCTTCTTCTGGGTCTCATCATTAACCCTCTTCTTCTCAGCCTCCTCATCGGCTCCCTTCTTTGCGATATTGTTGGCGGCCCTCGCCTCAGCCTCCTGCCTGGTCTTCATTAGGATCTCCTTCCTGGACGCCTCGTCGTGCTCTTGCTTCTCCTCTACCTCTTCGCTCTTAGCCACCATCTTGGCCTTTTGAGCTACCACTACCACTAGGGCGGCCATCGAGGTCACATCGGCGTCCACCGGAACTCTGGCGTGGGAACTATGCCCATCAGCTATCTCCCCTTCATCAGTCAGACCTTCATAAAGACTGGTGGTTATCTATATATCCGAGAAGGTGTTAAGATGATCCCCTCCTCCTCCAGGCTGCGCTTCCGTAGACTCTTGCCAGGACTCAATCATTGGTGGGACCACGGGGCCAGGGCCTGATGTCATGGTCGGTTCAGGAAGGGCTGCATAGTAAAAACACAACCGTTTAGTCCGCAAATTCAGTAATCACGTCATCCTTTGGGATGCATTGTAAAGGGAATTTACCTCTGATCAGGGATGGTACGGAAAAAATAGAAGGGGTACTCGGTGCCGTAGGCAATGTGGATCCAGTCTCTTTCAGTCCGGGGTGATTCGGGTCATACTTAGTTGAAGTCCGAATCAAGGCTGCAGGACCGCTCAAAACCACCGACTCAGAGGCTAATGGACGATTGAAGCTTGCCTCGGCAAGGGTCTCCATAACCCTAACACTCTCAGACATGACAGCCTTCCTCTTCTCCTCAGCAAGCCTCACCAACCTTTCATTCTCGGCATCCTCCTGCAATAACCACCTTCCCTCCTCCAGTTTTTCACGTTCGTCACTATCCAGAAGAACATTCGCAAGCTGATGCTCATCTAATGTACTTATGTCCACTTGACGCAAGAAGGCCTCGTAAGGGACTAACCTCTCCAGGTTTTGGCTAGCTCGCGAGGATAGTCTTCGAGCCACGAAATTGCTTGGAATCTCAAAGCTTTTACATACGTATTGTGGATACTCTACTCGAAGGAGGATCCCATACGGAATTCTGTATCATTCAGCTATCCCCTCAGTTGCTCTATCTCCCTCACATGTTCATCTTTTATACCCTCTGCTGTACTCAATACATCCCCATTGCTAGCTTCAGCTTACTCCTGCACTTTCCTCATCGCCTCGAGCCTCCTCTTCAACCCAGTGACCACGACATTCTAAGCCCGCAACCTTCGTTTTTTGCCCTCCAAGCAACATTATCATTCTGGAGCTCGGTGACTCTCGCATTATCCTCCTCCAAGATGTCACACTCTCGCGTTAGATTAGCTTTGTCATTTTCTAGAGTTGTGGTCTCAGTAGTTAAATCTGCCACGGTGGCGTTAAAGTTCGAAAGGGCATAACCGACTCCCTCTTCAGTGTGTCATAAGTCTGCGCCATCTCAGCTACAATGACAGAGCTAGCATTAAGGGGTCTGATAATGCATAAAAAGGAGCTTACAATGATGCAGGGAATAAATATATCAATCTTATTATTCAAAGCACCAACGTTGGTCTTCTCGGCATCGATGGTCGACCTCTGATCAGCAAGCTGTAGGTTCTTCTTCCTGATTAGCTCCAAAAGCCAGAAGGAATACTTGATGAACTCATTGGTTTGATGATAGGAAGCTTTCATGTCCATCCACACCTCCTCGGATTCTCTGCCAGGAGCTGGACGGAGGCCAGGGAGGAACTTCAGCTCGTCAAAATAATGCTGGGGGAAATGGTATTTCAGGAATGCACTTCACTCCTCTATCGATAGCCCTAGAAACTAGGGTTTTGTCAAGTCTGGCACCTCTACCTCAGTCTCTCTCTCCGACCTCGACTGGCAAAGATGTGTTTCCTCTCCCCTAACAAGATGGACGGGGGCCGACGAAGTGATAGACGGGGGAGTTGTCGAAGGCAGAGATCGATATCTACCTATGTTGAGCCGGGTATCTCTCACGGACATACGAATAGGAGGTAGAGGCATTGGAGATCGGCTAGATCGGCCCCGGCCTTGATGCCCGCCGCCTTGTTCTAGTGGAGGTGGAGCGCCATACAAATTGGTGGATCTTCGGAAACTCTCAAAGGAAGAACTCTGGGGATGCCGGCGGTCATCGCGTCCATAACTTTGTCCACCACATCCACCAGCCATATCACCTGCCAATGGAACATGCCAAAGTTACTCAAGTTACACACATAGGCTGACATCTATGCTATGCAGTGTTATGAATGTATGCCCTAAGTGTTCTCTCAACAGACCTAATTGTGGCCCCGATTGAGGGAGTTAACCCCTCAGCAGCACAAGTAAGTTCTTCCAGGCTTGTCGTATTTGGCCATGGAGTCGCTACTAAATCAATTCCCTTTAAGACATCAAACTATCCCGCGGGTTCGAGCGAGGCAGTAGCCCCTGAGTGAGTCGTAGGAGATAGCGGTCCAACCAGCAGTCCTTCCCTCTCCCCTGTCGGAAGCAAGACGGGAGTACTTGGCAACCCCCATCTCTGGCAACCTCCTCTTGACCATGAGCCTCACCTCCGTGCACATCTCCCTGAGGTCGAGCAGTCTTTGGCGGCTTCCCCCCCGCAGCGAGCATTTTCCTCTTCCGCTCAGTGGTGGATGGACCTACCTCAACTCCCTCTTTTTTCGCGCTAATAGCAACCGCAGGTCTGATCACAGCCTGGTTGGTGGGTAGCAACCCAACACGGCTGAGGAGATCCTGACTTGTGACGGTGCTAGTATCACAGAAATTCTTCGGTGTCGCTTGCAAAGGATTAAGGCATTGCCGATATTCATCCCCAGTAGGCACCTTTGGATTTCCTGTCATAACCAAATTAAAACCATGAATAAAGGAAGGAATCAAAAAATTACGGCAAGGAACGGAGCTAGAGAAGCATTACTTCCCTCAATCCACCTTCTGGCAAATCCGAGAGGGCAACTTACAAAGAACCACTCGCGCTTAAACACTGACAGCCTGGGCCATGTCCCGACAAAGAATTTTGTGGCGGCTGTCGCTTCCAAAGACCATTGAGAGGAAGAGGCAGCACTCATTTTCCTTAAGTGGAAGAAATATCGAATATCATCCCTGGTGGGTTCCCTGTGTAAAAACTCGTGGAAGAGAACATAAGTACCCAGGAGAGAAACATAAGCATTGGGGAGCAATTGTGATGGCGCGAGACAGAAATAGAACAGCATATCCTGAATGAAGTTATTAGCCGGGGGAACACACCTGACAAAGCAAGCTTGTCGGTTCCATACACTAAGGCCCTCGAGCGGCACATGGGCTCTGCCATCTCTCCCGGGGGCACGGGCATCATCCACCGGTAAGTTGAATCACACCGTCATCTTCCTGACCGTGGTAGCATCCATGCACGATGGTACCGAGTCGGTGGGATTATCCAAAATCACCACATCAAGCAACATGTCCGTAGCTACCGGAGGTGTGGGCGCATCCTCACCCATGATATCCACATTCTCGGCCTCTTCAGTCATGACCGGGGAATATTGCCGCTCAAGTTGCTCCCCGTGCTCAAACACTTCGGGCGAGCTGGTCATATGAGAAGGAGTCGATCCCTCGATGGTCTCAAGCTCACTACTGGATGATCTACCTCTAGGGGTAGGGTCAGATGTGTGCGATAAGGGCTCAGAAGCCTCGGCTTCCGTGGTCTTTCCGATCTTTGATCTTGTCTGCATCTCCAGCTATACTTTAATGCATCTGTATTAGTACGGGAAGTATAGTGACCTGTACCCCTCATGTTGGTGACAAATAATATGTGTGTGTAATGCTATGCAAGAATAAGCTACATAAAGAAAGTTCAGAACAATTCGAAACAGTCCAAGTCCCAGTCCGGTTGTATCCTCTATCCTATGCGAACAATCCTAAACCCCGCTCGTGCGGTTAACAACTTATGCATCAACACTAAGCATGAAAATCCAGAGACGTGTATCCAGAAGTCAAAGTCCAATGGCACGATAGATTAGAAGCCCGGCGCATCCAAGACTGAGCTCCAAGCCATGTCGGGCTCAAAATTTCGAACCCCGGTTCAAAATTTCAAACCCAAAAGGGTTTGAAATTCTGAACCCATCTAGGTTTCACTACAAAAAAATGACCCTATTACAACGGTGGAACACAGTTGTAATATACATTTTACAACGGTGGGCTAACCGTCGTGTAATAAGAAGTTGTAATAGACTAAAATCTTTTACAACTTTTTTGCACCATTGCAACACCATTGTAATATGTATATTTTACATCTTTTTTCCACCGTTATAATAAACTTCATTACAATAGTTATGCATCGTTTTAATAATATCTACTACAACTGTTATGCACCGTTGTGATTGACAGTTGCGTTTTAAAAAAATAAACATCTTTGTAGCTGAAATGAACAATACAGTAAATATTGAGATACTCCATAAGCAAAACAAATATTACAGTTATTTGCAAACTAGTTTAATTAAATACTCAAATTTTAAATATTACAAACAATAATTTTTAGAAAATATTTGGTGTATTATTACATAATCATACACCAACTTGCGTGATTGACATCAAACAACAATGACACAAAAAAACACTTCCGAACAAACAAGCCTAGAAACATGACATGAGAGACTCACTTGCAACATCATTAAGTTGAATTCCTTGACTTGCAACTTAGACCCAAACAAAGGAACATTTCTAGATTTGCAAACATGGACAAGAAAGAGTGAGAAGATTAGCATATAGCATAGGCATATATGGAATAATAGCTGCTTAAGTTATACCAAAACCTGTTTTGCACGAGATGTCCTAATTTCTTTAGGTTGCAGTAGATTTTTACAAAGTTCTTCGCATCGATCTTGCATGCTTTAAGCGACTCATTAGCAAGTACTTACTTGGCATTAGACCTTTTTTTACAAAGAAAGCCCTGCAAATAGCAGTTCCTGCTCCTCTTGAGATATAGTCCTCTGTCCATGAAAGTAAATACATATCAGCAAGGAAATCACAAATAGTCACGCAAATACAGATAGTTCAATATCTTTATTACCAGCCTACTAACTTTCTTAATTTCAGTGCACTTTGCATTCCTTAGTACAACCATATTTATAATTGCAAGGCTACAGGTTCATGACAATACAATGGTTCAACAAGCTTTTGCATTTCCTGTTAAGGGATACAATGATGTTAAAAGGAAGCTAAATTATAATTTAATTGGTATATACTGAACTTGATGTTAAAAGGAAGCTAAATTATAATTTAATTGGTATATACTGAACTTGATGTTAAAAGGAAGCTAAATTATAATTTAATTGGTATATACTGAACTTGATAAAGTCGACATCAAGCTCAACTTCATTAAACAACTATATTATCCACAAAATTTAACATGAAAAATTAGAAATGTTGAAATTTACTCACCTGCAGCACGTATGAATAAAAACCACTCTTAAGCATTCACCAGGAACAACAGGTACTTCAGAAAAGAGAGTACCATAATGAGGCAGTCATCAAAATTTTCAAGCGCACATTTATAAATAAGAAACCTGCACAGCCAGGTAATCCATTTTTTTTAGGAAATCTTCCGGTAAAAGGATGCACAAGAAGGCAAAATTTAATAGCATTCTGGTGTGTGAGTTTTTCCATAAGATTACTAGAATGTGTGTGTATGTGTGTTTATGTGTATATATATTCTCCCACCGTTTTTGATACATGAGTACAAGCGCCATGCTAATTGAAATGTAATCATGAGGCCACTTCAAGTTTTTCCACACTTATACCTTTTCTTACATTAAATTTAGTCATACTTAATCTCAAAACTTTGTATAATGATATAACTATTATCAAGTTTAGGATTTTTGATATTTACATGGGTTTAAGCATAAATCTATGGTACCATGGAATACTTAAGACTTTCTAACAACTCCCATTGACCATTATCCAAACAATTTGTCTTAACACAGTATACTGGCACATTATTGAACTAAAACTGGGCAGTAATCCTCGATGAATTAAACTGAAATTAAACTGACTTAACTATAGTCTGCAAATTAACTAAACCAACAGACCAAAATACTCACCATAACAGCGTGAGCAAAATACTCACCATAACAGCGTGAAGTGACCGCAGCCAACAGAGGAGCAACAACGATGGCTCGCGGACGATGCTATGAAGCACGGTGATGGCGCATTGTTGGACAGAAGGGGTAGGCGTTGGGCGGTTACTCGAAAATTGCAGGGTTGAAGGACAAAGCAAAAAGGCGGAAACAGGTTGTCGAGGTCGGCTAGACCTAAGCGTGGCAGTCGCTGCAGTTTAGGTGGCACCTTCGGTTGCGGCTAAAGGAGGTACGACCTTCGATTTTAGGGCGGAATTCCGTTTGGCGCTGGCAACAAGGCGGAGCGTTTGGTGGCAAGCTAGGGTTAGTGAACGACAATGACTCTCGAACGACGATAAGGTGAGCGAAGGTGAAGGATGAAGGTGTGGAGACTGAGCGGTGGCTGCGATTGACATTGGTGAAGGAGGGTTACGGTCAGAGGCCATCAATCGAATTGGGGAAAAAGAATTTTGAATGGAAGAAGATTTTGAGGGAGGAATTTTTTTGAGGAATTGAGGATTTATTTTTTGAGGAGGGGCAAGTTTTTTGAAGAGAATACGAGAGGTCCGCCCATAGAAGGCTCCAGAAATACAGCACGACACGAATTGTTTAGGAGCCAAAATTTCTGATTTACCGCCTTTGACTTCAATCGTTTCGATATACCACCACTTTTCCACCGTTCTACATAAAACTGTTTTTCTTTTTTTATCCAAAAAAAATAAGAATATTACTAACTGTTAATTAATAAGTAGTTAACATACATTAACTATTAAAAATAAATTTCTACTAATTAACTATTAATTATTTAATAATAATTGACAAATATTATTGATTCTCAAGTTTATTATTAATTATTATTATTATATATTATTATTAAATATCAATATAATTAGTGATTTAATATTGATATTATAAACATGAAGTTTGTACTAGGCATCTCTATTACAACGAATAAAATGAAAAGTTGGGATATATATGTTTATTACAACAGTGATTTTTCATAGTTGTAAAAAACATTTATTACAATAGTGCGTTCTGCACAGTTGTAAAAAAGTATTTATTACAACTGTTCTTTTCGCACAGTTGTAAAATTAAAGTTGTAATATGGTGTTTTTGTTGTAGTGTTTGGAAATTAGAACCTCTTCAGGTTCGAAATTTCGAGCCCAGACAAAGGGTTCGGAAATTCGAACCCAAAGGGTTCGATGTTTCGAACCCTACGGAGCTCAAAAATCCGAACCATGAGGGTTCGAGACTTCGAACCAGGTGGATTCGAAAATTTGAACCCAGTGAGGCTCGAAATTTCAAACCCATGGGGGTTCGATGCGTTGAACTACATAGGTTCGAAAAATTGAATCCACGAGGGTTTGAGGACTTTGTGCAGCCTTTCGACTTCCTCCCCTTCTTATTTTGTAACACCCCACCTCCGTTAAGGTCACTCTAAAAGGGAATGCCTTAACTTCGGTGGAGCGCTTTAAGGTACAAGATACTAATAAATTACAAGACAAAATATTTATGCAGCGGAAAAAGATCAATATTATTTCATAAATACTTGTTCAACACAACAATTCAACAACTGTTTCAACCTTCCAAATTATTACAACTTTTCATCTGTCTTGAAAACGTAAAGAAGCAATACTGGAAAAAAATGACATAAATCCCCAATAAGTGCTTGACCATAGCCATAGCTCAAAAAGAAAAGTCCAAGCCTTACATCTATAGTCTTCAAGCCTTGGCTAACCTGGACTAAGCAGAAGTGTTTCCTCCCTGCGGACCTGGGGAGGGGGGAACGGAAGAAAAGAAGCAAAAGGAAAATGGGTCAGACATAAGTCTGGCAAGCCCAGTTATTTAATAGCATGTAAACAAGTAAAAGACTATGACATGAATAAACCGAACTGAGAATGATACCACAAGGACAGGGTAGTCCAAAAATGAGGTAAAGTAAGATTTAACTAGATTTGGCTACCGCACCCACTTTTACTTCTTTGCACCCACTAAGAGCTGTTTAACTAGCAATGTATGTTCATGATAAAGTGATCCCATTCATGTATTGATCGACTCCTACTCGCATTTGTGCATTCCTGGTGTCATGCGGCTCCACGTGATTTTTAAGTGCTGGTTCCAGTATAGGGTGTATCAAGTCCTATAATGGCAACCCTGACACGATTCAAAGATGCACAAGTGTACGCTTGGTACCCAGTGCCTTCTTTTTCCAATCCGGAGCCCGTGCACGCCCGTACTCCGTCGGAACCGGCACTTACGAACCTAACCGCCGCCCTTTTAACCGCTTATATTCAGCCTAGTAATCGTTCCCCACCCTCCCTAGTTCAGGATACCTTGATACATTCATGTGGGTTACTGCTGAAACGGGTCCCGGTTACTAGGGTTTTTCTAGTCAACATGCTAAATTGGTTAAGTGTCCTTAGTTTTACTTAACCCCTATCAATCTTGTCTAGTTAACATGTTAAGTTGGTTAAGTGTTTCCTCAATTACTTAACCCCACCAATCTTGTCTTGTTAACATATTAAGTTGGTTAAGTATTCCCTTATTTACTTAACCTCACCATTTCTAGCTTGATTGTTCATGAGCTTTAATTAATTAATTAATCAAAGCACCAATCACTTGCATTAGACAGGTATTGTTGTGATTACTGGATGTGCCGGTCGATTTCGAGCAGTTTTACACCACAACTCAGTCTAACCTCGGGTCTTTCTGGGCTTGATGCACTAACCTCTCACACTAGACAGGTATTGTTGTGGTTACTGGATGTGCCGGTCGGTTCCGGGCAGGTTTACACCACAACTCAGTCTAACCTCGGGTTAGGCATTTTCATCTTTTACATTTTATATATGTGAGTTTTCTACAAGTGTTTCATGTCACATATTTTAATTATGTTCAAGACTAATGGTATAAATTATACCATTCATGGCCTTAACCATTTACATGGTTTTGGGCCCACCTACATTATTAACATGTTTTGATTTAATAACTATCCCAACGTTACCCGTGTTTTCATTTGTATTAATCACAAAAAGTCATTGGGCCCGCATATTTGCCCAATTTATAAACAAGAGGTAAATAAGGGAACATGCATAATATAGATTCAACCAAACATGTTAATTTTGCATAAAACTTTATTCATATAATTTAACATGTCACATGAACTTGCATATAATTTAGACGTAGATAATCATAAGCCTAAAACATGTTAACATGTAGATCTAGGCATGTGTTAACATAACCTCAATTAAAAACTAGCATATGACATAATCATGACATGTCCAATCCCAAGGCATGTATAATTTTAACATTAACATATAGGTGTGAACTAGATCTAACAAGGTGAACTTGCATAATTCCACTTTACAAACATGCATATAAATACAGATCTAGTTTTGGATCTAACATGTAACTTGCATATGAACATATGTATAATTAGATCGTGACTTGGATCTATCATAAAACATGTAACTTACATTAATCATATGAACCTAAATAGATCTTGACATGGATCCAACATTAAACTTGTAACTTGCACATGAACATATAAACATATATATAGGCATATGGATCTAAAATATATCATATGAATATATATATATATATATATATGTAGATCTTGACTTGGATCTAACATAATACATACAACTTGCATTAATCATATAAACATATATATATATGTAGATCTTAACATGAAACATATAACTTGCATATGATATTGATAGTTACAATCTCAATCTTTAATAGATCCAACACCAAGTCCAATAGGCCACAAACATTCCAAGATAATTCATGATAAAATCATCACAAGAAACAAACATGAATTAGCATCGTCAATATTATACAACATGGTATAAATCTATTTTTCACTTTATATCAAATCACGTCTTAAATTTATTTACATCTAAAAGATAACTACACTTACAAAAAACAATCTTGATTTCTGGAATCTGTATTCTGAAGTTGAAATGCTCACCTTTGATGTAGACAATCTTTGTTTTAGTTTAACTTTGATTTGATTTGGTTTGTCTCTTTTAATTTTCTTCAAGTTAAACGGCGGCTACTCGAGGTTGTCCAACGGCAGCATGATGGCTCTTGGTTTGATTTTTGATATGATTTAGGGTTGAGGTATTAGGTTGCTTATATAGAAGTTAGATTTAATAGGAACCGTTGGATTAACCTAGAGAAAATCAAAGCCAATCAGACAAGATAGAATATCCACATCAGCCCTAATGACTCAGCAAGGAGTCCATCAGAACCAATCAGATGCCACATCTGCCTTAGAGCGAATTGACCCGCAGGTCGATAGCCAAACACCCTGAATCAACCCCTAGTCGACCCAATGGGGCTTGGGTCGACCTCAAAAATGGGCCGGTTTGGTTATTCCCCCTCCCATTTCGCTGTTTTGAACTTTTTTGCATGTTTATTTATTTAAGTTATATATATATATATATATATATATATATTTTTCTCATATGCATACAAACTTCAAGGCTTAATAACTTCTTTATAAGTTATCCGTTTTATGCAGACCAAATGTCTATCTTGACCAAAATTTTGAGACGAACGTAATAACGCAACCCATTTCACTTAATTCTTCTTCTAAAAATTAAGTGTTCTTCAATTTTTTAATTTTAATATACTCATAAAATTCGGGGTGTTACACATCTCCTCGACCCAAAGCCTCACCTAGTTCGGATTCGAAATAATTGGGTTTGAAGCTTTCAATAATGGCAGCCAGAGAAAGAAAAAATATGAGGGAAAAAAGTGAAGGAGGGCCTATTTATAAGAGGAAAAATGTCCCTTCGTATTCCAGTACGGCTTCGAAATTTCCGAACCCATTGGGTTCGAAATTTCGAACCTCAAGGGGTTCGAAAATTCAAACCTCATGGGTTCGAAATTTCGAACCCCCAGGAGTTCGAAATCCCGAACCCCTGTGCTCAAAATTCCGACCCCACTGGGTTTGAAATTTCGAGCCTTTCAGGTTCGAAAATTTCCGAACCAATTAAAAAAATGATGATGACCATACCTTAGGGTTTGAAGCACTACGCCACACTCTCTCGTATACGTATTCCATGCATGTGCATATTGACCCCCATGCATCCACGGGAGCGACGCACTATGGGCACTAAGCGACTTGAGAACGGCGCATCCCCCAACAACTAACGCTCATTCACCTTTTGAATTACAGGGAGAAATAATAGCTTAACTATTATCTCAACCAACACAAAGCACATCATGTCAAGACAAGACATACTTTGGGGGGAAAATGTTAACCGCTTTTTGGTTCGGTTCCCAAGAGTGCGTCGGACATGCTCAACTCAACGTATCACGTGATGTTGAGGCCAAAAAGGGACGCTCAAGAGCAAAGGAGACAGGATCAGGAAGGGACTGCGCCGCTCGCAACCTCGTGGCACTCGGAAGATATCCACGAACCAAGGCCTCGGGTCTCGTGGGAATTACGAGCATCAAGCGCCCGATACCAGGATCATCGCGCCCCTCGGAAGGAATTTGCACCGGGTAGGACGTGAAATTCGCAACCATGCCTAGGTTTGAAATCTCGAACCCCACGGGTGTGAAATTTCGCACCCATGCCTAGGTTCAAAATTTCAAACCCAGTGTGTGCGAAATTTCGATCCCATGCCTAGGTTCGGAATTTCGAACCCAGTAGGTGCGAAATTTCGCACCCATGCCCGGGTTCGAAATTTCGAGGTGTGCAGGTGGTGGGTTCGAAATTCTGCTAGTGGTCCCTTATTTCTACATACTCCTACCTAATCCTACCTACTCCCACTCCTATAAATAGACCATGGCCTCACACTTCAAAGGGGGTTGGATTTTCTTCACTTGAGACCTTCCTAGAGCTTCCTCGACCTCATTAATGTCATCTCTTATTTGAGGAAGAAGGAGAATTATATATTATCTTTCCCAAATACCTAACATATGACAATTATAAAAGTGAATGTAATGAGCATGGATCTACCTTGTAATTCTTGGGTGATTAATAAAACTTCAACATCCTTCCTATGTAGACGTAAGCCTAATCCACGGCCGAACCACTATAAATTCTCGTGTCATTTACCACTTTCTCTTACTTAGTCTTTCGACCAAATTAACTATTCCTAGTAATAGGAATCTTTGGTGTTTGCGACATTTTTTGCCGTCAACAGAAGGAATTTGGGACATAGTGGATCGCTTGACCAAAAGTGCATGGTTCATTCCTGCCAATTCGACTAGGACTGCATTGAAACTGGTTGAACTTTATGTGATATGGATACTTCGATTCCATGGTATCCCGAAGAGCATAATGAGTCACCGAGATCCATTATTTACGAGTGGATTTTGGAAGATTTTCAGGAAGCTACGGGAACCGAGTTATGCTTGAGTACGGCTTATTATCCCCATACTGATGGTCAAACCGAGAGGGTTAACCGAGTTTTGAAAGATCTCTTAAGAGCTTGTGTGTTGGATTTTGGCGGATCATGGGAAGACCAACTACATCTAGTTGACTTTGCATATTATAACAACTACCAGTCTATCATTGGGATGGCACCACACGAGGCGTTGTATGGTAGGACATGTAATTCTCAAGCATATTGGTTAGAAACTGAAGATAAGTTGATACTTGGGTCGGAGATGATTAGAGAAACATCGGATTGTGTCGAGATCGTTCGGCAACGAATGAAGGCAGCCCAAGATCGTCAGAAGAGTTATGCCGATAAGTGTTGAAAGGATTTGGATTTCGATGTTGGCGATATGGTTGTTGTGAAGATTTCGCCGTTGAAGCATGTAGTCCGGTTCGAAAACAAAGGAAAGTTAGCTCCTAGGTTCATTGGACCATTTCCGATAGTCGAGCAAATTGGAAAGCTCGTGTATAGAATGGAGTTACCAGAGAAGATGTCGAGTGTGCATAATGTGTTTCATGTGTCATTTCTAAGGAAGTTTGTGCATGATTCGAATGTGGTAGTATCTCCTGAGCAGTACGAAGATCTATAAGTGGAGACCATAGTTGCGAGACCTCGTAAGCCGCTTAGTGTTGTGGGAAATGAAGCGAAACAACTTATGATGAAGACGATTAAGTTAGTCAAGGTACAATGGAGTGAAGATGGCGACGATTGTATGTGGGAGACGGAAGAGAGCATGAGGGAAAGTCATCCAAAACTCTTCGGCGGTAGGACCCTTTGATATCGTATCATGTTATATTGTTGTATCTTGTTGTTGTTTGATTTACGTGTGCTAGGATAAGGCTGTGAATGCATGGCTTAATGGTTGCTAGTTGGATGATAGAATTGGCTTCTCATGGGTGATAGGCATGCAGAATTATTGTGGTTGCTTGTGTTTTGGAATTTCAGGGGTGAAATTCTTAAGAGGGGGGGGGGGGGGGAGAGGGAATGTAGCAGCCCGCATTTTACATATTGAAGGATCGTAAAATATTTTTATTTTACTCCCTGAGGGTTGGATCATTCTCATATTTTGATATGTTGTTTATGAGGATGTGAGACATGCCCATAATTTTTACCAATTTTGTTTGTGACCATTTTGCCTTTGTCAATCTAGTATAGGGCATAACTTTTGACTCAGGTCGAATCAGGTGGTGAGACCTGTGCCATTGGAAAGGAAATGATGATTTCCTTTTCGTAAAGTGGTTATAGTAAAGATTTGGCTTAACGATTTGGGAGGAATCGCTGTTTCATGGTTTAACAGTTGGTTGTTCAGGTTTATGAGGCCTTAAAGGGATGATTTGGAGAGGCCCGTTAGTGGGCTAGTGGAAGGGTATAAATAGGGGGTGGGAGGTATGAGAAATGGTTTAGTTTTTCTATTCTCTCATTCGACGGCCTATGTTCCTCCTTCCTCTAACACCTTTCCACTAATAAAATCTATATCTAAAGGAACAAAATCAAAGATCTACATCATTCAAGGCTAAATCTACATCATTCAAAGGGAGAGTTCATCAGAGCAAGGAGTTTGGTTTGAATTTCTTGCTGTTCGAAATCTTAATACATCGATTTTTTCTTTTATTGAAGAATCAGTTAGTGTTTAGGACCTCTTACATTGATTCAATGAAGTTTATGAATATTGTTCATGTTTTTCACCAAATTCAAGCATTTTCCCATAGATCTATACCTTGGTAAGTCCATTATCATATAAATCACCCAAGGATCTAATTTAGCATGTTTAAACCGGTAATTCTCATCTATGTTCATATGTTTATGCAAGTTAGATCTGTAGTTCATTCATATGATATTTATTATGTTTTGTAGTAATTTGCATAATTTTAGTGATAATCATCATATTCATGTGTTAGTGATTTCATGACATTCTTTTGGTTGTGTTGGATGAATTAGACGAGTATATTTCTTTGACTGTGTTGATTGGCGAAGTTTTAGTCAAAAACGGAGTTGGATTGGGGGTGTGCCGGAAATGGGTCGGCCTCGTCTGATCGGTTGGCACTTTCCTGGTCGGTTGTAGTATAATGTAGTATGTGGCGTAGTACATGGTGAAGTATTATTTTGGGGCGATCGATCTCGTTTAGGGCTAGATCGGTCACTACTGGTTTGTTCAGAACCAGTTGGTCGGCCTTAAACGATCGGGTCGGTTATATGGGAAGTCAAGATATCCAAATACATGGGGACTTGGATCGGGTCAGTCATTTGCATTAGGATCGGGCCGATCTTGCAAAGTGAAGACACCTGGTCGGTTGTGCACCCTAAGATTTTAGATCGGTCGAGATGTGGTGGGCTGGTCGGTCGAGCTGGGTATTAAAATGGGTCGGTCGGTCCTGTGAAGAATGGGTCGGTCGGCTCCAACAGGGTCATTTTTTGAAAATTTATATTTTCAGGTATGACCCAGATTTGAATAAAAGATCTTGAAAAAAAAAATTCAAGGGCGACCCCCCGAACCCTAAATGCAGCGGAGTGGTGAAATTTGGCTCAATGATGTTGTGACTTCAAAGTAAATTCAAGTAGGAAGGTTCGAAGTGTTGAAAGGTGTTCGTTGATCTGTGTAGAACAGCGAATGGGGTGACAACTTAAAGGTCGTGAGTTGATGGATAATGTTTGCTCGAGAAGGTTGCTTGGGCTATGAAAAGCCTTCGAGTTGGATGACTAGAGATGCAACGGCCAAGAGATTATCATTGTCGTAAGTTCTAGTAGGGTCAAAGCGAGGTTACAATAGGGGCACCTAAAATACTGATTGTAGGTCGAGTACCCTGGGTATCGTTGAAAGACCTAGTTGTCAAGGTTGGACAAATATACGTATCGTGGATTTTATGCTAGAACTGTGGTTACCGTTATCCCTTGACATAAGGCAAGGTTGGTCGTCATACGATTAACGATGGTTTCGAAGTAGGATTGGCGGTGATAGCCAGAGTCTATCATGGATGATTGGTCGCCTTTTTTGAACCGTCTCATGTAGATTGTCCAATGTTGAAGGAGATGTTCCTTGGGTGCTTGTCTGATATTGGTTTAAGCCTCTGGGCTTTGTACTTGAGGGATGTCGAGTTCGATTATGATGGTTTACATAAGATATATAATTTGGATGCCATGAGTGCTTTTCCATAATTGAATGGGTGTTCTGGCTTCCATGGATGTATGGTTGAAATGTTGTTGTAAAGACTATCACTATCCAATGTGGGGAAGAGATGGTTGAGTTCTTCTCTGGTGTTGTGGGTAGATTAGTATGTTTATATGTCCCTTCTCATATACTTAATTGTTGATGTTGTTAGATGTTTTATCACTCACTAAGACTGTTGTCTGGCTCAAGGTTTTATATTTCCCTCTTATTACCTTTGCTTGTTCATCCAGTTGTGGATGGGCGGACCAAGTGGCAGGTGACATGTGATAGCTTAGTGGGGACGATGTGGCAGTTCGGAGGCGAGCATGAGGTTGGCGTACTATCTTTTTACTATATAGTATTTGTATTTCTACTGTTTGCTATTCTTTGAGTGCTATAGTGAGGCAATTTGTATAAACACTATTACTAAGTGTATGGATATTGCTTTCTAGTTGTTATGAAAGTCAAGTGTTTTCTGCTTTACTATTACTACCTGTTGTATATGTTCTATTATATTTTATCCTTGCGTTGTGAGTTACGATAGATTCTGATTGTGTTATCATACCTTGATGGTCATCGATAGCTGCATGGCACACCTTTCAGCGCAATTTTCCCCTTGTTTAGTGCGGGGGCTATGGGTGGTCGTCACCGAAAAATGAATCTTTGCACGTTCACTGCCATTGGCTTCACTCTTTATAAAGGCTGCACATAATTAAATGTCTTATGCTTCGTAAAGGCTACTGCCACTCTGTTGATTTTCTTCATCATGCACATTCCACGCTGCCTCCGGCCATCAATATTTGTCAGATTATGCTTTTCCAATAATGTTTCCCTCTTGTTTTTACATGTGGTTGTTAATATTGTTTTGCTTTTTTATGAACAAAGTAAGGTGCAGCATAGTGATTGGCATGGCAGTTGTTAGAGATAAAACAAACATAAGTTTATTGTTACAAACATAACATTATTGAATTATGGAGTAGTCATAGAAGCAGTCTTCAAATATTATCCAATTTCTAGGAAGGAAACACATAATCATTGAACATACCTCAACTTCTTCGGCTTATATTTTATTTTCCTAGGATTTTCTGGAATGAAACATTAATGCGAGGTAAATCAATTTATAAGCACACATTACTTTAATAATTATAGCGCTAAATATTTCATTTTTCACAAATAACTGATTTATAATAACACTTATTTCTTTATAATATTTTTTTTTGAAGTTAGCAGGTTGCTATTATATTATCCAAATTACATAGGAGAGTCGACATAGTGGTTCGAATGGGCAATGGTGGTATGGTCTCCGATGGTTTCGGGCTCCTTTTTTACATGTGCTCCAATTTGTTGCCGAGAGCTTGTTCTAATTTGAGGTGGTACCTAGAGTGAAATTTAGGAAGGACTATCCCAAGTCTATGGAGGCCATTTTGCCTTTTCTTTCATAAGATTAGAGCTGTAATTTCATCTTAGTTTGGACGATGTAGCATTTCGAAGACGAGTAGGAGGATGGCATAGTATCTCTCTTACTATATAGTATTTGGCTTTCCGTTGTTTGTTATTCAACTCTGAGTGTTTGAGTAAGGAAAACTTATATAGACATATGTTGAAATCCTAGTGTATGGATATTACTTTCTAGTTGTTAAGAAAGTCTAGTGTTTTCTGCTTCACTACTCATACCTGTTATATATATTATGTTATATTTTATCCTTGCGCAGTGAGATTTACGACAGGTTCCGATAATATTTACCTACTTTGATGATCGTCCATAGCTGCCTGGCACACCTTTCAGCGCATTATTCCTCTTGTTTAGTGCAGGGGTTGTGGGCGTTCATCACAGCTAAGGTACATATTTTTATTGTGATTGGAGATAAAGCGGGTTTTTTTATTCTTTTTTGGTCAAAGTGTGTATATTGATTTTTACCTGACATGAATGATAATTTCGATGGCTAAAATATTTTTGTTGCATTTACTAATATGAGCTAAATGCTACTAACTAGTAATAATTTTTGGAACAATCATACTGATTCACATTGAATTTGATTATTACGGATGAGTTCCGTTTCAGGTAGTCGATAATTGTTCAGAACTAATCTTTTTGAATGAAATGAATCTCAAGTAGTCATATATAATTCAATCAGATTCCGTGTTTTTTCCCCTTTTACTTATAGTTAACTATTTTGACTGTTTTTTCTGTATAGTTTGCATATAGAATGTATTCAATGTTTTTGTTTAAGATAATATTTTGCTATCACTTACCTTTATTGAACTCAATTCCTTTTGTTTGATAAATAGATCCAATGGAGTTTAGCTGATACCGAGGTTTTACCATATTCTAGCTGTTTTGATTACCGATTAACATAAACAGGGATCTTGCTATGAATTTACCAAATCAATAATTAATTTCTTATTCTACAATCATTTTTTTACGTTAAAACTAACAATGTTCATACATAATTTCTACTCATTATGTTTTTTAAATATTAATTTCCAATTTACTCATAGAAGAATAGAATAATAGTTTTATCATGTTGCCTACCTTTATGAATAGGTAATCAAATAAAACGATCATTTAATAGGATATCGATTTGATTTTAAGCCTATCCACTAATTTATATCTCAAGATTAACAGCAAGAACTCACAAACTGTTATTTTAACGTATCAACCGATGTTCCAATGTAATAGCACTATTCTGAACTTAGCAGAATATATTCTGAAATTTAATTTGAATGCGTATGTAATATAATCATATTAAATCGATATAATATAAATTAAATTCAAAATTAATAAATTCCACGATTATAAATTATTATTATTATTATCATCTTATATATTCAAATAGAGTTTCTATTAACCAACTGAATTGTTTTTTATTTAGGTTTTATCTTGGAATTATTTCAGATTCCCGTATTACGATAATTATATATATTCGAAATAATTCGTATTTCGATTAAATCGATAACTTAATATAAAAATTCATTTATATTATCAACTCAATATTTAAAACCTTTTAAACATTTAAAATATATTGACCAAAAATCTGGCTCGGTACATTCTTCCCCCCTTAAAAGAATTTCGTCCCCGAATTTACAAAGGTAGGAAAAATGCTTCTAAGCTATTACTTTTTAAACTCCATTTATATTGAAACTCAACTCTTTATATTTCAACAAATTTTTATTTCTACCAAATTTTTTGATTTTCACTCATATTGAATGTCAAATTTGCTAATATTCATTTTATCAGATTGAATTACAATCAATTCACAAACCATTCAAAATTAATTCATTTATTCACTTCGATCCATTTAAGTTGCTTAAATTTAATTTAATTTCCAGAATTCTGATTCTTGGGTTTTTATTTCGAATCATTTTGAAATCATATATGTCTATACATACATACAATATACATACATACATTCATATACATATATATATATATATTCATAACCAATTTCAAATCCAGGACATTTGAATTTTCAAACCAACTTATTTTCTTTCAAATAATTTTCCATCAAAAACCTTTCTAAGGTAGCAATTTGTCACTTGGGAACGAGAAACTGAATATTGATGATTCTGCAGTCATCATCAAAATTATTTTCCAACCACTGAAGTGAGTTTAGTGCTTTATCACTTTCAAAATCCATTCAAAAAAATGATTATTATTCAAAAATCCTTTCAAAATAAATTTATATTATTTTCATATACTTCGAAAAATAATTTTCCAAACATCCAGGATTTTAAATTTCAAATTCCGGTTTGAATTTAATTTTAATTCATCTCATTTGTATATATTTCATTCATATACAAATTATATCTGGTTATATATAACCCTTTTCAATTTTGTAATCTCGTTTGATTAAAATCCTAACAATCAACACATCCATATACTATAATAATTTAAGAAAATTATTCCTTTTCTATCAAAATAGAATTTTGGGTAAATTATTTCATTTACCCGCTTTAAAACATTATTATGTTGAATTTATTTGTTCAAGTTTTCAGAAATTCCTATTGACTTCGTGGCGTCCCATGATTCAATCAGAATCAATAAACCACTCAACAAACTAGCGAACACAATGTAAAACAATTTTTATATCAATTAACAAATACGTGCTCTCATACAAATACACTCAACTCATTCTAGGGTACAACTGAGCCTATCCCTAATGAGTAAACCCCCACCAAAGCCAAGGTATTCGCTCAACCTAAGCTCTGATACCAAATGTAATGTCCCGAATTTCCGTACTATCTGAGTCGACTAAATACACCACACGTCCAACCCAAATATCATAGAAATACGAATCATTATGAAATAAAGAAGAAAAATGTAACAATCCGGAAAATCCGAACCAATTTAAAATTTTTATTTTGGCAATTTTAATGAATTTTGAATATTTAAAATGAATTATTTTAAATAATAATGATGAGAAATTTATTTTGAAAAGAATTGGAACGTATATATTTATTTTAATCAACGTTAAAATATAAATATTTATTTTAATTATAAAAGGAATTGAAAATGGCGCGTTAGTTTGAAAATTCGATTTCAAATTTCAAATGAATGCACAGGATTCAAAATAAACCAGCTTTTAGCGAAACCTAAAATATTTTAATCTACCTAAGAATATCTTTCCAACGAATCCGAAAAATCAAAATTTCATAACGGGAATAAAAAGTTATGCCCAGTTGAAAATTCAGAATAGTCGCTATGGAAAATATAGCCCTTAAAAATGGAAATTTTGCAAACGACCTCCGTTTTCGACGAAACCACTTTTGTTGGATCCGGGATGTCAAGTTGTTGTTAGGTTCCAAAATACATAATTTTTGAAATTAATGTGTGGGCGTGACAAAGGAAATCGTGTTTTGTCAGGTTCAGTCAATTTGGATCTACCAGAAATTGGCCATTTTTCAAACGGTCTTTAAATTTGACGAAATTAGTTTTGTTAGGACCGTATCGTCTATACGAAGCTAGAAATAATTTTTTGGGAATTTTTAGAGTCCGTAACTGGCCCCGGTAAATTGAAATGCGCGTTCAAATTCAATATATAGATTTATATTTTGATTTTGACGGAAACAGATCAAAACGATAGAATCAGCTTACGATACATATCCCATTGTGTTCAAAATGGGGATAATTAGCTACGGGCGATAATTGTTGGGTTCGATTTGGGGTTCAGTTAAAAAGTCAACATTTTTGAAAAATAATTTAAAATAAATAAATAAAATATATTCCTTTACACTTATAGCCCCCCCTCTTATTTCTTCCCCGATCGAATACAACTCAAAAGAAAAAAAATATTAAATCGCGTAGAGTGCGGCTCCCTCCACCACCGCCGCTAGCGCGTGACAGTCGCCACCACCATGGCGAGGTCCGCACCCCCACCGCCCTCCGCTTCTCTCTCCAAAGCCCCCTCCATCTTCTTGAGTCCACAACAAGAGCCCCACTTTCATGCATCGACCGGTGCCACCCCTCCAGCGCCACCACCGGCCACCGACGCCTCCTTCCCTCCCAGTGCATGACGACCCCCTACGGTGACGAGGACCACCCCATCTTCACAAAAAAACCCGGTAAGAATTTATTTTCCTATATAAACAAGCCTTATCTTTTATTTTCTGATTTCAATATGAAACACAATGGATTAATTTTCAGTTTTCTTTACAAAAACCACATGGTTTTATTTTCAGAAAATAAAATATGGTAGATTTTGATTTTAGAAAAAAATGGATTTTATTTATGGAAAAACATCAAATTTTTACGGAGAAAACCAATTTATAAAAATATAATTTTTACTTATATTATAGCAATATAAAAATATAATTTTTATAGTAAAGACATCGCCATAAAAGATTTGATTTTTCATATGGGAAAGATCTAATTTTTATTTTATAAAGATTGAATTTTTAGATACGGTTTGTGAACAATAATATGATTTTTATATTATAGAGATAAAAAAATATGATTTTTATATGATAGAGAATATAAAAATGCGACTTTTTACATATGTAGTAGAGATATAAAAATACAATATATATATATATATATAAATGTGATTTTCATATAGAGAATGGGGAGAGAAAAATATGATTTTTATTATATATGAAGCAGCGTGAAAGGGATGCGTTGGAGTTTTGAACAAATCCAAACAGTTCAGAAGGAAAGAATGATGGAGTGGATCCCCAAGGTGAGAACTTCTCACTTTTATTTTATTTTCTAGTAAAAATATATGCTAGGATGCAGACAGTGCTTAGCAACACCCGTCATCCACAAACCATGGATGGCTTGTTTGTTTGTTTGATTGTGTTGTGAAAATTGATTTTGTGATGTGGAATGGAATAAATATTTATAGTTAAAAATATAATTTTTAACGTGTATACAAATAAAATAGATATTTAGAAACAAATCGGACGATTTGTTTATGTACACACATTTGACTTATATTAATTGGGACGATAAATTTTACACATTGCCCAACTGCACAAATAAAATTCATTATTTGTTGTTTGAAACCCCACACGGGTATTGGGATGAAATTGGACATACACTAATCCCAATAATTAGTCGTATGTCGATCGATTGATTGACAGATTGTTATAAGCATTAAATATTTATATTTGATGCTTATGTAGTGTAGAATGCACCTTGGATGATGGTTGACCGTGTTTGGTTGTTGTGTACATGTGTTGTATAAAATCCATATAAATTAAATTATATGGTAATTGACTGTGTCTGATTCCAGTTCAGAAAGAATGAATATTTTAAAATAACAATTATTTTGAAATAACGAATATTTTCAAATAATATTCAGAAAAGAATCAAAATCTGATTTTGATGTCCGATTTGGGATGGACACGAAAAAATATATATAAATATATAAAGCCGTGTTGATTAGTTTAATGCCATTTTGACGTGAACGATATTTATATCGATTTTATTCATTTTTAAATGAATATCGAAAAGGGATTGATTTCAAAATATATTGTTTTGAAAATACTATCATTTATTTATCGATGATATGGAATATTCAATTTTGATTCGAAATTAAATATGTAGTTGAAATCGTTTTGAAAACGAACTTAAAATGGTTTATAAAATATGTTTTAAAAAGGAAATCGATGAAATATATATATACACATACATACATACACACACATATATATATATATATAATGGCTTGAATAGAACGCGCCACGCTGCGGCAGTTCGCGAATTTCGACCATTGACTTCGAACGGACATTACGGGAGATCCAACCATCAGATTCTCCTAAAAATGGAACCGTTGGGTTCGTATCGAATAGAGCTTTCGAACGAATATTAGAGATTTGACATCTAACGGTTGGATTGGGAATTATGTCCAAATCAAATTTGGAAAAGGTCGCTGTAAGTGTAGTTTGATGGCCGCTTATGGAAATCGACTTTACGGGCCTTGATAAAATATCAATATTTGTGTAAAATCATAATAAATGATTTGGAAAGAATTGGGATGAAAAATTACATATTTGAAAAGATAAAATAGATTTTTATTGAAATGAACTAGTTATTAACTAGAATTATAATCCAATATTTTTAAATAAATAAATTGGATTTGAAATGGTTTTAAAAATAACCAGAATTTCCAATATTTGAATTGAAATTGTCTTTGGAATATTTCGATGTTGTATTTCATGCTTATACAGATATTGTTATGGAAATTTGAAAGATATATATATATATATATATATATATATCGTTATTTCCAATACGATATTTGTTAATTTTAGAATTTGATATTGAATATAAGCCGATATATTTTCTATGCAGAGCCTTGTATTTAATATCAAATTGGATTTTGGGTTTGTCGTGAATGGCATCTTTAATAATGCTTTTCTTAAACCCAATGGAGTTAAGAAAATTAGAAACTGACTGGAGATTAGTTAAGTTGAAACGTTTTTGGGGTATTGATCTGATGTTGGTTTCGGCCTTCGGGGTTAATACTTAGGGAATTGTTCACTTACTAATTTACGGTTAGAGACTGATGGAATGTGAATTGGGTTTATTGTTAACTGTGTTTTTAATGACATTCGTTCTTTAACCCGATTTATAGTGAAATGTGATTTGGAATTTATATTTTTTTTTAATAGGATGTAACAGTAGTTTTCCAAAGTAAAGTTTTCCAATTTAATATATATTAAATTGGAATTGAGTGGAATTCGATTTATAATAATCGAAATGAAATTCTGTGGAGGAAGACTGTTAATACAGATGGAATTTAAAAGGCATTGCCGGTATTCCATTTATATTATTGGTCGGATACGGAAATTGATATCGATTATAAATTGATTTGTTCTTCCGTGAAGATTACAAAATTAATGGAATGTGATATGGGTTTCTCGTGAATGGTATCTTTAATAATACCATTCTTAGACCCAACAGAGTTAAGAAAACCAGAAACTAACTGGAGATTAGTTAAGTTGAATGGTTTCCTGGGTATTGATCTGATGTTGGTTTCGGCCTTCGGGGTTAATACTTAGGGAATTGTTCACTTGCTAATTTATGGCCAAAGGCTGATGGAATGGAATATGATTTTGGGTTTATAGTGAACTGTGTTTTAAATGACATTGGTTCTTTAACCCAGTTAAAGGCAGGATATGATTTCCAATGTTATACAATCGTTAATATTGATTACTGGGAAGATTAAAACCAAGTGGAGTTTTAATGAATCTTTAATTAGATTGAAATGATATACAAAGGAAGATTAAAGAATAAATTTAAAGAATTTATCTTTGATAAAATTAATGGGAACCTTTCCCAAAGTATAAGAATATTTGAATAGAGGAATATTCTGGATTGGAATGAGGCATATGTTGTGTTTTTGTAGCACTTCTTTATTATATACGCGAGTTATTCAGAAAGACCGGGTTTATCCCATTCTAAATAACTGATTCGACGATATGTCGAGGATGAAGACGGTGGTTGAAGACCGAAGGTCTTCACATCGTTTGGATGATCACTGATGTCTAGATTGGGCGGTACACCCAAGGCGAGGTAATAAGTGGTGATCGTCTAGACATACTTGGAGATCGACGGATATGCGAGGGCCTCTCCCCTGTATTGGACATATGGCGGAGGAATAAGGTGCCTTTGGTTTCGTTCAAACCCAGAACGAACTTGTAAATGGATGTGTGTCTGATATCGGATTTCATTCTGTGTGATTGATAGGCATCGGTTGCATATCGTGAATTACCTGTGTGGCATGCTGAGATGCAAATGATCAAGGCTTCTGTTGAAAAGCAGAGTCTTGTGGTTGATGATCAAAGCACGGCTTTAATATATAGCGTAGATTTGTGTAGTGTTAATTCGCGAGCCTCACACACCGGTGTGAAACGGAAATGGGAGAGGACCTCAGGGAGGGCATGCGTTTCCTTCTAGCTAGGAGTGGTGTCAGTGTTTTGCACGCCCTGGCATTTTTCTTATGTGGATGATGGATAGCGAGGCGCCTCGGTTATATCGGTTGATCCGGGACGATGGAGTCATTTGGCTCATTGACGCCCCATAGGGCGGGGAAACGCATTGCTCAGGCATTTTAATCCACTTCGTGTGGACCAGCCCTTACGATCAAAAGGCTTAACTGAGTACTTGCCTGAGACACGGGCTACAGCATCTCAAAGTGGTAAGGACGATCTCTTACCTTGGTTCACAGATGGAAATCCAACTTCCAATACGTGACATTGCAGTTTTGATTGTAGAGCCTAGTATTGGCAATATGATATATGGTATGCTGTCTAGGATTGATACATTTATATTTGAAGTTGTTTCAAAAACTATGCACTTATAATAAGTATCAAATGATTTGTTTTGAACGTACCAAGAATGTTTGGCTATTATAAGGTAAAACCCTATCCCTCGTCTTGTGGTGTATTGTGTGATAGGACCTGGGTCTTATAATAGCTTCGTTTTTCCAAAAAGCATTGTGATGTTTTGTTACATGCACTGATATTCTTGGGAAAAAACCCATTCCATGTTATATGGCATGGTCCCTGGATATATCTGATTTAAAGTAAAGTTTTATATAACTGTTTTCGTTCTCACACCAGTCACATGACTGACCTGGAGTTTATTTTTTAACCTAAACTCTGGGTGCCCCTATTTTCCATACGGGAAGCTAGTAGTTTCGGTTTTGCAGATTTATATTCATAGGATCCTGGTTTACAGCTGGAATGATATTCGGAAAGCTCTATATCCATGTATCTCTTTCAGTTGTGTTTTGTATTATTTTCAGCTATATTGTAAATTGTAAATCTCTGATAGTTTCTAATGTATAATATTTATTCATACTCTGTATATTCTTGTAATCTAATGAAATTGTTGTAATATACAGTGAAGTGTTCTTCTGTTTATTTTCTGATTTGTCGTGTTCTCAACTCAATCCGTGCTTTCCTTCACGGGGAAGTTCGGGTCGTTTCAGTTTGGTATCAAAGCGAGGTTTACAGAGCTCGAGGACAAGACATGTTAGAACCAAATGAAAGAGTTCATCAGAGATTGGATTTGTAATATCCAATGAGAATGACTCGTCAGAGATGGGATCAGTAGTATCCTAGAACGAGTCAAAAGAATATTATTTTTAAAACAAAATGAGAACAAATTTTGTTTTGAAAATTTAAAACATTTTATACGTATCTGGTTATTTTATTTGTATTGAATTTGGACAATCCAATATGTAACGATTTTGCATATACGCCTTGCAAACGTATATTCGAAGTTTTAATATACTGGATAGATATAGAATCACAATCTAGTCACCCGAGAATAATTCTGATGATGATGCATCATCATCATTGTTTGTGTTCGAGTTTCGAAAGGGGGATATCTATATTATTCCATTAGATTGGTGTGAGAACCAAAAACTAGATAGGGTCTATTGGTGTGATTTGGCATCAAAAATCTAATTTTTGACTATGTATCAAAGTTATGGATTTGAAAGCTAATCAACTAATTGATTGATGATTGTGTTGTGTGATTATCTATTTAAACAACACGTGAAATTTGGGCCAAATTGAACCAAATATTGAACTGTATTGAAAATTGTTTGAAATTGCATACATGTACATGCATATATATTGAACAAGTCATTGCAAGGAGGCTAGAGCAGAGGAATAAAATTGTATACCCGACAAATAGGTACATGTTTACTAGTTTCTTGGATGATGATGATTTTATAAGCCGATTGGTTAGCCGCTTGTATGGCGATTTCGGGATTTTCCCAGTGCTCCCGTATAGAGGAGGTTATGGCTAAATTTTTCAAAAATTTAGGGTGTTAGCCAAATTTTTGAAGAATTTGAAAAGTTCTTAGAAACTGAAAAGTTGAAGAAGTTAAGCCATAATTAAAATAATGAAGTTGAGTTGGTTTGTAAAACAACTTTCAGCTTCGTTCCTTTTCGAGGACGAAAAGATTTTAAGTCAGGAGATTATAACAAGTCGGAAAATCCGAACTAATTTAAAATTTTTATTTCGGTAATTTCAATAAATTTTCAATATTTAAAATTAATTATTTTAAATAATAACGACAAGAAATTTATTTTGAATAGAATTAGAACGTATATATTTATTTGAATCGATGTTAAAATATAAATATCTATTTTAATTATAAAAGGAATTGAAACTGGCGCGGTAGTTTGAAAATTCAATTTCAAATTTCGAATGAATACACAGGATTTAAAATAAACCGGATTTTAGCAAAACCAAAAATATTTTAATCTATCTGAGAATATCTTTCCAACGAATCCAAAAAATCAAAATTTCATAGCGGGAACAAAAAGTTATGCCCAGTTGAAAATTCAGAATAGTCGCTATGGAAAATATAGCCCTTAAAAATGGAAATTTTGCAAACGACCTCCGTCTTCGATGAAACTACTTTTGTTGGATCCGGGATGTCAAGTTGTTTCTAGGTTCCAAAATTCATAATTTTTGAAATCAATGTGTGGGTGTGGCAAAGGAAAACGTGTTTAGTCAGTTTCAGTCAATTTGGATCAACCAGAAATTGGCCATTTTTCAAACGGTCTTCAAAATTGATGAAATTAGTTTTGTTAGGACCGTATCGTCAATACGAAGCTAGAAATATTTTTCGGGAATTTTTAGAGTCTGCATGTGGCCCCGGTAAATTGAAATTCGCGTTCAAATTCAATATATAGATTTATATTTTGATTTTGACGGGAACTGATTGAAACGATCGAATCAGCTTACGATACATATCCCATTGCGTTCGGAATGGGGGTAATTAGCTAAAGGCGATAGTTGTTGAGTTCGATTTGGGGTTCGGGTAAAAAGTCAACCTTTTTGAAAAATAAATTAAGATAAATAAATAAAATATATTCCTTTACACTTAAGCCCACCTCTTATTTCTTCCCGATCGAATACAACTCAAAAGAAAAAAAATTGTTAAATCGCGCAGAGCGCGGCTCCCTCCACCACCACCGCCGCCATGGCGAGGTCCGTACCCGCTCCGCCCTCCGCTTCTCTCTCCAAAGCCCCCTCCTTCTTCTTGAGTCCACCGCGAGAGCCCCCCTTTCAGGCATCGACCACCGCCACCCCTCCAGCGCCACCACTGGCCACCGACGCCTCCTCTCCCCCCCCAGTGCACGACGACCCCCTGCGCTGACGAGGACCACCCCCTCTTCATAAAAAAAACCCGGTAAGAGTTTATTTTCCTATATAAACAAGCGTTGTCTTTTATTTTCTGATTTTAATATGAAACACAATGGATTGATTTTTAGTTTTCTTTATAAAAACCGCATGGTTTTATTTTCAGAAATTAATATATGGTAGATTTTGATTTTAGAAAAAATTGGATTTTATTTATGGAAAAAGATCAGATTTTTATAGAGAAAACCAACTTATAAATATATAATTTTTATTTATATTATAGCATTATAAAAATATATTTTTTGTAGTAAAGTCATCGCCATAAAAGATTTTATTTTTCATAGGGGAAAGATCATATTTTTATTTTACAAAGATTGAATTTTTACATACGGTTTATGAATAATAATATGTTTTTTATATTATAGAGATAATAAAAACATGATTTTTATATGACAGAGAATATAAAAATGCGATTTTTGACATATGTAGAGATATAAAAATACGATCTTTATATATTAAAAAAATGTGATTTTTATATAGAGAATGGGGAGAGAAAAATATGATTTTTATTATATATGAAGCGGAATAAAAATTTGATCTTTATATAAGAAGTCGAAATACAAAAATATAATTTTTTTATAGAAGGAAGCATTGTAAAAATATATGAAGTAGATATAAAAATATAATTTTTATTTATTGGAATGAAGCGATAAAAATATAATTTTTTATATATATGAACAGCGTGAAAGGGATGCGTTGGAGTTTCAAACAATTCCAAACAGTTCAGAAAGAAAGAATGATGGAGTGGATCCCTAAGATGAGAACTTCTCACTTTTATTTTATTTTCTAGATAAAATATATGCTAGGATGCTGACGGTACTTAGCAGCACCCGATACCCGTCATCCACAAACCATGGATGGCTTGTTTGTTTATATGATTAGTTGTGAAAATTGATTGTGTGATTGGAATGGAATAAATATTTTATAGTTAAAAATATAATTTTTAACGTGTATATAAATAAAATAAATATTTATAAACAAATCGGATGATTTGTTTATGTACACACATTTGACTGATATTGATTGGGACGATAAATTTTACACATCGCCCAACTGTACAAATAAAGTTCATTATTTGTTGTTTGAAACCCCACACGAGTATTGGGATGAAATTGTACATACACTAATCCCAATAATTAGTTGTATGTTGATCGATTGATTGACAGACTGTTTTAAGCATTAAATATTTATATTTGATGCTTACGCAGTGTAGAATGCACCTTAGATGATGGTTGACCGTGTTCAGTTGTTGTGTACATGTGTTGTATAAAATCTATATAAATTAAATTATGTGGTAATTGATTGTGTCTGATTCCAGTTCAGAAAGAATGAATATTTTAAAATAACGATTATTTTGAAATAACGAATATTTTTAAATAATATTCAGAAAAGAATCAAAATCTGATTTTGATGTCCGATTTGGGATGGACACGAAAATATATATAAATATATAAAGCCATGTTGATTAGTTTAACGCCATTTTGACGTGAACGATATTTATTTTGATTTTATTCATTTTTAAATGAATATTGAAAAGGGATTGATTTCAAAATATAATGTTTGGAAAATACTATCATTTATTTATCGATGATATGCAATTTTCAATTTTGATTAGAAATTGAATATGAAGTTGAAGTCGTTTTGAAAACGAATTTAAAACAATTTATAAAATACGTTTTAAAAAGGGAATCGACGAAATATATATAATATTATATATATAATGGCCTGAATAGAAGGCGCCGCGCTGCGGCATTTCGCGAATTTCGACTATTGACTTCGAACGGACACTATAGGAGATCCGACCTTCGGATTCTCCTAAAAACTGGAATCGTTGGGTTCGTATCGAAAAGTGCTTTCTAACGAATATTAGAGCTTCGAAATCTAACGGTTGGATTTGGAATTATGTCCAAATCAAATTCGGAAAACGTCGCTATAAGTGTTGTTCGATGGTAGTTTATGGAAATCGACTTTATGGGCCTTGATAAAATATCAATAATTTGTGTATAATCATAATAAATGATTTGAAAAGAATTGGGATGAAAAATTCCATATTGGAAAGATAAAAATAGATTTTTATCGAAATAAACAAGTTATTAACTAGAATGATAATCCAATATTTTTAAATAAATAAATTGGATTTGAAATGGTTTTAAAAATAACCATAATTTCCAGTATATAAATTGGAAATGGATTTGAATCGAAATTGTCTTCAGAATATTTCGATGTTGGATTTTGTGATTATACAAATATTGTTATGGGAATTTGAAAGATATATATATCGTTATTTCCAATATGATATTTGTTAATTTCAGAATTTGATATTGAATATAAGCCGATATATTTTCTATGCAGAGCCTTGTATTTAATATCAAATTGGATTTTGGGTTTGTCGTGAATGGTATCTTTAATAACACTATTCTTAAACCCAATGGAGTTAAGAAAATTAGAAACTGACTGGAGATTAGTTAAGTTGAATGGTTTCGGGGGTATTGATCTGATGTTGGTTTCGGCCTTCGGGGTTAATACTTAGGGAATTATTCTCTTACTAATTTACGATTAGAGACTGATGGAATGTAAATTGGGTTTATTGTGAACTGTGTTTTAAACTACATTCGTTCTTTAACCCGATTTATAGTGAAATGTGATTTGGAATTTGTAAATCTTTTTATTAGGATTTAAAAGGAGTTTTCCAAAGTAAAGTTTACCAATTTAATATATATTAAATTGGAATTGAATGGAATTCGATTTGATAATAATCGAAATGAAATTCTGTGGAGGAAGACTGTTAATACAGATGGAATTTAAAAGGCATTGCCGGTATTCCATTTATATTATTGGTCGGATACGGAAATTGATATCGATTATATATTGATTTGTTCTTCCGTTAAGATTCCATAATTAATGGAATGTGTTTTGGGTTTGTCGTGAATGGTATCTTTAATAATACTGTTCTTAGGCCCAATAGAGTTAAGAAAATCAGAAACTAACTGGAGATTAGTTAAGTTGAATGGTTTCCTGGGTATTGATCTGATGTTGGTTTCGGCCTTTAGGGTTAATACTTAGGGAATTGTTCACTTGCTAATTTACGGCTAAAGGCTGATGGAATGGAATGTGATTTTGGGTTTATTGTGAACCGTGTTTTAAATGACATTGGTTATTTAACTCAGTTAAATGCAGGATATGATTTTCCAAGTTTAATATTGATTACTGGGAAGATTAAAACCAAGTGGAGTTTTAATGAATCTTTAATTAGATTGAAATGATATCCAAAGGAAGATTAAAGACTAAATTTAAAGAATTTATCTTCGATAAAATTAATGGGAACCTTTCCCAAAGTATAAGAATATATGAATAGAGGAATATTCCAGATTGGAATGAGGCGTATGTTGTGTTTTTATAGCACTTCTTTATTATATACGTGAGTTATTCAGAAAGACTGGGTTTATCCCATTCTGAATAACTGATTCGACGATATGTCGAGGATGAAGACAATGGTTGGAGATTGGAGGTCTTCACATCGTTTGGATGATTACTGATGTCTTGATTGGGTGGTACACCCAAGGCGAGTAATAAGTGGTAATCGTCTAGACGTACTTGGAAATCGATGGATATGCGAGGGGCTCTCCCCGGTATTGGACATATGGGCGAGGAATAAGGTGCCTCTGGTTTCGTTCAGACCCAAAACAAACTTGTAAATGGATGTGCGTTTGACATCGGATTTCATTCTCGTGATTGATAGACAGCGGTTGCATAGCGTGAATTTCCTATGTGGCATGCTGAGATGCAAATGATCAAGGCTTCTGTTGAAAAGCAGAGTCTTGTGGTTGATGATCAAAGCACGACTTTAATGTATAGCGTAGCTTTGTTTAGCGTTAATTCGCGAGCCTCACACACCGGTGTGATCCAGAAACAGGGGAGGACCTCAGGGATGCGTTTCCTTCTTGCTAGGAGTGGTGTCAGCGTTTTAAACACCATGGCATTTTACTTATGCGGATGATGGATAGCGAGGCGCCTTGGTTATATTGGTTGATCCGGGACCGATGGAGTCATTTGGCTCATTGACGCCCCATATGGCGGGAAAATGCACCGTTCAGGCATTTTAATCCACTCCGTGTGGACCGACCCCGATGATCTAAAGGCTTGACTGAGTACTTGCGTCTCGAAGCGGTAAGGACGATCCCTTGCCTTGGTTCACAGACGAAAATCCAACTTCCAATACTTGACATTGCGGTTTTGATTGTAGATCCTTGTACTGGCGACATGATATATGGTACCCATGCCGTCTAGGATTGATACATTTATATTTTAAGTTGTTTTAAACACTATGCACTTATAATAAGTATCAAATGATTTGTTTTAAATGTACCAAGCATGTTTGGCTTTTATAAGGTAAAACCCTATCCCCCGATTTGCGTTGCATTTGTGCGATAGGACCTGGGTCTTATAATAGCTTCATTTTTCCAAAAATCATTGTGCTATTTTGTTATATGCACCGGTATTCTTGGGAGAAAACCTGTTCCGTGTTATACGGCATGGTCCTTGGATATATCTGATTTAAAGTAAAGTTTTAGATAACTGTTTTCGTTCTCGCACCAGTCACATGACTGACCTGGAGTTTTTTGTTTTAACCTAAACTCCGGGAGCCCCTATTTTCCACACGGGAAGCTAGTAGTTTCAGTTTTGCAGATTTATATTCACAGGATCCTGGTTTACAGCTGGAATGATATTCGGAAAGCTCTGTATCCGTGTATCTCTTTCAGTTGTGTTTTGTATTATTTTCCGCTGCATTGTAAATTGTAAATCTCTGATATTTTTCTGGTGTATAATATTTATTCATACTCTGTATATCCTTGTAATCTGATGAAACTGTTGTAATATATAATGAAATGATAATTTTTCCCATTTCATTTATAAACACCGTTTATAAATTCACTTCAATTCCTTGTTTTATTTAATTTATATACACCAATTATAAATTCACTTCAATTCCCTGATTATCCAATGAAAATCATTCCACTCTATTTATGAACACCGTTTATAACTTTACTTCAATTTCCTATTTTATTTAATTTATAAACACCATTTATACATTTAATACTTGCTTTATCATTTCAAATAAAGTTAATATCTTTATAGCCCATTCGAAATTCAAATTCTATTTTAAAAAAAAAATTGATTTTCCTGTTTAAATCTCAAAACCCTTTTTATGATATTTCTATAAATCAACGTTTAGGCCCAGTGATATTTAAATACCAAAAATACTCAATCATTAATCACAGGTTTTCTGTCGTATCATATGTGATAATATATGAAAACAAACAAATAAATAGTAAATTTTGAGGAATCCAGCTGGATCCTTCCAACCTTTTTTTCCTACATCCACCGACATTTGCCAACATAAATAATACCTCTCCTGCTTCAAGGTAGGATATCGAGGTATAGAAGGTCATCCACTATCATATTTGTGAGGCGCATAGGGTCATCCACTAATGATGCTGCGGGCATTCGCTAATGGTACTATGGGAAATATCCAACAACCAATATATATATATATATAATAGCCAAAAACAACAAGCCTAAGTAACTAATATATTTATATTATACCCACAATAATATTTCAATGCATGCAAAAAATCAATAAACAATTATTTTTAACTAATAAAAATAATTCTAAATAAAATCTGAGTGAGATTTGCTCATTTGACTTTTATTTTCACTCTGTTTCGATTTTTAAATTGATATCCTTTGTGTTGATTTTGATTGTTTCTGACTGAAAGTCCAGATTGCAAATTCCAAGGCTACCACCCAATTTGCTTCTTGATTTCCTTGACAACGTCTATGTTTTATATTATATTATACGTTATCAGGATAATTGTAACATCCTGAGATTTTCAACAATTTAAAATGTTAAATTTAATGTGATTTTGAACAAATGTCTTTTGAATATTAAAATTTATGATTTGTTGTATGTTGATAAGGTATGAACTAAACTTGTCTTGATAAACAATGAATTTTAGTAGCTATATGTAACAGCCCTGAATTTTGGGGCCAATTTAAAATTTATTTTAAGTGATTTTAATGAGTTTTAATATTTAAAATAATCTATTTTAAATAATAATGATCACAAATTTGGTTCAAATCGAAGTTAGAATGAATAATTTAATTTTAATTATAAAAAGAGTTAGAAATAGCGCGGTAGTTGAAAAGTCAAACTTGAACTTTGACTGACTGTACAGGACGCAAAATTTAACAGATTTTAGTGAAACCAAAAATATTATAATCTATTTAAAAATATCTTTCCAACGAATCCGAAAAATCGAAATTTCATAGCGGGAATCAAAAGTTATGCCCAAATTAAAATTTTGGAAGGTCGTTATGAAATATACAAAGGTCAAAAATGCTACTTTTTACATATGAAGGAACTTGGACTCGAAACCACTTCCATTGAGTTCAGAATGATGTTTCTACATTGAAAAACAGTAAACACTTATATATTTTGAGTTTCGAAAATTATTTGTTTAAAAATGTATTTTTAATATTAAATATACTGGCCTTAAAAATAGTCATTTTTCAAACAACCTCTGTTTTCGACGAAACCACTTTTGTTGGAACCGGAATGTCAAATTATTGCTAGGTTTCAATTTTCATAATGTTTCGAATTAATATGTGAGCGTGGGAAAAGAAAATGTGTTTTGACTATTTCAATTAAATTTAAACGCCTTATAAATAGTCATTTTTCAAACAGTCTCAGAATTCAACGAAAATAATTTTGTTGGGTTTGTATCGTCAAAACAAAGCTAAAAATGATTTTTCGGTAATTTTTAGAATTAATATATAATTATAATTGATTTTTTAGTGTAAACGGACAATTTTTGACTTTAAAAATTCATTAAAAATTCATACGAGCTCAGAATTGAACGAAATTAATTTACTAGGTCCGCAACATCAAAACATAGCTAAATATATTTTTTGGGAATTTTTGAAGTTAATTTGTGGCCCCGGTGAATTTTCATGTACGGTCAATATTTAATTAATTAATTTTTAATAGGATTTAAAAAAACGCTACAGACATCAGAATTGGGGCCCGAGACATAGCCCATTGCGCTCAGAAGACGTTAAAACCCTAAGAACGACAGTAAGCAGGCCTAATTCTGAGTTCGGACCAAAACGGGCTTAAACGGGCTAATTAAATAATAATTAAATAACCCTAATATAATAATATAAAAAGGCACGTCGGGTTCTTCTTCTTCCTCCCCGTCATTTTCAGCCGTGAGAACCCATTACCATTCAAAACTTTAAACTTCGATTCCTCTCTCAATTCTCAACGAAATCCTTCGTGTAAATACACGTTTCGAAGAGATTTTCGTGCTCTTCAATCTCCGACAAGAATCACCACCTCTCATCGACTGTAGCCGCCGCTGTAATGACCCGCATTTTCAGAGGCATTATAATTAATTTATTTAATTATATAAATAGTGATTTAGGGAATTAAATCGTCGTTAATTAAATCATAGTGAATATTTAATTAAAATTAAATAAATAAATAATATATTTAATTCAGAAATAATCAGAATTATTGGAAATCACAATATTCTGTGAACGGGGTCGTCCCTTAGATTTAATTCAGCTTAGAGTTGAATTATATTGACGAATATATTCAATCGACGACAGTTTGAACGTATAATTATATTATAATTAAAATTGAGCTTGAAATGGCGCTGCAGTTCGTAAATTGGCGATTCGAACTTCAACTGAATGTACATGATTCGTTTTAAGCCGGATTTCTATGAAACAAGAAACGTGTGGAGCTGGTGGAGTATATCTTTCTAGTGGAAGAGAAAAATCGGGATTTCGTCGTGTAGATTTTGATTTAAGTCCAAATCAAATTTCAGAAAAGTCGCTGTGGAATTCCTTTATATTTTGCAACGCTTTATATACGTTATAAAAGAGATTTTTCGATATAAACTGAATATCGATAAATCTAAAATCTGAAACATCAAACTATAAATTCTGTTATGATATTCTGGAGATGTACGATATCATATGTGGAGATATACGATAATATAAATTTATTTATATTTAATTTAATAATATTTAAATATATTTATATATTTAAATGGATCATCCAGAGCTTTAAAAATAGCCGGTTTTGCAAACGAAGTCGGAATTCGACGAAACCAGTTTTGTTGGATCCACAATATCAAATAGTTGTTAGATTTCCAGTTTCGTGATTTTTAGAGTCGGTGTGTGGCCGTACGGATTTTAGAGTGAGAAACAATTAGTATATTGACCTTTAAAAATACCATGTGTGAGCAAACGGAGTTAGAATTCGACGAAACCAGTTTCGTTGGGACCGTAATGTTGAGCTGTAGGTGCATGTCCAATTTCGTGATTTTTGAGTATTCTATGTGGTTGCACGGATTTTTAAACAGAAACGAAATTAACGCTTGAATTAAATTTGAATTTAAAAATAAAATAAAAATCCTATAAATACCAAACAAAAATCCTAAACCTAATATTTTTCTCCTGAGGTCAAACACCAGGGCGCCGCTCTATTTTTCTTTGAGCAGAAAAATGTCGATCTCTTCTAAATTCAAAAGTAAATAAAATAAAATCCATAAATTTCTTAAACCAAGCCAGATGCATTTCTCTTGGCCTATACTTCAGTCCCGTAGTCGTTTCTTTGGGTTCGAACCATTGTTTTGGTCACCGGTTTCGTACCAATGCAGGCTCGAGGTACCTAGGGCTCGACGATTGTTCGTAGGTGAGCATCGGTTTGGCTTTTTGATGTTAGTTTTGGAATCAAGGTGAATTTCCGCACCTCGTATGGTGATTCTGGGGTATTCGATCAATTTAATTGATGCCATGGTCATTGGGATGTCGCGATGTTTCACAGCGTCCTGGACAGAAAACCGCAAACATCAGGGAGAGATCGAACTATTTTAAAGTGGTATGGGAGTGAAGAGTTTGTGATGAGGATCATCGCGGTGGCATCGGTTTGATTTGCGAGTGAATGAGGAGGGAGAACCGTGGAAGAAAGGAGTCGGCTATGGTATAGCCGTGAGGAGCAGAGCGTCTCAAAGCTTTGGGGAAGAAAGGGCATGTACAGTAGCGGGCCGGGTTGGGTATTGGGCTGGTGGGCCGAAGTAAATAAAGGGGTGGGGAACTTGTAAATTAATTCTAAAGTTTTAATTTATTTAAATAGTGTATAAATTTCGTAACGCGATATCTATTTCATACGAGGTCGGGTTCGCGAACCGTAAGTTGCGTTGGGATCGTATGGACGAGCGCTACGCCATGGAACTGACTGGAAGTCCATCGGAGCTCGTTACAATTTATAGCAAAATAAATTGTCCGTCTGAATCAAATCGAGCGATGGTTATCGTTATCAACGATGATCGTCCAATGTGAGTAAAACTCACCAACTCTGAACAGTATAATTTCATGTTGTATTTTTAGAACTGTTAGATATTGGTTGATTGACTGTATGTTGACTGTTTGATTGAACTGCTAGTCAGTTAGTTAAATTTTCTATATCGATTCTGTTTAACAGAATATATCATATAGAACTGAAAGTGATGATAATCATATTGTGTAACATCTGTGGATGCAGGGAGACAGGTTGGAGGAATCCGACTGGATTCCTTAACAGTTATTTTATTGTTTTTCATATATTTTAATATATGATGTGAATTATAACCTGTTGTTGATTGTGTGTTTATGGACGAGATTAGACATCGTAATTTGATATGTTAAAATACCATAACATGCCGGAATGTTGATAGGGGAATTTTCAAAGTGATATTGAAAATAGAATATTTATTAAATGAGATATTTATAAATAAGAGATATTTATAAAGTGGAATATTTATAAATAAGAAATGTTTATAAATTGGAATATTTATAAAGAGGAGATATTCAGAAAGGAAATAATTACAAACCATTTTCTTTTTGAATGGAAAGGCATGTGTGGCGGGTTTGGGGATTTTCCCGATGCTCCCGATACAAAGGAGGTTATGGCGAATTTTCCTGGGAATTTAAGGAGTTAGAATATTTTTAAGAATAAATTTGAAAAAGGGAATATTTGCAAACTATTTGCAAATAGAATAAAATAGAGAAAAGAAATATTTGTAAACCATTTACAAATAGAATTGAAAGGGGAATATTTAGAAAATAAATAGTGTTAATAAAAAGGAAATTGATTTATAAAGGAAACCGTTATAAAAAGGAAAACGTTATTAAAAGGACGTTTATAAAGTGAAGAACCGTTACTAATAGTAAATCTTTATAAATGAATAAACGTGTTAAAAAGGGGATCTTTTAAAAATGGATAAATGTTATAAAAAGGAGAAATCGAATATGGTGTTCGAAGTTAGTAATCGAATATGGTATTCGATGTTAGTAATCGAATATGGTATTCGAAAGTTAGTTAATCAAATATGGTATTCGAAGTTAGTTAATCGAATATGGTATTCGAAAGGAGAAATTGAATATGGTATTCGAAGTTAGTTAATCGAATATGGTATTCGAAGTTAGTTAATCGAATATGGTATTCGAAGTTAGTTAATCGAATATGGTATTCGAAGGGAGTAAATCAAATATGGTATTCGAAAGTTAGTAAAACGAATATGCTATTCGAAAGGGGTTAGTCGAGTCGAGTTAGTTGAATAGAGTTAACTAGTTCAGTAGAGTTAACCAGTTCAATAGAGTTAACTAGTTCAGTAGAGTTAACCAGTTCGGTAGAGTTAACCAGTTCAATAGAGTTAACCAGTTGAGTTAAGTAAGTCGAGTTAATCAAGTTGAGTTGATCGAGTTAGAGTTACCCAGTTGGAGTTAATCGATTAGAGATAAAAGGAACTAGAGTTAATCAAATATAGTTATTTGAGACAGAGTTAGTCAAACAGAGTTATTCAGGATAAGTTGCCATCTCGTACGACTGCTAGCGTAATTCACAGGGCTGTAAATAGCCTACGGCGGTCGGATGTTTCCTGAGGGAGTCAGGCGTAACCATTGTGATCGCTGCGATCTAGAGTCAAGCGAGTGAAGTTAAATCGAATATTTGTTATTCGATAGGAGTTAAGTTCTTGAGTTAGATTATCGAGATAAGTTAATCGAGTTAAGTTCTTGAGTTATATTATCGAGATAAGTGAGTCGAGATAAGTGAGTCGAGTTAAATTAATCGATGTTAGTTTCATCGAAAGGAGTTAATCGATGTTAGTTTCATCAAAAGGAGTATCGATGTTAGTTTCATCGAAGGGAGTTATCGATTAGTTAAATCGAAAGGAGTTATCGATTAGTTAAATCGAAGGGAGTTATTGATTAGTTAAATCGAAAGGAGTCATCGATTAGTTAAATCGAAAGGAGTTATCGAATTTAGTTATTCGAAAAGGAGTTATTAATTTGTTAAATCGAAAGGGAAGATTATCGAATATCGTTTATTCGAGAGGAGATTATCGAATGTAGTTTATTCGAAAGAGTTATCGATTATTAGTTAATCGAAGTGAGTTATAGAATATTAGTTAAATCGAAAGGAGTTATCGAATTTAGTTATTCGAAAAGGAGTTAACGATTAGTTAAATCGAAAGGAGTTATCGATGTTAGTTTCATCGAAAGGAGTTATCGATGTTAGTTTCATCGAAAGGAGTTATCAATGTTAGTTTCATCGAAAGGAGTTATCGATGTTAGTTTCATCGAAAGGAGTTATCGATGTTAGTTTCATCGAAAGGAGTTATCGATGTTAGTTTCATCGAAAGGAGTTGTCGATGTTAGTTCCATCGAAGGGAGTTATCGATTATAGTTTAATCGAAGTGAGATTTTCAAATATGAGATATTTGAAAAGGAAGAGTTATCGAATATTAGTTTTTCGAAGAGAGATTATCAAATATTGTTTATTCGAGAAGGAGTTAATCGAATATAGGTTATTCGAAGAAGAGTTAATCAAATAGAGATTTCTCGAAGAGAGTTAATCGGCGAACTCGATTATATCGAATTCAGGAAAGTACTTATACTTTCCAGTGTTTAAATAGAGATTATTTTATTTATAAATAAGTGTTAGGTTAATTATTCACTAATAAGAATAGAAGTTATAATTAAAGTTAGATAATTCGAAAGTAGGGATTATAACGTTATTGTTATAACCAATGTTTTAAATATAGAAGTGGATTAGTAAAATTGAATCCGAGAAAGGCGTAAAGAAGTTGTTAAAGATTAAAAGATAAACTTTGACCATTTCGAAGTTATAACGTTGTTCAGTTAAGGTCTGAGAGGTAATTATACCCCAACTTGATTGACTTCCTTCTTGACTAAGAAATGGTAAGGTTTGATCGTAAAGGAGTTTTGGAAATGTTTTCCAAACGAGAATCAGAAATGTTTTCTGATAAAAGAAAATAAGAAAATTGAATATAGGGAAACAGGAGATAAGTTAATAAATGAACTGAAGAGATTAATGTTAAATGATGGTTGTTCGATATAATTTCCATTTGGAAATAATATGGTTGTTTGCACACTTGTTTTTCGTTGATAGTTAACTCACAGACTATCGAAGTTTTGACCATTTTTAACGTTGTTAATATGGAGAGACCGGTTGGATTATTATCCAAAGAACCACTCTGTATTGGCATAAGCGTTGCGAATCATATATGCCAAAGATAATTGAAGACGGAGTAAAATGCAAGGGTTGTTGTATAAGTCTTAGATAACAGTGACTAAGATGGATATACTGAGTAGTGACTTCGGTTTGTCCAGTCCCAGGACAACTTGTATGGATGAAGGTCTGACAGAGTATATCCAATGGATCGCGTAAGTTGATCTGTTCAAACGTATTCACGTTTGGTGGCGGAGGAATCCGTTTCTCTTAGCTATATACCCGTGTTATTTTTGGATAAATCAATTTGTGATTTGGCGGGTATGACGATGTGACATTCTAAGTGAATGAGGATGACTTGTGTTGATGAATGTCTGACAGAGTATTTCCAGAAAGGTCACGTATATTGATTTCTTCAACTATACCAAGAGTGGAAGCGGAGAAGGAAACTTCTTTAGCTAACACGTAACGTACTGTTGTAGACGCCAATTAGTGATTTTCGATGGATCTGACAATGTGGCATTCAAAGTGAATCTGATGTAATGATAAAGCGTAGCTTCTAGCCTCATCAACCGGTAAATGACAGAAATCGGGCAGGCAACATGGCTAAGTCGGTCACACCGAAGTAGGGTGTATAATCACCTATCTAGAGAATATTCATTTGTTTCTTAAATCTATCAATGTTGTCCCATATATATACGGGAAACGGTTGCTGATCCCAACCGTTGGTGATATACATTCGATACACTCAAGCGAAATGAGTGGTCGGTCATGTGTGGCTGAGTTACAAGATGTTCTTGTTGAACTCCAGTGTATCGTTCCTAGAGTACACTGATCGGAAGGTGGTTCCATACCTTGTCATAGTTGGAAACCCATTACCCAATACGTGCTTGCGGTTTTGATTTTATACTATATATGTAGAACGTGAGATGAAAGCGTTTCTGCTAGATTGATATATATTTGTACTTAGACATTATTATAATATCAGGATGATATTGCTTGTCAAAGATGTTGGATTCTCATAAGGGAAAAACCCGTTCCGTAATCACGGCGTGGTCTTATGAGATATCATATATATGTTAAACTGTGTTAAACTATTTTACTCACACCAGTCCCATGACTGACCTGGAGTTTACTTTGTTGTTTTCCCCAAACTCTTGGGTGCCTAAATTTGTACGGGCAGTCAAGTAGTCGGGGTTTTACAGATATACTTGGAGAGCTTGGAGCAGGAGGCTTCGGGATTCTATAGCTATTATTATTTCCGCTGTTGTTGTAAGTGTTGTACTCTGATAAGTGCTATTGTATACATAACTGTTATATTTCAAAGTTATGTTATCTATTATATGTTATTCGTTCCGCTGTGAGGTTCGTGTTACTCTGACGTTGTGTTCTTCTTCTTCTATTCTAAGTTTCTATCTTATCTATTCTCACCCTCTAATTTCTTTCATTAATTACCGGGATTTTTCGATGTTTTGGTTATCGACATCGAGCTTATGTCGATAACCAAAGTCACCGAAAATCCGGGTCGTTACAGTTGGTATCAGAGCTTAAGTTAAGTATTACCTTGGCTCTATGGCGTGACTCGGTAGAGATAGGGTTAGTAACACCCTAGATTGAGTTTGAGTGTATATATACGAGTGCGTATTTGTATTTGATATAAAAATGGTTTTATATTGTGGAGTTTCATTGGCTGAGTTGTTTATGAGTTCCAGTCGATCAGTTTGATCCACTGTATCGGTAGGAGTAAATAAATACTTGAATACGATGGACCAACACAGTATGGATATGTAATATATTATCATATATAGGATGTGTTGGTAGTAATTAAAATCGAATGAGATTATAAAGTGAAATGGTTATATATAACCAATCAGAATCATATAAGTAAAGTATATGAAATAAGATGAACTAAATATGAACTTAAATCAGATTTGGAATTAAAATAAGGAAATTTTAAGTTCCTGGGAGATTTTGAGATGTTTTCAAAATGGATGTATTTAGTAAGGGTTTTGAAATGATATAGTATTGAAATCACTTGGGTCGCTGGAAAATAATTCCGATGATGACTGCGCAGTATCATCGGTGTGATTTTCGAGTTCTAAGTGGTGGATTACTACCAAAGATTTTGATTTGAATTGTTTTAAGAAAACAAGTTGTTTAGAAATTCAAAGGTTTTGAATTGGTATTATGATTTCAAATTTGATTTGAAAGAAACCCAGGAATTTGAGTTCTGAAATTAAAATTTAACTAATGAAGTTAAATAGATTGAGATGGTATAAATGACTTAATAAATTGAAATTTAACTTGAACTGAGTTAAATAAAATTGAATTGGATTAGAGACAATCTAGAATGGGACCAAATTGATAAGTCAATAATTTGGAATTTGATATTGGACTTCGAATGAAATTTGATTTGGATATGAGGATATGAACTGATTGGAATTTGATTGAGATAACACTGGTATATGCTGAGTTGATAGCATATGGAAGTGATATAGTTGATATGCCCGACAAAAAGGTACCAGTTTATATTATATATGGATATGAGATTTATAAGCCGAATTGGCAAGTCGTTTGGCGTTTTGATTTTCTTTTGGGTTGGAGATGGCCCAGAGAGGCGAGTTGGAGTTTGAGCTATTGACCAGTACAAAGGAGGTGCTGGCGAAATTTTTCGAAAATTTAAAGTTTTAGAAAATTTTCAAATTTTTTTGAAAATTTTAGTTAGTCGGAATGAATAAATATTTTAGTCGATATTAATTGGTTCAGTTGAAATCAGAAATAAGGGGTAAACAAATCTTAGGAATTCCAATAGATAGGGTCGTCCTCCAACTTAGCAATTTCGAGGACGAAATTATTTTAAGTGGGGAAGAATGTAATGTCCCGCATTTTCAGAGGCATTATAATTAATTTATTTAATTATATGAATAGTGATTTAGGGAATTAAATCATCGTTAATTAAATCATAGTGAATATTTAATTAAAATTAAATAAGTAAATAATATATTTAATTCAGAAATAATCAGAATTATTGGAAATCACAATATTCTGTAAACGGGGTCGTCCCTTAGATTTAATTCAGCTTAGAGTTGAATTATATTGACGAATATATTCAATCGACGACAGTTTGAACGTATAATTATATTATAATTAAAATTGAGCTTGAAATGGCGCTGCAGTTCGTAAATTGGCGATTCGAACTTCAACTGAATGTACATGATTCGTTTTAAGCCGGATTTCTGTGAAACAAGAAACGTGTGGAGCTGGTGGAGTATATCTTTCTAGTGGAAGAGAAAAATCGGGATTTCGTCGTGTAGATTTTGATTTACGTCCAAATCAAATTTTAGAAAAGTCGCTGTGGAATTCCTTTATATTTTGCAACGCTTTATATACGTTATAAAAGATATTTTTCGATATAAACTGAATATCGATAAATCTAAAATCTGAAATATCAAACTATAAATTCTGTTATGATATTATGGAGATGTACGATATCATATGTGGAGATATACGATAATATAAATTTATTTATATTTAATTTAATAATATTTAAATATATTTATATATTTAAATGGGTCATCCAGAGCTTTAAAAATAGCCGGTTTTGCAAACGAAGTCGGAATTCGACGAAACCAGTTTTGTTGGATCCGCAATATCAAATAGTTGTTAGATTTCCAGTTTCGTGATTTTTAGAGTCGGTGTGTGGCCGTACGGATTTTTAGAGTGAGAAACAGTCAGTATATTGACCTTTAAAAATACCATGTGTGAGCAAACGGAGTCAGAATTAGACGAAACCAGTTTCGTTGGGACCGTAATGTTGAGCTGTAGGTGCATCTCCAGTTTCATGATTTTTGAGTATTCTATGTGGTTGCACGGATTTTTAAACAGAAATGAAATTAATGCTTGAATTAAATTTGAATTTGAAAATAAAATAAAAATCCTATAAATACCAAACAAAAATCCTAAACCTAATATTTTTCTCCTGAGGTCAAACACCAGGGCGTCGCTCTATTTTTCTTTGAGTAGAAAAATGTCGATCTCTTCTAAATTCAAAAGTAAATAAAATAAAATCCATAAATTTCTTAAACCAAGCCAGATGCATTTCTCTTGGCCTATACTTCAGTCCCGTAGTCGTTTCTTTGGGTTCGAACCATTGTTTTGGTCACCGGTTTCGTACCAGTGCAGGCTCGAGGTACCTAGGGCTCGACGATTGTTCGTAGGTGAGCATCGGTTTGGCTTTTTGATGTTTGTTTTGGGATCGAGGTGAATTTCCGCACCTCGTATGGTGATTCTGGGGTATTCGATCAATTTAAGTGATGCCATGGTCATTGGGATGTCGCGATGTTTCACTGCGTCCTGGACAGAAAACCGCAAACATCAGGGAGACATCGAACTGTTTTAAAGTGGTATGGGAGTGAAGAGTTTGTGATGAGGATCATCTCGGTGGCATCGGTTTGATTTGCGAGTGAATGAGGCGGGAGAACCGTGGAAGAAAGGAGTCGGCTATGGTATAGTCGTGAGGAGCAGAGCGTCTCAAAGCTTTGGGGAAGAAAGGGCGTGTACAGTAGCGGGCCGGGTTGGGTATTGGGCTGGTGGGCCGAAGTAAATAAAGGGGTGAGGTCCTTGTAAATTAATTCTAAAGTTTTAATTTATTTAAATAGTGTATAAACTTCGTAACGCGATATCTATTTCATACGAGGTCGGATTCGCGAACCGTAAGTTGCGTTGGGATCGTATGGACGAGCGCTACGCCATGGAACTGACTGGAATTCCATCGGAGCTCGTTACAATTTATAGCAAAATAAATTGTCCGTCTGAATCAAATCGAGCGATGGTTATCGTTATCAACGATGATCGTCCAATGTGAGTAAAACTCACCAACTCTGAACAGTATAATTTCATGCTGTATTTTTAGAACTATTAGTTATTGGTTGATTGACTGTATGTTGAATGTTTGATTGAACTGCTAGTCAGTTAGTTGAATTTTCTATATCGATTCTGTTTAACAGAATATATCATATAAAACTGAAACTGATGATAATCATATTGTGTAACATCTGTGGATGCAGGGAGACAGGTTGGAGGAATCCGACTGGATTCCTCAACAGTTATTTTATTGTTTTTCATATATTTTAATATATGATGTGAATTATAACCTGTTGTTGATTGTATGTGTATGGACGAGATTAGACATCGTAATTTGATATGTTAAAATACCATAACATGCCGGAATGTTGATAGGGGAATTTTCAAAGTGATATTGAAAATATAATATTTATAAAATGGGATATTTATAAATAAGAGATATTTATAAAGTGGAATATTTATAAATAAGAAATGTTTATAAATTGGAATATTTATAATGAGGAGATATTCAAAAAGGAAATAATTACAAACCATTTTCTTTTTGAATGGAAAGGCCTGTGTGGCGGGTTTGGGGATTTTTCCGATGCTCCCGATACAAAGGAGGTTATGGCTAATTTTCCCGGGAATTTAAGGAGTTAGAATATTTTTAAGAATAAATTTGAAAAAGGGAATATTTGCAAACTATTTGCAAATAGAATAAAATAGAGAAAAGAAATATTTGTAAACCATTTACAATTAGAATTGAAAGGGGAATATTTAGAAAATAAATAGAGTTAATAAAAAGGAAATTGGTTTATAAAGGAAACCATTATAAAAAGGAAAACGTTATTAAAAGGACATTTATAAAGTGAAGAACCGTTACTAATAATAAATCTTTATAAATGAATAAACGTGTTAAAAAGGGGATCTTTTAAAAATGGATAAACGTTATAAAAAGGAGAAATCGAATATGGTGTTCGAAGTTAGTAATTGAACATGGTTTTCGAAGTTAGAAATCGAATATGGTATTCGAAGTTAGTAATCGAATTTGGTATTCGAAAGTTAGTTAATCATATATGGTATTCGAAGTTAGTTAATCGAATATGGTATTCGAAAGGAGAAATTGAATATGGTATTCGAAGTTAGTTAATCGAATATGGTATTCGAAGTTAGTTAATCGAATATGGTATTCGAAGGGAGTAAATCGAATATGGTATTCGAAAGTTAGTAAAATGAATATGCTATTCGAAAGGGATTAGTCTAGTCGAGTTAGTTGAATAGAGTTAACTAGTTCAGTAGAGTTAACCAGTTCAATAGAGTTAACTAGTTCAGTAGAGTTAACCAGTTTAGTAGAGTTAACCAGTTCAATAGAGTTAACCAGTTGAGTTAAGTAAGTCGAGTTAATCAAGTCGAGTTGATCGAGTTAGAGTTACCCAGTTGGAGTTAATCGATTAGAGTTAAAATGAACTAGAGTTAATCAAATATAGTTATTTGAGACAGTGTTAGTCAAACAGAGTTATTCAGGATAATTTGCCATCTCGTACGACTGCTAGCGTAATTCGCAGGGCTGTAAATAGCCTACGGCGGTCGGATGTTTCCTGAGGGAGTCAGGTGTAACCATTGTGATCGCTGTGATCGAGAGTCAAGCGAATGAAGTTAAATCGAATATTTGTTATTCGAAAGGAGTTAAGTTCTTGAGTTAGATTATCGAGATAAGTTAATCGAGTTAAGTTCTTGAGTTAGATTATCGAGATAAGTGAGTCGAGATAAGTGAGTCGAGTTAAGTTCGTCGAGTTAAATTAATCGATGTTAGTTTCATCGAAAGGAGTTAATCGATGTTAGTTTCATCGAAAGGAGTATCGATGTTAGTTTCATTGAAGGGAGTTATCGATTAGTTAAATCGAAAGGAGTTATCGATTAGTTAAATCGAAGGGAGTTATCGATTAGTTAAATCGAAAGGAGTTATCGATTAGTTAAATCGAAAGGAGTTATCGAATTTAGTTATTCGAAAAGGAGTTATTAATTTGTTAAATCGAAAGGGAAGATTATTGAATATCGTTTATTCGAGAGGAGATTATCGAATGTAGTTTATTCGAAGGAGTTATCGATTATTAGTTAATCGAAGTGAGTTATAGAATATTAGTTAAATCAAAAGGAGTTATCGAATTTAGTTATTCGAAAAGGAGTTATCAATTAGTTAAATCGAAAGGAGTTATCGATGTTAGTTTCATCAAAAGGAGTTATCGATGTTAGTTTCATCGAAAGGAGTTATCGATGTTAGTTTCATCGAAAGGAGTTATCAATGTTAGTTTCATCGAAAGGAGTTATCGATGTTAGTTTCATCGAAAGGAGTTATTGATGTTAGTTTCATCGAAAGGAGTTTTCGATGTTAGTTTCATCGAAGGGAGTTATCGATTATAGTTTAATCGAAGTGAGATTTTCAAATATGAGATATTTGAAAAGGAAGAGTTATCGAATATTAGTTATTCGAAGAGAGATTATCAAATATCGTTTATTCGAGAAGGAGTTAATCGAATATAGGTTATTCGAAGAAGAGTTAATCAAATAGAGATTTCTCGAAGAGAGTTAATCGGCGAATTCGATTATATCGAATTCGGGAAAGTACTTATACTTTCCAGTGTTTAAATAGAGATTTATTTATTTATAAATAAATAAGTGTTAGGTTAATTATTCACTAATAAGAATAGAAGTTATAAGTAAAGTTAGATAATTCGAAAGTAGGGATTATAACGTTATCGTTATAACCAATGTTTTAAATATAGAAGTGGATTAGTAAAATTGAATCCGAGAAAGGCGTAAAGAAGTTGTTAAAGATTAAAAGATAAACTTTGACCATTTCGAAGTTATAACGTTGTTCAGTTAAGGTCTGAGAGGTAATTATACCCCAACTTGAGTGACTTCCTTCTTGACTAAGAAATGGTAAGGTTTGATCGTAAAGGAGTTTTGGAAATGTTTTCCAAACGAGAATCAGAAATGTTTTCTGATAAAAGAAAATAAGAATATTGAATATAGGGAAACAGGAGATAAGTAAATAAATGAACTGAAGAAATTAATGTTAAATGATGGTTGTTCGATATAATTTCCATTTGGAAATAATATCGTTGTTTGCACATTTGTTTTTCATTGATAGTTAACTCACAGACTATCGAAGTTTTGACCATTTTTAACGTTGTTAATATGGAGAGACCGGTTGGATTATTATCCAAAGAACCACTCTGTATTGGCATAAGCGTTGCGAATCATATATGCCAAAGATAATTGAAGACGGAGTAAAATGCAAGGGCTGTTGTATAAGTCTTAGATAACAGTGACTAAGATGGATATACTGAGTAGTGCCTTCGATTTGTCCAGTCCCAGGACAACTTGTATGGATAAAGGTCTGACAGAGTATATCCAATGGATCGCGTAAGTTGATCTGTTCAAACGTATTCACGTTTGGTAGCGGAGGAATTCGTTTCTCTTAGCTGTATACCCGAGTTATTTTTGGATAAATCAATTTGTGATTTGGCGGGTATGACGATGTGACATTCTAAGTGAATGAGGATGACTTGTGTTGATGAATGTCTGACAGAGTATTTCCAGAAAGGTCACGTATATTGATTTCTTCAACTATACCAAGAGTGGAAGCGGAGAAGGAAACTTCTTTAGCTAACACGTAACGTACTGTTGTAGACGCCAATTAGTGATTTTTGATGGATCTGACAATGTGGCATTCAAAGTGAATCTGATGTAATGATAAAGCGTAGCTTCTAGCCTCATCAACCAATAAATGACAGAAATCGGGCAGGCAGCATGTCTAAGTCGGTCGCACCGAAGTAGGGTGTATAATCACCTATCTAGAGAATATTCATTTGTTTCTTAAATCTATCAATGTTGTCCCATATATATACGGGAAACGGTTGCTGATCCCAACCGTTGGTGATATACATTCGATACACTCAAGCGAAATGAGTGGTCGGTCATGTGTGGCTGAGTTACAAGATGTTCTTGTTGAACTCCAGTGTATCGTTCCTAGAGTACACTGATCGGAAGGTGGTTCCATACCTTGTCATAGTTGGAAACCCATTACCCAATACGTGCTTGCGGTTTTGATTTTATACTATATATGTAGAACGTGAGATGAAAGTGTTTCTGCCAGATTGATATATATTTGTACTTAGACATTATTATAATATCAGGATGATATTGCTTGTCAAAGATGTTGGATTCTCATAAGGGAAAAACCCGTTCCGTATTCATGGCGTGGTCTTATGAGATATCATATATATGTTAAACTGTGTTAAACTATTTTACTCACACCAGTCCCATGACTGACCCGGAGTTTACTTTGTTGTTTTCCCTAAATTCTTGGGTGCCTAAATTTGTACGGGCAGTCAAGTAGTCGGGGTTTTACAGATATACTTGGAGAGCTTGGAGCAGGAGGCTTCGGGATTCTATAGCTATTATTATTTCCGCTGTTGTTGTAAGTGTTACTGATAAGTGCTATTGTATACATAACTGTTATATTTCAAAGTTATGTTATCTATTATATGTTATTCGTTCCGCTTTGAGGTTCGTGTTACTCTGACGTTGTGTTCTTCTTCTTCTATTCTAAGTTTCTATCTTATCTATTCTCACCCTCTAATTTCTTTCATTAATTACCGGGATTTTTCGATGTTTTGGTTATCGACATCGAGCTTATGTCGATAACCAAAGTCGCCGAAAATCCGGGTCGTTACAGCCGCACCACCCTCCCAAACCGCCGTCGAACACAGCCCCACCGCGCCACCCACGTTGAGCCGCACCTCCTCCAATTCCCGGTGAAGATAGCCCTCTCGTAGCTCTTTAATCTCCCGCAAACCGTTTGTAAAACCGTCGATCATAGCACGAGTTATCTCGATTCAAAGTTTTGAACTTTAGGTAATGTTTATTTCAGATTTTGCGACGCTTTTAAATGTCGCTGTGTCAGTTGTTAAAAGCTGAATTTTGATTTTTCATATGTATTTGTATTTGAATCGTTCCAGATCTGAAATCTATTTGAATACGAACACTGAATCGGATCGAACCTGTATCATCTTCTCAGACCAGACCACTATGAGAATTTATTTTTAATTTAATTTGATTTATTTAATCATTATTTCTATGATTATTAATAAGTAGATCTAATAAGACGTGATGTTTAGAACATGGATTTGAACTGTTCACTCCGTATGATGTTGGATCTGATTTGCATGAGATTAGATCTGAAATTTTGAGGTTTAAATCTGAATTAATAATTAATTAAAATTAATTATGTGTTTAATCATGCCGTGTTGATTTTACATATGCCAAGTTATAACATCACCTAGTAATTACCTTGATGCTAGTTGTTAGATTTGGACTAGTTGTATGTTTGGGATGTTGTTGTTATGTTATGTGATGAAAATTTACATCTTATTTGATGCAAATAAAATAAGAATGCGACTTGTGGTGGAATTTACATTTTATTATGTAAAATTAAAATAAGAAATTTACATCGTATGAGAAAATTAACATTATTCTTAGTGTAATAATAAGTAATTACATCATATGTGTAAATTAACATTTTTAATGTTAATATGATAGAAATTCAACCGTAGGATGTAAATTAACATTTTTAATGTTAATATGATAGAAATTCAACCGTAGGATGTAAATTAACATTTTTAATGTTAATATGATAGAAATTCAACCGTAGGATGTAAAATTAAAATCACAATTTGCGATGACATGAAATTTACCTTTTATTATGTAAATAAAGTATTTTCACCGCATGTATAAATTTACATTATTTTTAATGTAAATTAAATAGTAAATTTAACCGTAGGATGTCATTAACATTTTTAATGTCAATTTTAAAAAGAAGTTTAACCGTAGGATTAGTTGACATTATTTTTAATATTAACATATATGAATTTCACCGTAGGAAGATTTACATTATTTTCTTTTTTTTTATGCAATAAAAAGAATGGACTTGACATTGTAATTAAAGAGTAAATTTTACATTGTAAAGAATGGATTTTATATTGAGAATTTGGCGATGTAAATAAAAAGACAATCTTTTTATGTTGAAAAAAAAAACCATCTTTTTATGTTCAAAATAAAAAGACATTATTTTTATATTGTAAATAGAAAAGATTACATTTTTACATTGTAAAGTAGAAAAGGTAATATTTTTACATTTGTATATAGAAAAGATTATATTTGTACGTTGTAAAATAGAGAAGTTAATATTTTTACATTGCAAAATATAAAAGTTGATGTCTTTACATTGTAAAACATAAAAAGTTGATATTTTTACATTGAAAATATAAAAGTAGATACTTTTACATTGTAAGTAAAAGAATGAAATTTTATGTTGTAAAATGAATTTCATCGCATGAATTATATAACATTTTATTTTGTTATTTATGAATGAATTCGCATCGCATGAATTAAATAACATTTTGTTATGTAGTTTAAGAATGAATTTATACCGCATGAACAAAAGTTACATTTTTATATGTAATTTATATATAAATTTGCACCGTATGACGAAAATTACATTTTTCTATGTAATTAAAATGTAAATTTACCATTGCATGACGAAAAATACATTTTTATAGGTAAATTATAAAGTGAATCAACGTTGAATGTTAAAAATTACATTTTTCTTTGTAATTAAAAGGAGAATTTCATCGTTTGTCAAAATTTACATTTTTATATGTAAATTATAAAGTGAATCAACGTTGAATGTTAAAAATTACATTTTTCTATGTAATTAAAAGGGGAATTTCATCGTATGATAAAATTTACATTTTTATATGTAAATTATATAGGAATATACACCGTATTGTAAAAATTACATTTTTCTTTGTAGTTAACATGTGAATACCACTTTATGTTAAAATTTACATTTTTATATGTAAATTATAAAGTGAATTTATGTCGTATATTAAAAATTACATTTTTCTTTGTAATTAATATGAGAATTCCATCGTATGTTAAAATTTACATTTTTATATGTAAATTATAAAGTGAATTAATGCCGTATGTTAAAAATTACATTTTCCTTTGTAATTAACATGGAAATTTCATCGTATGTGAAAATTTACATTTTTATATGTAAATTATATAGGGAATTACACCGTAGGATAAAATTTACATTTTTATATGTAATTAAAACATGAATTTACATTGTGTGTTAAATATTACATATTTATATGTAATGTCTATAGGAAAGTATACCGTATGACAAAACTACATTTTTCTATGTAATTAAAGGATGCAATTTCATGGTATGATAGAATTTGCATTTTTCTTATATATATATATATATATGTAACATAAAATGAGAATGCACATTAGAAATAAAATTGATTTATTTCATATGTAATTTAGATGTAGAAATGTGACATTGTAATTAAAAATTATGTTTTTACAATGTGAATTAGATGTAGTGTTTACATTGTAACTAAAAATTATATTTTTACAATGTGAATTAGATGTAGTGTTTGCATTGTATTTAAAAATTATGTTTTTACAATGTGAATTAGATGAAGTGTTTACATTGTAACTAAAAATTATATTTTTACAATGTGAATTAGATGTAGTGTTTGCATTGTATTTAAAAATTATGTTTTTACAATGTGAATTAGATGTAGTGTTTGCATTGTATTTAAAAATTATATTTTTACAATGTGAATTAGATGTAGTGTTTGCATTGTAATTAAAAATTATATTTTTACAATGTGAATTAGATGTAGTGTTTGCATTGTAATTAAAAATTATATTTTTACAATATGAATTAGATGTAGTGTTTGCATTGTAATTACAAATCATGTTTTCATAATGTGAATTTAGAATAGAGTTGCATTGTCATTAGAAATTATATTTTTATATGTAATTTAAAGATTTTGAGTGTATCAAAATTTACATTTTCAATATAAGGAAAGAATGAATTTAGCATGCGGTAATATTATCTTCATTTTCAAATGAATTAAAATTTAGTAAGTATCGGTAATTGTGTAGAGCGTTGTTTTAATCAAACGACGTTATTACGATTCAATGATTATATATGTATAAATATAATTAAAATTTAACGAATAGGGCGTGGTAGTTCGCGTTTTGAAATCGTACTTTTAAACGACTATACAAGAAGATTCGACCGTCTGATTTTCTTGAAACTGAAACCGTTAGGACCATCTTGGAAAAATCTTTCCAATGATATATATTACGTTAAGATCCAACGGTTAGATGCTGAGAAATGTAAAAATCAAAATTGGTTGAATGCAGCGCCATAGTCGCCCATGGACTTAAGGCGTCGTTATATAAAAATTTAATTATTTTAAATAATTAAAATAGGAATGAATCGTTAATAAAAATAATTATTAATGTGTAAGAAGGATTTTCAATATATATATATATATATATACGAGGATTATTTGGAAAGTCCGAGTTTATCTCATTCCAAATAATTAAACGACGTTTAAAAATCCAAGATTGGAAGACGGCGATTGAATACCGTCAAATCTCCACATCGAATGGACGATGATGACTGTTGCCTTAGAATGGCTCGCTACCATGATAAGGTAATAGTAGGAGTTGCCCAGACGTAGTGTTGATTTGTACGGATTTGGCTTTCGCTCAGACCCAGAGCATAAGCTTATAAATGGATTGTGTGTCTGACATCGTACTCCATTATATATCATGTTATTAATCTTCTGTCGAATGTATGGATGTTTGGTGGCGGAGAATTTATTCTCTTTCTTTACACTCGTTCATATATTTCGGCAAAGGATTGGTAGTGTGATATGGAGTGATGATGTGGCATGCTAAGATGCATATGATCAAGGCTTTGTTGAAAAGCAGGCCTTGTGGGACGATCAAAGCATAGTCTGTTTAGGCATAGCTTTGTGTATAGCGTGACTTCGCGAGCCTCACACACCGGCGGAGTCTAAAATGGGAGAAGGGAACGCAGGGAGAGCAGCACGTTTCTTTCTAGCTAGAGCGGTGTCAGTGACCTACCAGCCTTGACATTTTACTTATGTGGATGATGGAATGAGGCGCGTCGGATAGGTCCTATAGGACCGGGAAACGTGTGTTCAGGAATTGCCAATCCACGAAGCTGTATGTGTGGACCGGCCCTGCAGCTTTCCAAGGGTTCATTGCGGGGGATCCTGAGACATTAGCTAGAGTGTCTCGAATCGGTAGGAGCTCCTCCCTAGCCTTGACTCATGATGGAAACTCAATTTCCAATACGCCCATTCGGTTTTGATTGTATTACTAGTATGGAGGCATAGCATATGGTACCTATGCTTCCTAGGATTGATACACTTACTTTGAAATGTTTTGATATTTACTAATAATAATATTAAACTCGTATTTGCCGTATTTAGCATGTTTAATCACCATAAGGTAAAACCCTATCCTCTGGTGTGCGTTGCATTATGTGATGGGACCTAGGTCTTATGGTGATTCCATTTTCTAAAAAGCATAGCGTTGTTGTACGATTTACTTATCGTTTATTCTGACACGTTTATGCACGGCAATCCATTGGAATAAAACCCGTTACGCATTAGCGGCGTGGTCTTTGGATTTGTCCTATTAATAGTGATTAATTAGTTAAGAATTCTCACACCAGTCCCACGACTGACCCATTGTTTGTTTCCACCTTTTTGCAAACACGGGTGCCCTCTTTCCACACGGGCAGTCGAGCAGTTGTCTATAGGTTTATCTCATTAGCAGGATCCTGGATTGAAGCTTAAAGCTGTGTCCAGAACATTGGAAGTCTTCCGCTGCCTTAGTTATTTTGTTTCTACTGCAATGTATTATAATATTGTAATTTACCTTCTGCTGTAAATTTTATTCAATGTACTCTGATATTATGTACTCTGATGTAACATTTGTTATTAATGTTATAAAAGTCTGTTGTTATTCTGATGTGTTGTATTCCCAAAGTTAACGTAGGCGGGATTTGAACGGTTTTGGTCGATTTTGCGATCGATTATGGCCAGGCAAAATCCGACTCGTTACACTATATAAGATAAAGATTTATGTTTGATAGATTACTTATGTAACTATGATTGGAATTGTAACTATGATTGGTGTATGCTGGTAAATACTGAGAGTTGAGATTTAATATTAAATTATTTATATTAAATTTGGGTTAATAAGTTTTTTATACAATTTTTATGATTTGATTTTGAAATTTTATAGTGGAAACTTAAGTAAATTTCTTAAGTAACTAAATTTAATTTATTTTGATAGTAGATACTTGTATTGGTCGCAAATAAAATATATGATTTTATTTAATGGATAATCATTGAAAGTTGAAATTAATATTAGTATATTTAATGGAATTGATTGGTGTCATTAATAATTGATATAGAACTTGGTGGTAAATAATGAAAATTGAATTAACAATTAACGATAGTTGATTTACAAGTTATATAAATTTATTTGTATCAATCCGAATAGAGTTTATAAACCTTTGAATTTAATTTAAAGGTGAATAAACGGAAATTAAAAAGTGTACAAATATGTGTGTATAATTTAATTTAATAGTCGAGTTTTAGAAAAAACTGCTAGAGAATTTGAAATTGGGCTTTGAAACCTATTCCATTGTGTTCAGAAGGCGTCAAAACATATTGTTAGGCAGTAAGCGGGCCTGGTTTGGACTCAGTCCGAATTATGACTTAAATACATGCAAAACGATGAATATATTATTAAAATAATCCCCTAAAACCCCAAAATTAATGGCAGCCGCACTTTTTTATTTCATTGTCCGAAATCAAGCCACCCTCCTTGGTTTCTCCTTCATTCATCGATTTTAGGGAAGGACTTCAACATCGAAGTCGGAGAGCACATCGAGACAAAGAGACTGAACGGTTATGATCGTATTTCAATGTGTGAATCGATTAGTATTAGGCCAGGAGTAGCGCATAGTTTCAAGCCGATAGTGGGAGGAGGAGGCGACCGGACAGGCCTACACTCGGGGCGTAGGCGGAGTCGACGGAGGTGAACGTTTGGGTAGCTTCAGATTGGCGAACAACCTACTAGAAGTTCGTGTGTGATTTGGTATTTAAACGGATTGGGTTCCATTCGCTAGAAGCCTGTAGAGGAACAAACACGTGAAGAAGACAAGGGAGAAAGTTGCTAATGTGGCATATATTTAGTGGGTGAGGTTTTGTTTACTTATATATATAAATTCAAATTTTCTATCGCGTAAACATCTATAACTTTTTCATACGAGCTCTAATTGACAGACGGTTTGTTGCATTGGAATTGAAACGACGAGCTCTTCACTATGGCATTGATTTGGATAGATTATAAGATAGTTAAATTTTGGGGTTGGATTTCAATCACGTTTAGAACCTAGGTGAGTGTTTAAACCCACTCACGCCTAACTAAAATATTCTTATAATAGTTAAATTAATATCATGTCATGATATGATTGTATTGATTGATGTTTGTTAGTTTAAATTGCATATTTATGTTGATTCACATCGATGGTGTAGTTTAATTTGATTGTTATATTAAATTTTGTAGTTAAGTTCAAATTCGACATTTAATAACTATTTAAAAACATGACATTTGATAATTAGTAAATTTATACGATATTGGGTCGTTTATATGTATTGATGTGACGAATTGTTTGGATTTGATATATTTGACATATTGATGTTGTTGTGTGAATTTATACGTTATTCATCTTGATTTTGATATGACCATTGTTTATGCTGATTAATCCCAACCATTACCCATGATGTTACGGGCATCAAATAAACCCGGGATTAATCATTGAGATGAATTAAGAATGTTGGTTGAAATATTAAATACCTATGACCATGATTTAGATTGAAATGATATGTATTCTTTCCCAAAATACTAAAATTAAATTTTAAGTATGACTAGGCCATAGGAAAGAAAATTATATACGGACACCGGTTGGTTAAATACAAATTGTTTTAACCTTGAATTTTGGAATACTGTTTTAAAAGCAAAATAAATGATATTATTAATCAATTTTCTTTAAATTTGAACATTGAGCTTTGAGGTTTAAAATTTAAAATTTTAAAGAATTTGTAACTATGGATAACTGAAGTTAAAACTGAATCGAATATGAACTAAATTTATTGAAATGGAATTGCCTATCCATATTTGATATTTACTTTAAATTATTTTGATTTATAGTAATAATTGAATTGTGAACTTGAGATTTTTAATATATAAATGAATAATTCAAAGTGAGAATTATTATTGAAATTCAATTATTTGAATCAAATTATTAAATCGAATTGTTTGAAATCGAACGGTTGAATTGAAATGAAATATAAATGGGAAGTCAAATCCTTATGAATTAAAGTATCAAAATTTAGTCGATTGATTTGAAACTGAAATACGATTTCCAGTTTGGTTAAATTTTGTAGAAACGATTATAATTCCAATTATAGTATTTTAAACCATTTTATATAAACTATTTTTATAATGAATATTTTCTTTATAAACTATTTATTATAACTGTTTTATTTTATTTTATTATTTTAAATAAACACTTTTAATAACTAACGATTTATTTTATAAACTATTTTAAATATGGATCATTTCACTTTAAATATGGTTAAAACCTAAGTTATAACTATAAATGATGTATATTGAGTTTTCGTATAAAAATGGGATTGAACCTGAAGTGAAAAACTTAAAATAAATTATCAATTTGAAATGGATACATCATTTATAGTTATGTAAATTATCAATTAGAAAAATCGCGGTTTGGTAATTCATGATTCGGAACTAAAGTATTAATGAAATTAGTTATGTAAACTAACGAACGAGACAAGTTGAATAAGAAATTATATGGCTAAACATATATAAATTAACAACTTTCTTATTATGTCTTTTAGAGGACAAAAGGTTTTAAGTGGGGGAGAGTGTAACATCCTGAGATTTTCGACAATTTAAAATGTTAAATTTAATGTGATTTTGAACAAATTTGTTTTGAATATTAAAATTTATGATTTATGTCTTATATTGATAATGTATGAACTAAACTTGTCTTATTAAACATTGAATTTCAGTAGCTATATAAGATAATGATTTATGTTTGATAGATTATTTATGTTGAAATTTAAGATTTATATTGAATTAACAATATAAAATAAATTAACTGATTTTGAGATTTGTTTTATTGATAATTTTAATTTATCGGATACGGTAGTATATAGATCCATTTGAACGTTTAATAAATTTCAAATTAGTTATAATAGTAATAGCCTACATTGATTGGAAATGTAACTATGATTGGTGTGTGATGTTAAATATTGAGAGTTGAGATTAAATATTCAATTGTTTATATTTAATTTGGGTTAATAAGTTTATAATTTAAATTTTATGATGTGATCATGAAATTGTATAGTGGAAACTTAAGTAAATTGCTTAAGTAATTAAATTAAATTTATTTTAATAGTAGTGACTTGTATTGGTCGCAAATAAAACTAGTAATTTTGTTTGATGAATAATCATTGAAAAGTTGAAATTAATATTAAAATATTTAATGGAATTGATTGGTGTCATTAATAATTGAAATAGAACTTGAGTGGTAAATAATGAAAATTGAATTAACAATTAACGATAGTTGATTTATAAGTTATACAAATTTATTTGTATTGATTTGAATAGAGTTTATAAATCTTAAAATTTTATTTAAAGGTGAATAAATGGAAATTAAAACACGTATAAATTTGCGTGTATAATTTAATACTCGAGTTCTAGAAGAAACTGCTAGAGACTTTGGAATTGGGCTTTGAAACCTATTCCATTGCATTCAGAAGGCATCAAAACATATTGTTGGGCCGTAAGCGGGCCTGATTCGGACTCAGTCCGAATTTTGACTTAAATACATGCGAAATGATGAAAATATTATTAAAATAATATCTAAAACCCTAAAATAAATGGCAGCCGCCCTCTTTTTATTTCAATGGTCGAAATCAAGCCAACCTCCTTCTCGATTTCTCCTTCATTCATCGATTTTAGGGCACAACTTCAACATGAAAGTCGGAGAGCACGTCGAGACAAAGAGGCTGAACGGTTGTGATCATATTTTAGTGTGTGAATCGATCAAAATTAGGCTAGGAGTAGCACGTAGTTTCAGGTACATAGTGGGCAGAGGAGGCGACCTGATGGGCCCATACTCGGGGCGTAGGCGGAGTCGACGGAGGCGAACGTCTAGGTAGCTTCAGATTGGCGAACAACCTCCATGAAGTTCGTGCATGATTTGGTATTTGAACGGATTGGGTTCCGTTCGCTGGAAGCCTGAAGAGGAACAAACACGTTGAGAAGACAAGGGAGAAAGTTGCTGATGTGGCATATATTTAGTGGGTGAGGTTTTGTTTATTTATATATATAAATTCAAAATTTCAATCGCGTAAACATCTATAACTTTTTCATACGAGCTCCAATTGACACACGGTTTGTTGCGTTGGAGTCGAAACGACGAGCTCTTCGCGATGGCATTGATTTGGATATATTCTAGGATAGTTAAATTTTAGGGCTTATTTTGGATTTCAAACACGTTTAGAACCAAGGTGAGTGATTAAACCCACTAACGCCTAACTAAAATATTCTTATATTAGTTAAATTAATATAATGTCATGATATAATTGTACTGATTGATGTTTGGTAGTTTCAATTGCATATTTATATTGATTCAAATCGATTGTGTAGTTTAATTTGACTATTATATTAAATTTTACAATTAACTTAAAATTCGACATCAAATTACTGTTTAAAAACATGACATCCGATAATTAGAAAATTTATACGATATTGTACTGTTTATATGTATTGATGTGATGAATGCTTTGGATTTGATATATTTTGCATATTGATGTTGTTGTGTGAATTTATCCGTTATTCATCTTGATTTTGATATGACTATTGTTTATGCCGATTAATCCCAACGATTACCCTAGATGTTACGGGCATCAAATAAAACCCGAGATTAATCATTGAAATGAATTAAGAATGTAGGTTGAAATGATAAATACCTGTGACCCTGATTTGGATTGAAATGATATATCCTTTCCCAAATTACTAAAATTAAATTTTAAGTATTACTTGGCCATTGGATAGAAAATTATATACGGACACTGGTTGGTTAAATAAAAATTGTTTTAACCTTGAATTTTGTAATAATGTTTTAAAGACAAAATAAATGATATAATTAATCGAATTTCTTTAAATTTGAACTTTGAGCATTGAGGTTTAAAATTTTAAAGAATTTGTAAATATGGATATATAACTGGACTTAAAACTGAATTGAATACGAACTAAATTTCTCGAAATTGAATTGCTTATCCATCTTTCATATTTACTTTAAATTAATTTGATTTATAGTAATAATTGAATTGTGAACTCAATTTTTTTATATAAATGAATAATTCAAAGTGAGAATTATAATTGAAATTCAATTATTTGTATCAAATTATTAAATCAAATTGTTTGAAATCGAATAGTTGAATTTAATTGAAATATAAGTGGGAAGTCAAATCCTTCGGAATTAAGATATCAAAATTTTGTCAATTGATTTGAAACTGAAATATGATTTTCAGTTTGATTAAATTTTGAAGAAACGATTCTAATTCTGACTATAGTATTTTAAACAAATTTATATAAACTATTTTATAATGATTATTTTCTTTATAAACTATTTACCTTATAACTATTTTATTTTATTATTTTAAAGAAACCTTTTTAATAATTAACTATTTATTTTATAAACTATTTTAATATTTTAACTATAGATTTTACTAAATCTGAAATTTCTATTTTAAATACAAATTATTTATTTTCAAACTATTTCAATTATACATCTAAACTATTTTAAATATATTTTTAACTATTTTAATGCTTAAATTATTTCAAAGTTTGGAATTGTTTCAAGATTTTAAGTTGGTTTGAATTGAGATTTTATTATCAAATATATTATATCTTGAATATTGATATGATTTTTAAGAAAGTCTGATATTTTGATAGGAAGCATGAACCCTTTGAAACGTAAAAGAACCGGCCGGTGTGAAAATGTAAACGATTGGTTGTTAAAGAGACCGGGATCAGATATTGTCATACTCTTTACCGATATCAAAAACCACTTTAACAACTGCGTATGTGGTGGAGTTCAAAAATGAAGTAGGTTGATTTGGAGGCGATTACTGGATTTGAAGAAAAAGAACGATGATGGATGTCCTTGACCTTTGGGTCATAATTAAAATGACTAAAACAGGGCTATACCGTGACCAAGTGGGGATAGCTACCTCCATCGGCAGCACTCCTTCCTTTATTACTATAGTTGTGACACCACACGTCCGTTAATATCACTCACTAAGGGAATGCTTTAACTTCCGTGAAGCGTTATAGGCAAATAAGAACATAATATCACAAGACAATAGCAGCAGAATTAAAAACTTTATTTAAATCATATAATCATGGTCCCAAATACTGAATTTACATCATAGGTTTGAAATAACCAATTACATGTTTAATAATTTGTCTTGCCAAAAATATCAGAGTACAAAAGCATAAACCATATTTTCCATGCAAATCCTTAAGAGAGTTGACAATATGTCAAAGTTGTACATCAATATCCAAAATCCAAGCTAAGCTGGAAGAATCCAAATCAACTGTTAACACTTCCACCCTGAGAACCTGGGGGGAAACGGAAGAGAGGGAGAAGAGGAAACAAAAAGGGTCAGACATAAAGTATGGCAAGTCCAGTTACTTTTAAATATAAATAAATAAAAGTATCATGGCAGGTATATAAAAATTGGAAGAACAAGATAATAATAACAAGTGTAAACTGAGTAAGACAAGATGAACAGGATATATTGCGCTTCTTAAATACCTTTCTCTGCACCGCGCAGACACTAATATATAAGAAATAGAATGATCCCTACAATCCCATCCCATTACATTTTCTTGATTATTAAATTACTTGGGTTAATCGCACTCAAGACTTATATGCGCATCGTACCCATTTACTTTCCCATGGATTCACCTAACACCATATATGTAGCTACTTCTCAATATTAAGATACACCCCATGGTAACCCACTCGCAAGGTCTCCACCGAAACGAACGCAGTCCCTCATCCTATGTCGGAGTGACGTACGGATCCCTATATAACAATATTACGTTCCGCATAGATTTGTCATTACTATGCTATGTAAGCGTAAGGACTGCCACCATTGATCGAATCTAATTCCATATTGAAATAATTCCCTCTAGTCTATGATACACCACCCAGAGCAGATATGCGTGTATCTAGACTGTCCCACATATGTACTATAATTGTAGCTCGATGCCTCAATCGCACGTCCTCTAATGCGTACTGAGTTCCGTGGCAGGGGTAAACAAGAAACACGGAACTCGGTCGGGAGCTTATCCATACCTGTACAGGCCTGTCTTTATGAACCTCTATGTATAGATAATCCTAGGGTCTGTTTTTCATGGTGACTATGGCCCCACCTCGACCCCTCCCTCAACTAGTAAAGACTACAAGAGCTAAGCGATTGCCCCAAATAACAACCAATCTAAACATCCATGTGGCGTCTCCCCTTAACCCTGTACCTCGATAGTGAAAGGTGAAATGATATCTTGGGGTTAGTTCTAGTCTTTTCGCATCCCGCTAGCTGCCGATGATGGATATCCAATGGTCTACTATCCTTGTTGGTCGTGACCCTCTCTACCTCCTCGTAAGGCAACCGCCGAACCACCCGTGTGTCACCTCATCATAGCATTCTGACTGGATAGCTACATCTGCAGTCAAGGCCCACGCACCTAGTAGTTGCGCGCAGACCCAACCCCTGCGAGTACAGCCTAAGACATCTATCACCACACAGAGGACTACTAGGAGCACCTTACGTACTTCAGGAAGCCGCATGCTTCCCCTTCCAGTCCTTTGGAGCCGTCAAACAATCAGATGAACGTTTGCTCCCCTCGTGTCTTATAACACCCCGATGATCTACCCCATTGGGGTATTCACCCTCAAACGTACGGAACGATCCAAGCGCCTTTCTTTAATATATTGTTAGAACCTATGTCTAAACATTCTTTACGCGCTTGCCTGACCTCACTGGGTTTCTATTTAACTTGGTTATTCCCATTTATATTGAATTATTATTCAAATTACCAAGTTTCTCTTGCATATTAATTTCAATCATATTTAAGTTTATTAATAAGTCCACAACATGTTATTCTCTAGATTTGGCCCAAGGTCTGTAATCTACAATCTATTTTATCTTCTTGTAGATTTCATCATTACAATAACATGTTTTACTTAATGGGTAGTTAAGTGTATCCAATTCACATGTTTGCTAATTAACATGTCACTTGCCATTTATGATTAAATAAAACTTATTTCATTTTACAAGTTTTCCTCATCCTTTCTCATTTAATCATAAATTCAATCTACACCATCCCTACAACTTATCGTTGTTTACTTAGCAGATTGTTCTATCATTTCTACAAGTTGTTCTTACCCTACAAGGTGCCTTCCAATTACATAACTTATTAATTCTACCGATTATGTATACCACTAGGTGTCTTTAATTGCATAACCTTATTATTTCTACCGGTTATGTATACCACTAGGTGTCATTTTTACATAACCTTATTGGGTTAAGTTCGTGGGCCTATATGTAAATATTACCCACCCCCTCTTGTTTACTTAACCCACCCACTACCCATCCAATTTTACTTAACCCTAACTTAAGTTCATAATCATACAATCCTTATGGATTAAATTAGGTTAAGTAGTCCAATTCATTACCATGTCCAATTATGGTTATAATGGGCTAGACCTCCCACATTAGGCCTACAACATGTGGATGTTGGATATGCTGGTCGGGTCCGGGCAGTCTTATTCCATAGTTTGGTCTAACCTAGTGTCTTAGACCGATTCATATTTACATACTTAGACCTCCCACATGGTTCAACATTAGTGGTTGCTTGATATGCTGGTCGGGTCCGGGCAGACTTCCACCACTAATGTAACCTAACCTCGTGTCATAAGTACAATTACAATTCCTAATTGTAATTACTAAACATTCCATTTTTATTTAAATCTACATATGTCATTATAGGTAATTATTCTATGTTTCCCCCATTTGAATTATGTCTAATTCACTATTCAAATTATAGACCTTTATGCCTCTTTTTAATTCACCTTTTAATTATGCACCATATGCCCCTTATCATAAATTAAGGCATATATATATATATATATATATATATATATATATATATATTGCACAAACCCAAACCATATATATATATATATATATATATTGCACAAACCCAAACCCACATATTTTCCAACTTATCCCCCATGTCCATATTTACCCCTTTCAATGCAAGTTATACCCAAATCCACCTTCACATAATTTATGCCAAAAATTCATATTCACATATGTTCAAATTTACGTCCCAAATCAATACTTAGACATGTCCATTTTATACCCAATTCAGTATTTGCATATATCCCAGTGCCTGCCTAAATTCATATTATCCAACAAGACATATGCCCCCAAACCATCTTCGTATATTTCCAATTTTTGGGCCCAAATTTAGGTCCATATCTTCCAATATAAATTAAGCCCCAAATAATGTCTTCCCCCATTATTTCCAATTTTGCACGTTTGCATTTTCAGCGTTAGGCCTAGGCTCGAAGGTAGCCTGGCTATATAAAAATAAAAAGGAAAAGAGGGAAAGAAGAGAATCAAGAATAGGCATAATGACGAATCAATAATAAACTGATAAAAGTAGGTATTAACTGAATAGGCATATTATGACAAGATTTAACATGGTGACAATATAAACATATAAAACAGATCAACGGAATATGTCATAATATAACTGATTAGGCATCGATTCAAGATCCAGTTATTATATACATATCAAGATTACTATTTAGATATTTAGATCTAAAAGCAACATGAACTCACAGTGAATTTGCTGCGAAGAACATGTTAAACAAGTTGTTATAGCCATCGTTTAATATGTTGTAGCAATCTTCGAATATATATAATCTTCTTTGAATTGATTTAGAAGAAGAAGAAGAGCCATTTTAATTCCCATCGCAGCAGAGCTTCGCCATCACCATTTTTTTAGTGAACAAAACCTAGGTTTAGGGTACTTTATATAGAAGCAGCGGAGCAACCATGACCATCGGATTAGATCAAGAGCCGTAGGAATCATCCACATCATAAAAGAAGCTTCTGGAGCCACAGATGGGTCGACCCCCCTTCAGGGTGTCGACCCCCATGAGCCTTGGTCGACCCCTAGGTCGACCTCAAAATATCGGTCCTTTCTCGATTTGCGCGCTGGATTTCTAGTTTTGCTGATTTTTAACATTTTTGAATTTACATACATATATATATCTTCCTTATATGCATATAAACTTCAAACCTTAATAAATTCTTCATACGAAGTCCGTTTTGCGCAAACTTGGTGTCTATCTTGACCAGATCCGAGATGAACGCTATGGCGCAGTTCGTTTCACTTAATTCTGAATATTAAATTAAGTTTTACTTAATTCATTGTTAACAGTTTACTTCACATTGTTTATTCTCTAATTCATCATCTTTAATGTCGTTAAAATTTCGGGGTGTTACAATAGTCCCTCCGTTTGATAGATTTGATGCGCATCCGTGATTTAGGAGTGTTGTCCGAGGTGGGCAGTAGTCGCGGCTATGCGTTATGACCAGTCCGAGCGTGCAACTAGTATATTCATACTCTGAGCATTCCTCGTGTGCCTTGTCATATTTATCCTGATCGAGCCCCCTACGATTTTGATTTAACGTTGTCGTATCACAACGCATCCCTATCCGTCGATGTGCTAGTGTGTTATATGCAAATTGTACAACAATGGTATATACGGTGTAAGGGTAATAATGGTAATCCCGCTTACACTATTTTAAAATTTTATATTTAACCATGGACGCTATTATAATAGAGTATTATATTATATAGTTTCTAGTTTGATGGATCCTTAAGATATGAAATTTCCCATAACATCTCTTAAGTTATTGCACTCATATTGTCACATGAAATTGATTTAACTGATATGAGATCATTTTAGTTCTATTCTGAGTGTTTTTGTCTTTTCATTTATGCTCGGGTCAGCCTGAGTTTTCAGTTAATGAAGACACAATTATGAAGATGGAGCCTGACTGACGTATTCATTTATATTTTGCACTGCATATATTGGAATGTTAGTTAACTCTGATAATCATTGTAAATGTGAAATCAATATATGTTTAAATAGCTTCATGAACTATTATTTATTTATTATCTTTTGTCCTCCTGCTGTAAGATTATGTGATTGTTTTTCTTCTTTTTCTTATTTTAATCCCAATAACTATCTGTATTTTTGATTTGTTTAAGTTGGCATTGAGGTTCATAGTCGATTTGAACAGTCAAAAATCTAATATGTTACAATTATATATATAATCAATTAAAAAATTCACAAAGTTATTTATTTAAAACTACCTTTTCTAAAATCGAATTCTTCTTCCCCACAAGAATTTCTTTACTTCCTGTAGTCGCACAATGCTATGGCTGATCACCCAAGCCCTTAATACTTCTCCTTTCCCAATCTATCATTCGAATCAGCACATGCCACTACTATACTTCTTCAGCAAATCGAACATCACGATCCCCTTTCTCTTCCTCTGTTCATTCACCAAAACATCACACTACTCTACCATCGCGACCTAAACCATCACCCTCTATAAATTTGTGACGCCCTAATCCACCATTCGCATACCAGAAAAAAAACCACAATTGAACACCTCGAACCCCTTGTCACACCCATAGTCGCAACCTCGTTAGGAAAGCACTTTTCCAGAACAAATAGAGTTTTGGGGGATCTCGCGGTTTCTTTTTCATTTTTTATTTAAGTGATTCTATGTTGAACTAATTCGCATTCGATCATTGAACAATGAACAAAATTCGATTTTTGTTTTCCTGAAACTATTTAGGTAGGAGCGGTTTGTCTCGTTTCATTTTTGAGGAGCAAAAAATGGGTTAAAAGAAAATAATGGGAACACATGTTTATTGACAAAACGAGTAGCAACCATTTTCAGTATAAAGCTTGCTAACTGATTTTCAAAAAGAATCAAAATCAAAGGAGATAAGCAGGAAGGTGTGTGCGAATCTATAGATGGTGAAGAATTTGGCACTAAGGAATTATGTCTGTATAAAGTACGATATAGGTTATAGGTTAAGGTACATATTTTTAATGTGATTTGAGATAAGGGGATTTCTATTTTATTTAAGAGGATATTGATTTGATTTCAAGCATATCCACTAGTTTATATCTCAGAGTTCACAACTAGAACTCACGAAACGCTATTCTAACGTACCGAACGATGTTCCAATGTAATAACGCTATTCTGAACTCAAAATAATATATTCTGAAATTTAATTTAAACGCATATGTAAAATAATCAAATTAAATCGATATAATATAAATTAAATTCAGTAATAATATGTTCCACGATAATAAATTATTACTATTATCTTATATATTCAAATAGAGTTTATATTAACCAGCTGAATTGTTTTCGATTTAGTTTTTATCTTTTAATTATTTCAGATTCCCGTATTACGATAATTATATATATAATCAAAACAAATCGTATTTCGATTATTCAATCGATAACTTAATATAAAAATTCATTTATATTATCAACTCAATATTTAAAAACATATTAAATATTTAAAATATATTGACCAAAAATCTGGGTAGTTACATTCTTCCCCTTAAAAGGATTTCGTCTCCGAAATTACTAAGGTAGGAAAAATGCTACTAACCTATTACTTCTTAAACTCCACTTATGTTGAAAATCAACTCCTCATATTTCAACAAATTTTTAGTTCTACCAAAACTTTTGGTTTTCACTCATATTGAATATCAAATATGCTTATGTTCATTTTATCTGAGTTATTTACAAACAATTCACATTCCATTCAAAATTGATTCCGATCAATTTATTCCCTTCGATCCATTTAACTTACTTAAGTTAAATTTCCAGAATTCTAATTCTCGGGTTTTTATTTCACATCACTTTGAAATCATATACACACACACATACACACAAACAAACACACACACACACACACATATATATATATATGTGTGTGTGTGTGTGCATATATATACACATATATATTCATAACCAATTTCAAATTCACAACAATTGAACTTTCAAACCAAATCATTTTTTTTTCAAACAAATTTCCATCAGAAACATTTCTAAGTTAGCAATCCACCACTTATAAACTCGGTACTGAATATTGATGATGCTACAGTAATCATAAGAATTATCTTCTAGCCACTAAAGTGAGTTTAGTGCTTTACCACTTTCAAAATCCATTCAAAAAATGATTTTTATTCAAAATCCTAAAAAAAACAAAGCTATATTATTTTAATATACTTTGAAAAATATTTTTCCAAACATCTAGAATTTTAAATATCGAATTCTAGTTTGAATTTAATTTTATTTTAGCTCATCTCACTTGTATATATTTCATTCATATACAAATTATATCTGGTTCTATATAACCATTTTCAATTTTATAATCTCTTCTGATTATAATCCTAATAATAAGCACATCCATATGTTATACTAATTTAAGAAAATTATTCCTTTTCTATCAAAATAGAATTTTGGGTAAATTATTTCATTTACACTCTTCAAAACATTATTATGCTGAATTTCTCTGTTCAAGTGTTTAAAAATTCCTATCGACTTCGGGGCGTCCCACGATTCGATCATAATGAATAAACCACTCAACAGACTAGCCAACACAATATAAAAAAAAATTTATATCAATTAACAAATACATGCTTTCATATATATACACTCAACTCATTCTAGGGTACTACTGACCCTATCTCTAATGAGTAAACCTTCACCAAAGCCTAGGTATTCGCTCCACCTAATCTCTGATACCAAATGTAATGGCTCGATTTTCCGTCCGTACTATCTGAGTTGACTAAATACACCACATGTCCAACCCAAATATCACAAAAATATGAATCAGTATGAAATAAAGAAGAAAAAGAAAGAAGAAGAACAGAAATAACAACACAAAATCTTATATCGCAATGGAACAATATATCATAACTTTTGGAATACAAAATTTTAACTGTATAACATGCAATTATCATAGTATAACACTTACAACACAGCGAAATTAACAATACTATATAACGTAGCCTTCTGCTCCAAGCTCCTCCCAGTATCTGTAAACACCTAAACTACTTGACTGTCCGTACAAGTTTGGGCACCCAAGAGTTTAGGGTAAAACAAAACAAAATAAACTATGGGTCAATCGTGGGACTGGTATGCGTAAAATCTTTAAAACAGTTTGAGAAAATAAACGATATTTCATAAGACCATGTCGTATAACACAGAACGGGTTTTTCCCTTATGAGAATAAAAAACACTTGATTCAAATTTCAAAATCTCTTTGAAAGAAACGATAATCTTTATATCAAAACTCTTTTGATATTATAATAGTGTCTAAGTCAAATAAATAACAATCTAGTGGAATGTTTGCATCTTACGCTCCACATATATATAATATACAGTGAAAACCACGAGCACTTATTGGGTAATGAATTTCCAACTATGACAATGTATAGAATCACCTTCCAATAGTATATCTCTAGAGAGGAATACACTGGGTTCGATAAGAACATTTTGCAACCGGGCCGCACATAACCGACCACTCATTTCACTTGTATCACCAACGGTTAGGATTAACAACTGTTTTCTCAAATGGGAAATAATCGAATAGAATAAAGAATGAAATGAATTTTTCTATGTGCGTGAAATACACCCTAATTGGGAGTTACCCACTTAGCCATGCTGCCTGCCCAATTTTTGTCATTTTTCTGTTGTTAAGGCCTGAGGCTACGATTACTTATCATTCATTGATAGCACCATCACTTTAAATGCAACATTGCCAGTTCCGTTAATCACTAATTGATTTCCACACATATATTCTAGCTATTATGATAAGAGAAAAAATTCTTCGCTACCATATATATCTATACAGACCAACATATGCGATCATTGGAAATACACTGTCAGACATTCGTCCATACACGTTTGTTCTGGGACTGAATGAAACTAAAGGCACAATTTCCATTAATCCATCTTAGGCAATTTATACCTAGGATTAATAGAAAAGCCCTTGCACTTCACTCCATCTTCTATTATCTTCATATAATTTGATTCACAACGCTACTGCCAATACAGAGTGGTTCTTGGATAAAAATCCAACCGGTCTCTCCATATTGACAACGATATTGGCAAATACTTCGAGAATCGATTATTTAACTATCGAAGAAAAACAACAACATCCATTCAAACATCAAACTATCATTGGGCCCCTCAATTTATATTTCATTTATTAAAGCACTTTTCCATTTTCTTATCAATATTTGTTAACCAAATATTTTCAATAATCATACTGGCCTCTTACGCTATTTGGAAAAATTTCCATATATCGCCTTCTTTTATTATCTATACTTAGAAAATATCTTCTATTAATAATTGGAAAACATTCCAAGTACGTCTCTCTTTCACGACTATTCTACTTAGGAAATATTTATTATTATATTTCCAAAATTCCACTTATCTGGGTTAAAACGAATGTTGTGTAAAACATTGTTACAACAACCCAAAACACTGCATTCAACTAAATATTATTCAAAACATTTATCTTCGAGCCTGAATCTTGCTATTTATTGGTTAATGAAATCAATCAACATGGGGTATAAATACCTCTCAGACCTTGATTGAATAACATTGTAAACTTCAAAATGGACAAGATTACTTATCTCGAATAATCAACATCATATAAACCAGTTACTCATTTTTAAAACGTGTACACGTTTTTCTTTCTATTCTTACCAGATTTAATTATAGATTTCTGTTTTGTTTATAATATTCTATTATAAGTTCGTTTCCTTATCAAATTCTATATATATATATCGATATATTGATTTCTAGTTTTCAATTTTTCTTAAAATTATTCTAACTCCTTAAATTTCCAAAAAAAATTGCCAGCATCTTCTGTGTACAGGTCAACAGCACAAACCTCAACTCGCCTCTTTAAACGCTTTCCATTCAAAAAGAAATTCAAGCCAAGCGGCATGCTGATTCAGCGCACAAAAACTCATATGGAATTTAAATGTGTACCTTTTTGTCAAGCACTTAAACCATAAACTTCATATACTTCATTCAATACATGTCTAACCGATATATATTCGCTAAGATTTTAATCAACTCAATCCAATCATTTTTAACTTAATTGGCTAATTTATACCTTAATTGGCCATTTTGCACATTTCACTTTGTAGTTGAACATATGACATTCATATACATTTTTAATTTACCTACAAACAAATCTAATCCCATTTTTTTCAGGTTTCATATTCAATTTCGAATATGAATTCACAAACTCCAAGCCCAGTTTCGATTCAAAATTCCACTAACTAATTATTCTTCAATTTAGTTAATCTATTTAATAATTAAAAATATGATTTTTGTTTCAAAAATCAGTTCACTTACTCCACTTGAGCTCATATTTATTTTATATCTCAAGTCTGGATTTTTCTAATGGAAATTTGGATGTTTTATTTACTTAAAATTCATTTATTTATTTAAATAAACCGTTATGGTTTTATAACGGTTATGGCGTCGTTTCTCTGAAAATTTGTCTTTGACATAACCTAAGACTTATAAGACAAAATCCACATTTTTCTCTTCTATTAGAAAACTATAATCAAATTGGTACTGACGATACTTATTTCAAAGAATTCTGACTTAAATTGAGTCATGTATACTCAATTGAAGTTCGAAATGCTAAATTACGAACTAACGCACTGTGGCATGTTTGTTTTAACCGTATTTAAATATAAACGTTTAAACTTCGTTTATAAATAAACTTCAACTCCGTTTAATACAAAATTAAACCAATTTTCCAAATTCAACTTAATATTTCTGATTTTCCCTAACCGTCGATTATTTTATAACTCAATTATAAATTTATTTAATTTATTCTTCTGTACTTAATTCCAATTCCCTTTTAAATAATTTATTTTATAAAATTCGATGTAATCGAATTCTAATTATAAATCCTTAGATTTATCTCAATTCTATTTATATTTCGAATTCCAAAATAAAACCCATCATTCCTTTTTTGAAACGATTTCAAATTATAATTTAAATTCATACTTGAAATTAAAATTATAGGTTATCTCCAGAAAATTAATTCACCACATTTATAAACATCATTTATATATTTACTTGTTTTATAAATTCAAACAAATTCCATTTCAAAATTTATTTGAAACCAAAATCTTATTTTGAAATATTCTATTTATTTTTACCTATCTATATAAATATAAAATCTATTTTTATATTTTAATTTAAACTTCTATTTAATAAAATCCTTGTATCTTTCCTGAAATTATTATATTTAAATAAATTTGACCTAATCGAATTTAAATCATATATCCATACGGATTTATTTTTATTTCAATTTACATTATGAATATCACAACAGATCTATAGTTTCTCTTTGAAACTAAATTCAATTTCCCTTTTTAAATTCATATTTGAATTTAGATTTCCTAATCCAAATGATAATTATCCCATTTCATTTATAAAAACCGTTTATAAATTCACTTCAATTCCCTGTATAATTTAATTTATAAACACCGTTTATAAATTCACTTCAATTCCCTGATTATCCAATGAAAATCATTCCAGTCTATTTATAAACATCGTTTATAATCTTACTTCAATTTCATGTATTATTTAATTTATAAACACCATTTATAATTTCAATACTTGTTTTTTCTATAAAAAACATGCTAATATCATTATAGCCCATTCGAAATTCAAATTCTATTTAAAAAAAAATCCCATTTTAAATCTCAAAACCCTTTTTATGATATTTTTATAAATCAACATTTAAGCCCAGTGATATTTAAACACCCAAAATACTCAATTATTAATCATAGGTTTTCTGTCATATCATATATTATAATATATGAAAACAAACAAATAAATAGTAAATTTTGAGGAATACAGATGGATCCCTCTAACCTGTTTTTCTTGCATCAACAGATGTTAGCTAACGTAAATAATACCCATCCTACTTCAAGGCAGGATATCGCGGTATAGAAGGTCATCCACTATCATATTATGGGGAGCATTGGGTCATCCGTTAATGATACTGTGGGCATCCGCTAATCGTGTTGCGGGAAATATCAAACCATCAATATATATATATATATGTATGTATGTATATATGTATATATGTATGTATGTATGTATGTGTAATAGCTGCAACCACCAAGCCTAAATAACTAATATGTTTATATTATAGCCACAATAATATTTCAATGCATGAAAACTGTGACGGCCTGCCCTACACCAGCCGACATTTCAGAGGAAAGTGCGTTGTGCCAATGTCCAACTAGCACGGGACGGTCACCAAAGAAAGGAAAGGGAAGGATACTTAACAGTGGACTAACAAAGAATTTGTAGAATGTCTCATAACGCATGGAATAAAATATAATAATAACATACTTTGACATAAAATCAGGCGAGACAGTGCATAAGCTGAAAACTAAACATCATAGCAGCGGAAAATCCAAATACAGCTTATGTTCCACTTCATTATTATTGCAATTTAAAAACTGTCTCTAAAGCAAAAGAAAGGAAAGGTACACTACTAATGCCCAAAGTAGTGACCAGCAGCGACATAGGGAGAATATATAGAGAATAGCACATGTAAACCTCCTACTCGTCTCCGGACAGCTACTCGTGCATAACCAGCTAACCTGTCTCAAGTCTGGTCGTTTAAGAGCACCAAGAGTAATAAGAAGAGACATAAAACTATGGGTTAGACAAAAGTCTGGTATGAGTGATAAGTAGCAAAACAGAACAATAGCAGGTATACTAAACCATACCTGAACCTGCAACCAAAGAGTTAGCACAACATATCGTACAATACTCTAAGGTGCCTCTATCGATACGCATTTTTCCCGACCTTATTCGATCACTAGATCGATTAAAATCATTCAAAACCCGCATACGTTAACTTTGGGAATACAATAGATTAGAACAATAACAGCAAACCTTTATAAACATTACAATAATGTTACATCAGAGTACAGAATATCAGAGTACATCGATACATAAAATACAACAGAAGACTTATTACAATAAATTAATACAATACACAGCGGAAGACTTTCTATGCTCTGGACATATCTATAGGCTTCGATCCAGAATCCTGCTCAAGAGATAAATATCTGTAGAAAGCTACTCGACTTCCCGTGTAGAAAAGAGGGCACCTGAGTTTGCAAAGTGAAACAAACTACGAGTCAGTCATAGGACTGGTATGAGAGATCTTCTACTACATTATCTAATAAGGTGACAAATCACAAGACCACGCCGCTAACGCGGAACGGGTTTACTCTATTCGATTGCCAGTGCATAATTTAAACAAATTTTATTCAAAACAACGCAATGTCTTTTTAGATAAATGAAATAATTATAAGACTCAAGTCCTATCACACAATGCAACGCAAACCAGAGGATAGAGTTTTACCTTATAATGATCAAACATGACTTGATACATATAAAATAATATTTTAATATTATTATTAGTGTCTAATCAGTATTAAAATACTTCAAAGTAAATGTATCAATCCTAGACGGCATAGGTACCATATACTATGTCGCCATATATAGGTTTACAATCAAAACCGCAATTTCGTATTGGAGATTTGGTTTCCATCATGAAATCGAGGCTAGGGATCCTCCTCTATGATTCGAGCACACTAACAAATGCCTCAGGATCACACCTATGGGCAACCCTTTGAGGGGTAAGGCCGGTCCACACATTACAGTAGTGGATTAGTTATGCCTGAACACACGTTTCCTGGTTCCTTTGAACCTCAAATATGGCCACTAACAACCTATAAAACCGAGGTATCTCATAATCCATCATCCACATAAGTAAAAATGTCATGGCTGGTAGGTCGCTGACCCCACTCCAGCTAGAAAGAAACGTGTGCATTCCCTACGGTCCATATCCCGTTTTTGACTCATACCGAGGTGTGAGGGTCGCGAAGTCATGCTGTACACAAAGCTACGCCTAAACAGGCTATGATTTGATCATCAATCACAAGGCTCTGCTTTTCAACAAAAGCGTTGATCCATGCATCTTAGCATGCCACATTGTCAATCCATACCATACCATTGATTTCTACCAATATATAACCGCTAAGCTCGTACGTCTCAGAGAAGGTGTTAAACACCAAATAGATATATATTTAGTAGAGATCAATGAATAACTCATAAAGGAATACAACGTCAGACATACAATCCATTTACAAGTCCGTTCTGGGTCTGAATGAAACCGGAGGCACCTCATACCTCACATATCTGAACAATCAACAAATACGTCTGGACAACTACCACTACATCCCCTTCAAGGTAGCTACTCTAATCACGGGCGTCAGTATTCCTCATCCGTTTGATGTGAAGATCGTCGGTCTTCAATCGCCGTCTTCAAATCTTCGACTTAAATCGCCGTAGTAATTATTTGAAATGAGTTGAACTCGATCTTTTCAAATAATCTTTGAATAATTATCTTTTAAATCATTCTATATCATTCAAATCTATTTAGCGATCTATCGCTATTTTTATTTATTTAAAATAGCTCAATATGATTAAACGACGCTTCGGGTCAATGGGCGGCCCTGGCGCTGTTTTTATCCAAATTTGGTTTGCACTTATCTTGAAATCTAATTGTTGGATTTTGACGAGATTTATATCGTTGGAAAGATCTTTCCAAGGCGGTCCTAACGGTTCTAGTTTTGGGAAAATCCGACGTCCAGATCTTTCAGTATAATCATTTGAATTTACGTTTTCAAATCGCGAACTGTAGCAGTGCGATTCGTTTTATTTTAATTTATATTTATATATAAATATATAAAAATATAATTCATTCATTCGACGATTTCAAACTATTTATTCTTTAAATAGTTTTCTACACTTTGTATTCAAGTTATTTTTAATGAACATAAATCTATTTCAAAACATGTACATTTTCTTCATTCCTTATATGACCATAAAAATGTAAATTTTTATTGTTTATTATTTCCATTTCCAACGATGAACACTTTTCTATATCCTTTACTTACCTTTCATTAAAAATATGATTTTTAATGATAACATGTATTTATATTTTAAAACATGACATTTTCCTATTGTTTTAATTACATTTTCCTATTCCTTTACATTTTCCTATTTCTTTATATTTCATAAAAAATTTGACCTTTCTATTCTTCCTTTATTTACATGAAAAATGCAATATTTTTCCTTCATTCTTCTATTACATAATAAATGTAATATTCCACTTTCATTCTTTATCTACAATGAAAAATGCAATCCTTTTATTTCATCTTTAATTACATTAAAAATGAAATCTTTTTATTTCATTTCTAATTATATTGAAAACTGTAGTCTTTTCTTTTCATTTCTAATTACATTGAAAAATGTAATCTTTTAAAATCTATTCTTTTTATTGTCTCTAAAATGACAATAAAAATATATGTTTTAAATCTACCCATTTATTTTCATTTAAAATGTAAACAAAAATGTAACTTTTAAATCTAATCTTTTATTTACATCTAAAATGTAAATAAAAATGTAATTTTAAATCAGTTCTTTTATTTACATCTAAGTGCAAATAGAGATGATGCCTTTTTAACCTATTCTATTATTTACATCAAAAATGTAAATAAATAAAAATGAAACTTTTTAATCTATCCTTTTATTTACATCTAAAATGTAAAAGATGTAACTTCAAATTTATTCTTTTTATCTACATCTAAAATGTAAATAAAAATATAACTTTTGTTATCATTAAAATTGTATATTTTAATGAATTCATGTTTTGATTAAAAACATGTACAATTTTCACTGCTTTCAATTATTACATTAAAATTTATATTTTAATGAATTCATGTTTTTGTTTCCAAAATATGAACACTTTGTTAATTTCCATAATGACATTAAAATATGGGTTTTAAAGACCTTTTTATTTACATCTTAAAATGTAAATACAAATGTAACCCTTTTAATATGTGTTTTTATTTACATCTAAAATGTAAATAAAAATGTAACTTTTCAATCTATGTTTTTATTTTACCTAATGCACAAAACGTATATTTTTGTTTCAACCTTTTTAATTGAAAAAAAATGTTTATTTTGTTTAAACCTTTTTAATGAAAAAAATTGTCTATCTTTGTTTAATGGACAAAATGCTTCATTTTTTTTTTTAAACTATGTCTCTTTCTTTTTAATGAACAAAATGTATACTTTCTTTTTATTATCATTTTAAGTGAACAAAATGTCTCCTTCTTTTCTATGAACAAAAACATATCCATTTGTTCAATCATTTTTAATGAACCAAAGATGTCCATTTTGGTTAAATCCTTGTTAAGGACCAAAAATGTATATTTTGGTTTCATTTCTTTTTAAATGGCCAAAAATGTATATTTCTAGTTCAACTATTCTAATTTGTAAAAATGTTTATTTTGGTTTCAACAATTCTAATTTGCCAAAATTGTTTTTAATTCTTTTATTTAACAAAAATGTAGTTTTTGTTTTTATCTCTTTTATTTTAACAAATTGTACACTTTGTTTTCAACTAACATAACACCTTTATTTTCATACTCTTTTCTTATGTATTCTAATATCATATAAAAGAATATTTTTATGTTGAACCAATCCTGACATTTCAACAAACAGAAATTAAAAAGATACCTTTGTTTTTGTCAACAATTCTATTTCAACAAAAGCATATAAAAGTGATATATTGTTTCATCATCAATTCTAACTTAACGAAACAAATAAAGGGTGATATTTTTATCAACTCAACATTTAATAAATAAAATGTTATTTTCATAAATCTTAACATTTTATAACTAAATTGTTGTTTTTATTTATCTTAACATTTTATAACTAAAATGTTATTTTAATATATCTTAACATTTTATAACTAAAATGTTATTTTTATTTTACAAGACATTTCCTCATAGAATTGATGTTTTTAATTAACATGTCATTTTCTAATAAAAGTGATGTTTTCTAATATCGTATAAAGGAATATTTTATATGTTAACATCTTTCTATGTATTTCAATAAAAAATAAAGAATGATTTATTTGTATACAAAATTCTATTTAATAAAAATTGATATTTTTACTTAATCTATCTTATTTCAACAAAAATGATTCACATTAAAATAAGAATGCAATCCTTATTTTCTACTTTTTCCTTATGATTCATATTACAATAAAAATGTGACATAAAAGTGGTATGTTTATTACAATATAACATTTCTAAATAGAATGACATGTTCTAACTACATAACATTTCTATATAAAATAATGTCTTAATTTAAATAAACATTTTTCTAGCAAAACGATGTTTTTATTCTAATTAAACATTTCTAACTAAAAATAACAATTCTATTGTTAATGCAACATTTTATGTATGCACTAAAGATATGGTTTTTAACACTTTTCTATTTAATAAAACAAATATTTTGTTTTTCACACCTTTCTATTTAACAAAATGAATATTTTGTTTCTCACACTTTTCTATTTAACAAAATGAATATTTTGTTTTTCACACCTTTTTTTCTAATTTGTCAATTCTAACATAATGCCATTTGATTATGTTTAATCCAATTCAACAAAATGACAATCTAATTATTGTCCAACATAAATGACAATTTAATCATGTTTTAATCTAATTTCAACCAAAATGACAATTTGATTATTGTCACAAACGTGATATAACTATTTTCAAAAATCATATTTTAACAAATACGAGACACACAATTCAACTCAATAATTCATCGAAATCAACACTGAATAAATATGTACACAACAACCACATGAATATGAAATAAATATAAATTTCATATTTCTGTAAATAATTAATTTTAAATTATAGAATAGAAATCTCACATTGATCGAATAATGGCGATGGTTTTAATAAAATTAAACTTGCGTTCAATTTTACCAAAAATCCAACAGCCTCTGTTTCAGATCCGGTCAGATCTATAGTCTAGATCTCGTCTTCACGGTCACAACGAATTCAGTTTCGTTTAATTCCGTTTTGATTTGACAAAGTTATGCTCGTTATTCCATTTGATAATTAAATGTTTAATTAATTAAAACATGTTTAAGCTAATTACCCCTTTAGAAGACAAGTCGTTCTTCCTTCCTTCTTGTTTTTCGTTTCTGCCTGTATAGGAACCCATCACGCTCGATTTTATGGTTTGACTTTCCTCCTTCGATGACGCGTCGAACCCCGATCAGAACCCTCCACCTCCACTGCCTTGAACTCGCCTATCACCGCCTTGAGCACGGTAGAGCTCACCCCCCCCCCCCCCCCCCGTCTTCCCTCGATTTCTGTGCGAGTAGAACCCCTTTGGGTGAAGAGAACTCGTGAAATACATGACTCAAAACAATCACAACCGTATGAGATTGAAAAGCTTGGAATCTCCTTTTATTTTGGTTTTAAAGATGGGTTTTAGTTTTGAATCATTTTGGAGAATTTTCTCCATGAAATCGGAAGGAAGAGAACCGTTCAATACATAATGGTGGCTAGGGAATGTAGTGAGGATTAGGGTTTTGTTTAATCTTATATTTATAATATTTTATTAATTCACTAAAACTCCGTTACTCATACTGACTCCAATTTCAGCCCAACTAATGTTGCTCCTAGCCAAATGCCCCCGTTCCGGACACAATGGGCTAGGTCCCATCAGCCAGTTTGATCATCTCCATCTTGTTTTCTTTAAATTTAAATATAAAACATTTAATTACTTAATTTAAACGTACATTTAAATTCACTGGGGCCACATATGGACTCTACAAATTCCAGAAAAATTATTTCTAGTTATGCTTTGACGATGCGGTCCTACAAGACTAATTTCATCGAATTTCGAGACCGTTTGAAAAATGGCCATTTTTTGGTCGATCGAAATTAATTGAAACTAACAAAACACATTTTCTTTTGCCACACTCACATAATAATTCAAAAAATTATGAAAATTGAAACTAATTTCATCGAATTCCGAGACCGTTTGAAAAATGGCCATTTTTTGGTCGATCGAAATTGATTGAAACTAACAAAACACATTTTCTTTTGCCACGCTCACATATTAATTCTAAAAATTATGAAAATTGAAACCTAACAATAATTTGACATTCCGGTTCAAACAAAAGTGGTTTCGTCGAAAATGGAGGTCGTTTGCAAAATGGCTATTTTTAAGGGCTATATATTATATCAAAAAATATATAAAAATTCTACAGTGACTATTCTGAAAATTAAACTGGGCATAACTTTTTATTTTTATTATGAAATCTCAGTTTTTTACATTCGTTAGAAAGATATGATTAAACAAATTTAAATATTTTTGGTTTTATTGAAATTCGATTTAAAATGAATCTTGTACATCCGGTTAAAGTTTAAAATCAAAATTTCAAACTGCAACGCTATTTCAAACTTCGTTTATAATTAAATTAAATTTATTCATTTTAACTTTGATTTAAATAAATTTTTGATCGTTATTATATAAAAATAAAATATTCTAAATTCATTAAAATTTCTAAAATAAAAATTTTAATTTGGCCCCAAAATTCTGGGTTGTTACAGTGCCACCAACATATGGTGTAAAGGATACGGGGGTGGGGGTGTGCATGTCATAGTGATGGCAAACAATCAGGCATAGCAACCATCCTCACATCTCTCACCCAGTGCGTAAAGCATATGATATCCACCACTTTGATCACCTAAATCCTTGCTATGATCACTCTGCCCCATGGAGTCATGGCGACTCCACTGATCCATAGCCACTAGTCCTTGCTATGTCCACTCTGCCCCCAAGAAGTCATAACGACTCCACTGCACAGACTCATAGCCATGCTACGATCACTCTGCCCCATGAAGTAATAACTACCCAACTGCACTGATATGTAGCCTAACGTCCGTCTTGGTGATGAATCAAAGTTATGGACGTCGATAACTCCTTAGCACACGTCCCGCAGCAAAGTCCAATCATGAAGCTAACTCATTGGTTCCCAACTGGATCCTGAGTACAAAATTCCCACTTGGACTACCTTTGCATCTCGGGTTCGGTCTCCTCCGGATCGGTTCGGGAAGAAGCTTCTATTCAGATCAGTTCTCTTCTTCTCGGTCAGTCCATGGTCGTCAACCTTGCCCGGGTCGGGTCGTGGATCCCTCTCCAGGACGGGTCGGTTCGTGACTTCATCTCCAGGTCGTGATCCTCCTTCGGCTTGGGTCGTGACATGCTCCAACTCCAGTCCACGGTATGTCATTCTGGTTCGTAGGTGGCACACCAATCGTCTCGTGCTTCCTGGTTTGTGGTCTATCTCCTGGTGCTGGCTCGTCTTCAAGATTCAAATAGGAGACTCGTGAGGCTCAAGGAGAAACGGTTCGTACAAATCTGGTTCGTGAAGTGGGTGTGTACCACGAGCGGGCTCGGGTCGGGTAGGGCGATCCGATCTGGTCCCTGCATGCTTTTCTTGCAACTTCCAACGACTGTTTTTACGCCATACGACGGTGTTTTCAACAATTCTAACTATTCTAATCAATCACAAAGCATACCACACAGTCATAACAACATAGAGAATCAACAATAAACACCAAAACAACAATCATAGCATGTAAAATGGATCAAACATCCCAAAACCCCTTATTTTCCCCTTAAGTATGTTTAAGTAAATCTAATGGTAAGATTAACAAAACTTAACCAAACAAACCCAAACTCCTAACAGAGGCCTAGAAAAATATTTCGAAATTTATTAATATTTTTCCAGAATTTAATCATGTTTAAATTTGCTAATTAACACTAATCACCCTAATTAACTGTAATTAGTGTAAAAACAAAGCTAATCACTCACCTTGGCCACAAATAAAACTTTTAGAACTGAAACTCCACTTATTTGGGCGAATATTGAAGTCTAACAGCAGCTCCAACCTTGCTTTGGTGTTATATCTCATTAATTTGATGTTGCTAAGCTTAATCCTTGATTAGGGAGTGATTTGGGATGAAATTAGAAGGTGAAGGCCATTGTTAGGGTTTCTAAGAGGTAAATGGCAGCTAGAAAACTGAAATAGAATGAAAACCTAGCTCATTTCAGCCTTCCCATAATCTAATCTCGAAATGGGTTATGGGCCCATTCACTAATCACCTCATTTGGCCCAGTTAAGCAGTTTTTCACCTTCTAAACTTTATTTCGTCCATATCTCCCAAACAGTAAGTCCGTTTTTCACATATGACCACCCTACGGAAAGGTAAATCATCATCCGGATCTAATTGAAGTGGTTTGAGGTCAAAATTCATTACCAATCAAAAGTTATGGCCAAAACAAGATCAGCTAGGGGTAAAACGGTCATTTAAAAATCGGTAAAAATCATGAACATGGGAAATGACCCCAATAGTCATCTCCCAAAGCTACACGATCATACGACTTCACATGAAAAAGAAACAAATATTCTACGATCCTTCGATGCATAGAATACGGGTCGTTATATTCTCCCCCCCCCCCCCCCACCCCCTTTTAAGAAATTTCTTCCCCGAAATTGCTTAACCCAAAACATACAAAGGATCCCGCATGCCTACCAATTATTAAAAAACAATAAAGCATACAAAACAACACAACAAGCCTATCCTAGCATGCGGTTTACTAACAAGGGAGTACTATACCGATATAAAAACCTTACCAGGCAAAGAGTTCTGGATAATTCCTCCTTATGTTCTCCTCTATCTCCCAAGTACAGTCTTCCTCATCATCACCCCAGTGGACTTTGACTAGTTTCACCGCCTTCCTTTGAAGCTGCTTCGTATCGTTCCCAACAATACGCATAGGCTTGCGGTTCCCAACTGCCTCAGGTTCAACCTCGATATCGTCCAACTGATCCGGTGAAATAGTCATATCGGGGTCGCTCACGAATTTTCTTAACTAGAAAACATGAAATACGTTATTAACTCCTGCCAACTTCTCTGGTAATTCAACTTTATATGCCAAATTCCCAACTTGCTCGGGAAATGGGAATGGACCAACAAATCTTGGTGTTAACTTGCCTCTTCTGCTAAATCGTATCACGCTCTTTAACAGAGAAATCTTGACAAAAACCAAGTCGCCAATGGAGAACTTTAAATCTCTTCTCCTCTTATCAGCATAACTCTTTTGCCTATCTTAGGCAGCCTTCATTCGTTGTCGGGTAACTTTAATCTTATCTGAGGTTTCTCTTATCACATCTGGCCCAAGCACGAATTTCTCACTGGTTTCTAACCAACATGACGGTGAGTTGCACAGTCTTCCGTACAAAGCTTCAAATGGAGCCATTCCAATACTAGATTGATAACTATTATTATATGCGAACTCCACTAAATGTAAATGGTCATCCCATGATCCACAAAAATCCAATATACAAGCTCTTAAGAGGTCTTCTAATATACGATTCACCCTCTCTGTCTGACCGTCAGTTTGAGGATGATACACGGTACTGAGATGTAATTCTGATCCTAACGCCTCTTGTAAGCTCTTCAAAAATCCACTAGTGAACAACAGATCTCGGTCACTCACAATGCCTTTAGGTAATCCATGAAATCTCACTACCCACTTCATATATAGTTCCGCTAACTTAGCTGTTGTTCTATTCGACTTGATAGGTATAAACCTTGCACTCTTGGTCAATCGGTCCACAATCACCCAAATGCTATCATGGCCCGATCTAGTCCTTGGTAACCTATCAATGAAATCGATTGAGACTTGTTCCCATTTCCATTTTGAAATTTCTAATGGTTGCAACAAACCACTAGGTTTCTTTTGCTCAGCTTTAACTAACTGGAAATTCATGCATTTGGATATAAACTTCCCAACGTCTCTTTTCATCCCTTTCTAGTAGTAGGTCTGCTTCATGTCTCGATACATTTTGTTACCACTGGGATGTATAGTCAGTTTTGAGTGATGACATTCTCTAAGCACTTCATCTCTCAATCCATTCACATTGGGTACAACTAGTCTTCCATTCTTTCTAAGCCATCCATCTCGATCAAGCCCATACTTGTTCATCTCTTCATCAATTCCCATCTCAAACTTTGAGATGATTTCCAATAGGTTAGGATCATCCCTCTGGCTGGAACCAATCTGCCCAATCAAAGTGGGTCTGATCATCAAACCTGCTAACATTTATGGATCCAATTCACACTTTGGTCTGAAATCATACCTAGCGATATACTACAGTTGCTTCCATTCCAGAAACATAGCCCCTAAACTGGCATGTCTCCTACTCATGGCATCAGCTAATGCATTGCCTTCTCCTGGTGTATATGCGATATCAAAATCATATGAAGCTAAGAATTCCAACCATCTTTGTTGTCGGAGATTTAGATCCTTCTGAGAGAAAAGATACTTTAATGACTTATGGTCAGTAAACAACTCGAATCTTTTTCCCAAGAGATAATGTCTCCACATCTTCAACGCGAACACGATCGCTACCAATTCCAAATCGTGGGTAGGATATCTTTTCTCATGCGGTTTCAGTTGCCGACTTGCATAAGCTACAACCCTAACTCCTTGCATCAATACAACACCTAGCCCGGTACCACATGCATCTGTATATACTGTCATCTCTTCATTCCCCTTAGGAATGACTAACACTGGTGCACATGTGAACTTTTCCTTTAGACTCTTGAATGCATTCTCGCACTTTTCGTCCTAGATGAAAGCCTGATTTTTCTTGGTCAACTGAGTCAACGGTGCTGCTATTTTGGAGAAGTCTTGAATAAACTTGTGATAATATCCAGCCAATCCCAAGAAACTTCTTATGTCCATTGCATTCTTGAGTGTAGACCAACCCTGTACGTAGCCACCTTCGTAGGGTCCACAGCAATACATTCTATGAAACAACATGGCCCAAGAATATCACTTCCCTTCTCCAGAAGTGACATTTAGAAAACTACGCTCTCAGTTGGTGTTTTCTCAACACCTCCATCACTATCCTCAAATGTTCCTTGTGTTCTTCCTATGTCCTAGAATAAACCAAGATATCGTCCACGAACACAAGAACAAACTTATTCAACTGATCTCTGAATACCCTATTCATATGATGCAGAAAATATGCTGGTGCATTGGTCAACCCGAATGGCATGACCAACCACTCATAAAATCCAAACGGCGTCCGAAATGCCGTTTTAGCTGTACTTTCAGCTTCCACTCTAAGCTGATGAAAACTGGTCGCGAGATCCAACTGCGAGAAAGCTCTCGCGCCACTCAACTGATCAAACAAATCATCTATCTGCGGTAGAGGATACTTATTATTCCTCGTTACCTTATTCAACTCGCAGTAGTCCACACACAAACGAAGGGAACCATCTGCCTTGGTAGCAAACACGACTGGTTCTCCCCACTCGGAGACACTTCTTCTGATAGATCCCTTCTTCAACAGATCGCTTACTTGCACCCCGAGCTCTCGCTGCTCCCTTGGTGCCATAGGACAAAGTGGCATCACTATATGTCTGGCATCTTTCACTAAATCAATACGAAACTCAATCTCACGGTGTGGTGGAAGTCCAGTCACTTCCTCCAAGACGTCCAGATATTGGCCAGCGACGGGCACATCTAACAACTCATCATGCGGGATGTCGAGGGAATTTAGAAAACTAGCCATTACCCCATCACTAGGTAGACCACCAAACACTACCCTCCGCCCATCATCCGCTCTAACTGTCACCAAAAAGCCCTCACAGTCTACCACCACCCCATATCTTTTGAGCCAATCGACTCCCAAAATAATGCCAAACCCAGTAAAGCCCAAAATAAAGCAATTACAAACAAACATACATCCATGACTCGATAAGACCACATTACAACAAATCATACTAAGGCTAGTCGAACCACCAATCAGGTTCTTCACAACTAAAGGTCTGTCGACTATCTCAGGTTCCAATCCCAACCTATCTACTAGGTCACTAGATATGAAGGAACAGGAAGCTCCGGTATCAAACAATACTCGAACAGGAACATCATAAACGGAAAGCATACCTTGAATGATGATATTCTTTCCTTTCTCCACCGCGGTTGGAGCATTCGATGAAGAAGGAACAACATTAATAGCATATGCTTTCACAATCTGCTTTTCTTTAGGGGGTTGCGGACACTTATCCATGTGATGTCCCACTTGGCCACAGTTGAAGCACTTCCTGTCCGTTGGCTTTGCTCGACATTCTTTAGCATAATGGCCCTTCTTGCCACAGCAAGAGCACTCAACATCTTTCTTATTCTTCTTCTTCTGGCCATCCTTGGTCTGATTCTGCTTTCTCTTATTCTGAGAACCATTCTTTCCCCCACCGCTTGCTTGCAGCTTTGGCTCTTCTGCAGATGCACCTCAGTCTTTAACTTAGGGTGTAGACTCTCTGATCTCAAAGCTTTCCCCACAATCGATTCAAACGTCTCATCGATGTGGTTAATAAGCCTTTCCCCCAAGTACCCATCCAAGCCAGTTATGAACTTTTCATTCTTCTTTTCGGCAGTGTCGAAAAGGGATAATCCATACTTCGATAAAGTATCATACTGAGTAATATAATCTGAGACTGCCCTACCATTCTTCTTAAGCTCCAAGAACTTCCTAAACAATTCTGATTTCTGAGCAGCTGGGATACACTTTACCTCTAAAGCGGGTCTTGAACTGATCCCAAGTGACTTGATCCTCTGGAGTAGCTGCCATAATAGCATTCCACCAATTCATCGCCCATCCTTGCAGCTGACAAGATGTTAGTCTTCTCTTCATCGCATACTCGATACCCAAGTTTTCGAAGATACGCTCACATCTATCCAACCAATCCTATCCGTAGTCGACTACGTTCCATGGAACAGTTTCCCTCCAAGACTAGTGTAGTCCTTACAGAGATTTGCGAAATCGACCCTAGGTGCCTGCACCGCTGCACCATCACCGTTTGCAGTGTTAGGAGCTGCCCTCTGAACATCTCTAAGATTCTCTCTCATGAGGTCAGTGAACATCGTCTTCATATCAGGAGCGTTCCCATTATTAGCTCCTCTACCAATACCCTACTATATCGGCTCATCGTTCAATCTGTAAGGTGAAAACGATTAACAGTCTCTTCAGTGGTGCCAGTGCAATGCGACTTCATCCTTAAATATACTAATAGTATATATATATTGCTTTTGAAAACCAAAATATCACAAATACGCGCTCTCATATATGCACTATCTCTCTCTGGTGTCTTTCGCTATGTCAACTACGCAACCTAGAGCCCTGGTACCAAATGTGACGGCCCGCCCCGCACCAGCCGATATTTCCAAGGAAAGTGTGTTGTGCCAATGCCCAACTAGCACGGGACGGTCGCTAAAGAAAGGAAAGGGAAGGAAACTTAACAATGGACTAACAATGAACCTGTAGAATGTCTCACAGTGCATGGAATAAAATATAATAATAACATACTTTGACATAAAAATAGGCAAGACAGTGCATAAGCTGAAAACTAAACATCATAGCAGCGGAAAATCCAAATACAGCTTATGTTTCACTTCATCATTATTACAATTTAAAATCTATCTCTAAAGCAAAAGAAAGGAAAGGTACACTACTAATGCCCAAAGTAGTGACCAGCAGCGACACAGGGAGAATATATAGAGAATAGTACGTGTAAGCCTCCTGCTCGTCTCCGGACAGCTACTCGTGCACAACCAGCTAACCTGTCTCTAGTCTGTCCATTTAAGAGCACCCAGAGTAATAAGTAGAGATATAAAACTCGGGTCAGACAAAAGTCTGGTATGAGCGATAAGCAGCAAAACAGAATAATAACAGGTATACTAAACCATACCTGAACCTGGACCTGCAACCAAAGAGTTAGCACAACATACCGTACAATACTCTTAGGTGCCACTAACTTATGGTGTAAAGGATACGGGGGTGGGGGTGTGCTTGTCATAGTGATGGCAAACAATCAAGCATAACAACCGTCCTCACATCTCTCACTCAGTGCGTAAAGCATACGAAATCCACCACTTTGATCACCTAAATCCTTGCTATGATCACTCTGCCCCATGGAGTCACGGCGGCTCCACTGCACTGATTCATAGCCACTAGTCCTTGCTATGTCCACTCTGGCCCATGAAGTCATAACGACTCCACTGCACTGGATCATATCCATGCTACGATCACTCTGCCCCCATGGAGTAATGACTACCCACTGCACTGATACATAGCCTAACATCCGTCTTGGTGGTGAATCCAAGTTATGGACGTTGATAACACCTTAGAACACATCCCGCAACAAAGTCCAATCCTGAAGTTAACTTGTTGGTTCCTAACTGGATCCTGAGTACAAACTTCCCACCTGGACTACCTTTGCATCTCGGGTTTGGTCTCCTCCGGATCGGTTCGGAAACAAGCTTCTATTCAGATCGGTTCTCTTCTTCTCATTCAGTCAATGGTCGTCAACCTCACTCGGGTCGGGTCGAGGAGCCCTCTCCAGGTCTGGTCGGTTCATGACTTCATCTCCAGGTCATGATCCTCCTCCGGTTCAGGTCATGACACGCTCCAACTTCAGTCCGCGGTATGTCATTCTGGTTTGTAGGTGGCACATGCACCGGTTGTCTCGTGCTTCCTGGTTCGTGGTCTATCTCCTGGTGTTGGCTCATCATCAAGATTCAAACAGGCGACTCGTGAGGCTCAAGGAGAAACGGCTCGTACAACTCCGGTTCGTGAAGGGGGTGTGTAACACGAGCGGGGTCGGGTCGGGTAGGGGCGATCCGATCCGGTCCCTGCATGCTTTTCCTACAACTTTTAGCGACTGTTTTTACGCTATACGACAGCGTTTTCGACCATTCTAATTGTTCTAATCAATCAAAAAGCATACCATACAGTCATAGCAACATAGAGAATCAACAGTAAACACCGAAACAACAATCATAGCATGTAAAATGGAACAAACATACCGAAAAATCCTTATTTTCCCCTTAAGCATGTTTAAGCAAATCTAATGGTAGGATTAACAAAACTTAACCAAACATACCCAAACTCCTAACAGAGGAATACAACAATATTTCGAAATTTATAAATATTTTGCCAGAATTTAATCATGTTTAAACTCGCTAATTAACACTAATCAACCTAATTAAGTGTAATTAGTGTAAAAACAAAGCTAATCACTCACCTTAGCCACAAATAAAACTTTCAGAACTGAAACTCTGCTGATTTGAGCGAATACTGATGTCTAACAACAGCTCCAACCTTGATTTTGTGCTATTTCTCCTTAATTTGATGTTGCTAAGCTTAATCCTTGATTAGAGAGCGATTTGGGATGAAATTAGAAGGTGGTGGCCATTGTTAAGGTTTCTAAGAGGTAAATGGCGGCTAGAAAACTGAAATAGAATGAAAACCTATCTCATTTCAGCCTCCCCATAACCCTAATCCTGAAATGGGTTATGGGTTATTTAAAACTACCTTTTCTAAAATAGAATTCTTCTTTCCCACAAGAATTTCTTCACTGCCTGTAGCCGCACAGTGCTATGGCAGATCACCCAAGCCCTTATTCCTTCTCCTTTCCATGTCCATCATTCAAACCAGTACATGTCGCTATTATATTTCTTCAGTAAATTGAACATCACGATCCCTTTTCTTTTCCTCTGTTCATTCACCAGACCATCGCACTACTCTACCCATCGCGACCCAAACCATCACGCTCTAGAAATTTGTGATGCCCTTCTCCTCCATTCGCATACCAGAACAAAACCCACAATTGAACAACTCAAACATCTTGTCACTACCAAATTCGCAACCTCCTTACGTGAGCACTTTTCCATAACAAATCGAGCTTTGGGGGATCCCCCGGTTTCTTTTTCCTTTTTTTTGATTTAAGTGATACTATGTTTAACTAATTCACGGTCGAATTTGATCATTGAACAATGAACAAAATTCGATTTCTGTTTTCTTGAAACTATATAGAGAGCAGCGGTTTGTCTCGTTTGGTTTTAAGGAGCGAAAAATGGGTTAAAAGAAAAGAATGGGAATGCATGTTTATTAACAGAACGGGTAGCAACCATTTTTAATATAAAGCTTGCGAGCTGATTTTCGAAAAGAATCGAAATAAAAGGAGATAAGGAAGGTGTGTGCGAATTTATAGATGGTGAAGATTTTTTCATTAAGGAATTGTGTCTATATTAGGTACGATATAGGTTATAGGTTAAGGTACATATTTTTAATGTGATTTGAGATAAAGAGATTTTTTTTATTTAAATGGATATCGATTTGATTTTGAGCCCATATATTAATTTATATCTCAGGGTTCACAACTAGAACTCAAGAACCGCTATTTTAACGTACCGACCGACGATCCAATGTAATAATGCTATTATAAACTCTACAGAATATATTCTGAAATTTAATTTGAAAGCATATGTAAAGTAATCATATTAAATCGATATAATACCAATTAAATTCAGAAATAATAAATTTCACGATAATAAGTTATTATTATCATCTTATGTATTCAAATAGAGTTTATATTAACCATCTGAATTGTTTTTGATTCATTTTTTATCTTCAAATTATTTCAGATTCCCGTATTACGATAATTATATATATTCGAAATAAATCATATTTTGATTATTAAATCGATAACTTAATATAAAAATTCATTTATATTATCAACTCGATAATTAAAACCATATTAAAAATTTAAAATATATCAACCAAAAATCCGGGTCGTTACAACATCAATTGAAAATCTCTACTTCGTGACCAGACATAAGCTTAATTTTTGGCCATCACAAAAGAAGCCGAAGAACGAAGTCAAGTTGGGAGGGCCTTACTGCTACTATCATATAGTGAATGGGCACGAAACAATTCATTGTCGAGTCCTTAAAGCGATGATTACCAAGTTCTTTAATCAAGGCCAGTTGTATCGATACATAAAGAAGGCTTAGTCAACTACAACAATGGATTCTTTGAACTAAGAATGTCTACATGCTTGGGGGTACAGTCTCCCTAAAAATTTGGAACCACCCAAAATCGGTGAAGCTACCTATGATGATAGGAAACCCTTGTCATCACCAAGATGGCCAGGGAAAGGCACGATTCCGGGGGGGGGGGGGGATGGGAATGAGTGTAATCCTTTATCCGTGTCTGAATCAGACAAGGTCAGGCTAAAGCATCAAAAACACTTATCGGTGTATATGATAGCCAAGTTAAGGCACCTCTTCAAGGGGGTGGAGTGTAAGCTTCTATCACTACCTATGATGGCCATTATAGAGCAATAAAAGAGTAAGCCTTTAGCCGCGCCTACGATGGCCAGGTTAAAACATCTAATCCCTTATCAACACCTACGATGGCCAGGGTAAGGCACCTCCTTGAGGAAGGTCGGGTATGTCCTTGGGACCTGCTTGAGAATAAGCTAGTGAAGTGCACCGGACACATAATCCTAGAGAGTCGCTAAAATAGCACGTAAATCCTATGATTTGACAATCACAAGCCCAGAGACCAGCAAACAAAGCGCATACATCCTCTGCTTTGCAAATCAAACCCGAAGAGGGTAACAAAACTATAAATTGCCAAATATGGATTTTGGTCTTCAATCAAATACCCGAATTTGGGTTATGGTTCAGGAGTTCTACTTATGCCAAATGTGGATATCTGGTCTTCTATTAAATACCTGAATCTGGGTTATGGTTCGGGGTACTTCTATTAATGCCAGATGTGGATATCTGGTATTCTATCGAATACCTACATCCAGGTTATGGTTTGGGACTCTGGCTAATTCCAAAAGAAGTTTTCTAGTCTTTTATCATTAATAGCTGAATCTGGGTTTCAAAGTTTCTAACTGATATCGCCAAATATGCATTTCTATCCCCTCTTAAAAATTCACAAATATAGGTCTCAATGGTTCCCTTTATGCTTCAAGAAAAGGAGTTCTGGACTTCCAACTTAGCACCCTAACCTGGGTCACAAGAGACTAGTTCCTACTCCTGGAAGAGGATCTACAACACAATGCTTAGATTGATATCTTGAGTCTACTATCCAGATCTTCCATCTTGCTCAGGGAGATTTTCTTAATTCATATGCATAAAAGTCATTGCTTATTATTCTGATGAAATATGTGGTGTGAACAATCACATTATTATATTACAAAAGCAATGCAGAATAACTCTTAATTAAGGAATACTCAAAAACACAAACTTAAGTTATAATAGCAAACTTCTATTTCCAAGAAAAAAAGATTCCTTGACTCCCCTTGCTATGCCCAAGTAAGGGGGCTCGAAACTATCGTCTTGTTTTCGCAGAAAGAATTTTCTTAATAAATACTCAAGCAAATACCTTGACTCTTCTGATTAGGTCCCCATAACAAGGTTTATGTTTTCCCCAATGCCTCACATTGGAAGGTTCTTTAAAAACTTCTACTAAATAGAAGCGTTATTCCCAAAATATGAAATGTGAGCAAACATATTATCCTATCATGAATTCACTTATTATTTGGTTACAATACAAATACTGTCCTATAGAGAGCAAGCAAGTTATCATATATCCTACAAAGTTAACACCAAACAATGTGTGTTAAATTTGTGCAGGAAGATGCCATATGGCTCCTGGAAAAGAGGGTTCTTAATAAAGGAATAGACTTCATATCAGTTGATATCTACACAAATTACAACCCTGTTTACAATACCATTTGCAAGTTACCACATTCAAAATACAATAACATCAAGTGTCTTACATTCTGCATATTCATACATAAGAAAGTTTTGCTAAGTGAATACATTCCTGGAATGGGAAACAAAATTTTGCATTAAAACTCATATGTTACCATGATCAAGTTCACAAAAACTCAATCACAATTTGTTGGAATAATTCTCGGGGCTAGAAACCACTCTTTTAACTTTTCTTAGGGAAATAACAGTAAAAGTAAGTGTGAAATCGAATGGAATCCCAAATCCTTCAAGCATATAAGAAAGGGGCATTTATTGTAATCCCATTCCCCGGCCGGTGGGCTATCGTGACCTTGGGTCAACCTTGAACAATATGTTTGAATCTCTTCTAGTTTCTTCTCCCAATAAATCAATAAAAAACCAAGGACATTGGACGTTAAATTTCTTAAGGTCTCTAAGAAAGTAGTACCTCGCCAGTTTTGAAGATTTAATAAGAGAAGATCTCTCACGGCATTCTCTCTTCAACTTAACATAACATCCTAGAAAGTCCATGGAAAGCAAACCGGTCACAATAGATGAATTCTGGAAAAATATCAAGAAATCAGGAAAAAGCAAGTTCATTACAGCAACATGGTAAGTTAAAAGGATGCATATATTACAAATACTCCTCTTGTTCATAAATAATGGTTTTCTTAAAGACTTCGAACACAAATCTACTCTTGCCAAACTTAAGTTTGCCTGAAGGTAGTTCTCTAGGAATCGAGTTGACCAGTGGAAGATTCCAATAAGCTCCCTAGTAGATATCAACACCACATTCATCTAGGAACATTTTGTCGAGACGCCTAAGCAAGCCTCCACTAAGATCATCTAAAAAGGAAAAGTCAACAATTTCATATCTGCTATAAATTGGGTATAAAAAGTCCACTACAATGTCCATATCTTCGATTAACATCTAGAACAGAGTAATGAGCTCAACATTTCTTTTCAGAGTCTTTCAGTTGCACAGTGTAAATATACACACACATTTGTGTGTATATATTTATATTATTTCAGTTGCACTTCTATATGTTGACATGGCCATGAGCTTGAGACCGATCCACGATTAGTTATACACCTATTTAGATCTGGCTCGACTTGGCATGTTTGAAACAACTTTGTTGCTATGTTCTTGGCCCATTCACCATGCATGCTCTTGATGTTATCCCATCTTGTTGCCATGTAAACTATGCCTTGTCCATTTATGCTCATGCTTGATCAAATTTGATTTCATTCCTGGACAGATTTGTTCTTGCCTTATGCATTGGGTACTGTCATGTAGTATTCTCCATTGTGTTGCATACTTAGAAACTTTCCAAGTTGCCTTATGCACTGAGTCCAGGCTTGACCATTATGACCTTGTACATAGTTGCATAAACATGCTTTCATCATTTTGAACTGAATCATGTGTATGTCATAACATGAACCTGTAGCTTGTAAATTTCTACACAGATCTCATTCTGCCCATGTATGTTGAATTGTTTGTGCACCATGCTTGAGCTTTGCCCAACTTGTTTCTTGCTTTCTTATATGTGTACACATACATCTATGTATGAATATATGTAAGTTGAGCTCTTTGACTTTGTGTGCTGATGCGTACCTTCCCATTTGTGTTGGATACTCTATGTGTTGTTACAACAGACCTGAGCTCCATGTACATTTGCATGCATGCTTTGTGTATGCTGAAAGATATTTCTGGAGTCTTTCTTGGTATATCTTGTCTTGTGCATAATAACTTGTACATCCTGCGCTTTGGCTTTACCGATATTTAAATCTGGTTTCTCGGGTTGTTGTCTTTATGCATTTTTCAGTGCTGAAGATTTGTCCATGTACATACAGTCTGCCATGTTCTTCAAATATACATACATGTGTATATATACATGTGTGTTTGTGTGTGTATATATATACATATATATGTATTGTATATGTGTGCTACCAGAAATATTTCTTATCGTACAGAATTGAATCTGAACAAAATACCACTGTATTCTTGAAAAATATATTAGTATATATACATACATGTATGTGTATACAAGTATTGTGTACAGGTAAAATATATATATACATATACACTTGTGTGTGTGCGCGCGCATGTGTGAGCACTACATACACTGTCTACCTTATGTTATTTATAGTGAATCACCGTGAATATCACAAGCTGTCTAGGCATAGATGGAAATACATACATATCAAATCAATTCATGAAATTTAATGAGAAACACATCAAAATTCCATGGAATATAAATTTTAAAGTAAAATTATATCTACTAGAATTTAAACATATTTTTGTTCTGGTTTACTGTGTGTTTCTATGACTGGTATGTAGGTGACTGGACTGACTGTGAAAATAGAGTGAAGAGATGGTGGTCAGACAAAAGATAAATGTGTCAGTGAGTGTGTCAGAGGATGTAACAATTTTGTATATGAGTGAATGTAGCTGAGTGTTGTAGTGAGGAGTCATGTAACAAATGAAATTGAAAATTGTTTTACAGTAAGATATACAAATAGTGGAGTTATAAATTTGTACTATTCAAATGTAGAAATATAATATTATATTCTAATAAAATACTGTTTGAATATTAAATTCTTGTGTAATAGTATTTTATTTAATATAAATATTTGGTTATGTTTATGATTTAGTAGTATAGTACAATTACAAACACATTTATGACATATATATATGTGTGTGTGTATGTGTGTGTGTTTGTTATCACCAAAAAAATAACATATAATTGTTATATACAACAATCTAACCCTTTAATGATGGCAAACATATAATAAGATTTTGAATATAATAAATGTGTTTAACATTGAATTGTGGAACTCCCCTTATATGTATGCTCCCCTACAACAAAACCACCTCTATATATGTGCATGAGTGAAGAGAATAAATCAAGCTGAAATTTCAATATTAAATATTTATGAAATATTCACACATCGATTAAAATCATAACCCATTCTCCCCCTTTTGCTATCATCAAAAGGATACATAAATATAAGTAGTGATGAAACATAGACTAGAAATATAAAATCAACTCAAGAGAGTGAATGTTCATCATAAATCTCATTCAATCTAACAAAAATCATAATATTCTAAGAACTAGAAGAAAGTTTCACATTTAAGAATAATGGGTTTACGATGACTTTTATAAAATGGAGAGAGTTTTAAAAACATATGAATTCCAATTATTTTCAAATAGATTTTTTAAATGATGCACAAAAACAGTGATAGATTTGGACTACAATTATAAATTCAAATTAAATGACAAAATCAAATAATCACAAATCCTAATTACTACCAATCAACAAATCATAATATACCATAAAATATTAACGCATTTCACAAATTGGAAAATGGATTGATAGGCTAGTTTTTACACACCAAGGAGGAGTTCATATAAATTTTTATTTATTTATTTTCCTTTTTCTTTTCTTTTCATTTTAATTTTAAGAGCACACTAACCACGCATAACCAGATCTTGGATTTTTAAATGAGTCGGTTGCAGCTTAAATATAAGTAATCTCTTAACTATACATGACCAGATATTGGATTTTTAAGTGAGGTTAGAGAAACACTTAAGAATATTATATATTCATCATTTTCTTTTTGAAAATCTCCTTAGTATATAAAACTAATATTGGTGATAGAAATATGGTAGGTATAGAAATGGTTGTACAATAAATTTCTAAATTAATCATATTATGAAATATGCTTAACTATACAAGGATTTTTGAAAAAAAAATTCAATTATCTCTTTTTCTGAAAATAATATAATCACATTTTCATCACAAAATTTGAAATTGTATATTTAGGATGATTTCAAAAAAAAATATTAAACTCGCCACATTAATATAAAATCATAATGGATGATACAGTGATGATAGTAAAAGAAGATGTTCATGAAATAAGCACCAATACATAGATATTATAAAGACCATTCAAACATCTTGAAAATTTAAATAAAATTCCTCTTGTTGTGAAATATACTATAGTCACAATTAATCACAATTTCAAAAACATGATAATAATTTTAACGAGTTCTAAGTATATTTCAATTTTGGTTATCGATTTCAATTTTTGAACAAATAATCAATAAATGATCTTAAAATTGGTAAAATCTATTACAAGAGGGATTTAAAAGATATAAACAAGATAAGACTCAGATTTAAAATTCAACCAGTTGAATGAAAAAATTTCAAAGCATCTAAGGTTGATACCACTTGGGGCTCCTAATTATCGATAGTGGTTAATGAAAACAAAGATCGGAATATTCAATTTAAAATACCAAGCTCAAGCCGATAAATATAACAATTCAGTCCTTTTTATCAAAGCAGCTGTTATTCAATTTCAGAACAAGCATTATGTGAGAATTTTCAAAACATTTGTAACAGGCACATGAGATGGTTCATGTAACACCCATAATTTTAATAAGAACACTATAATGATAAAATAAATAATACTTAATTAAATATTGGGAATTAAGTAAAATAGACTGCACCATTGCGTTCATCTCGGAATTCTGCTTAAGTTAGACTTCGAGTTTGCGTTAAACATACATCGTATGAAGAAGTTATTAAGCTTAGAAGGTTGTATACATATAAGAAAAATATATATAAACAAATCAAGTCCAGATTTCAAAACAGTTTGAAAATCTAAGCGGGAAAGGGACATGGGAATTGGACCCATTAGGGGTCGACCCACGCCCCAGTGGGTCGACCCATGGGTCGGCCCACTAAAGAGGGTGTCGACCCTAGGGTCGACCCCAGAGTCGACTAACCACAGATCCATCCAGGTTCATTTCTATCCTGGACTTGTTTCTGAATGAGATTCGTTGGCAGTAGGCTATGAATAGGACCTCATTTCTATTGTTTTTACTCATCAAAAACAATAGAGACAACGAGATGCAGACCCAGCTTGGATTGAATTAGCCTATTTGCTTCATCAACATCTTACATACATATAAAATCTCTTCTAAAAGATCTACTTATTATTCTCTGAGTTCATGTTACTTTTCATTTAAAAAGTAATCCTGACATGTTTATAAATCTGAATCTAAACCTACGCCAGTTAAGAGTCTGATTCATACCTAAACAGATCTGCCATTACATGTACACTTGATCTACTGTTCAGTTCTTATATGCCTATTTATGATATGTCTATTTCTATTATCGCATTCTTATTCTGTTATTATGCCTATTTCTGTTCTTTTCTCTCCCTCTTTCCCTTTTTATTTTTATATCCAGGTTACCTTCTAGTCTAGGCCTATTGCTGAAATATGCAAACGAACGAAATTGGGAATTGTTGGGAAAGTTAAAATGGGGAATATCTTGTATTATAAATTATGACTGGGATTTTGAGGCATAACCTATACTGTGATATACGACTATAATTTAGGGGAATATCTTATACTGTGAATTATGACATGAGTGTTGGGGCATGTAAATCTGTAGACTTAATTAAAAGATTAAGCGGAACATGTAATGAAACTGTAATACTTAACCTGTTTAAATTTGTGGGGGTTATATGAACCTATTAAATTTTGTAGGGGTTAAGTAAACCTATTTGAATCTTTGGGGGTTAAGTAAATCTATTAAATACAAGGGGGGTTATACGAACCTGATAAACTTAACATGTTTTATCAATTAGGGTAATCTATTAGGCATAACCTCCAAAATCCTAGTAGTTGGGGGTACAAGCCTAGGGGTGGCTTGGGTCATCTGTGGTGTAGGACCTGCATCGGTCAGTGACCCATATTGGTAACAAAGTGAGATCCTGCACTACGTACGGGTCAGGGCATGCTTACTGAGCTGATTATAAGAGGTTCATATGGGAGGAAGTGTTCTAATAGCGCGTTCTGACAGAGTCATGTACATGCATGGCTCCGGATTAATCAGGGATAATAAGATGTTATAACACCAGTAGATACGGCTGTGTCTATCTGGGGGTTGCCACTTTAGGAGGTGATACATCCTACCGTGGGGTCGACATAGGGTATTTACGGATAGGGAGCTGATCACTTAGGGGTAATAAATAAGGTACATCTAGTCCTACCTGTTTAGTTGCCTGTTATTTATGGTTCGGGTACACCCCATTATTTATGGTTGGGGTAACACCCGTTATTTATGTTGGGGGTACCTGTTATTACTGGTTGGGGTAAAACCTGTTACTTGAAGTACACTTAAGTCTAGCATTATGTTTCTGCTGGGATCATTCATATCTATTATGATAGCATTGATGCAGAGAAAAATATTTAGTAAGCGCAACCTATTCTGTCCATTATGCTTATCCTATTCTGCCTGTTATATCTGTTGCATGATATTATTATCTCTCATCCATTTTATATGCCTGTCATGATGCTTTTACTTATTTATATGCTGAAAGTAAGTGGACTTGCCGGAATTTATGTGTAACCTGTTTTGTTTCCTTTTCTCTCTCTTCCTTCCCCCTAAAGGTTCTCAGGGTGGGGACACTCAAGTTTGATTAGGATTCTCTCTCTTTTGTTTCTTCTTGGAGCTGCTTAAATGTACCGCTTTAACTATTTGTCTACTCTGATATGGTCCTTTTTGGGGACTATGATTTTATACTACTATACTCTGATGGAATTAGTACATGGCCTTATTTGATGTAGTTGGTTTTCAGTATTTCAAACAAACCTTGTAAATGGATTTTGGACCACGATGTTTATTGTTTGATAATAAAGTCTTGAATTTCCACTATTATTTTATATATCTATCTTGTGATGATTTTGTTTCTATTTACCTACAATATTTCACGAAACTTAATGCATTCTGTGATGGGGGAAAATGTATTATACTTAATTATAAATTAATAAACTTAAATGGGTTAAGTTATAGCTTAAATTAATAAGCAAGAGAAACTTGGTAATTTGAATTAGAATTCAATGTAAATGGGAATAACCAAGTTAAAAGGAAACTTGGTAAGGGAAAGCAAGTGTGTAAAAGATTGCTTAGACATAGGATCTAACAACATACTAAAGTGAGGCGCTTGGACCAGTCCGTACGTTTGAGGGTGAATAACCCAATGGGGTAGATCATCAAGGTATTATAAGGCACAAGGGGAGCGCACATTTATCTGATTTTTCTGGCGGCTCCAAAGGACTGGAAGGGGAAGCACATGGCTTCCTAAGGTACGTAATGCGCTCTTAGTAGTCCTTTGTGCAGTGACAGATATCTTAGTCTAGCTTGCAGTGGTTGGGTCTGCGCGTAACTACTAGGTGGGTGGGCCTTGATTGCAAAAGTAGCTATGTAGTCAGAATGTTGTGATGCGTTGACACCTTGGTCATTCGGCGGTTGCCTCAACGGGGAGGTAGAGGGTCATGACTAACAAGAATAGTAGATCGTCGGATACCCATCATCGACAGCTAGTGGGATGCGAAAAGACTAGAGCTAAACCCAAGATACCATTCACCCTTCACTATCGAGGTAAAGGATTGAGGGGAGACGCCACATGAAAGTTTAGATTGTTTGTGTAGGGGCAGTCGATTAGCTCTTGTAGTCTTTACTAGTTAAGGGAGGGGCCGAGGTGGGGCCACAGCCACTGTGAAAACAGACCCTAGATATATCTGTATTTATAGAGAATCTTTAAAGACGGGCCTGTACAGATATGGAAAAGCCCTCGATTGAGTTCTTGTTTGTTGTATCACCCTACTACAGAACTCGGTGCACATTAGAGGACGTGCGATTGAGGCATCAAGCCACAAGTAACAGTATGTATGAGGGACAGTCTAGATACATGCATATCTTCTCTAGGTGGTGTATCGTAGACTTGAGGGCATTACTCCAGTACGAGATCTGATTCTATCGAGGGTGGCAGTCTGTACGCTTATGTAGCGTAGCGAAGGCAGATATATGCTTATCGTAACATTGTTATATAGAAATTCGTATGTCACTCTGGCGTAGGATGAGGGACTGCGAGCATTTCGGTGGCATTACGGTGGAGACCGTGCGAGTGGGCTACCATAGGGTGTACCTCGATATTGAGTTTAGCTACACATATACTGTATTTGGTTAATCCACTTAGAAGTAAATGGGTGCAACTTGTGTGTAAGCATTGAGAGTTATTAACCCAAGTAACCTAATAAATAAGGAAATATTATTGAACGATATATGTAGGATTATCCAAAGCGTATACTTTAAATCCAGTCACCAGAACTTGTGTTCTGAACCCCTCCCTATAACATACTCGCAGGCTAGATTTGTGGCAGGGACATGATAGCCTTGGATACTGGTTAGGCAGTATTATTAATACGGTAAGGCTATATTTTGATTATATTATATTTTATCTATTCTGATGTGAGATAATTTCTGAGCTCTGACATGTTTTATGTCTCTGCCATTTCTGCAGGATACCAGAGCAAACAAATCCGAGTTTCGATAGATTGGAATTTTGAAAAAAATAAATTGATCTATCGAAATTGGGATTGTCACACGAGGTTTGGTTTAGAATTAGTGAATACCCCGCACAAGAAAGCTTTGAGGTTTGCAAGAGGATTGAATGAACCCCTCCATGGATTGGCTATGTGTCATATTCTAATAGGGACAAATTTTGAGAAGCTCGTTGATATGTCATTAATGCACGAAAAAGATAAAGGCGAAAAGAATGAAGCTAAGACTGATGAGGGACAAAACAAGAAAGCTTGGCCCAAGAATGAATAGCAACAACAAAATAGAGGCATAAAGAATGACAAAACTCAAGACAAGAGGAAATGTAATGGTTGTGGACGCGTGGGTCATTTGTTTAAAGATTGCAGAAAAAGGAAGAATTTTTGTTTCTATTGTCGCGAGATCTTACACTATTCTAGGGAGTGCCCGAAGAAACAAGGACTGGGCCAAAGGGCAAGATCTTCTGGAGGGCAGGTGCATGCTCTCGAGGCCAATGTACGAGACAGAGGTAGGAAAGTTTCTGTTGAAGGTTTGATTTTCTTTTCGATCATCCTATTATGACTCTTTTTGATTCCGGCGCTTTGCATTCTATTCTATTTGATTTTATGGTTGAGTCTCTGCACCTTAGTACTAGTATGGTTTCAGATCCCATTGTTGTCTCAAACCTCATTGGGGGTACGGCTCATCTGTCTATGACCAAACGGGGTTTTAGGATATCTGTGTTGGGCATCGAGTTTGAGTGCGACGCGTATGTGCTTGGTCTTATGGGCTATGGTTTGATTCTAGGGATGGATTGGCTAGCCATGTATGGTGCCATTCTAGACTGTGAGAGGAGGGTTATTAGGCTTTTGACTTGCCATGGGAGGACTCTCGAGATTTCTTGTGACCCAAAAGGGTCTGTCATGCTTAGTTTCCTAGAATCATTTGACACATCTGTCGATGATTTACGATCTGTACCAGTAGTCTGCAGGTATTCAGATATTTTTAAGGAGATTAGGGGATTACCTCTGAGGCACGAGATTGATTTCCGAATATACTTGGTGGATAATTCGAAGCCAGTCGCATTGCTTGTGTGCCATATGGCTCCTAGAGAATGGAGGGAGCTCAGAAAGCAAGTAAGTGAACTACTTGAGAACGGGTTTATTAGGCGAAGCATATCTGAATGGGGTGCTCCAGTCGTCTTTGCAACTAAGGCGGATGGATCGCTTCGCTTGTGCGTGGATTACAGAGAGTTGGATAAACTCACTAAGAAGAATAGGCACCAACTTCCTAGAATAGATGATCTGTTTGATGAGCTTGTTGGTGCATCTGTTTTCTCTCATTCAGACTTGGCTACAAGTTCATCAGTTGAAGGTAGCCGAGGACAGTATAGACAAGACCGCGTTCAGAACTCCAAATGGTTTCCCTGAGTGGTTAGCCATGCCTTTTGGTTTGACGAATACACCTGCATATTTTGTGGATCTGATGAGTAGGGTGTTCTGGAGTTTCTAAATAAGTTCTTTGTGGTCTTTGTGGATGACATTCTGATCTTATCAATGAGCGAGGAAGAGCATGTCCTACATTTAGGGGAGGTTTTGAAGACTCTTCGAGCGCACCAGCTTAAGGCGAAATTCTCAAAATGTCATATTTGGAGAGAGGAAGTGAGGTTTTTAGGCATGTGGTCTCCAAGGATAGGATAGCTGTGGATCCCACGAAAGTATTTGCAGTTCAAGTTTGGATGATTCCAAAGAATGCAATAGAGGTGAGGAGTTTTCTTGGTTTAGTGAGCTATTATATGAAGTTTATTAAGGACTTCGCAAAGATATCATCCCCACTCACCAGACCGACGAAGAAGAATCTGAACTTGGCTTCGAATATTGTCTATGAGGATGCTTTTCATCGATAGAAGAGGGCTCTGACAACAGCCTAAGTTTTGACTTTGCCTGATGGGAACAAAGTGATCACAGTGTAGATTGATGCATGTGGTACAGGGCTCGGTGTCGTCTTGATGCTAGAAGAAAGGGTAGTATGTTACGATGGTAGACAATTGCGAATTCACAAGAACTGTTATGGTGGTAGATAGTTGCGAGTTCACAAGAAGAACTACCCTACCCACGATTTGGAGTTGGCGGCTATAGTATTCGCTCTTAAGACTTGGCGATATTATCTACATGGAGAGAAGTTCAAGTTGTAAACCAATCATAAATCTCTTAAGTATTTGTTCTCTCAGAGGGATCTCAATTTGAGACAGAAGAGATGGATAGAGTTCCTAGCGTCCTATGAGTTTGAGATTTCTTGTACCCCTAGCAAGGGTAATGTAGCGGCGGATGCATTGAGTAGGCAAAGGTAGACTTTGAGTCCACTATTCGTAGAGAGGCGGAGCTTGGAGTACGTATCGACCTTCGATTTTGAGCCATCTATGGATCTTACACCTGCTTTGTTGGCATCCTTAGAGGTGCGAGCTACTCTTATGGACCAGATAGGAACTTCGCAGCGAAAGGACCTATAGATAGAAAACATCTAGGATAGCCTCATGGAGGGGAAACTTCCAGTTACCTTAGTAGATATTCCACGGATGATAGAGGGTGACTGCGACGGGGTACAAAGCTTTGTGTTCCCCGCGTAGGGAGTTTGTTGAAGACAATCCTTGAGGAAGCCCATCCTTCTAGGATGACTATCTATCTAGTGGTGATAAGATGTATAGAGATATGAAGAGGATTTCCTTTTGGGCAGGGATGTAGAAATATGTAGTGGAGTTTGTCTCTCGATGTTTAGTTTGCCATCAAGTCAAAGCTGAGCAAAGGTAGCCCAACAGTTTGCTTCATCCTTTGGAGGTCCCATAATGGAATTGGGAGAGCTTCTCTGTGGATTTCATTAATGGTTTGCCTAGATCGAGGAGAGGAAATACTAGTATTTGGGTTATAGTTGACAGGCTTACTAAGAGCGCTCATTTCGTTCTAGTTAAGAGTAAGAGAACAGCAGCATGGTTGGCATCAGTTTATCTTCACGAGATAGTCTGTCTACATGGAGTACCTTCTAGCATAGTCAGTGATCGTGACCCCATCTTCACTAGTGAGTTCTGGAAGAGTCTGCAAGAGACGTTAGGTATACAGTTATGCTTGAGAACTGAGTATCATCCTCGGACCAATGGAAAAACTAAGAGGGTGAATTGAGTTTTAGAGGATCTTTTGAGACTGTGTATCCTAGACTTCGGAGGGACTTGGGAGGTGCATCTTCCATTGGTTGAGTTTTCCTATAACAGCAGTTATCAGGCTAGTATGAATGACCAGGTAGATCACCAACTTATTGGTGGGAGACTACAGATAGGCTTCTACTTGGACCCGAGATGATTAGAGAAACTTCAGAAAAGATTGATCTTATCCATAAATGCATGAAGACAGCTCAGGACTGGAAGAAGTCATACGTAGATAAGAGAAGGACTGATATTGAGTTTAAGTTTGGAGACATGGTTTTCATCAAAGTATCACCCCTGAGGAATGCGGTTCTCTTTGGATCTGCATGAAAATTGGTGCCAAGGTTTGTAGGGCCATTTCCTATTGTGGAAAAGATAGGTCAAATGGCCTAATAGGTTAAGCTACTAGAGAGATTAGCGGTTATTCATGATGTTTTCCATGTTTCTCATTTGCGAAAGTGTCGGCATGATACCGTAGAAGTAGTTGAGCCGAGTATGCTTGAGGAAGTCGAGGTAGAAAGGGAGGCGACAGTTAGACGAGTTCCTATCCATATTCTTGGATCAGAGGTTAAGAAGCTACGCAACTTAAAGGTCAAGTTGATGAAAGTTCAGTGGGGAGAAGACCGCAAAGATGCAACTTGGGAGATTGAAGACAAGATTCGTGCTTCATACCCTTTTCTTTCCAAGGGTATGTTCTTAACTTCTTTTACCAAAGCTTTTATTCGTACTTACTTCTGTCATTCAAGTATGTCCTATCGATCGGATCTCCGACCTTTAGGTAAGGAACCAATAGATGTAAACATGTGTTTGAGACATGTTATGTTTGATGTATACAAATGGATGTAAGTGTTTGTTAGTGGTTGCTCGTGGATGCATACGCACACTAGGCATTAGATCGGCTTAATCACTCTCATACTGCAAATGGATGTGTGAGCATTATTCTTTTTATGAATGTAAATGAGTGTATCATAACTTGAATATTGCATTGGGATGGATGATTGTGCACACATTTAGCATTTACATGATATACTAGGACTAAATGCATACATATTGGATTCATGGCACCAATATACATTGCATTAAGGAGGTCGACTGAATCAGTAGACCTCCTGATCTTTCACATTAGTATAGGGACGTATACACAAACCTTTGCATATGTTTACATAAGCATTCAAATTTTTTAAGGACAACGATTGCCTGTGATTAGTGGATGAGTAGATGGTTGATGGATGTTAGGATATACATTCTTTTTAACTTGGAGATTTCGGAGAGGAAATCCTTTAAGTAAGGGAGAATGTAACACCCCTTAATTTTAATAAGAACAATATAACAATAAACTAAATAATACTTAATAAATATTGGGAATTAAGTAAAACGGACTACACCATTGCGTTTATCTCGGAATTCTACTTAAGATAGACTCCGAGTTTGCGTAAAACATACATCATATGAAGAAGTTATTAAGCTTAGAAGGTTGTATACATATAAGAAAAATATATATAAACAAATCAAGTCCAGAATTCAAAACAGTTCAAAAATCTAAGTGGGAAAGGGACGCGGGAATTGGACCCATTGGGGGTTAACCTACTCAAGGGGGTGTCAATCCTAGGGTCGACCCACCCCATCAATCCTAGGGTCGACCCACCCCAGAACCATCTAGGTTCATTTCTGAACCTGGACTTCTTTCTGAACGAGATTCATTGGCACTAGGCTATAAATAGGACCTCATTTCTATTGTTTTTACACTTGAAAAACAATGGAGACAGCGAGATGCTGCCCGAGCTTGGGTTGTTTTAGCCTATTTTCTTCAACAATAGCTTATACGCATATAATAATTTCTTCAGCAAGATCTTCTTATTATTCTCTGTTCTTTAAATCCAGTCTCTGTGATTTCATATTACTTTTAGATATAAACATTTAACAAGTAATCCTGACATATTTATTATTTTGAATCCAAACCTATACCTGTTAAGAATCTGATTCATACCTAAATAGATCTACCATTACTTGTACACTTGATCTACTATTTAGTTCTTATACGCATATTTCTGATATGCCTATTTCTGTTATCACATGCCTATTCTGTTATTATGCCTATTTTTGTTCTTTTCACTCCCTATTTTCCTTTTTATTTTTATAGCTAGGCTACCTTCGAGCCTAGGCCTATCGCTGAAATATTCAAACGAACAAAATTGGGAAAGGTTGGTAGAGTTAAATTGGGGCATACCTTATATTATAAATCATGACCGGGATTTGGGGGCATACCCTCTACTGTGATATATGACTATAATTTAGGGCATATCTTATACTGTGTATTATGACATGAAGGTTGGGGCATGCAAATCTATAGGCTTAATTAATAGATTAAGCGGAACATGAAATGAAACTGTAATACTTAACCTGTTTAAATATGTGGGGGGTTATATGAACCTGTTAAATTGTGTAGGGGTTAAGTAAACCTGTTCGAATCTGTGGGGTTAAGTAAATCTATTAAATCTGTGGGGAGTTATACGAATCCGATAAACTTAACCTGTTTTATCTATTAGGGTTATGCGGGCTTGTTAATCTATTAGGCATAACCTGTCAAAATCCTAGTAGTTGGGGGTACAAGCCTACAGTGGCTTGTGTCATCTATGGTATGGGACCCGTATCAGTCAGCAACCCATATTGGTATCAAAGAGAGGCCCCGCACTAGGTAGGTGTCAGGGCACGATTACTGAGATGATTATAAGAGGTTCATATGGGAGGAAGTGTACTAATAGTTCGTTCTAACGGAATCATATGCGTGCATGGCTCCGGATTGATTATGGATAATAAGACGCTATAGTATTAGTAGGTACGGCTGTGTCTATCTAGGGGTTGCTACTTTAGGAAATGATACATCATACTATGGGGCCGACATAGGGTATTTACGGGACAAGGAGCCGATCGATTGGGGATAGAAAATATGGTACATCTAGTCATGCCTGTTTAGGTGCCCATTATTTATGGTTGGGGTAACACCCATTATTTATGATTTTGGTAACACCCGTTATTTATGTTGGGTACATGTTATTACTGTTTGGGGGTAAAACCCGTTACTAGAAGTACACCTAAGTCAAGCATTATGTTTCTGTTGAATCATTCATATCTGTTATACGAGTATTAGTGCAGAGAAAAGTATATAGGAAGCGTAACCTATTCTGTCCATTCTGCTTATCCTGTTCTGCCTGTTATATCTGTTGCATGATACTATTATCTCTCATCCAGTTTATATGCTTTTCATGATGCTTTTACTTATCTATATGCTAAAATTAACTGGACGCGCCGGACTTTATGTCTGACCCATTATGTTTCCTTTTCTCTCTTCCTTTCCTCCAGGTTCTCAAGGTGGGAATGCTCAGGCTTGTTTAGGATTCTATCTCTTATCTTTCTGCTTGGAGCTACTTAGATGTACCGCTTTGACTATTTGTCTACTTTGATATGGCTCTTTTTAAGGACTATGATTTTTTACTACTGTACTCTAACGGATTTAGTACAAGGCAGATACTTTTTTTTGATGTAGTTGGCTTTCGGTATTTCAGACTAATGTTGTAACTGGATTTTGGACCACGGTGTTTTCTATTTGAAAATTAAGTTTTAAATTTCCGCTGCTATTTTTATATATTTGTCTTGTGATGATTCTATTTTTGTTTACCTATAACACTTCATGAAAGTTAATGCATTCTGTTAAAGAGTGACATTAACGGACGTGGGGTGTCACAGTTCATGATCCAACATTAAAAGCAGTTCATTTGAAATAACTTGAAGAAATGTGAAATTTCAGGATTCAATGAACCGATCACACAAGATTATAAATTTGAAATTTAACAAGCGTGTGAGATTCATGAGATCAATATTTTCTAATGATTTCAAACAAATCAATTATTCAAGCCAGATGATCATGATTAAAGAATGGGTTTCAAGATGCAACACAATGAATTCAAGCCAAAAGATTTTCAATTCATAATAGCCAAACCAATCCAAAAACCAATGAAATTATCACGACTGAAAAATAGTAGTGTGCTACATAATAAGTATAATTTTTTAAGTCTTCCCAAAATGAGTTAGAAGAAACTCAAAACCGCAGAGATGTGTGAAATTTCAATTGTTTTTCAGATCTTCAAAAAAAATTAGAATTCAAATTAACATTGTTTAAGATATAATAATAATGCTTCAGCACTATTAGGAATTCAGAAATCAGTAATCAAAAATAAACTTCACAATAATTGTAGAAATTTACAAATTTGAATTCAAGATATGGAAATCATTAAAACAACAGAGTTTTATACAAATGAAGCAAATTTCCAAAAAAAAACAAAAATTCTTCAACTTGAAGTTAAAGAAGTCTTAGAAAAAATGTGGCAGTGACAAAGAAAATAAGCATAATAAAAAAATAGAAACGATAGAAGGAGGAATAAAGGTAGAATATGAACACATTATATATATATATGAGTTTGGAGATCACACCTGAAATCAATGTGAGCCAATGAATCTCTAACTCAACAAACTTGGCCAAGGAACCCTGAATAAATCAAAGATGTTGAATAACTTGAAATCAATTTCTCTTTCGCAAAGTGGTTCTTCATCCTTCTCTGGTGCCTATGAATTTATAGGATCGAGTGGACTAACAAAATTTGTAAAACCGCTCACAATTTTGTTCACACATTTTGGTACCCAAACTTGTTTGTACAACAATCCATTCAAATCTACTTTTGTTCCCTTAGGATCCCAAACCATTTGATCTTTCTTGAATTCATTTTATTTCCTTTTGGGATACAAAACAAGTTCGCACCTTGAATGTGATTAAAAAATACTTTGAAATTTTCAGAGTCTAGGTTTTCAAGTTGATTTTTTCAAAGCAATTTAAAGGATATTTAAAAACATTTTAATCCATTTTTTCAAAATCATCAATTTTTCCAAAACCGATAACAGTTTTATTTGCAGAAGAAAATTGTTTTTTCAACAACATATTCAAAGATTTTTCTCCAGTTGAAAAATGGTTTAAACTCAGCTCAAGGTCATTGATTTTGGATTTCAAGATATTACTCTCATTTATTAGATTAGAGCTACGACTGAAGTAACAACCCGAGTTTCAGTCAATTACCTACTATACTAGACAATTAATTAAAATAAAATATTGGGGTAATAACTAAGTTGAATAAACCATAACTTGGTCAGTCGACTTAATTATTTGAGAAATTTTGGTGTTTTGTGGTTTGATGGTAAAATTTAATCATATTTTAGTGATTAAATGGCAGCATGGATAATTTATTATGAAATTTGAGCTAAAAGGTGTAATGTTGAATTTTATGAGCAATTGGGTATTTGAAAACGTATGAAATATTAACAAATGTTGATATAAGTCTTAGTAATGAAGTAAAGTTCTTAAGTAATAATTATTGAGTTAATTTTTTTTATGGTATGATAATAAAAAAATTTAAATACTTGTTTATCAAAACGATTATTGGAATTTTAGGTATAAACATGTAATATTGTAAATTATTGTAAATTAATAAAAGCGTAAATTGTGTGATTTGTCATATTTAATGAACTATTATGCCAGAATTGTGTCAATTGTAATATTTATGTCACAAAGATTGCATAAACGTTTGTAAAATGTCTAATTATGTGTAACTTGTGTATGTTTGTTGTAAAGTTGTAAGTTTTATGGGAAAATATGAAGCTTTAAGGATAAAAGGTTTTAAAATGTGTTAAAATGTTGTCAACGAAATTATTAACATTGTATGATATTGAATAATGATTCTTGCAAGTATTTATGGAATAAAACATGGTTATATGGGTTAAACTAGAGCCTAATTGGCCTAAATGTGTGTTTAATGGCCCTAATAGCCACTCAATATCTTAATTGGCAAGTAAGGGCCTAATTACCCATCAAACTTAGGGAAAATTCTGGAGAAAGAAGGATATGTACATTTTATTCCTTCTTCATTCCTTCTCCAGCAAAAACAAAAAGGAAGAAGATAAGAAAACTTCAACCCTCTTGCTGTAGATATTCCTAAGGCCTCAAAACCATCTCAAATCACTAAATCTTGTATATTAATTGTAAAATAACAGATAATCCATCCTATCCTCGAACTTAATTCAAATTTTATCATTGTTTGTTGAAGATCTTTGATTTAGAGTTAAAAACCATTTTGCATGTTTCAGCTACTCTTTCTATAGGTAGAAAGAAGGCATCTTCTAGCCAAAAGAACTCAAATTTGGTGCAATAAACATCTAATCTTGCTGTAAATCGCAATAGAGGTAAGCAAAAATGCTTACAATAAGCTAGCTTTTGTAACTTTTGATTTGATTTGATGAAATCCCATAGTTGATGTGTTTAATTTCTTTGAATTTTGTTTTCTGAAAATAGGCTGCAGTAAAACAAGCATATCTCTCTCGTTTCTTATACGATTGAGCTAAATTTTTTTCGTAGAAACTAGATTCAATAGGAAACAATTCTTCTTCAGGTCATATTTTTGATATTTTGCTATTTTATGGACCTGAAATCGAATTGAAAACAGAAGTACAATTCTGTCTCGTTTTTTGAAAATAGGCTATAGTAAAACAAGCATATCACTCTTGTTTCTTATCCGATTGAGCTCAAATTTTTTATGTGAAAATTAGATTCAATAAGGAATAGTTATTCTTCCGTTCATATTTTGATATTTTGCCGTTTGATTGACCTGAAATAGGGTTGAAAACAGAAGTATAATTTTGTTTTTGACAGAATTTTCTGAGTTTGAATCTGAAATTGTATTTGCCATATCTTTCATGTTTTTGATCTGAATTGGATAATTTTTTATGTTTCAGAAAGCTTTAAACATGTGCTAAGATCTTGATGTTAATATAGTTGAAATCTTACTTCTTTGCCGCTATCCTGAGAATAAACGACAGCCACAGTGAATTTTGAAGTCTGAGAATTGTATTCGTCATATCTTCTTCATACTAAGTCCGATTTTGATGATCTTTATTTCTTTAGAAAGCTTAGACTTAGTAGAACAATTTCATATTAGAAGAATTTTCAGATTTTGAAGTTTGTTATGCTAAAACCTGAATTCTTTACAGCAGAGCTGAAATTGGTTTACGTTTAATTTCGGATTTTTTGATATTTTGCCATTTCGATAATTCCAATTGCATTCTTCTGATGAAAATTGATGATTTTAGGTAGCAATGATGTCCATCAATGGACTAGCTTAGATTTGAGAAAATCTATAATTTAAATTTGATTTAAATCCCATTTAAATTTAATATCGGTTAAAATTGACATTGAGTATTGTTGATGATTTTAAATGGTTTTAAATCTAGCTAAGTTTTAGAGAATTCTTAAAAGGATTGGAAAATAAATGTTCTTAAGTCATTTTAAAATATTTTTAATCAAATTATTTAATATTTTAAAGCACTTTAATCAGGTAATCTCTTTAAATAAGGGTTTTTCTTTATAAAGCTTATATATATATGTGTGTGTGTGTGTGTGTGTGTGTGCGCGCGTGTGTGTTTCTTAAAATTGTTTAAAAGTCCTATTTTCTCTATGGAATTATTTTTTTTATATATTAGCTTATTCTTTTGAATTTCGGCGTATAAGAATGAGAATTAAACGATTTAGTAAAACCACATGGTATGGGACATGTGTTTTTATTTTATTGCTTAATACCAGAATTGTACGATCGAAACCCTTTTGATGCGATGCCTTGAGATATTGCCAAATTTTGACGAAGGCCATTAGTTATAGAACTACTCAATTAGAGTATGCTCGATGATGAACCAACCACGACGCTATGTAAACTTGCCAACGACATGAGGCAAGCTATTCTATGATGAATTCATGATGTTTAGATGTTTATGAATTTATGATGTTTTGTTGTTTATGAATTTATGATGTTTTGATGTTTAAGATGAATGTTTACTTGTCAATGAGATGAAACAAGTTATATTGCCACTTAGTACTCATCGTAAAGAGAGAAAGATGAAACGAATTTTATCTTTACACTCACCAATGAATAAGGCAGTGTATAATCGATGATGTTTTATGATGTTTTCTTGTGTGGTATCAACTAATGGCTAGTACACCGTTAGGTGTAAACATATGGTATGGGACATACGTTGATGCCTTATGGGTTCCTAACCGAGTGGTTGAGACACATTCAAGATGATTACTAGTACTATGACCGAGCACTCGATTGGAGTCATCACGATGAGTTTGACTATAGTCATCACGATGATCACGATGTTTGTGATTCCAATCACCACGATGTTATTACTTGGATTTTGTGACCAAGTGCATCACGATGTTTTGGCTATAGTCATTAAGATGTTATGATGTTTATGGCGCTGGTCATCACGATGGATGGTACCAAGATGTAGTACTAGTCAAGAAGTTAAGCACGTGCAGTATGCTATTTTGATGTTTCAAATTCACCTTTTTGATGATGATGTTCGAATAAGGCCTTGAGTATGAAAAAGGCCAAGTTTATATTATATTTATAGTGGTTTCGAATATGACGTTTTGAAACCTTTTTGGGTGCTATCAAGATTGATTTGTGACATTTTTATGAATACACTTATGAAATGAGGCATAGATTATGGTAAATCTTTTATGATGAGTTTTAGTAATGGAATTGAGATGTATTTATTTTTATACCAATGAGATGAGGTATAATGATTAAGACGTTTCTATTAGACGAGTTTTATAATATATTAAATTATGCTGGGAATGAGTATATACCGATGAGACGAGGCATATTTATAAGTGTATATCCTTTATTTAAATATTATGTACATATATGCATGATTATATTGTAACCTCCTTTATGGAGATAATTAATTCTTTAGAAGTTTTAGTTAATGTTTAATTGGCACTGCCGATGATATGAGGCGAAGGCAACGACGAATCGATGTTTAAGTGTTGTTTTTGTCACTTGAGCACAGTCATAAATTAGCTATCTTCTATAGTTATCATGAAGAGATATCATTTATTTTCATAAGAAATTGTTCCTTTATGGCATTGTATCCTTTATGTAAGAGGATATCACATCTTTCAACCGCTCAACCTTATCTATTGATCTGTTTTAATAATGAACGTAACTAGCCTAATTCAAGCTTTATTATGATCATGAAGTTTATATCGTCTTTTGAAAACTCCCTTTGTGCTTCACACGTTCACTCATTTCATTTACTTATATTATAATTAGATGAATCATATTTAGCTAAGATATATTGTGTTCCTTTATGCAATCATGATAAATCATTGACGTATTACCCTAGAGATAACTTGATGACTTATATCATACCATTAGCATGTAATAATCTTCCTCATACCTCACATTATCATCATTTTTACTAATGATAAGTTCTAGCCTACCTGACCCGTTTGTTTTCACTCGGGTCAGACCGAGTTTGTTTCAGGTGCAGCTCCTCTCTTGGTCCTAGCTAGTTCTTGTTGCTATCTTTTGAGACTGAGTCATCACTTTTGAATTGTTCACATTCTTATGGCATATTGTCGAGGATTTAGTCTTTACTTTCATATATTGAGTGGTCACCATATCACTTTGATGTATTATTTGTATTATATTGAGATGTATCATTATATATGTATGCATGCATACATATATGTATTTGTTATTGTTTTGTGATGAGATATTCATTTAGTTATAGTGTTTTGTTCTAATAAATCCATAATCATCTATAGCTTTGTCTCAAGAATTTATTGAATATATCAGTCCACTTGAAAAAAATATAGCATTTGTCAGCGCGTTCAGTAGATAGTTGAGATAAGGTTATAGTTGGTCGTCCTTAACCATCCCTATTCTCGGCATTAGCAGATGGAATTACTATGTAATTCTCTTTGTTAATGTGGGTCACAATGTAGGACATTACAGTTGGTATCAGAGCTGGCTTTCAGGACAAAATACAAGAAACACAACACAGAAACATGTACAATGATACATCCAAACATAGTATGAATGCTACTAACCCTTTATCTTCGAGCTTCTGTCCTTCTTCGATTCGTTGGGAAGATAATTTGGGATATGTCAAGAAATATATGTATTCTATAGTATTCCAAATTAATTCGATGATACTTTATCTTAAGAATAATTAGTTGGAAATGTTCCATTCGAGTCCTTTCGCTTATTCGTATGGAAGAAGTTATGAATGATCTTTGTTGTGCTATCTTGACATATCCTTGAGGATTCCGAATTCGATTGTGAGAATCCTCGATATTCGATTTGATATTTAGGATCATGGGGATTTGTTCCTTATGATTTGTCTTTTCATGCACATTAGTATAGAAATTTTCTATCTAGAATCCTTGCTAGAATATTCGATGTTTGAAATGAGTGGCTTAGGTGTTGCTATACCTCCTTCGATGTTCTATAGTATATTACTTTTTGATATCCTAATCCTTCATATTTGTGTTTCTATTTTTGAAAAAAAAAATCATAATTCTGAAATCCTTGAGCTTACCTTTTGGTGTCGAGATGATGATGATATATCTCGAATATCTATCTTGATGCCTTTGTGTTTGAGTCCATTGGGATTTATCACTCTAAAGGTGTTTGAATGTGGCGTTTTAGGTCCTTTCTTCTCTTTAATCGATGCCTAACATTTATTTAATGACTCATAGATTTCCTTCAATCTATAAAAAGTGTTGGAATGTTATTCTAGCTTGACTTTTTGATGACTTCTATAGGCTACGAGTTACGTGGAATGGCAGGGTGTTTACCATACCTCGTACTCGAGTGATTCTCCTACGTAATTCGCTATACTGCGGGAAATGACAAACATTCTAGTTTATTCTATCGTTCTTTGAATCTAGTATTCAAAGAATATCTCGATGACTTCTTTTTGTGATTTTAATTTTCTGAGTTGAATCTAAATTTAGTTTTAAAATATATAAAAGTAAACATTTATTTAAAGAGGATTGAAATTTTATTTTGAGAAAAGAAATAAATTGAGGTCTATATAGATTTTTGTTTTAGTAGATGATTTTTTTCTTGTTCTGTTGTCCATCGAGTGTTTAATAATTCTGGTCGGTACGCTTGATCAACGTTATCGATAGGAATTTTCTAAACACTAGGATGAGACAATTAGACATGATAATTAAAATTTATTAAGGTTAGAGTGGAATGTTTTATATCTTTAAGAATTGATCCAAAGGATTATTTGATTGTCTTTTGTATTATCTTCAGAAATTTTGGAAAAAAACTCATTTTTGGAATAGTCTCAAAGGAATTGTTTAAAGAACCGATCCTTATGAAGAAAGAATATATAAGATTAAATTTACTTTTAAACAAAGAAGTTATATAAAAAGATTTATAAATTTTTTTCTAGCAAATGAAAATGGAGGTTTTATTTTCTATTTAATAAATTTTGAATTACAAGAATTTTTAGTCTGTATCGATCTTTTCCAGGTATCTTGATTCCTTGAGATTCTATTCCCCTAGTGTAATAATCTAATGACTTGCATATTTATGGTCATTGAGGTTGGTGGCTTATGAAGAAACAACTGTTTTTGAGCTACTTTGTCCATCTTGGTGTTCTTTCTTTCATTACAGTAGTTTTTCTATTATTGAAAATGGAAATTTTGAGTTATTAATCTCTTTAATATCTTGAGTTTAGAATGAAGTTGATTGAAATATCAACCTTATTCGAGGAATTTCGAGGAATCTTTCTTTTTAGATTGATTTTGAGATGAATTTTTGTTGTTGTGTTTTTACGAACGTAAGGTACCATCATAATTTTGATGTCGCTTGAAAATTTATGTGAATCACTTATCCTATATAGATGTCAGGAAATATTTATGAAATTATCAAACAAAACATCGGTTTTGTGTTTGTCTAGCTTTCCTTTGAATAATGAGAGCAAGATGTTGGGTACGTACGCTTTATAGAAATTGCGGGGACGTAATTTCTTTAAGGGAGGAAGTCTGTGACAACCCGAGTTTTGGTCAATTACCTACTATAGTAGACAATTAATTAAAATAAGATATTGGGGTAATAACTAAGTTGAACAAACCATAACTTGGTCACTCGACTTATTTATTTGAGAAATTTTGGTATTTTGTGGTTTGATGGTGGAATTCAATCACACTTTAGTGATTAAATTGCGGCATGGATAATTTATTGTGAAATTTGAGGTAAAAAGTGTAATGTTGAATTTTATGAGCAATTGGGTAATTGAAAACATATGAAATGTAGGAAATAATCATTTCTCATTGATTCTCATTCAAAAACTATGCAGATAGTACAAATATATAGAATATTGAATTGGCCTAAACTAGTAAACAAATATTACACTAATATAAACAAATATAATCTAGTGAACATATAATAAACAAAAGGAGACAAATAATATATTCCTAATACCCTCCCTCAAGTTGGAGCATGGATATCACAAATGCCCAACTTGCGCAAAAAAGGAACGAACTGCTGCTTCCCAAGTGGCTTGGTGAAGATATCGGCAAGCTGCGAAGAAGTAGGCACATATAACATAATGATTGTCCCATCCTGAATAGCTTCACGAATGTAGTGAATATCTACCTCAATGTGTTTGGAGCGTTCATGAAATATGGGATTATGTGCTAGATGCAACGCAGATGACTATCATAGTAAACCGGAATAGAAGAAATATGTTGAACAGCCAAACATGTTAGCAATTCTTTCAGCCACTTCAACTCACATGTCAAGGCTGTCAGTGAGCGATATTCAACCTCAGCGGAAGATAATGATACTATCTTTCGTTTCTTGGTTTCCAAGAGATAGGGGAACCACCAAGAAACACCGTCCATCCTGTAATCGAACGTCGTGTATGGGGGAAACTTGCCCAATCAGAATCACACCATCCAGATAGAGTCAATTTCGAATTAGCTCTAAAGAGAATTCCCTTGCCCGGGGAGATCTTGAGATAGCGCACAACCCGTAGTGCTACATCCTAATGATCCTATCTCGGCTTCTGTAAGAACTGGGACAAAATATGTACTACATACGCCAGATCAGATCGAGTAAAAGAGAGATGATCAATCTACCAATTAGACGTCGATACTACTTCCCCTCCTCAAGAAGTGGGCTGGTAGAGGACACAAGCTTGTGGTTCGGCTTCATAGGAAAGGTCGCCGGTCTACTACCTAAGAGTCTGCACTCTGCAATGATATCCAATGCATACTTCTTCTGACATAAGGAAATACCAACTGCACTGCGAGCTAGTTCGATACCCAGAAAATACTTTAAGAGTCCCAAGTCCTTCATATGAAAACAAGAACAAAGATATTTCTTAAATTTGTCAACTGCCTCTGATTCATTACCAGAAATGATTAAATCATCAACATAAACAAGAACATGAATATGTATTTCTCCACTCCGGTAGGTAAACATAACCGAAAAGGGACTGGGAGAAACCGTAAGTAGTCAAAGAAGCAGCAAGTTTAGCAAACCAACAATGTGGTGCTTATTTCAGACCATAAAGATACTTATGCAAATGACATACTTTGTTAGGCTCGCTATGCCTAAAACCCGGGGGAAGTTTCATATACACCTCCTCGTGCAAATCACCATGAAGGAAAGCATTATGAACATCCATCTGGTGCAAGATCCAACCTTTGACTACTACAGCTAGAAATGTGCGAACTGTAGACATTTTGGCCATTGGAGCAAATGTCTCTGAATAGTCAATTCCCTATACCCGGTGATTGCCAAAAATAACCAATCTGGCTTTTAACCGTTCAATAGAACCATCAGAATTGTACTTAATCTTGTACACCCATCGACTTCCCAACGCCTTCTTCTCAGGAGGCAAATCCACCAAACTCCATGTCCCATTATTTTCTAATGCTTGTATCTCATTCTGCATAGCAGTCCTCCATCCAGCATCCATGGAGGGCTGACGATATGAGGTAGGATCAACACCTGCAGTAATTGCTGCAAGAAAATCTCTGTGTCACGCAGAAAATATTTTATTGCTTATGTAATGTCCAAGGGGATAAAGAGTACCTGAGGAAGGATAGGTGCTAGGTGAAGAAGTATGGGGGGTGGACTGATGAGATTCGTCGCATAATCCTGAAGATGAGCAGGATGAGATTTTAGATGCTTGCTATGTCCAAGCTCACTACTAAATTCAACAACTGGGACTTGAGTTGAAATCAGGACAACATCCAAGTCTGAAGCAGGCACAAAATCTGAAGCAGGCGCCATTTCTAGCTCTTATCCCTCCCCTTCATTCGAGACCACCATAGTGGATGGCGTTGTGTATTGAACTACAGTGGGAGTCCCTGTTGGGGCAACATCATCTCCAAACACTGCGGGACAACACCCTCCCTCAAAGTCAGACCCTGTACTATTTCTATTTTCAATAATCAGAGAAGCATAAGGGAATTCCGTCTCATAGAAAACAACATCACGAGATACAAAATACTGATGTGAAGACAAATCAAATAATTTCCACCCTTTCATATCAGCGGGATAACCAACGAATATCCATCTACGACTACGACTAGAAAACTTGTCCTTTTTAGACTGCATATCATAAGCAAAACAAAGACACTCAAACACTTGAATATTCTCATATAAAGGAGGAGTGTCATATAAAATCTCATAAGGGGACTTATTATTTAACAATCGAGAGGGTGTTCGATTAATTAAATAGCTAACACCAAGAACGCACTCACCCCAATACTCAATAGGTTAAGACCCCTAAAATATCAAAGCTTGAGCTACATTGAGAATATGTCGATATTTTCTTTCCACTCTCCCGTTCTGCTTGGTTGTTCCAACGCAAGAGGTCTGAAACAAAATACCCTGGCTTGAAAAATAACCTTTCAAGCAATTAAACTCAGTACCGTTATCGCTATGAACACGACAAATATTACTATCAAATTGACGTTTAACTATTGCAATGAATTTCATAAACACCGAATACACCTCAATTTTATCTGTTAACAAAAACACATGAACTGCTCTAGAAAAATCATCAACTAAAGTCAAAATATACTTAGCACCACATGAAGAAACACAACGATCTAGTCCCCACAAATCACAATGAATGGGTTCAAAGGACGTAAAAGCTCTATTGTTACTATCTGAAAAACTATCCCGTGTCTGTTCAGCTTTGTAGCAAACATCACATGCTTTATTTAAATGCAAAGAACTACTAATAAAAGGTAAATGCTTCATCACTTTCTTAGCCGTGTGACCAAGTCTACTATGCCATAACTCAAATTCTCCACTTTGCACCCGCCCCACCGTTCACCTGCTCCAATCGCTTTCCTCGTACTTTAGTCCTAAATAATACACAATGTATGAGTAAAGAGGACATCACATTGAGTATCATCAATTAAACATGACACGGAAATTAAATTGCCATGTAAAGCTGGAACATAAAGAACATTTTTGAGCACCAACTCGGCAGACAAAACAACTCGGCCATACAAATTAGATGTAATCACTACATCATCCGGTAAGGTCATAGGATAAGAAGAACACTCAAATCGATCAACCAAACAATCCAAACATCCCGTCACATGTACGGTAGCACCTGTATCGACAATCCATGGAATACCTAAAAACTTACCCATCAAATGATCGGACATGGGAGGAGCATCATAATTTCCAATCAAACTTATGAGACACTGATACTGTGAAGCAGTCAATTGGGGGACTATCCCATTAGAACATGCCGCACCTGCCGGAGTACCAAGAATCGATGACTGTTTGGAGAAGGCAGCGTTCAGTGCCACTGCCATTGAACCTGGATTGGTGCGACGACCTGCTGCTGAGATGCATTGTTGTTCGCCACCAGACCTCATTCCACCACGAGTGTTTGGCTTCCGAGGACAGCTCTCCCACTAATCCAAATACCCATTCTTTTGATAGCAGTTATCAACATCATGCCCTGAATTTCTGCAATAACTACACTTCTTTGATCCACTCCCTACATCAGAATTTGGTGCAGAAATGCGAGTTGGTCCTGTCAAAGACAACGCCATCTCCTCATCCATCAGGGGCTGCTCCGCCATAGTCTTCAACCACATTCTTTCTTTTGTTTTAACAACATTGTATGCTCGATCAAGAGTGGGCAATGGATCTTTAGCAAGCAGGCTATATTCCTAATATGAAATGTTAATGTAATAACCCGGAAATTTGAGCCAGTTAAAAATTTTTATTTTGGCGATTTACTTGAATTTTGAATATTTAAAATGAATTATTTTAAATAATAACTATGGAAAATATATTTTCGATGAAGTTAAAATGAATAAATTTATTTTAATTATATAACGAGCCTGAAATGGCGCGATAGTCGATTTCAAATTTCAAATCAATGTACAGGATTCAAAATAAATCAGATTTTAGTGAAACCATAGATATTAGAATTTAATTTAGAATATCTTTCCAACGAATCCGAAAAATTGAAATTTCATAGCGGGAATAAAAGTTATGCCCAGTTGGAATTTCAGATAGTCGCTATGGAATTATGGCCCTTAAAAATGGAAATTTTGCAAACGATCTCAGTTTTCGACGAAACCACTTTTGTTGGATCCAAGGTGTCGAATTATTGCTAGATTCCAATTTTCATAATTTTCTAAATCAACATGTGAGCATGGTGAAGTAAAACGTGTTTTGACAGTTTTAGTCAATTTTGAACGACCAAAAATTGGCCATTTTTAAACAGTCTTCAAATTTGATGAAATTAGTTTTGTTAGGATCGTATCGTCAATAAGAAGCTAGAAATAATTTTTCGGGAATTTTTAGAGTTTGGATGTGGACCCGGTAAATTGAAATGTGCATTTAAATTGAATATATAAAGATTTATATTTTAAATTCAATGGAAACTGATCGTGACGGTCGAATTGGCTTACGATATATGTCCCATTGTGTTAATAATGGGGGTAATTAGCTAGGGGCGATAGTCGATGGGTTTGATTTCGAGTTCGAATTAAATTTTAACTTTCGGAAGGAAGGAAAAATAAAAATAATATAATTTTGCATATAAGCCCCCCTATTTTATCTTCCCAAATCAGTAATAGTTTTTTTCAGAAATATATTTCAAGCAAATTTATTCTGAAATATTACTTAAAATACTTGAAGTTAATTTCAAAATTTCGGAACCTAATTCGCACCATTTATATTTCAAGATAAAAAAAAAGAGAAGAGGGAGGCGACGCAGCCGCTGCCACCTGCCGGAGGCGAGCCATGCCGGAGCCGCCGCGCCGAGCCCCCTCCTTCTCCTCTCTACTTCCCCTCCTCTCCCTCCTTTCCGTTCGACGCCCAAAAACCCACGAACCCGCGAAGCCCAAGTAATCGAACCCCCTGCCACCAATGCGCCGCAGCACCCTAACCTCGCCCTGCTTCTGACGAACCCCCCCCCCCCCCCCAAGCGACGCCTCTCCTCTCCGTCCGGTCAACCGCAGTGAGTTTTTATTATTTTATTTTTTGTTTTTAATTTTAATTTTAAATTTGAGTTTTTTTCTTATGTGTTAAAAACCTAGTTTAAAAATCAGTTGTATTCATATAAATTGGCATGGTTAAAATTTGATTTTTGTCTATGAAAACACATGATCTTTACTTGTAAAAAGAATTGATTTTTAAGCAAGACAACATATGATTTTTACTTGTAAAAAGAATTGATTTTTAAGCAAGGAAAGAAATGATGTTTGTTTGTAAAAAGAATCGATTTATAAACTAGAAATAAAAAATATGATTTTTATACTGTAGAGATGATAAAAATATGATTTTTATATTGTAGAGATAATAAAAATATGATTTTTATATTGTTGAGATAATAAAAATACAATTTTTTTATATGTTGTAGCGAAATAAAAATTCAATTTTTATATGAGTAGCGGATTGAAAATAGAATTTTTATATAATAGAGAATATAAAAATATAATTTTTATATATGTAATGAAATAAAAATCTGATTTTTTATTATATATATGTTGAGATAAAAATGTGATTTTTAAAGTGTCGAGACAAAAATTCGATCTTTATATAAGAAGTAGAAATATATTTTTTATATAGAAAGAAGCGTTGAAAAAATAATATGAAGTAGAAATAAAAATAAGACTTTTATTTATTGGAATGATGCAATAAAAATATAATTTTTGTTATGAACAGTGTGGCAAGGACTGCATTGGAATTTCCAACAAGTCCAAATGGTTCAGAAGTTCAGAAATAGAGAATGATGGAGTGGATCCCTCGGTGAGAACTCCTCACTTTTATTTTAATTTCTAGTTTGAAATATATACTAGGATGCAGACGTTACTTAGTAGCACCTGACACCCGTCGTCCACAGACCATGGATGACTTGTTTGTTTGATTGCTGTGGTGTGAAATTCGATGGTGTGATGTGGAATGAAATAAAATATTCTGTCATTATAAAATATTTTGTAGTTAAAAATATAATTTTTAACGTGTATATAAAATAAATATGAATAAAATAATTGGTCGGTTTGTTTATGTACACCCATTTGACTAATATTGATTGGGATGATAAATTTTACACATAGCCCAACTGCACAAATAAAAATCTGTGTTTGTTGATTTGAAACCCCACACGGGTATTGGGATGATATTTGACGTACACTAATTCCGGTTGTTTAGTTGTATGTCAATCGATGGGTTGATGGACTGTGTAAGCGTTAATTATTTATATTTAATGCTTATGCAGTTGTGTGGTGCACTTTGGATGATGGTTGATTATTTATCGTTGCTATTATATACATGTGTTGTATGGAAGCCATATAATTAACATTATATGGTAATTAACTGGGCGTCATTTCAATTTGGAAAATAAAGAAAATTCATGTGTTGAATAAAATATATATTCATGTGTTGAATAAAAATATATACTCATGTGTTGAAGAAAATATTCATTTGTTGAATAGAATAAGGAAGTTATTGAAATATATAAAGCCGTGTTGGTTAGATAAGCGCCATTTTGACGTAACGATATTTATATCGATTATATTCGTTTTTATAATGATTATAGAGAAGGAAGTGATTTCAAAATATAACGTTTAGAAAATATTATCATTTGTATATCGATGATGTGGAATATTCAATTTTGATTCGAAATTGAAGATGAAGTTGAAATTGTTTCAAAAACAAATTTAAAACGATTTATAAAATACGTTTTAAAAGGAAATCGATGAAATATATATATAATGGCCTGAATAGAATGCACCGCGCCGCGGCAATTCGTGAATTTCAACCATTGACTTCGAATGGATATTACGGGAGATCCGACTGTCAGATTCCCCTAAAATCGGAAATATTGGGTTCGTATCGAAAAGAGCTTTCTAACGAATATTAGAGATTTGAAATCTAATGGTTGGATTTGGAATTATGTCCAAATCAAATTAGGAAAAGGTCGTTGTAAGTGCAGTTCGATGGCCGTTGATGGAAATCAACTGTATGGGCCTTGATAAAATTATTAAAAATAGTAATAATTTGTGTAAAATCATAAGAAATGATTTGGAAAGAATTGGGACGAAAAGCTCCATATTTGAAAAGATAAAAATAGATTTTTAACGAAATGAACTAGTTTTGAACTAGAATTATAATCCCATTTATTTTTAAAATAAATAAAGTGGATTTGAAAGGATTTTAAAAGTAACCAGAATTTCCAATAATTGAATCGGAATGGATTTGAATCGAAATTGTCTTTGGAATATTTCGATATTAGATTTCGTGATTATACAGATATTGTTATGGGAATTTGAAAGATATATTTATACGTTATTTCCAATACGATATTTGTTGGTCGTAGAATTTGATATTGAATATAAGCCGATATATTTTCTATTCATAGCCTTGTATTTAGTATCAAGTGGGATTTAGGTTTATCGTGAACCGTGTTTTAAATGACATTGGTTCTTTAACCCAGTTAAAGACGGGATATGATTTCCCAAGTTAAATAATCATTGATAGTGACTATTGGGAAGATTAAAACCAAGTGGAGTTTTAATGAATCTTTAATTGGATTGAAATGATCGAGAATGGAGTATCACCGGTTTTGCTCCACGTGATGGTCAAATCTTTAATTAGATTTGAATGTGAAATGGTAATTGAATTTACTGATAACACCGTGGTGTTAAATATGAAGTATTACCAGTTTTACTTCATGGGATGAATAGGTTGGGATTGGGAAATTAAAACAAATGATTACTTCGGTAAGGTTCATTAATCCCGACTAGTTTGGATAAACCATAATTGGGTTTGAATTGATATTCAAAATAAGATTAAAGAATAAATTTAAACAATTTATCTTTGATAAAATTAATGGGAACCTTTCCCAAAGTATAAGAATATTTAAATAAAAGAATATTCTGAATTGGAATGAGGCGTATGTTGTGTTTGTGTAATACTTGTTTATTATATATGCGAGTTATTTAGAAAGACCGGGTTTATCCCATTCTGAATAACTGATTCGACGATGTGTCGAGGATGAAGACGGTGGTCGAAGACCGGAGGTCTTCACATCGTTTGGGTGATTACTGATGATCTTGATTGGGCTGTACACCCAAGAGGAGGGAATCAGTTGGTGATTGTCCAGACGTACTAAGAGATCGATGGATATGCGAGGTACAAGGTGCCTCTGTTTTCGTTCAGACCCAGAACAAACTTGTAAATGGACTGTGTGACTTACATTGGATTTTATTCTATGTTGATTGATCTCTATTAAATATACATTTGTGTGACGACCCCAAACCCCTTACTGACGATGGCAAGGGTAATCCTTGGAATATAACACATAAACAGATAATAGCAGAACATAATTAAATAAATACACCAGATAATGAACAATAGAATATACTGGATAAGAGTAATCATCAGAGTTACGCAGTATACAGGATCATACTTAGAACAAATACAGTTCAGCTATACATAAATGTCTACAGCCGAAAACAAACATAATATGTACAATAGGAGCTGAACAACATAAAATAGATAAATGATAGAATCCATCTTCAGCTCCAGCTATCCACAAAGAGCCAGCTAAACCTGAATACAAGGCTGCCCGTGTAGAAAAAGGGGCACCCGAGTTTGAAAGTGAAACATACTACGAGCCTATCATGGGACTGGTATGAGAAATCTACTCAACACATTTAAAATATGGCTAATCACAGGACCACGCCACTTTCGTGGAATGGGTTTACTCCATTGGATTGCCAGTGCCTTAAAACAAATCATTCTTTTAAACATCGCAATGCTTTTTATAAAAATGAAGCCATTATAAAACTCAGTTCCCATCACACAATGCAACGCAAAGCGGAGGATAGAGTTTTACCTTATAATAGCCAAAATATGCTTGATACGAATAAAACAAAAGCATTTGATATTATTACAAGTGTTTGTATATTTCAAAAGTAATTTCAAATCATAAGTATCAATCATAGACAGCATTAATGCCCCATACCACTATGTCGCCATATATAGGTATAAAATCAAAACCGCACAGTCACATATTTGGAAATTGGATTTCCATCTTGAACCAAGGCAAAAGATAGTCCTTACCGAATTCGAGACTGCATAGCCCGAGCCTCAGGCAAGTACTCTGTCTAGCCTTTGGATCGTCAGGGCCGGTCCACCGATGTGGATTAAAATTCCTGAACACTACGTTCCCCCGCCCTTTGGGGTGTAAGTGAGCCAACGTATGACTGCATCGGTCCCGGATCGACCGATCTAACCGAGGCGCCTCGCAACAGCAGCAACAACCACATAAGGCAAACTCTTCAGGTCGTGTAAAACCACTGACGCCACTTCTAGCTAGGAAGAAAAGCAGGCCCTCCCTGAGGTCCTTTCTCCCGTTTCTGGTTCATACCGGGGTGTGAGGCTCGCGATTTTACGTTATACACAAAGCTAGGCCACAGGCGGTGCTTTGATCATCACCACAAGACTTTGCTTTTCAATAGAAGCCCTGATCACTGCATCTTAGCATGCCACACAGGCAATTCACACCGTGCAATTGATAGCTATCAATCACACAGAATAAACTCCAATGTCAGACACACTGTCCATTTGCTAGTCCGTTCTGGTTCTGAACGAAACCGAAGGCACTATATACCTCGCAAACCCATCGATCACCATGTATGTCTGGACGATCACCACTCATTATCCATATTTCGGGATGCCTCCCAATCAGGACCTCGGTTACCATCCAAACGAGGTGAAGATCTCCGGTCTTCGACCATCGTCTTCATCTTCGATTTCTTATCGTCGATTCAGTTATTCAGAATGGGATAAAACCGGTCTTTCTGAGCAACTCGCGTATATGATAAAAAAGTGCAACACAAATACACATACGCATCATTTCAATTCATTAGTCGCTAACCGTCAATCAGTAAGAGAACGATTTCCCAAATATTAACCCCGAAGGCCGAAACCAACATCAGATCAATACCCAAGAAACCATTCGACTTAGCCAACCTTCGGTTAATTTCTAAATTTCACATCCATATCGTTTATAATATTTTATAACGATTTATCGCTATTTTTATTTATTTTAAAATAGCCAATTTATTCAAAACGACGCTTCGGGCCATAACGCGGTCGTGGCGCTGTTTTTCTTCAGATTTGATTTACACATATCTGATAATCTAACCGTTGGATCTTCACAAAATTTACATCATTAGAAAGATCTTTTCAAAACGAATCCAACGGTTCCCGTTTTGGGAAAATCCGACGGTCGGATTTCCCAGTATAATCGTTTGAAGTTTCGATTTCAAAATACGAACTGCAGCGTCGTTATTCAATTAAATATAATTATATTTATATATATATATATAAAAATATAATCGATTCTGACGCTGTTTTTCTTTAGATTTGAATTAAACATTCCAGACAATCCAACTGTTGGATTTTTACAAAGTTGGTGCCGTTGGAAAGTTATTTCCAAAGTGAACCCAACGGTTGCGGTTTCGGGAAAATCCGATGGTCGGATCTCTCGGTATAATCGTTTGAAATCACGGTTTCAAAATACGAACTGCAGCTTCGTTTTTCGATATATTTCAATTCTATTTAAATATATATATCGATTCTTCGATTTCAAAACCATATGAATTTCATACATTTGATAAAAATGATATTTTTACCTAACTGTTTTCTATTTCAACACTTCACTATTTTTAACAATTCATATATATAATAAAAACGTGATTTTTAATATAAAACAATTTATTTCAAAACTCGACTATTTTATATATTTCTTATAGGTGATAAAAATAGGATTTTTATTATAAAACGATTTATTTCAAAACAAGATTATTTTATATAGTTTATATCGATGATAAAAATTGGATTTTTATTATAAAACACTTTCTTTCAAAATATGAATACCATTCAACACATGAATTTCAATTCAACGAATGAATTTCGATTCAACACATGAAGGTTTTATACAGTTTATATATATCGATAAAAAGGTGATTTTTATATTTAAAACACGAATACCATTCAACACATGAATTTCTATCCAACGAATGAATATCGATTCAACACATGAAGGTTTTCTATAGTTTGTATATGTCGATAAAAAGGTGATTTTTATATTTAAAACACGAATACCATTCAACACATGAATTTCAATTCAACGAATGAATATCGATTCAACACATGAAGGTTTTCTATAGTTTATATATATAGAGTAAAAATGTGATTTTTATTGTTAAAAAAATTTATTCAAAACATGATTACCATTCAACACATGAATATGATTCAACGAATGAAATTCTATTCTACACATGAAGGTTTTCTATTCAACAGACGAATATAATTTCAACACAGGAAAATAATTCTAACACATGAATATTATTCAAAATTTCGGCAGCATAACGACAGGGTAGTTAAAACCTGGACCGACCTTAGTGCGGCTCCTCGCTCTACCTTAAAACCTCGCGGTTTTTGACAATGGGGAATCATGCATCTAGTTCGCACGTAGGCGGCATGTATATTTATTTCATTTCCACAAACTAATCCTATGTGGTTTCAACCAAATATTTCTCAACCACAAATGGGTATTTTTCAACCATAATCAATCAATATCAACCACAAACAATCCCAATCAACCATTCGCTGTCAATCAATTTTCACACCAATCCCAACCAATAAATATCGTCCATGGTTTGTGGACGAGGGGCGTATATATATATATATAGCAATTCACTTCTATTTCAACATATATATAATTTTTACAACGCATATACAACTTATACATCGAACGTACAACTTATACAACGCTTATACAAGAGGTGTACAACATTTATATAACTCATACATCGACTATATAATTTATACATCGTCTTCTTCCATATTGCTTATAAATTAGAAATCTCACGTTGGGTTCCACTCCACCAAGAATAGCAGAAGGCTCAGAAAAATTTGCGGTCTCTTCTAAAATGTAGAAGACGTCCTCACGGTCCCGGCGTCTCTTGTTTCACTGAATTTCGTCAAAATAGCAAAAAGATATGATTTTTATTGTGAAATCATAAACTGTAGTGCTTTAAAGTGCTATTAACTATAAAATAAAATAAACTGTCGTATACCTTCAAAGTTTGTTCGAAACTAGGTCTCGATTTTCAGCACCAACCATGAAGTTGTACGACGATCAGGTGGCATAGCGTCGAAGAGGTTCGGACAAGCTTCTCGCGCAGGGTGGTGGCGCCAGAATTGAAGGTCAGGTGGCGGTGGAAACAGGGCGCGAGCGACCGTAGTTTGGGGACCCGTTCCTCGATGCACACTGCGCGATAGAGGGCGAAACACGGATGGATTGGAAGCTGGAGAAGAGGTCTACAAGAACCTTAACTGGACCATGGGAGTTTATTGCGTAGATTGATCGGATTTGTGGAGAGAAGGGGGGAGCTTTTCCTCCGTTCGAACGAAGTTATTGGGGAAGAGACGCGGGGAGAGAGAAAGTGACGGAGGGATATGATTGGTCAGCACTTTTTATTTTAATTTTTAATATATTTAAATCCCAATAATACCCCTTTCTCATACGAACTCCAATCCAAACCCAACGACTGTCGTTCCTAGCTAATTACCCCCATTCCGAACACAATGGGATACGTTTCGAAGGCCCATTCGACTATTTCAGTCAGTTTTCCTTCAAATTAAAATATAAAACATTCAATATTCAATTTGAACGTACATTTCAATTTGCCAGGGCCATAAACTGATTCGAAAAATTCCAGAAAAATAAATCTGGCTATGTTTTGACGATACGGTCCCAACAAAACTAGTTTCGTCGAATTCTGAGACCGTTTGCAAAAAGGCCCATTTCTGGTCGATCCAATTTAACTGTAATTGACCAAAACACGTTTTCCTTTGCCACGCTCACATACTAGCTTCAAAAATTATGAAATTTGAAACCTAGCAATAACTTCACATACCGGATCCAACAAAAGTGGTTTCATCGAATTACGAGGTCGTTTGCAAAATGGCCAATTTCATGGGCTATATAATTTTCATAGCGACCTTTCTGAAAATTCATTTGGCCATAACTTTTGCTTTCCGCTATGAAACTTCGATTTTTCAGATTCGTTAGAAAGGTATTCACTAACAGATTTAAATATTTTTGGTTTCACTCAAATCCATTTTGTTTTGCACCCGGTACAATCAGTCAAAGTTTGAATTCAAATTTTGAAACTATCGCGCCATTTCAGGCCTTGTTTATAATTAGAATTAATTATATTCGTTTTCAAATGTTGATTCAAACTCACTTTTCATCGTTATTATTTAAAATATTTAAAATCCATTATTTCAGCCAATTTAAAAAATTTAAATTGGTTTAGATTTTCTGGGTCGTTACAATTTGTTTGGTGGCGGAGAATTTATTCTCTTGCTTAACACCCTTCTCTGAGACGTACGTGCTGAGGGGTTGTATATCGATGGACATCCGTCGCATGGAGTGAATTGCCAGTGTTGTATGCCTAAGTGGTAAATGATCAAGGCTTTTGTTGAAAAGCAAAGCCTTCTGGGTGATGATCAAAGCACCGCCTGTGTGGCATAGCTTTGTGTAATGTTAATTCGCGAGCCTCACACCCCGGTTGTGAACCAGAAATGGGGGAGGACATCAGGGAGGGCATGTGTTTATTTCTAGCTAGGGTGGTGTCAGTGACCTACCAGCCCTGACATTTATATTATTTTCACCTATGTGGTTGTTTTTGTGGCGAGGCGCCTCGGATATATCGGTGACTATGTGGAGCCGATGGAGTCATTTGGCTCATTTACACCCCAAAGGGTGGGGAAACGCAGTGTTCAGGCATTTTAATCCATATCGGTGGACCGGTCCTGACGATCCAAGGGTCACTCGAGCTCTGAACCTGAGGCTCGGGCTAGAGAGTCTCGAATCGATGAGGATTATCTTTTGCCTCGGTTCATAGATGGAAACCAAACTTCCAATACGTGACTTTGCGGTTTTTGATTGTAGAGCCTAGTATGGCGTCATAGTGGTATGGGGCACTTATGCTGTCTATGATTGATACTTATGATTTGAAGTTGTTTTATACACTATGCACTTATAATAGTATCAAATGATTTGTTTTAACGTGCCAAGCAAGTTTGGATATTATAAGGGAAAAACCCTATCCCCCAGCTTGCGTTGCATTGTGTGATAGGACCTGGGTCTTATAATAGCTTCATTTTTCCAAAAAGCATTGCGCTGTTTTGTTATATGCACTGGTATTCTTGGGAGAAAACCCGTTCCGTGTTATACGGCATGATCCCTTGATATATCTGATTCAAAGTAAAGCTTTAAATAACTGTTTTAGTTCTCACACCAGTCACATGACTGACCTGGAGTTTATTGTTTTAACCTAAACTTTGGGTGCCCTTAATTTGACACAGGCGGCTAGTAGTTTTGGTTTTGCAGATTTATATTCACAGGATCCTGATTTACAGCTGGAATGATATCCGGAAAGCTTTGTATCCATATATCTCCTTCATTTGTGCTTTGTATTATTTTTCGCTACTACGTAATGTATTGTAATCTCTGATATTTATCGTATGTGTAATATTTGTTTATACTCTGTAGATTCTTGTATTCTGATGAATTGTTGTAATTAGCAATGAAATGTTCTTCTGTTTATGTTCCGATTTTTCGTGTCCTCAAAACAATCAGGGGTTTCGAAGAGTCTTGGTCGGTTTAGCAATCGATTCAGATCGAGCGAAATTCTTTATCGTCATAGTTGACAAATGTTGATATAAGTTTTAGTAATGAAGTAAAGTTCTTAAGTTATAATTATTGAGTTAAAACAATTTTAGTCTGGTATGATAATTAAAATTTTAAATACTTGTTTAACAACATGATTATTGGAATTTTTGGTATAAATATGTAATATTGTATAAACCGCAAAAGGTTAAAATTATTGTAAATTAATAAAAGTTTTAATTGTATGATTTGTCATATTTAAGGAACTATTATGCCAGAATTGAGTCATTTGTAATATTTATGTTACTTATATCATAAAGATTACATAGACATTTGTAAAATGTCTAATTATGTGTAACTTATGTAAGTTTGATGTAAAGTTATAAGTTTTATGGGAAAAAATGAAGCTTTAAGAATAATAAGTTTTAAAATGTGTTAAAATGTTGTCAACGAAATTACTAACATTGTTTGATGTTGAACAATGATTTTTGCAAGTATTTATGGAATAAAACATGGTTATATATGTTAAACTAGAGCTAAATTGGCCTAAATGTGTGTTTAAGGGCCCTAATAGTCAATCAAGATATTAATTGGCAAGTAATTGGCTTAATTACCCATCAAACTTAGGGAAAATTATGGGGAAAGAAGGATACGTACATTTCATTCCTTCTTCCTTCCTTCTCCAGCAAAAACAAAAAGGAAGAAGATAAGAAAACTTCAACCCTCTTGCTGTAGATATTCCTAAGGTCTCAAAACCATCTCAAATCGCAAGATTCTTGTAGATTAATTGTAAAATAACAGGTAATCCATCCTATCTTTGAATCTAATTCAAATTTATTATTGTTTGTTGAAGATCTTTGATTTAGAGTGAAAAACTCTTTTGCATGTTTCAGCTACTAATTCTATAGGTAGAAAGAAGGCATCTTCCAGCCAAAATAACTCAAATTCAGTGCAATAAACTTCCAATCTCGCTATAAATCGCAATAGAGGTAAGAAAAAATGCTTACAATAAGCTAGCATTTGCAAATTTTGATTCGATTTGATGAAATCCCATAGTTGATGTGTTTGAGTTCTTCGATTTTCGTTTTCTGAAAATAGGCTGTTGTAAAACAAGCATATCTCTCTCATTTCTTATCCGATTGAGCTACATTTTTTCTGTAGAAACTAGATTCAATAAGAAACAATTCTTCTTTAGGTCATATTTTGATATTTTGCTGTTTGATGGACCTGAAATCGAATTGAAAACAGAAGTACAATTATGTCTCATTTTCTGAAAATAGGTTGTAGTAAAACAAGCATATCTCTCTCGTTTATTTTCCGATAGAGCTCAGTTTTTTAATGTGAAAATTAGATTCAACAAGGAACAATTCTTCTTCAGTTCATATTTTGATATTTTGCCATTAGATTGACCTTAAATAAGGTTGAACATAGAAGTATAATTCTGTTTTTGACAGAATTTTCCGAGTTTCAATCTGAAATTGTTTTTTCCATATCTTTCATGTTTTTGATCGGAATTGGATAATTTTTTATATTCCAGAAAGCTAAAAACATGTGCTACAAGTTTCCTTCTTTGAGTTTTTCAAGATCTTGATGTTAAAATAGTCGAAATCTTATTTCTATGAGTTGTCCTGAGAATAAATTACAGCCATAGTGAATTTCAAAATCTGAGAATTGTATTCATCATATCTTCTTCATACTAAATCTAATTTTGATGATCTTTATATCTTTAGAAAGCTTAGACTTTGTAATGACCCGAAAATCCCCGCCCATTGAATCGACCATAAACCACACAGGTCTGATCCAAAAATTGGAAATTCTCGAATGCGTTAACTTTGGGCATACAACACATAAGAAAAAATAACAAAAGACTTTTATAAACGCCATAATAATGTTACATCAGAGTACGGAATATCAGGGAACATCGATAAAAGAAATAATACAGCAGAAGACTTATCACAATAAATTAAAACAATACACAGCGGAAGACTTTCTATGCTCTGGACACAGTTTAGGCTTCGATCCATAATCCTGCTTAAGAGATAAATATTTGCAAAAAGCTACTCGACTTCCCATGTGGAAAAGAGGGCACCCAAGTTTGCAAAGTGAAATAACTACAGGTCAGTCATGGGACTGGTATGAGAAATCTAACTTAACTAATCTAATAATAAGGCAAATCACTAGACCACGCCGCTAACGCGGAACGAGTTTACTCCATTGGATTATCAGTGCATAAAATAAAGTGAATCGTTAAACAACGCAATGTTTTTTAGAAAAATTAAACCATTATAAGACTCAAGTCCCATCACACAATGCAACACAAACTGAAGGATAGAGTTTTACCTTATAATGTTCAAAAATGCTTAATATGATAAAAACGGATTTGATATTATTATTAGTGTATATATGTTTCAAAAAGAATTTCAATCATAATGTATCAATCATTGACGGCATAGTACCCCATCCTACTATGTCGCCGTATATAGGTTTACAATCAAAACCGTAATGTCGTATTGAAGATTTGGTTTCCATCATGAATCGAGGTTAGAGATCGTCCTCTCCGATTCGAGACACTCTAGAAAATGCCTCAGGATTCCCCGCAGTTAACACTTGGATGTGGTAGGGCCGGTCCACACATACGTTAGTGGATTGGCAATTCCTGAACACACGCTTCTCGGTTCTTTTGAACCTCTAATATGGCCACTAACGAACTATGAAACCCGAGGTACCTCATAATCCATCATCCACACAAGTAAAAATGTCAGGGCTGGTAAGTCGTTGACACCACTTCTAGCTAGAAAGAAACGTGTGCACTCCCTACGATCCTGTTCCCGTTTTTGACTCATACCGGGGTGTGAGGCTCACGAAGTCACGCTATAAACAAAGCTACGCCTAAACGTGCTATGCTTTGATCATCAACCACAAGGCCCTGCTTTTCAACAAAAGCCCTGATCCATGCAACTTAGCATGCCATATTGTCAATCCATACCACACCATTGATTTCTACAAATATATAACCTCTAAGCTCATACGTCTCAGAGAAGGATGTTAAACACCAAACAGATATATATTTAGCAGAGATCAACGAATACAACATAAAGGAATACAATGCCAGACACACCATCCATTTGCAAGTCCGTTCAGGGTCTGAACGAAACCGGAGGCACCATATTCCTCGCATATCCGAACAATCAACAAGTACGTCCAGACGGCTGCCACTGAAGCCCCTTAAAGGTAGCTCCTCCAATCTTGGCCCTCATTAGCATCACATCCATTCGATGTGAAGATCATCAGTTTTCAATCACCGTCTTCAAATCTTCGACTTAGATCGTCGTATAATCATTTGAAATGAGATTGAACTCGGAATTTTCAAATGATCCTCGCATATATATATATATATATATATATATTGAAATCATTTCATATCGTTATTAGTATCTAATGACAATTTATCTCTATTTTATTTATATAAAAATAGCTCAATTTTGATTCAATGACGCTTCAGGTCAATGGGCGGCTCCTGGCGCTGTTTTTATCGAAATTTGATTTACATTTATCATGAAATCAAACCGTTGGATTTTAACAAAATTTATATCGTTGGAAAGATCTTCCCAAAGCGGTCCTAACGGTTCCAGTTTTGGGAAAATCCGACGGTCGGATCTTTCGGTATAATCGTTTGAAGTTACGATTTCAAATAGCGAACTTCAGCAGTGCGATTCGTTTTATTTTAATATATATATATATATATATATATATATAATTCATTCGTTCGACGATTTCAAACTATTTATTCTTTAAATAATTTTCTACACTTTGTATTCAAGTTATCTTTAATGCACAGAAGTCTATTTCAAAACACGTACATTTTCTTCATTCCTTATATGACAATAAAAATGTGAATTCCTATTGTTTATCATTTCTCTTTCGAACAATGAATATTTTTCATAATTTATTGCATTACAATAAAAATGTAAATTTTTATTGTTTATCCTTTCCATTCCAAACTATGAATATTTTTATATTCTCTTTCTTTACAATAAAAATGTGATTTTTAATGTAACCATGTTTTATTTTTAAAACATGAACTATTTTTTAATTTAATTTCTTATATTAGAAATGAGTTTTTTTAAGGTAAACATGTTTTTATAATTTAAAACATGGCATTTTTATATTTCATTTATTACATTAGTAATGAGTTTTATATTACATAAAAATGTGAACTTTTTTATATTACATATAAATGTAAACTTTTTATATTACATCAAAATGTAAACTTTTTTCTATTCTTTTATAACACTATTGCAAAATGTAATCTTTTTATTTCATCTTTTATTAAACTGAAAAATGTAATGTTTTTGTTGAATCTTTATTACATTGAAAAATGCAATGTTTTATTCAAGCTTTTATTACATTGAAAAATTTACTCCTTTACTCAATCTTTTATTACACAGAAAAATGTAATCCTTTATTTCATCTTTACTTATATTGAAAAATGTAATTATAGTATATTAATTGGCTGAGATAGCGTAACTTTAACAAGGGAGGGACCTCTTCCAGAGGTCGCCTCCATTCATCCGACTGGATGTGTGGATAACGAGGCCACCTTCACGACCTTCTCCCTTCTATCCCGGTAGGGCGGTTCGCTTGAGTTTCTCAACCAATTGCTTGGACTGCCCGACGCTCATGACGCGCTACGAACCCCCACCCTGCCAGGGGACCGAGCAGGGCATAGCTAGCGGCATAGGCGCCTACTCAGCGTTTGCGGCTTCGTGCCGCACTGGAGTGATCCAATATGTGGTTCTGCACGTTCCACCACTTCTCCATTCATTTCCAATACTGATCGTGAAACACCATGAGCAGATGGGGTCTTCGACGCATTATATTACAAGCCGAATATTTATACTGGGTTTTGGCAAAGACCGTCTGGCGAAAACGCCGCAGGAGCAAAGCATGGTAGGCCTGTGCCGGGGGAGCATAGGGAGGCAAGCTCTAGTGAGGTGACCTCTTGCAGAGGTCCAGTTCACTCCGCTTTAGTATATTAATTGGTGAGAGTTCGGGGACAACTGGGACGAGCGATCTAAACTAATCCCGGACGGTGGAAGAGCCAGGGGAGGCCGGGTCATTTGACGAAAATGGAAGGCGAGCGGCTCATTCATTCTTAGAAAGGGAGGGAGCCAATGGATCAATGAATCGATAGAGTCAACGGTAGCTTTTGCAATACTATAGAGAAGTCAATGACACATATTCTATAAGTCTTCTTTCTGCGCAATCTACCCTTACATTTGTGAATCGTTCCCTAAGGAACCCCCGAAAGAAGTCTGATGCCTAGCTCATGAGAGAATGACCTTACTTGGAATCTCAAGCATTCTTCTTCACTTGCGTCAAAGAGCTTATTGTGGTCAAGGTTGAGATTATCAAACTGCAGAAAGCGTTCTCCCTCTCAGGCATCCCGCGTAGGGCCCTGAAGAAGGTACATCCCAACTATGAGGTACATCAGGGGGTGTTACAATCATATGTAGATGAGTTTTGGCTGGTACAACCACTTTATTTTCTCCTTCTAATAAACGTGATTGACCCAATTCTGGATCATCCTATGGACTCGTATAACTGCCAAAAGTGAGTGACTGGTCATCGGAACTGTTATAGTCTGAATACTCATATGGTTATACCGCCTCCCCCCAAACTTAACTTGCAAGTTTCCCCGTAGAAAGCTTTCCATGCCTACTAGCTAAATAATCATAGAAAAAATATTCATCTTTAGTTAGGTAGTTCTCCGAAAGAGGCTGAGAATAAGTTCTTTTAAAATTGACTATTCGTTCCTCTCTTAGAAATGTTGCAGAAATGTCTACGATAGAGTAAATAGCTCTAATGACCAGATCAGTTCGAATTGGAAAATGGAAAGATTTGTACAAGTTATACATCTCATCACCACTTTGTAGAAAATCATTAGGTATGAATATATCAGATACCTGTGACTTGATTGGTGAAATAGTCTCTCTCTCCAAAAAAATATTTTTTTTTTTACCGACGCACAAAGAAAATATTTTGTTGCGAATGAACAAGATATTGAGGAATTGTCTATATGTAAGATCATCATTATGGATACGGGCCTTTTCCACAGAAAAAGGGAATCTTTTGTTACAATAGAACCAGAAGTGATGTGGATCATTCAAGAATCGAATGCCAGCAGTCGCGGTAAGACGGGGGGGAGGGGGGAGGGCAAGTGTTCATCGGAATGACTGGGCGTAAAGGGCATGTAGGCAGTGAATCGGGTTGAAAGTGAAAGTCGCCAAAAATTGGCGGAATGCTCTCGAAACCAATTCACTAGAGTGAGACAGAGGAGAGTAGAATTTCGTGTGTAGGGGTGAAATCCGTAGATCTACGAAGGAACGCCAAAAGCGAAGGCGGCTCTCTAGGTCCCTACCGACACTGGGGTGCGAAAGCATGGGAAGCGAACAGGATTAGATACCCTGGTAGTCCATGCCATGAACGATGAGTGTTCACCCTTGGTCTACGCAGATCAGGGTCCCAGCTAACGCGTGAAACATTCCGCCTGGGGAGTATGGTCACAAGACTGAACTCAAAGGAATTGACGGGGGCTTAGGTTTATTTTGTATGTACAATGCAATTTCAGCAGTCATTTTCCATTTAAGTTGGAAACTGCAGTCGGATGTTTGGGGTACTATAAGTGATCGGGGGGTGGTAACTCATATAACAGGAGGAAACTCAGAGTTCCATTACTGTTAATGGTTGGCTTCAGGATATTTATGGGCACAGGCATCTCAGGTAATTCGGTCTTATGGTTCTTCATTATCTGCATATAGCACTTCTTTCTTAGGTGCTCATTTTTGTCTGGGCTTTTAGTTTCATCTTTCTATTTAGCGGCCACAGTTATTGGCAAGAACACATTGAATCCGTTGTTTGGGCTCATAACAAATGATAAGTTGCTCCTACAACACTTGTCCTTGCATGGGCCCCATCTCCCATTAGTGCGCTGGAGAAGGTTCTTGCGAATTCAATCTCAAATCCAATAATAGTATGCTGCAGCCCTTCATTATCAGTACCGAATCCTCATACCGGGAAGCCCAGGAATAGAGTTATCCGTCCGTTGCTCTTTGTAACCACTTCTCAGGCAAGAAGCGAGATTGCTAGACATATTCATCCCCTTGCGCAGTAGAGAAGGAGACTTTTGCCAGTTAATTAATTCCTGGGGTTGCTTGTAATTGATGGAATTGTTCATCTCAATAAGTTCTTCCCTTGTAGAGAATAATAGCTGCTTCTAATTAGAAATTAATAGGGTGTTATTCAACTATGAAATACAAAACCGGAGAGAGGAGATGGAGAGCATAGTGCTTATTTGCTTATCTGAGTTGACTTGCGGGAGCAGCTGATAAGTCGGCAGCGTCCCACTACTCGCTTACTACACAGTATGGGGCAAAAGTTTATCCCCATATATTAGCCGGTGCTTTGATCTCGAAAAGAAAGACCGAAGATATTTCATAGGCATACTCCACTGTGCAACTATCTTTCCCGTACTTATTCTCCCATGACCTTTCTTCACTTCAGCTTGCTAGCGCTTGGCTTACCTGCCTTGACTATCAGAGAGATGAATTGCTATCCATCAGAGACAGAGAAAGGAAGTTGTACCATAGTATTGATTCTAGTGAAAGAGCCTACTCCTTCCATCTACCCGCTTTAAACCCGTTGACTGCAACCATGCTTGCCAGAGTTCTTGCTTTCCTTGTTTCTTTCCTGATGGAAATATACAAAAAAAAGAAATATAAAATTGCGGGAGAGCTTTCTTTGAAGAAGAAAGAAGAAAGGTGAGGTTGTGGAAGAAGTTCTACGGAGTCTTTCTTTATTGATGAGGCCCATCTTCTCTTTCCTGGTATTCATCCCTTGGGGCCCCAACTGTGTCGTAGAGGACGTCCAGCTTCTGCGCGATCCCTTCTATCAGTACATCGTCAGCCACGTCTTCCATGTGCTCCATGGCGTCCTCCCTTGGTTTCGTAGTCAAGTAGTCATAGTTTATACGTTGTAGGGTTTGAAATGCTATGTGTAACGTCAGGCCTACGCCAAACAAAATAAAAGAAGTGATTTCTGCATATGTCATAGTCATATCATAAGTCATAACGGAAACTAATAATATAAGAAACTCTTATAGCATGTCCAACGTATCAAGTAATTGGAAATAACATACATTATGACTACTACCCTTTCTCGTGTGCGAAAAATGTATGTTACTAGTAGGAAGTTTCATATTACCATTCTTCTTGGCATCATTGTGGCATAGAGATTGGGTCGAGGCGCCCGAAGACGTCAAGGAGCCTTAGTCCGTAGGAAGGAGCGAGCGATCTAGTATTTCAATGTAGCCTTCTATTGCTATGCAACAATAAAGCAGGCGTGCCGCCCACAAAATGTTTGAATGATCGGGTGAGTCGATGAAGAATGTTTCGAAAGCAGCCTCCCACTCACAATGAATATACCTCCCCAATTAATATACTGCAGACGAAAGTGGACCTCTAAAAGAGATCGCCTTGGGCTTCGCTTTCCTTGACTTTAGAGGGGAATGGTTTCCGATGAACGTGCTACAGATGGTCTGACGAGAGGAATGGAAGTGATTGATACATGAGCTGCTCTAAGCGTTCCTGTCGGCGGAGCTACTCTCGGACGAAATTTCAATGTTCTTGGAGAGCCCGTTGATAATTTAGGTCCTGTAGATACTCGTACATCATCGCCTATTCATAGATCTGCGCCTGCTTTTATACAGTTAGATATGAAATTATCAATCTTTGAAACAGGGATTAAAGTGATGGATCTTTTAGCTCCGTACCGCCATAGAGGAGAAATTGGACTACTTGGGGGACCCGGCATTGGTAAAACAGTACTTATCATGGAATTGATCAACAACATTGCCAATGTTCATGGAGGCGTATCCGTATTTGGTGGAGTAGGTGAACATACACGTGAATGAAATCATCTCTACATGGAAATGAAAGAATCCGGGGTAATTAATGAAAAAAATGTTACAGAATGAAAAGTAGCTCTAGCCTATGGTCAAATGAATGAACCACCAGGAGCTCGTATGAGAGTAGGTTTGAGTACACTAACCATGGCAGAATATTTCCGAGATATTAATGAACAAGACGTGCTTTTATTCATCGACAATATCTTTCGTTTCATTCAAACAGGATTAGAAGTATCCGCCTTATTAGGGAGAATGCCATTTGCAATCGGTTGTCAACCTATACCCTTAGTACCGAAATGGGCTCTTTACAAGATCAAAGTCTACCAGTCGTGAAAGAAAGCAAGAAGAGGGTTGCACTACTTCCGTTGAGAAAGAAGCTTTCCTTCTTTATAGTTGGCTCTCCGTGGTTGAATGATTCCCCTGCTTCCTCTGGTCTAAGGGTTGAAGACATTCGCTTTCAACACTCTCCCTCCGGTCTTGGGGAAGAAGACCCTCAGTAGAAGATTCCCCTGCTTCCTCCCATTGGTCACATGTGGCCCTTGTTGTTAGGCTGCGACTTCCACTGAAGAAGAAGCCGCATCTCCTCACAATTAATATATTGGCTCCATGCCCAGTATATTCATTTTCCGACTGCGCTTAGTAAGTGAATCGGAGTGGTCTTGCCTTTATGCTAGGTCAACCGAGATTATCATCTATGGCACATAAAGATAGGGAAGAGCTGGGCAAGTATATCACTGACTCGATCTGGGGAGAACTAGCTGATAAAGAAGGGTTGGCATTTCATCTTTGCCTTCTATCTGTTGCCTTATGGGGCTTTGCCTTCGGTCTGCTAAGGAGTGCGTTCACAAGGAGGGGACTCGAAGAGCCTCGAACTAGCCTTGTCCTAGAGAAGTCAACTCAAAGTCAAGGTCAAGGTGCCTAGTATACCAAGTCCCAAACTATTGAAGATAGAAGAAGCGGAGAGCCCTTCGGCCGAATCATGCAGGTAAGTGCCCAATCAATTGAATACTAGCTACATCCACAATTTAGTTCACCTTGCATCCCTAAGTCTCGCATTCTTTATGAGTGTGGAGGAAAATTTACATAGAGTTCCATTACTATTAATGGTTGGCTTCGGGATTTTTTATGGGCATAGGAATCTCTGGTAATTCAGTCTTATGGTTCTTCATTATCTGCATATGGTCTTTTTTTCTTAGGTGCTCATTTTTTCTGGGCACGATATCACTACTCCATAAACCAAGTCCAATGAGCAAGTTGCTGATATTCTCACAAAGGCCCTTTCCAAATCATTGATTGGCACTCTATGTATCTGTCCAAGCTGGGCATGTTTGACATTCATGCTCCAGCTTGAGGGGGAGTGTAGGAGAATGTCCTAATGTAATGTCTATATTGCTTATGTTGAGGGCTGAAGCTCTTTATTTGTTTTAAACGTTATTTCATTACTATGCAAGTTCAGTAGGTAAGTCACATGGCTATTGGCTTAGGAAAATCTTTCCTTCTTTTTCGATAGGCGAGTCACTTTGCCTTAAACATACTGGGAAGGTGTCAAGTTCTACAATTGTGTTACCAGGAATAGTTGAGAAATCCTTGTTCTTTCTCTCCGTATCGGCTTTAGCCGGCTCAAGTTGTTGTCTCGGCTTTTGCTAGTGAAGTTCCGGGACTATTCTGTAACCACTCATATAAAGGGGAGAGAGATTCCCGCTTTCGTTAAGCTAGGAAAGCAGACTCGGTTCAAGCACCTTAGCCAAATCCTTGTTGTTGTGGTAGCTTTAAGGAGTAGTTCGTGATTGGCTTTGCACTTTCCCCATTGCTTTAGCGCTAACCGCATAACGATCGCCTTTACAAATGTTCAATATGACTCACATAGGCAGCAAAGGAGAACCACAGAATCTCTGGCACCTATGAGTGACGGCTAAGAAAATGGTCTTCACCATAATGATTATTCTGTTGGAAATGTTATATCCTTTAAGTTGGAAATGCTAATTGAGGATCGATTGGGCCTACTCCATCAGCTGGAAACCCTAACCATATAATTGTTAATATGACAATACCACTTAAGATAATAGACCGGGTACTATAACCAACAAAATGATCATCTTGAGACCCAGGCACTTCACTATTAGAAGGAACTTCAGGCAATTCAATATTAGATAGAGCAAGAGCCTCTACAGGAGCTATCTCCGGCAAAGCTGTAAGCTCTGGCAAAGCAAGAATATTGATAATTGCCAAACTAACCATCATACACAAAGAAATGAACTGTCAATTCCTTTGAATTTCATTCTTGCGAACGTACTCCCTAGGAGGGATACTTAATGCGTTAGCTACAACACTGCACGGGTCGATACGCGCAGCGCCTAGTATCCACCGTTTACGGCTAAGACGACTGGGGTATCTAATCCCATTTGCTCCCCTAGCTTTCATCTCTCAGTGTTAGTGTCGGCCCAGCAGAGTGCTTTCGCTGTTAGTGTTCTTCCCGATCTCTAGCATTTCACCGCTCCACCGGAAATTCCCTCTGCCCCTACCGTACTCCAGCTTGGTAACCGTACTCCAGCTTGGTAACGATTTTCTACAAAGTGGCGATGAAATGTATAACTTGTACAAGTCTTTCAATTTTCCAATTCGATAATCAATATGTCACTTTTATATGAATATATCAGATACTTGTGACTTGATTGGTGAAATAGTCTCTCTCTCAAAAAAAAATATGTTTTTTATTACCGATGCACAAAGAAAATATTTTGTTGTGAATGAACAAGATATTAAGGAATTGTCCATATGTAAGATCATCATTATGGATTTGGGTCTTTTCCACAGAAAAAGGGAATCTAAAAGGACGATAAAAATGTCACTTTTATTTCTACTCTTTTTATCGCATCCAAAATGACGATAAAAATGTCACTTTTATTTCTACTCTTTTTATCGCATCTAAAATGATGATAAAAATGTCGCTTTTATTATATTCATTTATTTATATCTAAAATGTAAACAAAAATGAAACTTTTTAATCCATGGTTTTTATTAACATCTAAAACATAAATACAAATGTCACTTTTTGTAACGACACAGATTTTTGGCCATTGTAATTTGGATATTTAATTTTGTTTTAAATATTTTAAATGGAATATTTAAGAATTTTTAATATTTAAATTCGAAGTTCAAACGTTATAATTTATATATAATTATAAACGTGCTCGTCATGGCGCTGCTGTTCGTAATATTCAGTTTTGAACTTCGATTGCGTAGACTGAATCCAATATAAGTCAGAAATTCATGAAACGAAAAAAGTTTGAACCTGTGTGATTATAATTTTCTAATGAAAAATAAAAATCAGGATTTCAGTTTATAGATTGTTAGATATGTCCAATTCAAATTTTAAAATAGTCGCTATGGAGATCGTTATAAACGATAACGTTTATTTAATAAATTTAATAATGTTTTCTATATAATTTAAATAGCGGTTAACTCGACTTTTTGTTGTTGAAGTTGTAATTTGATATTGACTAAATCTGAAGTGTTATACTATTCCATTCGGGCATATTTGTCAATAATAATTTATTTATTTTTGAATTTAATAATTTCGGCATTCATTTAATAATTTATCGATCTATTTTCTTTTTAAACTATTTATATATTTACGGATCTTATTTGTATGTATATATATATATACAAATGCTAAAACTTAAACCCTCGTGTACAAAAGTAAACAAGTTGAACATACGGAGCAGTAAAATCATCTCATGGTAAGTATTAAATTCCCAAGTATGCGCGAACCGATCAAATAGACAACATATACGAAACACGTACGAAATTAATAATGGGGATAATAAAAAATATAGGGTTATTCAAGAAAATAAACAGCTTACAACAGGTAATAAAAATCATCTGAAACAACTAATATCAAGAGAATACTGAATCCAAGGAGAAATCATTCAGCCAAATTATTATTTTTAAATAAATTGTGTACTAATGGTAAAATAAAACAAGGTATAAAGAAAATTAGAGCTAAAGACAAATACAATACTACTTAACAAATCCTGTAGAAGACAGCTACACGTCCACATAACCAATAAACCACACAATAATATAAGAACAGCTCCTCACGTCATGTACAAAATATTTTCCATAGAACCATTCACAAACTTTAGTACTAGTGTGCTTCTGTACATACATGTGCTTTCATACCAATCTTTTGCCAAGATAGGAACACACTTCTCACTTCATGTACTGCTGTATAATCTTTCGCCAATATATGTTTACATACTGGTGCGAACTGATCCTACAAAACAAAACTATTCAATAACAAAGTACAATACCAGATAAATGAAGAAGAAAAGGAATAATATACAATATGATAGAACAACCTCACATGTACATATTTCTATACAAGATTTTTCAGCCAAGCTGAATCTAACAAAACATTAATACTGTCATAAACTGTATCAATATCAAAGAAAAAGTAAAAGAGAAAATAATATAGTAGGATAAGAATAGCTTTTTCATGATCATGTGCCCTTGAACAAGATTTCTCCTGCCAAGCCGAATTACAACTTTGTCACTGACAAGAATTCTTTTCAAGACACCAACTAAAATACATATACTTCATAAAAGGGTACACCCTAAACTAAGGACACTGCTAACTCACATGCTCACCCTACTCTCTTCTACCTACCCTGTTTTCTTTAAATTAAAACTGACGCACATGCAGGCCTGGAGAGGGGTATACATCGCAGTCTTAGCTCATACCCTAAGGACTCAACTCACCCTGCGTTTGAATAGAGAAGACATCTTGGCATTGGAAGGGTAAGAAAAAAATCACAGCTACCCTAGCCTACCTAAACGATGTCGTGACTCCCAAACTGTCTTCTACTATAAATACCAATACTTTCCATGCCAAATAGTTCACTTCGATCCAATTCCTCACTTCGAAATTCAAGGAAATCATGACCAAACAAACCCGACTAAATCATACAAACCAGTAATAGTTTGCAGTAACCCATTCAGTTTCTTACTCCCCAAAATCTCACGTTCAACCAAAGAATTAAACCGAGAATAGATAAGGGACAACGAGATTATTACCCTGATCGGTTTATTTGAAATCGCGGTGTTATTAAGGACCAAATCTCGCCTAAAAGGCGCAACCCTTGTGGAAGAGCATCGGGCTAACAGAAGGTCAGGGATGTTTCAGTTAAAGCTGTAGGAGGAGATGTGTAGGGCGCTCGGTTTCATGGTGTTCGTTGGGGCTCCGATCGACGGAGGACGAGCGACACTGGGTTTTCCTGTTGGCGGTGGTGTTGTTTTATTTTTGTATGAGAAAAAAATGAAAACAGTTGGCATAGTGGAGGGTGGCTCTGTTATTTTGTAGGGGGCAAGGGTTTCACGTGGATGGGTTGGGCTTGAAACATGTGAAGCATGGGCCTGAAAGATGTTGAGATGCAAACGAGGACTAAATATCAGTAATAAGGGCAAATAAGCCTGCTAAGGTTATAATTAGTGCAAACTATTAAGTTAATTAAAAGTTATTTAATTTAAATTGTTAATGATTATAAAATATTTTAAATCATGTCAGAGTTTAAAACAAATTGGCCAGGTTCGGGGATGTGCAGTCATGATTTGGAACAAAGGAAAGACAGACGGAGCGGTGAAATAAAGAGTAGAGCCGTAATATTTAAAACTAGTAAGTTGTTCGTAAATTGATTTAAACTAATTTAAATTAATTAGTTATTAAATTAAAATAAAATTATAAATATTAACAACGTATTTATATTTTATCAGAATAGGTTGATTCAAAACAGATTGGAACCGTACTCATAAGCAGGACGGTATGGAATGGAGTTGAATAGAGCAAGCTGGAATTCATCTGGAATGAGCTGTGTTTACAACGCAGATCAAGGTAAGTTAACCTCACTCAGTTCCCACTTATAATAATTATAAATCGGGTTTATCATCTGTATGCTATGGTTATTGATCATTGGTTGTGTGATGATTTGTACGCATGTTATATATTTTTATCAATCATTTAAATTACACGATTGTTTGATTTAAATGAAATAACATCATTATTTTTAACGATGAATTCCAAACTAATAATTTACCCTATTGGGTACATTTATAATAAAATAAACAAATTGAATTTAAATTGGATGATTAAATTGTCGTTATTGATTGATCGTGATTATTTAAATTAATTTATCATGTTTACACTGTCGTACAAGATGATCGGTTATATTTGAGATAACCCATTGGATACAGGGAAGGACAGGTTGGAGGAATCCAATCGAATTCCTCAAATTTATTGTTATATGATCATTTATTAAACTTTTGGACACATATGATTGGATTATTGAATTGTTTATTGGTTATTAAACCCGAATTCGACATATGTTTGGTTAATTAACAAATGGTGATAATGGTTGAGAAATTTATAGCAGATGGCCAAAATACAAACTATTTTGATTTACCATTCATAATGAAATTATGAAATATATTTTTATAACTGAATATTGATTTTTTTTAAATATATTATTTTAAAACAAGTTTATAAAAGGAAAATAAACCAACCATATATATATATATATTGTTTGTTTTAACTGCTATTTTTGTACCAAAATCTACCGTGTGCGAAGCACGTGTTTTCACCGTAATTACTGAATAAATTTTATTAAGTAGATTCATATGTTAATAAAATTGACGGGCATGTAGGCGGGAATTAACTTGATAATTAATGACCGGGATTTATTGTGTTAAGAAAAAGTTAAACAATATTATTTGGAAATAGATTATTTTTATAATAACCAATGTAAATGAGATTATTTGGATTAATATATGTTATTTATTAATTCAAATTGGAAAGATGAGTTAGAGTTAATTAATTGGTTAATCATGTTTCAAGATTTACCAAGCCAACTGTTTTGATCAGTAATTGATTATTTAATTAAATTTGATTACACCAATTAATCTAATGAAATAATTAGAGAATAATTGTTTGACTTAATGGGATTTTAAAAAGGGAATGTAATCCTAGTTAACGATGAGGTAAATTATAATTTAATTTAAGAAACTATTTCTTAAATGAAGTTTACTTAAGTAAGTGATTGGGGTTAGAGATAAAAATTTAATTTCAAAGGAAGATGATGAACGAGTTTATTTTTAAACCAAATTTGATAAATGAAGTTATAAAGTAATTTTAAGCGAATACTGTAAGCTTAAATAAACATTGGATTAAGTAAAGGGAATCGAGATGGAAAGGGTTTTATAATTAAATCAGAGATGTGTAAACGAGTTATGAATAGGGAAATATGCAGTTGAAGCGTTAAATTGAAATTTAACGTAAACTGTTGATGACATTAAGTGTAATCGATGAAATTGAAGTACATTGCCCAAATGAAATGATTTAAAGAATTAGGAAAGGGATTTATGTAATTGAATTTGGGGAAATGTTTAGTAATCGGGTTTGAATAGAAATCCAGATATTGGAACAAAGTGTTTTAAAGGAGTTAAAGTTTGAAAGTTAATGTGTATTGATCATTTACTAAATCAATGAGTTTAGTAATAACCATATATATAGAAAGGAGATTTCTATAACGACCCGAAATTCCCCGGGGAAGGAAAGCCCGGATTGCTTTTAGAACAAGCCACATCGGAACACAGATAGAAGAATATTTCATTGCTTATTACAATAATTTCATCATAATACAAAATATACAGAGTACGAATAAATATTTTACAACAGAAAATATCTGAGTTATATTATTACATTACATAGCATCGGCAAAATAATACAATACACAACTGAAAAAGATATATGGATACCGAGCTTTCCAGATATCATTCCAACTACAAATCAGGATCTTCTGAATATAAATCTGCAAAACCAAAACTACTAGCTGCCCGTGTCAAAATCCAGAAAAATAATATAATACACAACTCAATGCGGATTATAATGCCTGAACACTGCATTTCCCTGCCCTATGGGGCGTAAATGAGCCAAATGACTCCATCGGTCCCGGATCGACCGATATAACCGAGGCGCCTCGCTATCCATCATCCACATAAGTAAAATGCCAGGGCGTGTAAAACGCTGACACCACTCCTAACTAGAAAGAAGCACATGCCCTCCCTCAGGTCCTCTCCCTTTTCTGGTTCACATCGGGGTGTAAGGCTCGCGGATTAACGCTACACAAAGCTACGCCACAAAGTCCGTGCTTTGATCATCAACCAAAAGACTCAGATTTTCAACAGAAGCCGTGATCATTTGCATTTCATCATGCCACACAAGCAATTCACGCTATGCAACCGATATCAATCACACAGAATGAAATCCGATGTCAGACACACATCCATTTACAAGTTCGTTCTGGGTCTGAACGAATCCGGAGTAGCTTTATTCCTCGCATATACATCGATCTCCAAGTACGTTTGGACGATCACCAACTAATTCTCTCCTGTTGGGTGTACAGCCGAATCAAGATCATCAGTAATTATCCAAATGACGTGAAGACCTCTGGTCTTCAACCACTGTCTTTATCCTCAACATATCGTCGAATCAGTTATTCAGAATGGGATAAACCCGGTCTTTTCGAATAGCTCGCATGCATAATAAACAAGTGTTATAAAACACAACATACGCTTCATTCCAATCCAGAATATTCCTTTATTCAAATATTCTTTTACTTTGGGAATGGTTCCCATTAATTTTATCAAGATAAATTCTTTAGATTTATTCTTTAATCTTCTTTTGAATATCAGTTCAAACCAAATTATGGTTTATCCAAGCTAGTCAGGATTAACGAACCTTACCGAAGTAATCATTTTTTTTTTAATTTCCCAACCCCAACCTATTCAGCCTATGAAGTACAACTGGTAATACCTCATATTTAACACCATGGTGTTATCGGTAAATTCCATTACCATTTCATGTTCAAATCTAATTAAAGGATTAACTATTGCCTGGAGCAAAACTGGTGATACTCCATTCTCGATCATTTCTTGAATTTGATAATTTTAGTTATCAAATTCACCTTTCAATCTATTTAAAGATTCATTAAAACTCTAATTCAGATTTAATTTCCAAAAATCATTACTTAATGATTATTCAAATCCAGGAAATAAATCATGTCTTTAACTGGTTTAAAGAACCAATGTCATTTAAAACACGGTCCATGATAAACCTACAATCACGTTCCATTAACAATGGAATTTTCAAAGAAAACAGACCAATATATATAATCAATATAAACTTCTATATCCGACTAATAATATAAATGGAATAACGGAAAAGTCTTTTAAATTTCATATATATTAGCAGTCTTACTCCATAGAAATTCACTTCGATTATTACCAAATCGAATTCCGTTCTATTCCAATTTATTTTATTAAATTGGAAAGCTTTACTTTGGAAAATCTCCGTTAAATCTTATCAAAAAGATTTATAAATTCCAAATCCCGTTTCACAATAAATCGGGTTAAAGGACAAATCTCGTTAAAACGTAGTTCACGATAAACCCAATCCACATTCCATTAAGTATCGGGTTAAAGAACAAGTGTTATTTAAATTACCGTTCACGATAAACCCAAAAATCAATTCCAATTCAATTCCAATTAAATATTATCTAATTGGTATACTTCATTAAATCTAAATAAAAAGGTTTAATGTTTTTCTCAACAGGGTTTAAGAACAATGTAAATGAAGACACCATTCATGACAAACCCAAATTCCATTTGATATTAAATACAAGGCTCTGAATAGAAAATATATCGTATTATATTCAATATCAAATTCTACGACCAACAAGTATAGTATCGGAAATAACAATATAAATATATCTTTCAAATTTCCATAACAATATCTGTATAATCACGAAATCCAGCATCGAAATATTCCAAAGACAATTTCGATTCAAATTAATTTCCAATTTATATATTGGAAATTTTGGTTATTTTTAAAACCATTTCAAATCCAATTTATTTATTTTAAAAATAAATGGATTATAATTCTAGTTCAAAACTAGTACATTTCGACAAAAATTTATTTTTATCTTTTCAAATATGGAATTTTTCATCCTTATTCTTTCCGAATCATTTCTTATGATTTACACTAATTATTGATATTTTTAATAATTTTATCAAGGCCCGTACAGTCGATTTCCATCCACGGCCATCGAACTGAACTTACATCGACCTTTTCCAAAATTGATTTGGACATAATTCCAAACCCAATAGTTAGATTTCAAATCTCTAATATTCGTTAGAAAGCTCTTTTCGATACAAACCAAACGGTTCTGGTTTTAGGAGAATCCGACGGTCGGATCTCCTGTAATGTCCATTCGAAGTCAATAGTCGAAATTCGCAAACTACCGCTGCGCGGCGCATTCTATTCAGGCCATTATATATATATTATATATATATTATATATATTTCATCGATTTCCTTTTAAAATTTATTTTATAAATCGTTTTAAATTCATTTTCAAAACGATTTCAACTTCCATCTCAAATTCAAATCAAAATTGAATTTTCCAATATAAATTCGTTTTAAATTCATTTCAAATCGATTTCAATTCAAATCGTTTCAATTCAATTTCAATCCATTTTAAATTCTATTCAAAACAATTTCAATTTAATTTGAATTTCAATTCTATTCGAATTTCAATTCAATTTCAATTTAAATTTGAATTTCAAATTCAATTTTAATTTAATTCGAATTTGAATCCTATTTGAATTTCAATTCTATTTCAACTTCATATTCAATTTCAAATCAAAATTGAATATTCCATATCATCGATATATAAATGATAATATTTTCAAAACATTTGATTTTGAAATCAATTCCTTTTCGATATTCATTATAGAAATGAATAAAATCGATATAAATATTGTTCATGTCAAAATGGCATCAATCTAATCAACATGGCTTTATATATATATATATATAAATATAAATATAATCGTGTCCATCCCAAATCGGACATCAAAATCACATTTTGATCTATTACCGAATATTATTTTAAAATATTCTTTATTTTAAAATAATCGTTATTTCAAACTATTCATTCTTTCTGAACTGGAATCAGACACAGTCAATTACCATATAATTTGATTTATATGGATTTCATACACACACGTACACTACAACAATCAACCAAAGTCAACCATCATCCAAAGTGCATTGAGACGACCCCAAACCCCATACTGACGCTGGCATGGGTAATCTTTGGAGTATAACACATAAACAGATAATAGCAGGACAAAATTAAATAAATACACCAGATAATGCACAATAGAATATACTGGATAAACGTAATCATCAGAGTTACACAACATAGAGGATCATACTTAGTACAAATACAGTTCAGCAATACATAAATGTCTACAGTGGAAAACAAACACTATGTACAATAGGAGCTAAACAACATAAAAAGAGATAAATAATAGAATTCATCTTCAGCTCCAGCTATCCAGAAAGAGCCAGCTAAACCTGAATACAAGGCTGCCCGTGTAGAAGAAGGGGCACCCGAGTTTAAAAGTGTAACAAACTACGAGTCAGTCATGGGACTGGTATGAGAAATCTATGCAACACATTTAAAATATGGCTAATCATAGGACCATGCCACTTTCATGCAACGGGTTTACTCCATTGGATTGCCAGTGCTTTTAAAACAAATAATTCTTTTAAACATCGCAATGCTTTTTATAAAAATGAAGCCATTATAAGACTCAGTTCCCATCACACAATGCAACGCAAACCGGAGGATAGAGTTTTACCTTATAATGGCCAAATTATGCTTGATACGAATAAAACAAAAGCATTTGATATTATTACTAGTGTTTATATGTTTCAAAAACAATTTCGAATCATAACTATCAATCATAGACAGCTTGGGTACTATATATCATGTCGCCATATATATATACATATATATATACAATCAAAACCGCACAGTCACGTATTTGGAAATTGGATTTCCGTCATGAACCAAGGCAAAAGATAGTCCTTACCGAATTCGAGACGCTCTAGCCCGCCCCTCAGGAACAGCTGCAACTGCCCCTTGGATCGTCAGGGACGGTCCACCGATGTGGATTATTATGCCTGAACAATACGTTTCCCCGCCTTATGGGGCGTAAATGAGCTAACGAATGGCTCTATCGGTCCCGGATCGACCGATATATCCGAGGCGCCTCGCTATCCATCATCCACATAAGTAAAATGTCAGGTCGTGTAAAAACACCGACACAACTCCTAGCTAGAAAGAAACGCATGCCCTCCCTGAGGTCCTTCTCCCGTTTCTGGTTCATACCGGGGTGTGAGGCTCGCGAATTCACGTTATACACAAAGCTACGCCACACAGGCGGTGCTTTGATCATCAATCACAAGACTTTGCTTTTCAACAGAAGTCATGATCACTGCATCTTAGCATGTCACATAGGCAATTCACACCGTGCAACTGATGACTATCAATCACATAGAATAAATTCCAATGTCAGACACACAATCCATTTACAAGTCCGTTCTGGGTCTGAACGAAACCGGAGGCACTATGTATTTCGCAAACCCATCGATCTCCACGTACGTCTGGACGATCACCACTCATAATCCATATTTCGGGATGCCTCCCAATCAGGACATCGGTTACCATCCAAACAAGGTGAAGATTTCCGGTCTTCAACCACCGTCTTCACCTTCGATTTCTTATCGTCGATTCAGTTATTCAGAATGGGATAAACCCGGCCTTTCTGAGCAACTCGCGTATATAATAAACCAGTGCTACATAAACACACATACGCATCATTTCAACTCATTAGTTGCTAACCGTAAATCAGTAAGAGAACGATTTCCCAAATATTAACCCCGAAGGCCGAAACCAACATCATATCAACACCAAGGAAACCATTCGACTTAGCCAACCTTCGGTTAGTTTCTAAATTTCACATCCATATCGTTTATAATATTTTATAACGATTTATCGCCATTTTATTTACTTTAAAATAGCCAATTTATTAAAACGACGCTTCGGGCCATAACGCGGCGGTGGTGCTGTTTTTCTTCAGATTTGATTTACACATATCTTAAAATCTAACCGTTGGATCTTCACAAATTTACATCATTAGAAAGATCTTTTCAAAACGAATCCAACGGTTCTAGTTTCGGGAAAATCCGACGGTCGGATCTCCCGGTATAATCGTTTGAAGTTTCGATTTCAAAATACGAGCTGCAGCGTCGTTATTCGATTTAATATAATTATATATATATATATAATCGATTCTGGCGCTGTTTTCCATCAGATTTGAATTAAACATTCCAGACAATCCAACCGTTGGATTTTTACAAAGTTGGTGCCATTGGAAAGAAATTTCCAAAGCGAACCCAACAGTTAAGGTTTCGGGAAAATCCGATGGTCGGATCTCCCGCACTAATCGTTTGAAATCACGGTTTCAAAATACGAACTACAGCTTCGTTTTTCGATATATTTCAATTCCATTTATAGATAAAATGATATTTTTATCCAACCGACAATTATTCCAACACTTCGCTATTTCAACTATTCGTGTATATAGTAAAAATGTGATTTTTATTGTAAAACGATTTATTTCAAAACACAACTATTTTATATAGTTAATAAAGGTGATAAAAAAATAGGATTTGTATTATAAAACAATTTATTTCAAAACAAGATTATTTTATATAGTTCATATTGAAGATAAAAATAGGATTTTTATTATAAAACAATTTCTTTCAAAATATGAATACCATTCAACACATGAATTTCAATTCAGCGAATGAATTTCGATTCAACCCATGAAGGTTTTCTATAGTTTATATATATAGATAAAAAGGTGATTTTTATCGTTAAAATAATTTATTTAAAACACGAATACCATTCAACACATGAATTTCTATCCAACGAATGAATATCGATTCAACACATGAAGGTTTTCTATAGTTTATATATATAGAGTAAAAATGTGATTTTTATTGTTAAAACAATTTATTTAAAACACGAATACCATTCAACACATGAATTTCTATCCAACGAATGAATATCGATTCAACACATGAAGGTTTTCTATAGTTTATATATATAGAGTAAAAATGTGATTTTTATTGTTAAAACAATTTATTTAAAACACGAATACCATTCAACACATGAATTTCTATCCAACGAATGAATATCGATTCAACACATGAAGGTTTTCTATAGTTTATATATATAGAGTAAAAATGCGATTTTTATTGTTAAAACAATTTATTTAAAACATGAATACCATTCAACACAAGAATATGATTCAACGAATGAATTTCTATTCAACACATGAAGGTTTTCTATTCAACAGACGAATATAGTTTCAACCCAGGAAAATAATTCTAACACATGAATATTATTCAAAATTTCGGCAGCATAACGGCAGGGTAGTTAAAACCAGGACCGTCCCTAGTACGGCTTCTCGCTCTACCTTAAAGCCTCGCAACTTTTGGCAATGGGGAATCATGCATCTAGTTCGCACGCAGACGGCATTTATATTTTTTTTCATTTCCACAAACTAATCCTATGTGGTTTCAACCAAACATTTCTCAACCACAAATGGGTATTTTCAACCAAAATCAATCAATTTCAACCACAAACAATTCTAATCAACCATTCGTAATCAACCAATTTTCACACCAATCACAATCAATAAATATCGTCCATGGATTGTGGACGAGGGGCGTATATATATATATATATAAGCATTTCAATTCTATTCAACACATATATAATTTTTACAACGCATATATAACTTATACATCGAACGTACAACTTATACAACACTTATACAAGAGGTGTACAACTCATATATAACCCATACATCGACTATATAATTTATACATCGTCGTTTTCCATATCGCTTATAATTTAGAAATCTCACATTGGGTTCCACTCCACCAAAAATAACAGAAGGCTCAGAAAAATATGCGGTCTCTTCTAGAATGTAGAAGACGTCCACATTAGTCCACTATCTCTTGTTTCACTGAATTTCATCAAGAAACGAAAAAGATACGATTTTTACAGTGAAATTATAAACGGTAGCGCTTTAAAATGCTATAATATAGTTTAAAATTAAATAGGCCGTTACCCTCAGCTCGATCTTCAAAACTAGGGTTCGACTTTTCTTCAAATCCGTTACACGTGAAGCCGATCAGCTTTCACCACATCGTCTAGCTCCGAGAGGCGCGCAGATCGGTGGCAGGGGTGTCAGGTGCGACGGCGCCAACAGGGTGCGGCGGCGGCTGGAAGTTCCGACCATCTCGAGCTCGATTCTGGCTCTACAGGGCACGAAAAAAAATCCAAACTTCCTATGGATTTGAAGATCGTGAGGAGCACTACAAAATTCTCCAAAGGGCATGGGTTTTTATTGAGTTTAGGAGGAGGAATCGGAGGAGGAAGGATGGAATGCCTTTCCGCCTTACGCGCTGAAGCTTATGAGGAGAGAGAAAGTTTATCGACCAATGATTTATTTATTTATTTATATATTTTAAAATCTCTAAAATACCCTCTTTCACACACGAACACCAATCAAAACCCAATGACTGTCGTCCCTAGCGTTTTACCCCCATTCCGAACGCAATGGGACATGTTTCGAGGGCCCATTCGAATGTTTCAGTCCGTTTTCCTTCAATTTAAAATATATAACATTCAATATTCGATTTGAATGTACATTTCAATTTGCCAGGGCCACAAACTGATTCGAAAAATTCCAAAAAAATAAATCTGGCTATGCTTTGATGACACGGTCCTAACAAAACTAGTTTTGTAGAATTTTGAGACCGTTTGAAAAATGGCTCATTTCTGGTCGATCAAATTTAACTATAATTGACCAAAACACGTTTTCCTTCGCTACGCTCACATATCAACTTCAAAAATTATGAAATTTGAAACCTAGCAATAATTTCACATCCCGGATCCAACAAAAGTGGTTTCGTTGAATTCCGAGGTCGTTTGCAAAATGGCCATTTTCACGGGCTATATAATTTCTATAGCGACCTTTCTGAAAATTCATTTAGCCATAACTTTTGCTTCCCGCTATGAAACTTCGATTTTTCAGATTCGTTAGAAAGGTATTCACTAACAGATTTAAATATTTTAGGTTTCACTTGAATTCGTTTTGTTTTGCACCAGGTATAGTCAGTCAAAATTTGAAATGAAAATTTGAAACTGCCACGCCATTTCAGGCCTTGTTTATAATTCAGAGAAACTATATTTATTTTCAAACATCGATTCAAACTCACTTTTAATTGGTATTATTTAAAATATTTATTTTAAATATTTAAAATCCACTATTTTAGCCAATTTAAAAATTTTAAATTGGTTCATATTTTCTGGGTCGTTACAATCTCCCCCACTTAAAACTTTTCGTCCTCGAAAATGAACAAAGTCAAAAGTGGTTTGATTATTCAACTCTACGTTCAATCCGGCTTCCATTCTCCAACTTTTCAATTTCTGAGAATTTTCAAATTCTTCAAAAATTTGGCTAACACCCGGAATTTTCGAAAAATTTCCCCATAACCTCCTTTGTACGGGGAGGGGTTTGGAAATTTATTGGGCCGTATTAGGTACCCAATAAATCCTATAAAGCTTACACATATTTATAGTGATATAATCTGGTGTTTACATGGGAGCGTGTATAGATAATAACTCCAGACAATAAATTCTCGTCACCCTGTCAAAGCCTGAGGGAGTTTGTATTTTAATTGCTCCAGAGGATGAATCCTCGACACCTCGTCCCGTGTGGGAAATAAATAATCCATGTGTCGTATCTAATGACTAGAGAGACATGATTATTGTCAACTCCAGACCCGTGTGGGGTTTTTATTAATCTGGCAATTTATCGTTACATTTTATATAGTCATATCAGTCATCAGCTCAACCTGTAAAATATAGTCATCGCCATACAAGCCTCTCGCTCGTATGGTAAATCTTCCACCTCGTCACACAAGCTCCAAATGTTTATGTGGTATATGATGAAGTATGCCATGTAGTGTAGTTCAAAATTAATTGTTACTATCCTATGGCGACATTAATTATTACACACAGAATAACCAGCACTCCGCATCCAATGGCATTCACAGGAGTTGATATAATAATATTTCTCATCTAACTCATTAAGGTTTACCTATTTGTCGGGCACGCAAATAAATTCTTTACTCAACAGCTATCCAATTACCTGTTCAAACATATATAATGCACAAGTATTTCTATCTATTTTTAAATCAGTTCAATGTGTGATTTAATCAAATAAATTCTATCATTCATTCTATTATTGATTAAATTAATTATCGTTTTAATAATTTAATTAATCCAATTCTACTATCACACAACACAAACAATCAATCAAATTGTTTTTAACTTTTCAAAAATATACTAATCAATTCATATACTCTTTTACTTTTCAAATATATATCTTTTACATATTCAAAAATTATGTTTCTAAAACCAGACTATATATATATAATCACAAATACGTTATTTATAAACATATAACTCTCAACTTGTTCTGGGGCACTTCTGACCCCATCTCTAACGAATTGTTCTGATTCTGCTGTACTCATACTAGGATATTACAGATCCTATCTGTAATGAGTTACTCGTCCTACAACACTACTGGTTCTATTTCTGACGAGTTCGTTAATATGTTATATTACAGAACTAAGCGTAACCAAAGCTCTGATACCAAATTGTGACAACCCCAAACCCTGTACTGACGGTGGCAAGGGTAATCTTTGGAATATAACACATAAACAGATAATAGCAGGACAGAATTAAATAAATACACCAGATAATGCACAATAGAATATACTGGATAAACGTAATCATCAGAGTTACGCAGTATACAGGATCATACTTAGTACAAATACAGTTTAGCTATACATAAATGTCTACATCGGAAAACAAACATAATGTATAATAGAAGCTGAACAACATAAAAAGAGATAAATAATAGAATCCATCTACAGCTCCAGCTATCCAGAAAGAGCCAGCTAAACCTGAATACAAGGCTGCCTGTGTAGAAAAAGGGGCACCCGAGTTTGAAAGTGAAACAAACTATGAGTCAGTCATGGGACTGGTATGAGAAATCTACTCAACACATTTAAAATATGGCTAATCACAGGACCACGCCACTTTCGTGGAACTGGTTTACTCCATTGGATTGCTAGTGCTTTTAAAACAAATAATTCTTTTAAACATCGCAATGCTTTTTATAAAAATGAAGCCATTATAAGACTCAGTTCCCATCACACAATGCAACGCAAACCAGGGGATAGAGTTTTACCTTATAATGGCCAAACTATGCTTGATACGAATAAAACAAAAGCATTTGATATTATTACTAGTGTTTTTATGTTTCAAAAACAATTTTGAATCATAACTAACAATCATAGACGGCATGGGTACCATATATCATGTCGCTATATATATATATATACACACACAATCAAAACCGCACAGTCTCGTATTTGGAAATTGGATTTCCGTCATGAACCAAGGCAAAAGATAGTCCTTACCGAATTCGAGACGCTCTAGCCTGCCCCTCAGGAGCAGCCGCAACTGCCCCTTCGATCGTCCGGGCTGGTCCACCGATGTGGATTATTATGCCTGAACAATACGTTTCCCCGCCCTATGGGGCGTAAATGAGCCAACGAATGGCTCCATCGGTCCCGGATCGACCGATATATCCGAGGCGCCTCGCTATCCATCATCCACATAAGTAAAATGTCAGTCCGTGTAAAAACACCGACACGACTCCTAGCTAGAAAGAAACGCATGCCCTCGCTGAGGTCCTTCTCCCGTTTCTTGTTCATACCGGGGTGTGAGGCTCGCGAATTCACGTTATACACAAAGCTACGCCACATAGGCGGTGCTTTGATCATCAATCACAAGACTTTGCTTTTCAACAGAAGCCCTGATCACTGCATCTTAGCATGTCACACAGGCAATTCACACCATGCAACTGATGGCTATCAATCACACAGAATAAATTCCAATGTCAGACACACAATCCATTTACAAGTCCATTCTAGGTCTGAACGAAACCGGAGGCACTATGTACCTCGCAAACCCATCGATCACCACGTACGTCTGGACGATCAGCACTCATAATCCATATTTCGGGATGCCTCCCAATCAAGACATCAGTTACCATCCAAACGAGGTGAAGATTTCCGGTCTTCAACCACCGTCTTCATCTTCGATTTCTTATCGTCGATTCAGTTATTCAGAATGGGATAACCCAGTCTTTCGGATCAACTCACGTATATAATAAACCAGTGCTACACAAACACACATACGCATCATTTCAATTCATTAGTTGCTAACCGTAAATCAGCAAGAGAACGATTTCCCAAATATTAACCCCGAAGGCCGAAACCAACATCATATCAAAACCCAGTAAACCATTCGACTTAGCCAAACTTCAGTTAGTTTCTAAATTTCACATCCATATCGTTTATAATATTTTATAATGATTTATCGCCATTTTTATTTATTTTAAAATAACCAATTTATTCAAACGACGCTTCGGGCCATAACGCGGCCATGGCGCTGTTTTTCTTTAGATTTGATTTACACATATCTGAAAATCTAACCGTTGGATCTTCACAAAATTTACATCATTAGAAAGATCTTTTCAAAACGAATCCAATGGTTCCAGTTTCGGGAAAATCCGACGGTCGGATCTCCCGGTATAATCGTTTGAAGTTTCGATTTCAAAATACGAACTGCAGCGTCGTTATTCGATTTAATACAATTATATATATATATATATATATAATCGATTCTGGCGCTGTTTTCCTTCAGATTTGAATTAAACATTCCAGACAATCCAACCGTTGGATTTTTACAAAGTTGGTGCCGTTGGAAAGATATTTCCAAAGCGAACCCAACGGTTGCGGTTTCGGGAAAATCCGATGGTCGGATCTCCCGCACTAGTCGTTTGAAATCACGGTTTCAAAATAAGAACTGCAGCTTCGTTTTTCGATATATTTCAATTCCATTTATATATATATATATATATATATATTGATTCTTCGATTTCAAAACTATATTATCTTCATACCTTTGATAAAAATGATATTTTTATCCTACCGACAATTATTCCAACACTTCGCTATTTCAACTATTCGTGTATATAGTAAAAATGTGATTTTTATTGTAAAACGATTTATTTCAAAACACGACTATTTTATATAGTTAATATAGGTGATAAAAAAATAGGATTTTTATTATACAACAATTTATTTCAAAATAAGATTATTTTATATAGTTCATATTGATGATAAAAATAAGATTTTTATTATAAAACAATTTCTTTCAAAATATAAATACCATTCAACACATGAATTTCAATTCAACGAATGAATTTCGATTCAACGCATGAAGGTTTTCTATAGTTTATATATATATAGATAAAAAGGTGATTTTTATCGTTAAAACAATTTATTTAAAACAAGAATACCATTCAACACATGAATTTCTATCCAACGAATGAATATCGATTCAACACATGAAGGTTTTCTATAGTTTATATACATAGAGTAAAAATGTGATTTTTATTGTTAAAACAATTTATTTAAAACACGAATACCATTCAACACATGAATTTCTATCCAACGAATGAATATCGATTCAACACATGAAGGTTTTCTATAGTTTATATATATAGAGTAAAAATGTGATTTTTATTGTTGAAACAATTTATTTAAAACACGAGTACCATTCAACACATGAATTTCTATCCAACGAATGAATATCGATTCAACACATGAAGGTTTTCTATAGTTTATATATATAGAGTAAAAATGTGATTTTTATTGTTAAAACAATTTATTTAAAACACGAATACCATTCAACACATGAATATGATTCAACGAATGAATTTCTATTCAACACATGAAGGTTTTCTATTCAACAGACGAATATAGTTTCAACCCAGGAAAATAATTCTAACACATGAATATTATTCAAAATTTCGGCAGCATAACGGCAGGGTAGTTAAAACCGAGACCGTCCCTAGTACGGCTCCTCGCTCTAACTTAAAGCCTCGCAGCTTTTGACAATGGAGAATCATGCATCTAGTTCGCACGCAGGCGTCGTGTATATTTTTTTCATTTCCACAAACTAATCTTATGTAGTTTCAACCAAACATTTGTCAAACACAAACGGGTATTTTTCAACCAAAATCAATCAATTTCAACCACAAACAATTCTAATCAACCATTCGTAATCAACCAATTTTCATACCAATCACAATCAATAAATATCGTCCACGGTTTGTGGACGAGGGGCGTATATATATATATATATATATATATATATATATATACACACACACACATTTATATATAAGCATTTCAATTCTATTCAACACATATATAATTTTTACAACGCATATATAACTTATACATCGAACGTACAACTTATACAACGCTTATATAAGACGTGTACAACGCTTATATAACCCATACATCGACTATATAATTTATACATCGCCGTTTTCCATATCATTTATAATTTAGAAATCTCACATTGGGTTCCACTCCACCAAAAATAGCAGAAGGCTCAGAAAAATATGCGGTCTCTTATAGAATGTAGAAGACGTCCACACTAGTCCACTGTCTCTTGTTTCACTGAATTTCGTCAATAAACGAAAAAGATATGATTTTTACAGTGAAATTGTAAACGGTAGCGCTTTAAAATGCTGTAATATAGTTTAAAATTAAATAGGTCGTTACCCTCAGCTCGATCTTCAAAACTAGGGTTCGACTTATCTTCAAATCCATTACACGTGAAGCCGATCAGCTTTCACCACATCATCTAGCTCCGAGAGGCGCGCAGATCGGTGGCAGGGGGTCAGGTGCGACTGCGCCACTAGGGTGCGGCGGCGGCTGGAAGTTCTGACCTTCTCGAACTCGATTCTGGCTCTATAGGGCACGAAAAAAAATCCAAACTTCCTATGGATGTGAAGATCGTGAGGAGCACTACAAAATTCTCTAAAGGGGCATGGGTTTTTATTGAGTGTAGGAGGAGGAATCAGAGGAGGAAGGATGGAAGGCCTTTCCGCCTTACGCGCTGAAGCTTACGGGGAGAGAGAAAGTTTATCAGCCAATGAATTTTTTTAATTATTTATATATTTTAAAATCTCTAAAATACCCTCTTTCACACACGAACACCAATCAAAACCCAACGACTGTCGTCCCTAGCGTTTTACCCCCATTCCGAACACAATGGGACATGTTTCGAGGGCCCATTCGAATGTTTCAGTCAGTTTTCCTACAATTTAAAATATATAACATTCAATATTCGATTTGAACGTACATTTCAATTTGCAAGGGCCACAAACTAATTCAAAAAATTCTAGAAAATTAAATCTGGCTATGCTTTGACGACACGGTCCTAACAGAACTAGTTTCGTCGAATTCTGAGACCGTTTGAAAAATGGCCCATTTCTGGTCGATCAAATTTTACTGTAATTGATCAAAACACGTTTTCCTTCGCTACGCTCACATATCAACTTCAAAAATTATGAAATTTGAAACCTAGCAATAACTTCACATCCCGGATCCAACAAAAGTGGTTTCGACGAATTCCGAGGTAGTTTGCAAAATAGCCATTTTCACGGGCTATATAATTTCTATAGCGACCTTTCTGAAAATTCATTTAGCCATAACTTTTGCTTCCCGCTATGAAACTTTGATTTTTCAGATTCTTTAGAAAGGTATTCACTAACAGATTTAAATATTTTTGGTTTCACTCAAATCCATTTTGTTTTGCACCCGGTACAGTCAGTCAAAGTTTGAAATGAAAACTTGAAACTGCCGCGCCATTTCAGGCCATGTTTTTAATTCAAAGTAACTATATTTATTTTCAAAAGTCGATTCAAACTCACTTTACATTGCTATTATTTAAAATATTTATTTTAAATATCTAAAATCCACTATTTTAGCCAATTTAAAATTTTTAATTTGGTTCAGATTTTCTGGGTCGTTACATGCATTCTACACTGTATAAGCATTAAATACAAATATTCGACGCTTATAACAGCCTGCCAATCAATCGATTGACATACGGCTAATTATTGGGATTAGTGTCCAATTCCATCCCAATACCCGTGTGGGGTTTCGAACAGTCAAACACCGGTTTTCTTTGTGTTGTTGGGCGATGTGTAAAATTTATCGTCCCAATCAATATCAGTCAAATCAGTGTACATAAACAAATCGTCTGATTTGTAAATGAATTTTTTTTTTCACATACGCGTTAAAAATTATATTTTTAACTATTTTATTCAGTTCATTTACACAATAAAAATGATATTTTTATTGTTCTAATATATATTAGAAAATTTCGACGGCATAACGGCAAGATACTAGAAACAGGATAAGGCCTAGCCTTATCCCCGGTCTAATAATGGCATGCGCCATACACATCCCAATCTAATCAATTCCATTTCACCCAAACAACCAAATTCAACCAAACAATCCAATCAACCAAACTAAACTACCACACAAGTCGTCCATGGTCTATGGATGACGGGGAATAGTACATATATGCAGTTACATAATAAATAACTGTAAAAGAAAATTACAGTGAGGAGTTCTCACCTTTGGGTTCCACTCCTCCAGTTCTACTTTTGAACTTCTGAACTGTTTGGATTTGTTTGAAATTCCAATGCAGTCCTTACCACGCTGTTCATAATAAAAAAATTATTTTTATTGCTTCATTCTAATAAATAAAAAATCATATTTTTATTTCTACTTCATATATTTTTACAACGCTTCTTCCTATATAAAAATTATATTTCTACTTCTTATATAAAGATCGATTTTTTTTTTATCAATGTTCATATAATAAAAATCATATTCTTCTGTCGCCATTCTCTATATAAAAATCACATTTCTATATATAAAGATCGTATTTTTATATCTCTACTACATACGTAAAAATCAATCCTTTACACCGCTACTTCCATGATAAAAATTATATTTTTATCTTGCTAGTAATATAATAAAAATATATTTTTACTTCTCTACATATATAGAAATTATATTTTTACCTTACTATATATATAAAAATTATATTTTTATTACTCTACATAAATAAAAATCATATTTTTATATAGGTTAAAATCTCACCTACATATAAATAAAAATCCCATCTTGATGTGTGTGTGTGTGTGTATATATATCGCATTTTTATGTATATAAAAATCATACTTCCATATTATCACTTCATGTAAATAAAAATATAAACTTCATGTTTATAACTCACTTCTTTTCTTCCAACTTAAATTCAAATCTTTTTATACAATTAAAAATCAAATCTTTATAGTGATAAAAATCAAATCTTTATCTTTATAAAAATCTAGTCTTTATATAAATAAAAATCATACCTTTTCAGAAATAAAAGCCAAATTTTTACCACTTCGCTATACATATAAATCACATCTTTAGATTATTTAAAATTGCTTCTTTATATATAAAGATATTTCTATAAGAGATTGCATTTTTGTTTATCGATTTTCATATAAAAAAAATTGGATTTTTCATTGCATAAGCAAACGAAAATAAAAGGAGGACTTACCAGTGAAAATGGAGGTCCACGTCAGCGCTGGGTAGTCTATCTGAGGTAGCGGATGCGCCAGAGGCGTGGCGGCGGCCTCAAGAGGTCTGGATGGCGCTGAAACGGATCGATGGGGGCTGCATCGTAGGAGTGAAAGGGGGGTCTGGGGTGGAGAGCGCAGGAGGGGAGGCTCGACAGCGGTGCATCGGTGGAAAAGGGTTTTGGGCTTGGGTTGATTAGAGAAGGGGGTGGAGCGTCTAATCGGAGGGGAGGAGGGAAGGGGGAGGCGCAGCTAGGTCTGGTGGTGGCGCGCTGGGGAGGCGGTGGCCGGAGAAGGCCAAACGGCGTCATGAAAGGGGGGGTAGCGGGGTCAATGGGCGGATTTTTTTTCTTTTCAAAAGTGAACGATAGTATCGGAGGGGGCCCAAATATATTTATATATTTTATGTTATTATTTTAAATCTCAAAAAGGTTGCCTTTTTGTTCAAGCTCCAATACCCATCCAATATCTGTCGTTCCAAGCTATTTACCCCCATTCCGAACACAATGGGATATGTATCGTAAGCTATTTCGATTGTTTCGATCAATTTTTGTCAAAATCAAAATATAAATATATATATTGAATTTGAATGCGCATTTCAATTTACTGGGGCCACATACGGACACTCAAAATTCTCGGTAAATATTTTCTAGCTTCGTATTGACGATACGGTTCTAACAAAACTAATTTCATCAAATTCCGAGACCGTTTGAAAAATGGTCATTTTCTGGTCGATCAAAATTGACAGAAACTGTTAAAACACGTTTTACTTCGCCACGCTCACATATTGATTTAGAAAATTACGAATTTTGGAATCTAGCAATAATCTGACATCCCGTATCTAACAAAAGTGGTTTCGTCGAAAACAGAGATCATTTGCAAAATTTCCATTTATAAGGGCCGAAAATTCCATAGCGACTATTCTGAAATTTCAACTGGGCATAACTTTTTATTCCCGCTATGAAATTTCAATTTTTCGGATTCGTTGGAAATAAAATCTCAAATAGATTCTAATATTTTTGGATTAGCTAAAATCCAGTTTATTTCGAATCATGTACATTCATTTGAAATTTGAAATCGAATTTTCAAAATACAACGCCATTTTCAATTCCTTTTATAAATAAAAATAAATATTTATATTCTAACGATGATTCAAATAAATATATACATTCTAATTCTATTCAAAATAAATTTCTTGTCGTTATTCTTTAAAATAAACCATTTTAAATATTCAAAATTCATTAAAATTGCCAAAATAAAAATTTTAAATTGGTTCGTATTTTCCGGGTTGTTGCAATCTCCCCCTCTTAAAACTTTTCGTCCCCGAAAAGGAACGAAGCTGAAAGTTGTTTACTAATCAACTCAACTTTCATTATTTTCATTATGGCTTAAATTCTTCAACTTTACAGTTTCTAAGAACTTTTCAAATTTTTCAAAAATTTGGCTAACACCCTAAATTTTCGAAGAATTTCGCCATAACCACCCCTGCATGGGAGCACCGGGAAAATCCCGAAATTGCCATACAGGCCTCTCTAATCCAAAAAGAAAAAGAAATAGCCAAGCGGCTAGCCAATCGGCTCATAAAATCATCCAAAACCCAAGAAATACAACAAATATATACCTATTTGTCGGGCATACAATTTTATTCCTCTGCTCTTGCCTCCTTGCAATGACCTGTTCACACATATATATGTACATGCATGCATTTTCTAACAATTTTCAATACAGTTCAATATTAGGTTCAATTTGGCCAAAATTCACCTTTCATTCACATGTTGGTTTATGAATAATCATGCAACACAAACATCAATCAATTAGTTGATTAGCTTACAATTTCATACTTTGATATATGTAGAGAAAATCATGTTTTTGATGCCAAATCATAACAATAGCCCTATCTAGTTTTGGTTCTCACACCAGTCAATTGGAAATATATAGAAATCTCATTTCCAAAAACGAAAATAAATTCTGATGATGTTTCGAACCACCATTAGAACATCTACAGGCGACTAGAGTGTGATTCTATATCTGTCCAGTATATTAAAACTTCAAATATACGCGGTCAGACGTATACGCAAAATATTTATATACTTGATTGTCTAAATCAATATAAAAATAATATTCAAATACGGATAATTGATTTAAATTTTCAAAACAAAAATTGTTTTCATCTTTATTTTAAAAACATCACTCTTCCGACTCATTCTAGGATACTTCTGATCCCATCTCTAACGAGTCATTCTCATTGGATATTACTAATCCAATCGCTGATGAATTCTTTCGTTTGGTTCTGATATGTCTTGTTCTCCGAGCTTTGTAAACCAAAGCTCTGATACAAAAATATAACGACCCGAACTTCCCCGGGAAGGAAAGCCCAGATTGCTTTGAGAACAAGCCACATCGGAACACAGACAGAAGAACATTTCATTGCTTATTACAATAATTTCATCAGAATAAAAGAATATACAGAGTACGAATAAATGTTTTACAACAGAAAATATCAGAGATATAATACATTACATATCAGCGGAAAAATAATACAATACACAACTAAAAGAGATATACGGATACAGAGCTTTTCGGATATCGTTCCAACTGCAAATCACGATCCTGTGAATATAAATCTGCAAAACAAAAACTATTAGCTGCTCGTGTCAAAATAGTGGCACCCGGAGTTTAGGTTGAAACAATAAACTCCAGGTCAGTCATGTGACTGGTATGAGAACCAAAGCAGTTATTTAAAACTTTACTTTAAATCAGATATATCAAGGGACCATGCCGTATAACACGGAATGGGTTTCCTCCTAAGAATACCAGTGCATATATCAAAACAGCACAATGCTTTTTGGTTAAATGAAGCTATTATAAGACCCAGGTCCCATCACACAATGCAATGCAAGCCGGAGGATAAGGTTTTCCCTTATAATAGCCAAACATGCTTGGTACGTTAAAACAAATCATTTGATACTATTATAAGTGCATAGTGTATAAAACAACTTCAAATATAAATGTATCAATCCTAGACGGCATGGGTACCATATATCATGTAGCCAATACTAGGCTATACAATCAAAACCGCAAATGTCACGTATTGGAAGTTGGATTTCCATCTGTGACCAAGGCAAGGGATCGTCCTTACCGCTTCGGGACTCTCTAGCCCGAGCCTTAGGAACAGAGCGCATTGTCACTTGGATCGTCAGGGCCCGTCCACTCGATGTGGATTATAATGCCTGAACACTGCGTTTCCCCGCCCTATGGGGGCATAAATGAGCCAAATGACTCCATCGGTCCCGGATTGACCGATATAACGGAGGCGCCTCGCTATCCATCTTACACATAAGTAAAATGCCAGGGCATATAAAACGCTGACACCACTCCTAACTAGAAAGAAATGCATGCCCTCCTTGAGGTCCTCTCCGGTTTCTGGTTCACACCGGGGAGTGAGGCTAGCGAAATAACGCTACACAAAGCTATGCCACAAAGGCCGTGCTTTGATCATCAACCACAAGACTCTTCTTTTCAACAGAAGCCTTGATCATTTGCATCTCAGCATGCCACACAGGAAATTCACACTATGCAACCGATATCAATCACGCAGAATGAAATCCGATGTCAGACACACATCCATTTACAAGTTCGTTCTGGGTCTGAACGAAACCGGAGGAACCTTATTCCTCGCACATCCATCGATCTCCAAGTATGTCTCGACGATCACCAACTGATTCTCTCCTCTTGGGTGTACAGACCAATCAAGATCATCAGTAATTATCCAAACAAAGTGAAGACCTCCGGTCTTCGACCACCGTCTTAATCCTCGACATATCGTCGAATCAGTTATTCAGAATGGGATAAACCCAGTCTTTCAGAATAACCCGCGTGTATAATAAACAAGTGTTATAAAACACAACATACACCTCATTCCAATCCAGAATATTCCTTTATTCAAATATTCTTTTACTTTGGGAAAGGTTCCAATTAATTTTATCAAAGATAAATTCTTTAGATTTATTCTTTAATCTTCTTTTGAATATCAATTCAAACCAAATTATGGTTTATCCAAGCTAGTCGGGATTAATGAACCTTACCGAAATAATCATTTGTTTTAATTTCCCAACCCCAACCTGCTCATCCCATGAAGTAAAACTGGTAATACTTCATATCTAACACCACGGTGTTATCGGTAAATTCCATTACCATTTCACATTCAAATTAATTAAAGATTTAACTATTGCCTGGAGCAAAACTGGTGATACTCCGTTCTCGATCATTTCTTGAATTTGATAATTTTATTTATCAAATTCACCTTTCAATTGATTTAAAGATTCATTAAAATTCTATTTCAGTTTTAATTTCCAAACATCATTACTTAATGATTATTCAAATCCTGGAAATAAATCGAGACTTTAACTGGGTTAAAGAACCAATGTCATTTAAAACACAGTCTACGATAAACCCACAATCACATTCCATTAACAATGGAATTTTCACAGAAAACAGATCAACATATATAATCGATATAAACTTCCATATCTGACTAATAATATAAATGGAATAATGGCAAAGCCTTTTAAATTCCATATATATTAGCAGTCTTCCTCCATAGAAATTCACTTTGATTATTACCAAATCGAATTCCATTCCATTCCAATTTATTTTATTAAATTGGAAAGCTTTACTTAGGAAAATCTCCTTTAAATCTTATCAAAAAGATTTATAAATTCCAAATCCCATTTCACTGTAAATCGGGTTAAAAAACGAATCTCGTTAAAACGCAGTTCACGATAAGCCCAATCCACATTCCATTAATTATCGGGTTAAAGAAAAAGTGTTATTTAAATCACCGTTCACGATAAACCCAAAAATCAATCCCAATTCAATTCCAATTGAATATTATTTAATCGGTATACTTCATTAAATCTAAATAAAAAGATTTAATCTTTTTCTCAACTGGGTTTAAGAACAATGTTAATGAAGACACCATTCACGACAATCACAAATTCCATTTGATAGTAAATATAAGGCTTTGAATAGAAAATATATCGGCTTATATTCAATATTAAATTCTACGACCAACAAATATCGTATTGGAAATAACGATATAAATATATCTTTCAAATTTCCATAACAATATCTGTATAATCACGAAATCCAACATCGAAATATTCCAAAGACAATTTCGGTTCAAATCGATTTTCAATTTATATATTGGAAATTTTGGTTATTTTTAAAACCATTTCAAATCCATTTTTTTTTTTAAAATAAACGGATTACAATTCTAGTTCAAAACTAGTTCATTTCGATAAAAATCTATTTTTATCTTTTCAAATATGGAATTTTTCATCATAATTCTTTCCAAATCATTTCATATGATTTTACACTAACTATTGATATTTTTAATAATTTTATCAAGGCCCATACAATCGATTTCCATCAACGGCCATCGAACTGCACTTACAACGACCTTTTCCAAATTTGATTTGGACATAATTCAAAATCCAACCTTTAGATTTCAAGTATCTAATATTTGTTAGAAAACTCTTTTCGATATGAACCCAACGGTTCCGGTTTTAGGAGAATCCGACGGTTGGATTTCCCGTAATGTCCGTTCGAAGTCAATGGTCGAAATTCGCGAACTGCCGCTGCGCGGCGCATTCTATTCAGGCCATTATATATATATATATATATAATATATATTTCGTCGATTTCCTTTTAAATCATATTTTATAAATCATTTTAAATTCATTTTCAAAATGATTTCAACTTCCATCTCAAATTCAAATCAAAATTGAATTTTCCAATATAAATTCGTTTTAAATTCATTTCAAATCGATATCAATTCAAATAGATTTCAATTCAATTTCAATCTGTTTTAAATTCAATTCAAAACGATTTCAATTCTATTTCAATTTAATTCGAATTTCATTTCTATTTGAATTTCAATTCTATTTCAATTTCAATTCAAATTTCAAATTCAATTTTAATTTAATTCGAATTTCAATTTAATTCGAATTTCAATCCTATTCGAATTTCAATTCTATTTCAATTTCATATTTAATTTCGAATAAAAATTGAATATTCCATATCATCGATATATAAATGATAATATTTTCAAAACATTAGATTTTGAAATCAATTCCTTTTTTATATTCATTATAGAAATGAATAAAATCAATATAAATATCGTTCACGTCAAAATGGCGTCAATCTAATCAACATGGCTTTATATATTTAAATGTAATCATGTCCATCCCAAATCGGACATCAAAATCACATTTTGATCTGTTACTGAATATTATTTTAAAATATTCTTTAATTTAAAATAATCGTTATTTCAAAATATTCATTCTTTCTGAACTGGAATCAGACATAGTCAATTACCATATAATTTGATTTATATGGATTTCTTACACACACGTACACTACAACAATCAACCACAGTCAACCATCACCCAAAGTGCATTCTGCACTGTATAAGCATTAAATACAAATATTCAACGCTTATAACAGTCTGCCAATCAATTGACCGACATATAGCTAATTATTGGGATTAGTGTATGTCCAATTCCATCCCAATACCCGTGTGGGGTTTCAAACAATCAAACACAGGTTTTCTTTGTGCTGTTGGGCGATGTGTAAAATTTATCATCCCAATCAATATCAGTCAAATCAGTGTACATAAAAAAATCGTCTGATTTGTAAATGAATATTTATTTTATTCACATACATGTTAAAAACTATATTTTTAAGATAAAATATTTATTCGGTTCATTTACACAATAAAAATATATTTTTATTGTTCTAATATATTTTAGAAAATTTCGGCGGCATAACGGCACGATACTAGAAAGGGGATAAGGCCTAGCCTTATCCCCAGTCTAATAATGGCTTGCGCTATACACATCCCAATCTAATCAATTCCATTTCACCCAAACTACCAAATTCAACCAAACAATCCAATCAACCAAACTAAACTACCACACAAGTAGTCCATGGTCTGTGGACGACGGGGACCAGTTCATATATGCAGTAACCTAATAAATAACTGTATAAAGAAAATTACAGTGAGGAGTTCTCACCTTTGGGCTCCACTCCGCCAGTTCTACTTCTGAACTGTTTGGATTTGTTTGAAATTCCAATGCAGTCCTTACCACGCTGTTCATAATAAAAATTATATTTTTATTGCTTCATTCCAATAAATAAAAATAATATTTTTATTTCTACTTCATATGTTTTTACAACGCTTCTTCCTATATAAAAATTATATTTCTACTTCTTATATAAAGATCGAATTTTTTTTATCAATGTTCATATAATAAAAATCACATTTTTCTATCGCCATTCTCTATATAAAAATCACATTTCTATATATAAAGATCGTATTTTTATATCTCTACTACATACGTAAAAATCACTCCTTTACACCGCTACTTCCATGGTAAAAATTATATTTTTATCTTCCTAGTAATATAATAAAAATTGTAATTTTACTTCTCTACGTATATAGAAATTATATTTTTACCTCACTATATAAATAAAAATTATATTTTTATTACTCTACATAAATAAAAATCATATTTTTATATAGGTAAAAATCTCACCTTCATATAAATAAAAATCTCATCTTGATATATATATATATATATATATATCGTATTTTTATGTATATAAAAATCATACTTCCATATTATCACTTCATGTAAATAAAAATATAAACTTCATGTTTTAAAATCAGTTCTTTTCTTCTAACTAAAATTCAAATCTTTTTATACAATTAAAATCAAATCTTTATACTGATAAAAATCAAATCTTTATCTTTATAAAAATCAAGAATTAATATAAATAAAAATCATACCTTTTCAGGAATAAAAGCCAAAATTTTACCACTTCGCTATAGATATAAATCACATCTTTAGATTAATTAAAATTGATTCTTTATATATAAAGATATTTCTATAAGAAATTGCATTTTTATTTACTGGTTTTCATATTAACAAATTTGGATTTTTCATTGCATAACCAAGCGAAAATAAAAGGAGGACTTACCAGTGAAAATGGAGGTCCACATCAGTGCTGGGTATTCTGTCAGAGGTAGGGGATGCACCAGAGGCGCGGCGGCGGCGTCAGGAGGTCTGGACGGCGCTGAAACGGATCAATGGGGGCTAGGGTTTGTGCTCCTCTTCGATGGGGGATGCGTCGTAAGAGCGGAAAAGGGGTTTGGGGTGGAGAGCGCCGGAGGGGAGACTCGACGGCGTGCATCGGTGGAAAAGGGGTTTTGGGCTTGGGTTGATTGGAGAAGGGGTTGGAACATCTAATCGGAGGGGAGGAGGAAAGGGGGAGGCACGGCCAGGTCTGGTGTAGCGTGCTGGGGAGGCGGTGGCCGGAGGAGGCCCGGCGGCGTCATGAAAGAGGGGGGATAATGGGGTCATCGGGCGGTTTTTTTTCTTTTCAAAAGTGAATGATAGTATAATAGGGGGGACCAAATATATTTATATATTATATTTTATTAATTTAAATCTCAAAAAGGTTACCTTTTCGTTCAATCTCCAATTCCAACCCAATGACTATCGTCCCTAGCTATTTACCCTCATTACGAACACAATGGGATATGTATCGTAAGCTGTTTCGATTGTTTCGATCAGTTTTCGTCAAAATCAAAATATAAATCTATATATTGAATTTAAACGTGCGTTTCAATTTACCGGGGCCACATACGGACTCTAAAAATTCCCGGTAAATATTTTCTAGTTTCGTATTGACGATTACGGTTCTAACAAAACTAATTTCGTCAAATTCCAAGACCGTTTGAAAAATGGCCATTTTCTGGTCGATCGAAATTGACTTAAACTATTAAAACGCGTTTTACTTTGCCACGCTCACATATTGATTCCAAAAATTACGAATTTTGGAATCTAGCAATAATCTCACATCCCGGATCCAACAAAAGTGGTTTCGTCGAAAACTGAGATCGTTTGCAAAATTTCCATTTTTAAGGGCCAAAAATTCCATAACAACTATTCTGAAATTTTCAACTGGGCATTGCTTTTTATTCCCGCTATGAAATTTCAAATTTTCGAATTCGTTGGAAAGATATTCTCAAATATATTCTAATATTTTTAGTTTCGCTAAAATCTGGTTTATTTAGAATCCTATACATTCATTTGAAATTTGAAATCAAATTTTCAAACTACCGCACCATTTTCAATTCCTTTTATAAATAAAAATAAATATTTATATTCTAACGGCGATTCAAATAAATATATACATTCTAATTCTATCAAAATAAATTTCTCGTCGTTATTCTTTAAAATAAACCATTTTAAATATTCAAAATTCATTAAAATTGCCAAAATAAAATTTTTAAATTGGTTCGGATTTTCCGGGTTGTTACAATTTCAAAAGCAAGAAGTTTTATAGAACCGTATTTTAATACAATAGTGAAGTGGGTACTAAAATGAATATGGGTTTTTTTGGATTTACAAGTCATATTTACCTTATGATAAGAATGTGGTTGATCAAGGTCTGAGACGTAATTAAAATACCCCAACTTGAACAACTTCAGGATTATCGAAGGATGATATGAGTTGTAATTGTGGAGATGTTAGAAGTGATTTATATCGAGGAATAATAATTTGAAGAATTTGGAAAATATATTATGAGATTCCTAAATAAAAATGGCTTTAGGATATGAAACAATAGTTCCATAGTAAAGAAGGAATTAAAAGGAAATTTTTGAATACATATAATTTTTTTTCAAATGTAATGAGATGAAATTTAAATTGGGTTTATTCTAAAAGGTAAGTGACAATTAATTTGTTTTATATAACAAAACAATAGGGGGATTTCATAACAATTGTTTCACAGATGATAAGTTGAATCTCCCAATTATGGATAATACGAAATGTTATAGCAAATATTTTGAAATGATAGTTAACTGGATATTGAATATGACTCTAATATATTTATAAGTATTTAAATAAAAAAGATTTGAGAATATATATATATAAACTAATATATTATCTTTGGTATCAAAACTAATATATTATTTTAGTGTCCAAGTGATGCTGTGTAATAAACCAACGAACTTATTTTATTTTTATAATTGTTTATTTTGATAGTTAAATAAACGACTATCAAATCATGGCCAATGCGTTGTTGGTACGGAAAGACCAGGATTGAATGTACATTCGGAAACCATTCTGATCAGCAAATACGTAAACATTGAAGATATTCAGAAGCTGATCGAGATGGAGCAATTGAAGACCGTGGATCTTCAAAAGCGGAAGGATTACTTGTCGAATATTTTCTGTGTTGCAACTAGAGGTATTCTGACGTGATTCGGTCATAAGTGGGATTTTGCGGGTTTGCAAGGAATACTCGCTACTGATCTTTGGATGCGGTAGGAGGGTGCCTTCTGTTCATCATATTCCTGGATGACTCGTATGGATGGGTGTCTAACAGAGTATTTCCTAATGGATCACATACGTTAATTTCCTCAAATGCATTTCTGCGGCGGCGGAGAAGACACCTTCTGTTAAATTAACAACCCGAGTATTTTTGTGGAAATCAATTAGTGAATTCTGGTAGATTTGACGATGTGGCATTCAAAGTAATTGGCGGCCAGAGGATCAAAAGATCGTTATAACCTCAAGCCTCGTCAACCGGGAAATGACAAAAATCGGGCAGGCAGCATAGCTATGTGGGTCGCTTCCATTAGGGTGTATAATCACCTATCAAGAGAAATTCCTTTTGCTTCTTTAATATATCGATGCTGTCCCTTTTCGGGAAATGGTGGGTAGCTCCCAACCATTGGTGATATACATTCGATACACTCAAGTGAAATGAGTGGTCAGTCATGTGTGGCCTAGTTGCTAGACGTTCTTGCTGAACCCAGGGTATTCGCCTCTAGAGATACACTATCGGCAGGTGGTTCCATACCTTGTCATAGCCGGAATCCAATATCCAATAAGCGCCCGCGGTTTTGTTTGTATACTATATATGTGGAGCGTGAGATGCAAGCGTTCCGCTAGATTCTATTTATTTGTATTTATACACTATTATAATATCAGACAAGATATGATTTCAAAACTGCTTTGGGTTTTAGTAAGGTAAAAACCGTCCGTATTTATGTATGGACTAGTCTTACTATTATCTTTTTCTTTCAAAAGGATTTTTGAACTTTAAAATCAAGATGGTTGTTATATAAACTTTGCGAGATTTTCTCACTCTGGTTCACCAGACTGACCCGCTATTTGAAATGCTGGGGTTAGATCTGGTTGTACAGGTTCAGGTTATGGGAAAACACAAAGTTCGAAAGACGGGCTGAAGGAGTTCAAACGCATGATCTTATCTAGTATATTCCACTGTGTGTTATATACGAGGACAGATTATTATAACCGTCCATATGTGTGATGTACTCTGATGATTGTAAGTATATTTTCAAGCTCTCAATAAAGATTTATTTCTATATTATATTTTGTTCTGCTACGATGTGAGACTCTGTGTCCTGTTGGATCTTCTTCTTCTATTCTAATATTTCTTTCAATCTTTTCTCACCCTCTAAATTCTTTCTAATAACTATCTGGTGGTTTTCGATACTTGAGTTTTTGGCAGGTAATAGATGGTAATGTATTAATGTCGGAATTCAGGCATCGAATCCCTACCGGGTCATTACAGTGGTATTAGAGCTATTGGTTTAGTAATAACCTTGGCTCTGTGGCGTGACTCAATAAAGACGGGGATAGTAATATCCTAGATCGAGTCGAGTGTTTATATATGAGAGTGTATTTGTAGATTTTATTTAAAAATGTTTTGTATTGTTTTGTTTATCGGTTCAAGTGTTGAGAAACATTGGACCAGGAATGTACACGATATCATTTTGTTAATAGGGTAAATAAAATAATTTTACCCACATTATATTTATTTATAGAAAATAAACAATCTTATTAAATTATTGAGATATTGTGGTTTGATTGATTTATTTGAGTGGAATTCAAATAGAAATTTTAATTTGAATGGTTAATATAACCAAAATTTCACATATATCATTATGAATGAGAATTTCAGTATGAAATTGAAAATCAGAATTTAAGATAAGTTAAAACAGATTGAATTGGAATGATGGTGTTTAAAATAGAATCAGAATTTGGATTGTAATATGGAAGGACTGGGAAATAAATAAGATAATTGGATATAAACTAAGACTTAAATTGGTGAGGTAAATATTAATGTTAATATTAATGGGATTGAATGTACATTGAATGATTGGTGGAATTGATTGTGTATTGGTAGTTATTTGGATATTAGATTGGTTGAAATAAATTCATCAATAACTGAATGGATTGAAAACTAAATTCTAGAATAATAAAATTTGAATGGAACTGCTTATGAAATAAAACTTGGTGATTTAAGCCTGATTTGCATATACCTTTCTGAATGCTACCTCGGGAGTTGGTGGAATTATACTGGTTGATTAATGAAGTATTATTTAAAAATTTCATGAAATAGTCACTTACGTTTTGAAGTAAGTTGAGTGCAGGCGTCAGAAGGCGGTGAGGGTTGATATCAAATTGCAAAAAGTTGAGCAGATATACTCGATAACGCTCGCATAAGGTACGCCTACGCGAAAATAAAAATTTTGGGTTTTGAATTTTGTTTTCCGACCATGCAAGTCGATGAATATATATTATTTGTTCCTGCGATATCGCAGATGTCACTCCGTACAGGGGAGACTCTGCCGAATTTTCCCAAGAATTTCAAGTGTTTGAAATTTTTCGATATTTTTGGAAATTTTTATTTATTATATTGAATTTATTTTTATTTAAAATGAAATGGATTTAGAAATATAATGAGTTGTGGTGTTTTTCTTACCTTAGCAATTTCGGGGACGAAATTATTTTAAGTGGGGAAGAATGTAACGACCCAGATTTTTGGCTATTGTAATTTGGATATTTAATTTTGTTTTAAATAATTTAAATTGAATATTTAAGAATTTTTAATATTTAAATTCAAAGTTCAAACGTTATAATTTATATATAATTATAAACGAGCTCATAATGGCGCTACAATTCGTAATATTCAGTTTTGAACTTCGATTGAGTATACTGGATCCGATATAAGTCAGAATTTCATGAAATGAAAAACATTTGAATCTGTGTGATTATAATTTTCGAATGAAAAAGAAAAATCAAGATTTCAGTTTATAGATTGTCAGATATATCCAATTCAAATTTTAAAATAGTTCTATGGAAATCGTTATAAATGATAACGTTTATTTAATAAATTTAATAATGGTTTCTATATAATTTAAATAGCGGTTAACTCGATTTTTTGATGTTGAAGTTATAACTTGATGTTGACTAAATCTGAAGTGTTATACTATTCATTCGGGCATATTTGTTGATAATAATTTATTTTTGAATTTAATAATTTTTGCTTTTATTTAATAATATATCGATGTATTTTCTTTTTAAACTATTTATATATTTACAGATCTTATTTGTATGTATACATACACAAATGCTAAAACTTGAACCCTAGTGTACAAAAGTAAACAAGTGGACCATACGGAGCAGTAAATTCATCTCATGGTAAGTATTAAATTCCTAAGTGTGCGCGAACCGATCAAATAGACAACATATACGAAACACGCAAGAAATGAATAATGGGGATAATCAAACATATAGGGTTATTCAAGAAAACAAATAGCTTACAACAGGTAATAAAAATCATCTGAAGCAGCTAATGTCAAGAGAATACTGAATCCAAGGAGAAATCATTCAGCCTAATTATTATTTTTAAATAAAATGGGCACTTATGGTAAAACAAAACAAGGTATAAAGAAAATTAGAGCTAGAGACAAATACAATACTACTTAACAAATCCTATAGAAGACAGATACACGTCCACATAACCAATAAACTACACAATAAGATAAGAACAGCTCCTCACGTCATATACAAAATCTTTTTCACAGAACCATTCACAAACTTTAGTACTAGTGTGCTTTTGTACATACATGTGCTTCCGTACCAATCTTTTGCCAAGATAGGAACACCCTTCTCACTTCATGTACTACTGTATAATCTTTTGCCAAGATATATTTACATACTGATGCGAACTGATCCCACAAAACAAAACTATTCAATAACAAAGTACAATACCAAATAAATGAAGAAGAAAAGGAATAATATACAATATGATAAAACAACCTCACATGTACATATTTCTATACAAGATTTTCCAGCCAAGCCGAATCTAACAAAACTTTAATACTAACATAAAAATTATCAAAATCAAAGAAAAAGTAAAATAGAAAATAATACAGTAGGATAAGAACAGCTTTTCATGATCACGTGCCCTTGTAAAAGATTTCTCCTGCCAAGCCGAATTACAACTTTGTCACTGACAAGAGTTCTTTTCAAGGCATCAATTAAAATACATAGACTTCATAAACGGGTACACTCTAAAACTGAGGACACTGCTAACTCACATGCTCACCCTTTCTCTTCTACCTACCCTGTTTTCTTTAAATTTAAACTGACGCACATGCAGGCCTGGAGAGGGGTATACATCGAAGTCTTAACTCCTACCCTAAGGACTCAACTCACCCTGCGTTTCAAAAGAGAAGACATCTTGGCACTGGAAAGGTAAGAAAAAACCACAGCTACCCTAGCCTACTTAAACGATGTCGTGACTCCCAAACTATCTTCTACTATAAATACCCATACTTTCCATGCCAAAAAGTTCACTTCGATCCAATTCCGCATTACGAATTTCATGGAAATCATGACCAAACAAACCCGACTAAATCATACAAACCAGTAATAGTTTGCAGTAACCCATTCAATTTCTTACTCCCCAAAATCTCACGTTCTACCAAAGAATTAAACCAAGAATAGATAAGGGACAGCGAGATTATTACCCTGATCGGTTTATTTGGAATCGCGGTGGTATTGAGGACCAAATCTCGCCTGAAAGGCACCGTCCTTGTGGAAGAGCAGCAGGCCAACGGAAGGTCTGGGATGTTGTGGTTCAAGCCGTAGGAGGAGATTTATTGGGCGATCGGTTTGAGTGTTTTCACTGGGGGTTCCATCGACGGAGGACGAGTGGCGCTAGGTTTTCCTGTTAGCGACGACGTAATGGAGGGAGGCTCTGTTATATTGTAGGGGGCAAGGGTTTTCACGTGTATGGGTTGGGCTTGAAACATGTGGAGCATGGGCCTGAAAGATGTTGAGATGCAAACGAGGACTAAATATCAGTAATAAGGGCAAACAGGCCTGCTAAGGTTATAATTAGTGCAAACTATTAAGTTAATTAAAAGTTATTTAATTTAAATTGTTAATGATTATAAAATATTTTAAATCATGTCAGAGTTTAAAACATATTGGCCAGGTTCGGGGATGTGCAGTCGTGATTTGGAATAAAGAAAGGACAAACAAAGCGGTGAAATAAAGAGTAGAGCCGTAATATTTAAAATCGGTAAGTTGTTTGTAAATTGATTTAAATTAATTAGTTATTAATTTAAAATAAAATTATAAATATTAACAACGTATTTATATTTTATCAGAATAGGCCGATTCAAAACAGATTGGAACCATACTCATAAGCAGGATGGTACGGAATGGAGTTGAATAGAATGAGTTGGAATTCATCTGGAACGAGCTGTGTTTACAACGCAGATCAACATGAGTTAACCTCACTCAGTTCCCACTTATATTAATTATAAGTCGGGTTTATCATCTGTATGCTATGGTTGTTGATCATTGGTTGTGCGATGATTTGGATGTTTGTTAAATATTTTTATCAATCATTTAAATTACAAGATTGTTTGATTTAAATGAAATAATATCGTTATTTTTAACGATGAATTCTAAACTGATAATTTACCCTGTTGGGTACATTTATAATAAAATAAACAAATTGAATTTAAAATGGATGATTAAATTGTCGTTATTGATTGATCATGATTAGTTAAATTACTTTATCATGTTTACACTATCATATGGGATGATCTGTTATATTTGAGATAACCCGTTGGATGCAGGGAAGGACAGGTTGGTGGAATCCAACCGGATTCCTCAAATTTATTATTATATGATCATTTATGAAACTGCTGGACACATATGATCGGATTATTGAATTGTTTATTGGTTGTTAAACCCGAACTCGACATTTGTTTAGTTAATTAACAAATGGTGATATTGGTTGAGAAATTTATAGCGGATGGCCGAAATACAAACTGTTTTGATTTACCGTTAGTAATGAAATTATGAAATATATTTTTATAACTGAATATTGATTTTTTTAAATATATTATTTTAAAAGAAGTTTATAAAAAGAAAACAAACCAGCCATATATATATTGTTTGTTTTAACCGCTATTTTTGTACCAAAATCTACCATGTGCGAAGCACGTGTTTTCACCATAATTACTGAATAAATTTTATAAAGTGGATCCATATAATACTAAGATCGACGGGCAGGTAGGCGGGAATTAACTTGATGATTAATGACCCAGATTTATTGTGTTAAGAAACAATTAAACAAGATTATTTGGATTAATAAATGTTATTTATTAATTCAAATTGGAGAGACGAGTTAGAGTTAATTAATGGGTTAATCATGTTTCAAGATTTACCAAGCCAACTGTTTTGATCAGTAATTGATTATTTAATTAAACTAGATTATGCCAATTAATCTAATGAAATAAATTAGTGAATAATTGTTTGACTTAATGGGATTTTAAAAAGGGAATTTAATCCAAGTTAATGATGAGGTAAATTATAATTTAATTTAAGAAACTAGTTCTTAAATGAAGTTTATTTAAGTAAGTGATTGGGGTTAGAGATAAAAATTTAATTTCAGAGGAAGTTGTTGAACGTGTTTATTTTTAAACTGAATTTGATAAATGAAGTTATAAAGTAATTTTAAGCGAATACTGTAAGCTTAAATAAACGTTGGATTAATTAAAGGGAATCAGAATGGAAAGGGTTTTATAATTAGATCAGAGGTGTGCATAGGAGATGTGAATAGGGAAATGGGGAGTTGAAGAGTTAAATTGAAATTTAATGTAACCTAATGATGGCATTAAGTGTAATCGATGAAATTGAAGTACGTTTCCCAAAGGAAATGATTTAAAGAATTAGGAAAGGGATTTTTGTAATTGATTTTGGTGAAATGTTTAGTAATGGGATTTGAATAGAAATCTAGATATTAGAACAAAGGGTTTTAAAGGAGTTAAAGTTTGGAAGTTAATGTGTATTGATCATTTACTAAATCAATGAATTTAGTAATAATCATATATATAGAAAGGAGATTTCAAAAGCAAGAAGGTTTATAAAACCGTATTTTACTACAATAGTGAAGTGGTACTAAAATGAATATGGTTGTTTTTTGGAATTATAAGTCATATTTACCTTATGATAAGAATGTGGTTGATCAAGGTCTGAGAGGTAATTAAAATACCCCAAATTGAACAACTTCAGGATTATAGAAGGATGATATGAGTTGTAAGGGTGGATATGTTGGAAGTGATTTATATTTAGGAATAATAATTTGAAGAATTTGGAATATATATTATGAGATTCCTAAATAAAAATGGCTTGGGGATATGAAATGATAGTTCCATAGTAAAGAAGGAATTAAAAGGAAATTTGTGAATATATATATAATGTTTTTTCTTCAAATGTAATGAGATGAAATTTAAAATGGCTTTATTCTAAAAGGCAAGTGACGATTAATTTGTTTTATATAACAAAACAAAAGGGGGACTTCATAACAATTGTTTTACGGATGATAAGTTGAATCTCCCAATTATGGATAATACGAAATGTTATAGCAAATATTTTGATATGATAATTAACTGGATATTGAATATGACTCTAATATATTTGTAAGTATTTAAATAAAAAAGATTTGAGAATACATATATATATAAACTAATATATTATCTTTGGTATTAAAACTAATATATTATTTTAGTGGCCAAGTGATGCTGTGTAATAAACCAATGGATTTATTTTATTTTTATGATTGTTTATTTTGATAGTTAAATAACCGACTATCAAAATCATAACCAGCGCGTTGTTGGTACGGAAAGACTAGGATTGAATGTCCATTCGGAAACCATTCTGACCAGCAAATACGTAAACATTGAAAATATTCAGAATCTGATCGAGATGGAGCGATTGAAGACCGTGGATCTTCATAAGCGGAAGGATTACTTGTCGAATATTCTCTATGTTGCAACCAGAGGTATTCTGACGTGATTCGGTCGTAAGTGGGATTTTGCGGGTTTGCAAGGACTACTCGCTACTAATCTTTGGATGTGGTAGGAAGGTTCCTTCGGTTCATCATGTTCCTGGATGACTCGTATAGATGGGTGTCTGATAGAGTATTTCCTAATGGATCACGTACGTTGATTTCCTCAAACGCATTTCTGTAGCGGCGGAGAAGACACCTTCGCTTAACTCAACAACCCAAGTATTTTTGTGGAAATCAATTAGTGAATTCTGGCGGATTTGACGATGTGGCATTCAAAGTAATTGGCGACCAGATGATCAAAAGATCGTTATAACCTCAAGCTTCATCAACCGGGAAATGACGAAAATCTGGCAGGCAACATGGCTATGTGGGTCGCTCCCATTAGGGTGTATAATCACCTATCTAGAGAAATTCCTTTGGCTTCTTTAATTTTTCGATGCTGTCCCTTTTCGGGAAACGTGGGTAGCTCCCAACCATTGGTGATATACATTCGATACACTCAAGAAAAATGAGTGGTCGGTCATGTGAGGCTGGGTTGCAAGACATTCTTGTTGAACCCAGGGTATTCGCCTCTAGAGATACACTATCGGCAGGTGGTTCCATACCTTGTCATAGCCGGAATCCAATCTCCAATAAGCGCCCATGGTTTTGTTTGTATACTATATATGTGGAGCATGAGATGCAAGCGTTATGCTAGATTCTATTTATTTGTATTTAAACACTATTATAATATCAGACAAGATATGATTTCAAAACTGCTTTGGGTTATAGTAAGGTAAGAACCGTCATTGTTTATGTGTGGGCTGGTCTTACTATCATCTTTTTATTTCAAAAGGATTTTGAACTTTAAAATCAAGATGGTTGTTATATAAACTTTGCGAGATTTTATCACTCTGGTTCACCAGATTGGCTCGGTATTTGAAATGCTTGGGTTAGACCGGGTTGTATAGGTTCAGGTTATGGGAAAATATGAAGTTCAGAAGACGGGCAGAAGGAGTTCATACGCATGATCTTATCTAGTATATTCCGCTATGTGTTGTATATGAGGATAGATTATTATAACTGCCCAGATGTGTGATGTAATCTAATGATTATAAGTATATTTTCAAGCTCTCAATAAAGATTTATTTCTATATTATATTTTGTTCCGCTGCGATGTGAGACTCTGTGTCGTGTTGGATCTTCTTCTTCTATTCTATAATTTCTTTCTCTCTTTTCTCACCCTCTAAATTCTTTCTAATAACTATCTAGTGGTTTTCGATACTTGAGTTTTTGGCAGGTAATACATGGTAATGTATTAATGTCCGAATTCGAGCGTCGAATCCCTATCGGGTCATTACACTTTTTTAATCTATGTTTTTATTTACATCTAAAATGTAAATAAAATGTCACCTTTCAATCTATCCTTTATCCCACTAAAATGTAAATAAAGATATAACTTTTGACTCTATGTTCTATTTGTCTCTAACATGACTATAAAAAAAATGCAACTTTTATTTCTATTCACATTCTTAACAGTAAAATTTGTATATTTTAATGAATTCATGTTTTGATTAAAAACATGAACAATTTTCTCTATTTACTTTGTTGATATTAAAATTGTATATTTTAATGAACTCATGTTTTTGTTCAAACTATGAACACTTTGTTAATTTCCTTAATGACATTAAAATATGGGTTTTAAGGGCTACATGCTTTATTTCAAAACATGTACGCTTTCTCTATTTTTAACATTTCATTAAAAATGTATATTTTTAATGAATTCGTGTTCTGGTTAAAAACTTGGACATTTTCATTATTTTTAACATTATATTAAAAATGTCTGTTTTTAATGAAATCATGTTTTGATTATAAACATGTATAATTTCTATATTCTAACATTATAATTCTAATAAAATGATAATTTTATCTAGCATTACATTTTATAATAAAAATGATATTTTATCTAGAATCACATTTGATACCAAAATGATGTTTTTATTATAATGCAACATTTCATAACAAAATGGCCATTTTTATTCTAATGAACAAATTCTAATGTAACGACATTTTTATTCTAGTACAACATTTTTTTTCCTGATGACATTCTCAAATAGATGACACTAATGTTTTCCAATATGACATTTTTCACATAAATGACATTAATGTTTTCTAATATGACATGTTTTCAAATAAATGACATTAATGTTTTCTAATATGACATGTTTTCAAATAAATGACATTAATGTTTTCTAATATAAATGTTTATTTACTTGCAAATATGTTTTCTAACATAAGTGATATATTCATTTACAAATTTATTTTCTAACATAAGTGACACATTAATTAACATACGTTTTCCTATGTAATCCTATAACAAATAAAAGAATATTTTAGCTGCATACATTATTCTACGTATTCTGATGACCAGTAAAAGAAGGACTTATTTGCGTACAAATTTCGATGTATATTAATGACAAATAAATTAGTGTTTCATTTGTAAACAATTTACTATATATTTCAACGACAAATATATGAATGATTTATCTGTTTACATTTTCTACGTATTCTAATAACAAATAAAAGAATATTTTATTTGTAAACAATCTACTATATGTATTAATGACAAATAAATGAATGTTTCATTTGTAAACAATTTTCTATGTATATTAATGACAAATAAATGAATGTTTCATTTGTAAACAATTTTCTATGTATAGTAATGACAAATAAATGAATATTTCTCCTTTCAACAAATTTCTAAAGTCATAAATGACAAATAAAAGATGGTTTTTATTTTCATGACATTTCTATGTTAACATAACAAGGATATTTTTATGTGTAATCAATTATAGCCATTCATGTTAACATAAAAAGGATATTTTTATGTGCTCATATTTTCTATTCAACATAACTAATAAAAAGGGTAATTTTATTTGTTACAGTTTCTAATTTAACTTAACAAATAAAAGTGTAAAATTTATTTTTTAATCAATTTGTATTCAACATAACAAATAAATAAGGACAATTTTATTTGACTATTTAACTTCAACAAAACATGGTATTTTGTTCTCAACTATTTTATTTCAACTAATATGATATTTCAAATGATACTTTTATTTTTCTTTAACATTCCTAATTCCACAAAATGACACTTGATTATCATTCCTAATTCAACAAAAGTGACAAATTGATTATTGTAAAATCTAATTTCAACAAAATGACAAATTTAATTTGTAATAACCCGGAAATCCGAGCCAATTTAAAATTTTTATTTTGGCAATTTGAGTGATTTTGAATATTTAAAATAAATTATTTTAAATAATAACGACGAGAAATTTATTTTTGATAGAATTAGAATGTATATATTAATTTGAATCGTCGTTGGAATATAAATATTTATTTACAATTATAACAGGAATTAAAAATGGCGTGGTGGTTCGAAAATTCGATTTCAAATTTCAAATTAATGTATAGGATTCAAAACAAACCTGATTTTAGAAAAACCAAAAAATTTGAATCTATTTGAGAATATCTTTCCAACGAATCCGAAAAATTGACATTTCATAGCGGGAATAAAAAGTTATGTCCAATTGAAAATTCAGAATAATCGTTATGGAATTCTGGCCATTAAAAATGGAAATTTTGCAAACGACCTCGGTTTTCGACGAAACCACTTTTGTTGGATCTGCGATGTATAGTTATTACTAGATTCCAAAATTCATAATTTTTCGAATAAATATTTGAGCGTGGCGAAGTAAAAGGTGTTTTAACAGTCTTAGTCAATTTCGATCGACCAGAAAATGGTCTTTTTTCAAACGATCTCAGAATTTGACGAAATTAGTTTTTTTAGGACTGTATCGTCAACAGGAAGCTAGAAATAATTTTTCTGGAATTTTTAGAGCCTATATATGGCCCCGGTAAATTGAAAAGTATGTTTAAAATAGAATACTTAGATTTAAATTTAAATTTAAACGAAAACTAATCGAAACAGCTGAACTGGCTTATGATACATATCCCATTATGTTCAAAATGGGGGTAATGTGCTATGGACGACAGTCGGTGGGTTTGATTTCGAGTTCAAATTATATTCTAACTTTTGGAGGAAGGAAGAAAATAAAAATAATATAAAATTTATTTGGGCCCCCTTTATAATACCTCTCCCTCCTCTCATAACTGTCATTTTTAAAATAAATAAATAAAAAGAAGAAGAAAAGAAAAGGGGGATCGGGATCGAACCCTACCCCGTGGCCGCCGCTCCACCAGCCAAGCCAGCCGCTGTCGAGACACCCCTTCCCCCTCTCGCGCTGCTCTCTCTTTCCTCTCGATTTCAACACCCCAGCACCTCTAAATCACCGACCGTCGCGACCCCCCTTTTTGGCCGACGCCTCCTCCATTGGATTTGCCACCTCTACGCTACGTACTCCCCTCCTCCGACAATGTCCGGCACCATGCCCCCTCACTCCCCCCCTACACCAATGATCTGCTATAAGTTTTCTTCATATAAATTCATCGTGAAATTGTTTATTCTTCTTTCGGATTTTTTTATATAAATTACCACAAAAAGATTGTTTTTTTTAAACTGAAAAGGTTTGATTTTTACCATTAAAAAGATTTGATTTTTAATAGTTTAAAAGTGTAAGAACCCGTAACTTCCCCGGTAAGGAAAGAGCGGATACTTCGAGAACAACACACAAAAGAACGCAGACAGAAGAACATTTAATTGTTAATTACAACAATTCCATCAGAACATAAGAATATACAGAGTATAAATAAATACTATACAGAAAATAACAGAGATTTAAATTATATTTAAATACATTGCAGCAGAAAATAATACAAAACACAACTAGAAGTAATACACGGATACAGAGTTTTCCGAGTATCATTCCAGCTGTAAATCAGGATCCTGTGAATATAAATCTGCAAAACCAAAACTACTAGCTGCCCATGTCAAAATAAGGGCACCCATAGTTTAGGTTAAAACAATAAACTCCAGGTCAGTCATGTGACTGGTGTGAGAACTAAAACAGTTATTAATCTTTATTTCAAAGTTAGGTAAATCAAGGGACCACGCCGTATAACACGGAACGGGTTTCCTCCCAAGAATACTAGTGCATAAAACAACAGCGCAATGCTAAATAAAGAACAATGAAGCTATTATAAGACCCAGGTCCCATCACACAATGCAACGCAAGCCGGAGGATAGGGTTTTACCTTATAATACTCAAAGAATGCTTAATACTCTAAACTTCATCTTTTATTATTACTATAAGTGCATAGTGTCAAAAAAAATTCAAATCATAAGTATCAATCATAGACGGCATGGGTACCATATATCATGTCGCCATATATTGTTATACAATCAAAACCGCACAGTCACGTATTTGGAAATTGGATTTCCGTCATGAACCAAGGCAAAAGATAGTCCTTACCGACTTCGAGACAATCTAGCCCATGTCTCCGGAACAACTTCAACTGCCCCTTGGATCGTCAGGGCTCGTCCACACGGAGTGGATTATAGTGCCTGAACAATGCGTTTCCTTGCCCTTTGGGGCGTAAATGAGCCAACGAATGACTCCATCGGCTTCACATAGTCACCGATATATCCGAGGCGCCTCGCAACAGCGACAACCACATAAGTTAAACTCGTCAGGGCATGTAAAACCACTAACGCCACTTCTAACTAGAAGGAAACGCATGTCCTCCCTGAGGTCCTCTCCCGTTTCTGGTTCACAACCGAGGTGTGAGGCTCGCGAATCAACGCTACACAAAGCTATGCCACACAGGCGGTGCTTTGATCATTAACCACAAGACTCTGCTTTTCAACAGAAGCCTTGATCTATTTGCATCTAAGTATGCCACACAGGCAATTCACGCTATGCAACCGATATCAATCACACAGAATGAAATCCGATGTCAGACACACATCCATTTACAAGTCCGTTATGGGTCTGAACGAAACCGAAGGCACCTTGCACCTCGCATATCCATCGATCTCCAAGTACGTATGGACGACCACTAACTGATTCCCTCCCCTTGGGTGTACGGCCCAACCAAGATCATCAGTAATTATACAAACGATGTGAAGATCTCCGGTCTTCAACCACCGTCTTCATCTTCGACTCACGTCGAATTAGTTATTCATAATGGGATAAACCCGGTCTTTATGAATAACTCGCGTATATAATAAACAAGTGTTACACAAACACAACATACGCCTCATTCCAATTCATCAGTCACTAACCGTAAATTAGCAAGAGAATAATTCCCTAAACATTAACCCCGAAGGGCAAAACCAGCATCAGATCAATACCCAGGAAACCATTCTTCCTTGCTAACCTACAGTTAGTTTCTAAATTTAACATTTTTAAGGATAGGTTGCCATTAATTTTATCAAAGATAAATTCCTTAAATTTATTCTTTAATCCTCTTTTGAATATCAGTTCAAACCAAATTATGGTTTATCCAAACTAGCCGGGATTAACGAACCTTACTGAAGTAATCATTTGTTTTAATTTCCCAATCCCAACCTATTCATCCCATGAAGTAAAACTGGTAATACTTCATATCTAACACCACGGCGTTATCGGTAAATTCAATTACAATTTCACGTTCAAATCTATTTAAAGATTTAACCATTGCCTGGAGCAAAACTGGTGATACTCCATTCTCGATCTTTTAAATCTAATTAAAGATTCATTAAAAGTCCACTTAGTTTTAATCTTTAACTATGTTAAAGAACCAATGTCATTTAAAACACGGTTCACTATAAACCCAAAATCACATTCCATTCTATTAGCCTTTAATCGTAAATTAGCAAGTGAACAATTCCTTAAGTATTAACCCCGAAGGCCGAAACCAACATCAGATCAATACCCAAGAAACCGTTCAACTTAACAATTCTCCAGTTAGTTTCTGATTTTCTTAACTCCTTTGGGTCTAAGAACAGTATTATTGTAGATACCGTTCACGACAACCCAAAATCACATTCCATTAATTATCGGGTTAAAGAACAAGTGTTATTTAAAACACTGTTCACGATAAACCCAAAAATCAATACCAATTCAATTCCAATTAAAAATTATTTAATTGGTACACTTCATTAAATCTAAATAAAAAGATTTAATCTTTTTTTCAACGGGGCTTAAGAATAGTGTTAATGAAGACACCGTTCATGACAAACCCAAATCACATTTGATATTAAATACAAGGCTCCGAATAGAAAATATATCGGCTTATATTCAATATCAAATTCTACAACCAACAAATATCGTATTGGAAATAACGATATCTATATATCTTTCAAATTTCCATAACGCTATCTGTATAATCACGAAATCCAACTTCGAAGTATTCCAAAGAAAATTTCGATTCAAATCCATTCCAATTCAATTATTGGAAATTCTGGTTACTTTTAAAACCCTTTTCAAATTCAATTTATTTATTTAAAAATAAATAGAATTATAATTCTAGTTCAAAACTAGTTCATTTCGATAAAAATCTATTTTTATCTTTTCAAATATGGAGTTTTTCATCCTAATTCTTCCCAAATCATTTCTTATGATTTTACACAAATTATTACTATTTTTAATAATTTTATCAAGGCCCGTACAGTCGATTTCCATCAACGGCCATCGAACTGCACTTGCAACGACCTTTTCCAAACTTGATTTGGACATAATTCCAAATCCAATCGTTAGATTTTTAATTTCTAATATTCATTAGAAAGCTCTTTTCGATACGAACCCAAAGGTTCCGATTTTAGGAGAATCCGACGGTTGGATCTCCCGCAATGTCCATTCAAAGTCAATGGTCGAAATTCACGAACTGCCGCAGCGCGGCGCGTTCTATTCAGGCCATTATATATATAATATATATATTATATATATTTCTTCGATTTCCTTTCGAAACGTATTTTATAAATCGTTTTAAATTCGTTTTCAAAATGATTTCAACTTCATATTCAATTTCTAATCAAAATTGAATATTCCACATCATCGATATACAAATGATAATATTTTCAAAACGTTATATTTTGAAATCACTTCCTTTTCTATATTCATTATAAAAATGAATAAAATCGATATAAATATCGTTCACGTCCAAATGGCGTCCATCTAATCAACACGACTTTTATTCAACACCTGAATTAATTTTCTATTTAACACATGAATTTATTTTCAATTCAACACATGAATTTATTTTACTATTCAACAAATGAATTTTCTTTACTATTCAACAAATGAATTTTCTTTACAATTCAACAAATGAATTTTCTTTACAATTCAACAAATGAATTTTCTTTACTATTCAACAAATGAATTTTCTTTACTATTCAACAAATGAATTTTCTTTACTATTCAACAAATGAATTTTCTTTACAATTCAACAAATGATTTTTCTTTACTATTTTCCAAATTGGAATGAGGCCCAATCAATTACCATATAACGTTAATTATATGGATTCCCTACAACACATGTATATAATAGAAACGATAAATCATCAACCATCATCTAGAGTGCATTCTACACTGTATAAGCATCGAATATAAACATTCAGCGCTTATAACAGCCTGTCAATCAATCGATCGACATACAACTAATTATTGGGATTAGTGTATGTCAAATTTCATCCCAACACCCGTGTGGGGTTTCAAACAATCAAACACAGATTTTATTTGTGCAGTTGGGCGATGTGTAAAATTTATCGTCCCAATCAATATCAGTCAAATCAGTGTATATAAACAAATTGTCTAATTTGTTTATAAATATTTATTTTATATACACGTTAAAATTTTATCTTTAACTATAAAATATTTTATTTCATTCCACATCACACAATCAAATTTCACAACACAGCAACCAAACAAACAAGTCATCCATGGTCTGTGGACGACGGGTGTCGGGTGCTACTAAACACCGTCTGCATCCTAGTATATATTTCAAACTAGAAATAAATATAAAAGCGAGGAGTTCTCACCTTGGGGTTCCACTCCGACTTTTTTTAATTCTGATCGGTTCGAATTTGTTCGAAATTCCAATGCCTCCTTTTAACGCTGTTCATATTAAAAATCACATTTTTATTATCACTACATGTACATAAAAATCATATTTTTATTTCCACTTCATATATATATAAATCGAATTTTTATCGCTACTATATATATATAAATCGAATTTTTATCGCTACTTTATATATATAAAAATCAAGTTTTTATTTAAACATCATCTCTATGAAAATCATATTTTTACTTCGCTCTACACACTATAAAAATCTCATTTTTGCTCATATCACGTTCATATAAAAATCATCTCTTTTCTATGATAAAAATCTCTAATTTATATTATATATTTCATAATAAAAATCAAAACTTTATATTATATACTTAATAATAAAAATCAAAACTTTATATTATATACTTCATAACAAAAATCAAAACTTTATATACGATAAAAATTAAAACTTTGTGAAAATAAGAAAGGTCGGATTTTTCTTATAATTAAAATTGGATTTCCCTATAATTTACAAATTAAAAACTCACTGTGATTTGTTTTTTTTGGTGGTTGGAGGAACTCGTGGTGTCGGCGGACAACCTGAGGTGGTGGCGCTGGAGGCTGGGTGGTCGGAGAAAGGTCCAGGCGACGGCGGCGTGGGTGCATTGGCCGGGGCGGTCTGGTTTTGGGGAAAGGGCTAAGGGTCTCGATTTTTTTTCCTGGAGTGAGGGAGAGGAAAGAGAAAAGAGGGGAAGGGGTGATCGAAGTGGGTGGCGGATGGCGTTGGGCGGCGGTGGCAGAGGCGTATGGTCGGCGGCTGCGATAGGAGGGAACTACGAGAGCTGAATGTCGGGTTTGGGGTAATGGGATTTAGGGTTGGGTAGGGGAGTATTTATATTTTATTATTTTATTTTATTTTTCTCTAAAGAAAGTTACTTTTTTATTTGCACTCGAAATCAAACCCACCGACTGTCGTCCCTAACTAATTACCCCCATTTGGAACACAATGGGATATGTTTTATAAGCCAACTCGGCAGTTACGATCAATTTTCATCAAAATTAAAATATAGATCAACATATATTCAATTTGAACGTACATTTCAATTTACTGGGGCCACGTACGGACTCTAAAAATTCCCGAAAAATATTTTCTAGGTTTGTATTGATGATACGGTCCTAACAAAACTAATTTCGACAAATTCCGAAACCGTTTGAAAAATGGCCATTTTCCAGTCGATTAAAATCAACAGAAACTGGTCAAACGCGTTTCCCTTTGCCACGCTCACATATTGATTCGAAAAATTTTGAATTTTGAAACCTAGTAATAATTTGCCATCACGGATCCAACAAAAGTGGTTTCGTCGAAAACCGAGGTCGTTTGCAAAATGGCTATTTTAAGGGCCAGAATTCCACAACGACTATTCTGAATTTTCAACTGGGCAAAACTTATTATCCCCACTATGAAATTTCAATTTTTCGGATTCGTTGGAAAGATATCCTCAGTTAGATTCTATTATTTTTGGTTTCACTAAAATTCGGTTTATTTTGAATCCTGTACATTCATTTGAAATTTGAAATCGAATTATCGAACTACCGCGCCATTTTCAATTCCTTTTATAATTATAAATAAAATATTTATATTCTAACGATGATCTATATAAAAATATACGTTCGAATTCTATTCAAAATAAATTTCTCGTTGCTATTATTTAAAATAACTCATTTTAAATAATCAAAATTCGCTAAAATCGCCAAAATAAAAAAATTTAAATTAGCTCGGATTTCCTGGTTATTACAAAAAGAATTGATTTTTATTTAGCAAAAACTGATTTTTATGTAAAGAAAGCATAGATTTTTATTTGTTTAAAAGCTTTGATTTTTATGTGTATAATATAGTTTCAAAAATATTTTTTTTATAATGGGATAACATATAAACATTAGATGTTTATTTATGTGAATGGCAACATGAAAAGGTTTAGAATTTTATTTAACAAAAAGTTTAGAATTTTATATGTTATAAAAATTAGATGTTTATATTTTAAAAATAAAAAGATTAGATTTTTTTAAATATAGAAAAGATAAGGTTTTTATAAAAATAAAAATGCAATTTTTATGGTGTGTTCATAGAAATAAAAATGTGATTTTTATATATGTAGCGAATACTGATGACGAAAGTGACAGAAGCCGAGCACGATGAAGATTTTCTACATATGAAGAGTCGCGACATTTGGTTTAGCTTATGGTTGAGAACTTGTAATGACCAGCATTTTCAACGGTATAACAATTAATTTATTTAATTATTGAAATGGTGGTTTAAAGGATTTAATGGTCGTGGAATTAAATAATGGTGAATATTTAATTAAAATAATAAATTAAATAATATATTTAATTCTGAAATAACCAGAATTGGCTGAAATGGCGATATGGTGTGAACTGGATCATCTGTGATATTTAATTCAGCTTAGAATTGAATTAGAATAACGAATAAATTATTTGAACGACAGTTTGAACGTATAATTATATTATAATTAAAATCGAGCTCGAAATGGCGCGGAAGTTCGCTATTTGGCGATTTGAACTTCAACTGAATGTACAGGGTCCGTTTTAAATTGGATTTCTGTGAAACAAGAAACTTTAGGAGCTGGTTAAGTATACCTTTCTAGTGGAAGAGAAAAATCGGGATTTCGTATTGTAGATTTTGATTTATGTGATCAAATTTTAGAAAAGTCGCCATGGAGTTCCTTTATAATTTACAAAGGAATTAATTATATTTTTAAAAGGAAATTCATTTTAAATCGAATATCGATTTAATCGGGATTTGAAATATTAAGCTAGAAATCCATACAGGATTATTCTGGAGCTGTATGGTATTCCACTGTGAATATATACGATAATATTAATTTATTAATATTTTATTTAATTATATTCAAATATATTTATATATTTAAATGGGTCATCCAAAGCTTTAAAAATAGCCACTTTTGCAAACGAAGTCGGAATTCGACGAAACTAATTTTTTTGGATCCGCAACATCAAATATTTGTTGGATTTCCAGTTTCGTGATTTTTAGAGTCACTGTGTGATCGTACGGATTTTTATGTAAGAATCAGTCAGTATTTCAACAGTTAAAAATGCGTTGTTTGAGCATACGAAGTCGGAATTCGACGAAACCAGTTTCGTTGGGACCGTAATGTCGAACTGTAGCTGCATGCCAATTTTTATGATTTTTGGGTATCGTATGTGATCATAGTAATTTAATAAGAGACAAAATACAAATAAAAAGTAAAACGAATGGACACGATTTGTACACCAAGCCAAATACCTACCTATATAATATCCTTAATTCCTCTAACCAAACTCCCTCAATTCTCTCTTCGGTCAAAATCATTTCCGCCATCTTCATTTTTCATAAAGCAAAAAAATGAATGTTGAGGAGAATAAAATCAAAAAGAATTCAAAATAAAATCTCTAAATCGAGTTGAATATATATTTGAACTCCCATCATCATGTACTCCGATCTGAGGTGATTTTCTTTGTATTCGAATGGAGTCTGGGTCGATGACCTGTAGCCTGTGTGGCCGAGGTTGGAAGGAGGTGAGGTTTTCAAGCGTCGATGTTGATAATCGATGTTGTTTTTGAAATAAGGAGTGGGAATGGGAGTTGGGTGCAAGGTTTTGGGGATCTCGGTTCAGTTTCTGTTTGATGTCCTATAGAAGGAATTGGGGGAGTCGCGACCTGAGACTGTCCTTCGAGTTGGGGTTTTTGAGGTTGAGGTGATGGAGGGCGCGAAGGGGGAGCTATTGGAGGTTTTGTATTGATGAACGGTGATGTATGAAGGGGGATTGGATGCAAGTTGCGCATGAGAATGGCCATGTATGCTTCAGGAGTTCATGGATTTAGTAATTGGGGGAGAAGAGATTAAGCGGGCTGGGTGTTGTGGTAATTGGGCCGGAGAAAAACAAGGGGTAAAGCCCATTTGTTATTTAACCCAAGTTATTTAATTAATTTATAAATGTATAAACTTCTAATCGTTATAACTTGATCATACGTGGACAAAAATCAGCTAAACAAGATCTGTTAGGATCGTATGCACGAGGGCAACGCCATGGCACTGACCGGAAGTGGATTGGGGCTCGTATGAATTTATGGCGAAATAAACTGTTTGATTCAAATCAAACAATAGTTTATCGTTCTTTAACGATGAACTGCAAATGTGAGTAAACCTCACTAACTCTAAATAGTTTATAATTTCATGTTGTATTTTTAGAACTGTTAAATATTGGCTGATTGACTATGTGTTGACCGTTTGATTGAATTGCTAGTCAGTTAGTTGAATTTCTATATTGATTCTGTTTAACAGAATATATCATATGGAACTGAAAGTGATGTTGATTTTATTGTGTAACATCTATGGATGCAGGGAAACAGGTTGGAGGAATCCGACTGGATTCCTCAACACTTATTTTATTATTTTTCATATATTATGATATATGATGCGGTTTATAATCCGTGGTTGATTATATGTATTTAGACGATATTGGTCATCGTGATTTGATGTTTAAGTACCATAAAATATCGGACTGGAAAAAGGAGATTTCAACGTGATATTGAAAACAGAATATGTATAAATCGGAATATTTATAAATAAGAAATATTTATAAATTGGAATAATTATAAAGTGAATTATTTATTTAGGAAAAATAAATAAAATATTAAATAGGGATTATTCACTTAGAAATAAATAGGAGATAATAAGTGAGATATTTATTTGTTAGATAAATAGGATAAGATAATGGATTTATTTATTTGTTAAATAAATAGAATAAGGAAAGGACATATTTATTTGTTAAATAAATAGGGTTATTAAAGGAAACATTTAGAATAAATAAATAGGATATTAAACGGATTATTTATTTAGGAAATGAATAAGTTATGATAAAGGGATATTGACTTGGAAATTGAATAAGTTATAAAAGAGATGTTAAGCAAAATAAATGGAATAAAGGATTTTCTATTTAGAAAATAAATAGAAGCGTTAATCGGATCAAGTTAATCGAACAGAGTAATCGAAATAGAGTTAAACCAGATTATAAACTGACAAGAGATTAGTTAAGTTGAATAGTTTTCTGAGTATCGATCTGATGTTGGTTTCGGCCTTCGGGGTTTATACTTAGAGAATTGTTCTCCTACTAGTTTGCAGTCAGGGACTGATAGTTGTAAAATGATAGTGATATGTAAATAACCATGGAAATGTTTTCCAGTGTTAGTAACGTATATTTTCTAAACATAGAAAATAAGGAATATGAATATATATATATATATGATTGATGATTGATTGATAGAATTTCCATCTGGAAATAATATCGATGTTTGCACACCTGTTTTCTTTGATGGTTAAATCACAGACTATCGAAGTTTTTCGACCATTTTAGCGTTTTTAATATTGAGAGACCGATTGGATTATTATCCAAAGAACCACTCTGTATTGGCATAAGCGTTGCGAATCATATATGCTAAAGAAAATTGAAGACGGAGTAAAGTACAAGGGCTATTGTATAAGTCTTAGATAGCAGAGCCTAAGATGGATATACTGAATAGTACCTTCGGTTCATCCTATTCCTGGATGACTTGTATGGATGAATGTCTGACAGAGTATTTCCAGAAAGGTCACGTACATTGATTTCTTCAAACGTACCATGAGTGGAAGCGGAGAAGGAAACTTCTTTAGCTAACACGTAATGTACTGTTGTAGACGTCAATTAGTGATTTTCGATGGATTTGACAATGTGGCATTCGAAGTGAATCTGATGCGATGATGAAGCGTGACCTCAAGCCTCATCAACCGGTAAATGACAGAAATCGGGCAGGCAGCATGGCTATGTCGGTCGCAAAGAAGTAGGGTGTATAATCACTTGATCTAGAGTTTCATTTACTTCAAAAAAAACTATTGTTGATGCTGTCCCATTCGGGAAACGGTTACTGATCCCAATCATTGGTGATATACATTCGATACACTCAAGCGAAATGAGTGGTTAGTCATGTGTGGCCGGGTTGCAAAATGTTCTTGTTGAACCAAGTGTATTCCTCTCTAGAGGTACACTAGCGAAGGGTGGTTCCATACCTTGTCATAGTTGGAAATCCATTACCCAATACGTGCTTGCGGTTTTGATTGTATACTATATATGTAGAATGTGAGATGAAAGCGTTTCTGCTAAATGATTATTATATTGTGGTTGATAGACATTATTATAATATCAAAAGGTTTTCGATATAAATATATTTTGGATTCTCATAAGGGAAAAACCCGTTCTGTTATACGGCGTGGTCTTATGAGATATCGATTACTTGTTCGAACTGTTTTAACTGTTTTAGTCATACTAGTGGCATGACTGACCCAGAGTTTATTTTGTTTTGTTTTCCCAAAAATCTTGGGTACCCAATTTTGTACGGGCAGTCGAGTAGTCGGGATTTACAGATACTTGAAGAGCTGGAGCAGGAGGCTTCATGATCATGTAGCTATAGTTTTTTCCCGCTATGTTGTAAGTGTTGTACTCTGATACTGTTATTGTATACATATACTGATTTTATTTCAAGGATATGTTATCTATTATATGTTATTCGTTCCGCTGTGAGGTTCGTGTTACTCTGATGTTGTGTTCTTCTTCTTCTATTCTAAGTTTCTATCTTATATTTCCTCACCCTCTAATTTCTTTCATTAATAACCTGTTATTTTCGATCCTTGGATGTTTTATATGTGTTGTATATCGGATAACAAAGATCGCCAAATTTCCGGGTCATTACAGTTGGTATCAGAGCTTAAGTTAAGTGAATTACCTTGGCTCTGTGGCGTGACTCAGTAGAGATGGGGTTAGTAATACCCTAGATTGAGTTGAGTGTATATATATGAGTGTACGTATTTGTTATTGATATAAAAATTTGTTTTATATTGTGGAGATTTATTGGTTGAGTCGTTTATGAGTTCTGGTCGATCAGTTTGATCCACTGTATCGGTAGGAGTTGGTAAACACTTGAATACGATGGACCGTCATGGTATGTTTTGAAAAGAGGGTAATTGAAATAATTTTACCCAAATTATATTTTGAATAAAGGATTTATATTGGAATGATTATAATATATTGGATATATTGGTTGTGATTATAATCGAGTAAGATTATAAATTAAATGGTTATGTAAATAACCAAGCAGAATTCATATAAGTGTAATACGTGAAATCAGATGAGTTAAATGTGGAATTTAAACCAGAAATTGAATTAAAATTATGGAAAATTGGACAAGTGTTTGTAAATGGATTTGGATTAAAAATACGGAAAATTTAAGATCCTGGGAGATTTTAAATTGTTGTACAAGCAGTGTGAATTATATTTTGAAATGAATTTCGAAGTGGAAATGTTTTGAAATGGTTTTATAGTATTGAACTCACTTCGGTCGCTGGAAAATAGATTCTGATGACGACAGCTGCATCATCAGTATTCATTTTCGAGTTGTTAAGTGACGGATTACTACCAAGGGATTTTGTTTTCGAATTGTTTTCAGAAAAGCAAAGCTGTTTAAAATTCCTAGGAAGAGACTGTTTGAATTAAGAACAAATTTAAATAGAAATTTGCGAAAGTAAGCTGGAATTGAATTGAAACAGTTAAGTGAAAACTGAATGGAAATAGGACTATATCAGAAAAAATTTGTTCTTGAATAAAATTGGATTGTCGAGATAAGAATCTGAAATGAAAATTGGATTGGGAAGTTAAGAGTTTGAAATCGAGAATGGAACTCGAATTTGAAATAAAATTCGACTTAGGTATGAGCGAATGGTTAAGATTGTGGGTAAAAATAGATTGGAGTTTAATTGGGATAACACTGGTATATGTTGAATTGATAACAGGTGAAAGTGATAGAGTTGATATGCCCGACAAAAAGGGACAAGTTTATATTTCATATGTTATGAGATTTTGATGAGCCGAATTGGCGAGCCGCTTGACTGTTTGATTTTATTTTGGGTTGGAGATGGCCCAGAGAGGCGAGTTGGAGTTTGACCGATTGACCAGTACAAAGGAGGTGCTAGCGAAATTTTTCGAAAAGTTAAGGCGTTAGAAAATTTTAAGGATTTTTGAAAATTTTCGATAATAAGATTAATAATTTAATTGAAATTAAATTGGTCCAGTTGGAAACTGAAGTTCAGAAGTGAACAGATAAGTTCTAACCAGTCAATAGGGTTTGTTCTCTACCTTAGCAATTTCGAGGACGAAATTATTTTAAGTGGGAAAGAATGTAATGACCCACATTTTCAGCGGTATAACAATTAATTAATTTAATTGTTGAAATGGTGGTTTAAAGGATTTAATGGTCGTGGAATTAAATAATGGTGAATATTTAATTAAAATAATAAATTAAATAATATATTTAATTTTGAAATAATCAGAATTGGCTGAAATGGCGATATGGTGTGAACTGGATCATCTGTGATATTTAATTCAGTTTAGAATTGAATTAGAATAACGAATATATTATTTGAACGACAGTTTGAATGTATAATTATATTATAATTAAAATCGAGCTCGAAATGGCGCGGCAGTTCGCTATTTGGCGATTTGAACTTCAACTGAATGTACAGGGTCCGTTTTAAATCGGATTTCTGTGAAACAAGAAACGTTAGGAGCTAGTGAAGTATATCTTTCTAGTGGAAGAGAAAAATTGGGATTTCGTCATGTAGATTTTGATTTATGTCCAAATAAAATTTTAGAAAAGTCGCCGTGGAATTCCTTTATAATTTATAAAGGAATTAATTATATTTTTAAAATAAAATTCATTTTAAATCGAATATCGATTTAATCGGGATTTGAAATATCAAGCTAGAAATCCATACAGGATTATTCTGGAGCTGTATGGTATTCCACTGTGAATATAAACGATAATATTAGTTTATATATTTAAATGGGTCATCCAAAGCTTTAAAAATAGCTACTTTTGCAAACGAAGTCAGAATTCGACGAAACTAATTTTGTTGGATCCGCAACATCAAATAGTTGTTAGATTTCCAGTTTCGTGATTTTTAGAGTCACTGTGGATTTTTAGAGTCACTGTGTGGTCATACGGATTTTTAGAGTGAGAAACAGTCAGTATTTCGACGGTTAAAAATACGTTGTGTGAGCATACGAAATCGGAATTCGACGTGACTAGTTTCGTTGGGACCGTAATGTCGAACTGTAGCTGCATGCCAATTTTCATGATTTTTGGGTATCGTATGTGATCGTAGTAATTTTATAAGAGACAAAATACAAATAAAAAGTAAAATAAATGGACACGGTTTGTACACCAAGCCAAATACCTACCTATATAATATCCTTAATTCCTCTAACCTAACTCCCTCAATTCTCTCTTCGGTCAAAATCATTTCCGCTGTCTTCATTTTTCATACAGCAAAAAAATGAATGTTGAGGAGAATAAAATCAAAAAGAATTCGAAATAAAATCTCTAAATCGAGTTGAATATATATTCGAACTCCCATCATCATGTACTCCGATTTGGGGTGATTTTCTTTGTATTCGAATGGAGTCTGGGTCGGTGACCTGTAGCGTGCGTGGCCGAGGTTGGAGGGAGGTGAGGTTTTCAAGCGTCGATGTTGATAATCGATGTTGTTTTTGAAATGAGGAGTGGGAATGGCAGTTGGTGCAAGGTCTTGGGGATCTTGGTTCAGTTTGTGTTCGATGTCCTATAGCAGGAATTGGGGGAGTCGCGACCTGAGACTGTCCTTCAAGTTGGGGTTTTCGGGGTTGAGGTGATGGAGGGCATGAAGGGGAGCTACTGGAGGTTTTGTATTGATGAACGGTGATGTATGAAGGGGGATTGGATGGAAGTTGCGCATGAGAATGGCCATCGTATGCTTCAAGAGCTCACGGTATTTAGTAATTGGGGGAGAAGGGATTAAGCGGGCTGGGTGTTGTGGTAATTGGGCAGGAGAAAAACAAGGGGTAAAGCCCATTTGTTATTTAACCCAAGTTATTTAATTAATTTATAAATGTATAAACTTTTAATCATTATAACTTGATCATACGTGGACGAAAATCAGCGAAACAAGATCCATTAGGATCGTATGGACGAGGGCAACAACAGGCACTGACCGGGAGTGGATTGGGGCTCGTATGAATTTATGGCGAAATAAGCTGTTTGATTCAAATCAAACAGCAGTTTATCGTTCTTTAACGATGAACTGCAAATGTGAGTAAATCTCACTAACTCTAAACAGTTTATAATTTAATGTTGTATTTTTAGAAATGTTAAATATTGGCTGATTGACAATGTGTTGACCGTTTGATTGAACTGCTAGTCAGTTAGTTGAATTTCTATATTTATTCTGTTTAACAGAATATATCATATGGAACTGAAAGTAATGTTGATTTTATTGTGTAACATCTGTGGATGCAGGGAAATAGGTTGGAGGAATCTGACTGGATTCCTCAACAGTTATTTTATTGTTTTTCATATATTATGATATATGATGCGGTTTATAATCCGTGGTTGATTATATGTGTTTGGACGATATTGGTCATCGTGATTTGATGTGTTAAGTACCATAAAATATCAAAATGGAAAAAGGAGATTTTCAACATGATATTGAAAACAGAATATGTATAAATTGGAATATCTATAAATAAGTAATATTTATAAATTGGAATAATTATAAAGTGAATTATTTATTTAGGATAAATAAATAAAATATTAAATAGGGATTATTCACTTAGAAATAAATAGGAGATAATAAGTGAGATATTTATTTGTTAGATAAATAGGATAAGATAATGGATTTATTTATTTGTTAAATAAATAGAATAAGGAAAGGACATATTTATTTGTTAAATAAATACTATTATTAAAGGAAACATTTAGAATAAATAAATAGGATATTAAACGGATTATTTATTTAGGAAATGAATAAGTTATGATAAAGGGATATTGACTTAGAAATTGAATAAGTTATAAAAGAGATGTTTAGCAAAATAAATGGAATAAAGGATTTTCAATTTAGAAAATAAATAGAAGAGTTAATCGAATCAAGTTAATCGAACAGAGTAATCGAAATAGAGTTAAACCAGATTAGAAACTGACTAGAGATTAGTTAAGTTGAATTATTTTCTGAGTATCGATCTAATGTTGGTTTCGGCCTTCGGGGTTTATACATAGAGAATTGTTCTCCTACTAGTTTACAGTCAGGGACTGATAGTTGTAAAATGATAGTGATATGTAAAAAACAATGGAAATGTTTTCCAGTGTTAATAACGTATATTTTCTAAACATAGAAAATAAGGAATATGAATATACATACATACATATATATATATATATATGATTGATGATTGATTGATAGAATTTCCATCTGGAAATAATATCGTTGTTTGCACAACTGTTTTCTTTGATGGTTAAATCACAGACTATCGAACTTTCTTGACCATTTAAACGTTGTTAATATGGAGAGACCAGTTGGATTATTATCCAAAGAACCACTCTGTATTGGCATAAGCGTTGCGAATCATATATGCCAAAGAAAATTGAAGACAGAGTAAAGTGCAAGGGCTATTGTATAAGTCTTAGATAACAGTGCCTAAGATGGATATACTGAATAGTACCTTCAGTTCATCCTGCACCTGGATGACTTGTATGGATGAATGTCTGACAGAGTATTTCCAGAAAGGTCACGTACATTGATTTCTTCAACCGTACCAAGAGTGGAAGCGGAGAAGGAAACTTCTTTAGCAAACACGTAATGTACTGTTGTAGGCGTCAATTAGTGATTTTCGATGGATCTGACAATGTGGCATTCGAAGTGAATCTGATGTGATGATGAAGCGTAGCCTCAAGCAACATCAACCGGTAAATGACAGAAATCGGGCAGGCAGCATGGCTAAGTCGGTCGTTCTGAAGTAGGGTGTATAATCACCTGATCTAGAGTTTCATTTACTTCAAAAAATCTATTTTTGATGTTGTCCCATTCGGGAAACGGTTGTTGATCCCAACCGTTGGTGATATACATTCGATACACTCAAGCGAAATGGGTGGTCGGTCATGTGTGGTCGGGTTGCAAGATGTTCTTGTTGAACCCAGTGTATTCCTCTCTAGAGGTACAATAGCGAAGGGTGGTTCCATACCTTTTCATAGTTGGAAATCCATTACCCAATACGTGCTTGCGATTTTGATTGTATACTATATATGTAGAACGTGAGATGAAAGCGTTTCTGCTAGATGATTATTATATTTCGGTTGATAGACATTATTATAATATCAAAAGGTTTTTGATATAAAGATATTTTGGATTCTCATAAGGGAAAAACCCGTTCCGTTATACGACGTGGTCTTATGAGATATCGATTACTTGTTCGAACTGTTTAAACTGTTTTACTCATACCAGTCCCATGACTGACACGGAGTTTATTTTGTTGTAACGATCCAGAATTTTTAACCAATTTAAATTTGAATTTGAATTTGACATAAAAATATATGGTTAAGAATATTTAATAATTTTGATAAGTTATATGATAGATTTTACTTGAATTATAAATGAGAATGATTATTAATAAATTTGGATTTATTGATACTATTGTCGTTCGATCGGATTTGTCAAACTATAACATGAATTAGTAGCATTAGAATTAAGTGTTGCCCTTAGTTTTCATAGCATTTAAGGGAAAATGCTACCAAAAGTTCACCTTCTATTCTTAAGACAAGTGTATGGACACTTGTGATTTTGCATGTAAGCTTTCATGCATGCCTTCCATGTGCCCCCTTATGTGTCATCACCTCCTTAACTCTTTATTCCTATATAAGGAGACCTTTTCTCCATTTTCTTATCATTCCATTCCATTTCCTCCTTTCCACCTTCTTCTTAAAGCTTATGGCCATGGTTTCCATGGCATAAGTCTTCCTCTTTTCCACCAACACCTTGCCAAAGTTCGTCATTCTCCTCCTCCTCCTCTTATAATATATAAAGAGAGATTAGTATATATTATATTATATATATTTTGATAAAGAAGACGGTGCGCCGAAATACTGTCCGACGGTTCACTCAGCTAGGTTCGCATACCGTGAAGATTGGAAAGTTGTTTGGTGAGAACTCTTTAACCACGGTTTATTATTTAATTATTAGTTAGACTAATTTAAATATAGTAATGGATTATTAATGGTTAATGATAGTTGATGTTCATTATGATGGATGATGGATGCGTAGTTTAGAACACACACACTATTAAGCGTTAGTGTTATAACGTTTGTGCACAGTTATGATTTATTTAATCATGTTGATGATGGTTGCTATGGGTGTTTAAATAGTTGTTGATATTGTTTTGCAAACACTATGACACAGCAGTTATGGTATCACATTGGTGATCGGCAAATCTCCTTCGTAATTAGAAATAATATCATTATTGAAATTGAAGGCTAATAATCGGGAAAGACCGTATTCATATATGTGGATAAAATTCTTTAAATGAATAAATTAATACCGGAACATTTTAGGATGACAGAGAGGATAGTGTCTAGGCTTGGGTTTGGAAATGAAGTTTCCTGCTCTCCCTGGCTATCCCTAACTAGTCCGACGAATGGGATGGTTAATTTAAAGTTACTTGAATTTATAAATGAATTGGAATTTGATTTATTAAGTAAAAAGTAAAAGTTGAATTTTGAACCCAAAATAAATTTGGAAAGTCAATGTAAATTACTTTAAATGGTTTACAGAAGTATATAATGGTTTTCTAAGGTATTTTTAAGTACTGAAGAATAATTTTTATTGCGGTCAAAACAGGGCTTGTTGCACAGCGGCAATTAGTGTATTTTAGATGCAAACTTTAAACGCTTGTAACTTTTGCAATCTAAATCGGATTTGCATGAAACGAAAAACTTTAGATTTATATTAACAAGAGCTTTAAAATGAGTGAACGCAAATTTAATTTTGAGTTATAATTTTCAAGATATATTTAAAACCGTTTTGGGGAAAGGTTGCCATAAGAGAAGTTATCGACCATAACTATAAATAGCCATTTTTAATGTTTCTAAAATATGGAGAAAAAAAATTGTAAAATCATTATTAATTATGTAAAAGTGTTTTGAATTGTAAAGTTTAAGTTTTGACCAAGATAAATGATATTTGATCAATGTAGTTGAGATAACTATTTTGTGACGCTTTTGTAACACTTTCGAAACCCTATTGTAACCCTTTCTTTGAAATAATCTATTTTGAAGTTTTTAAACCACGAACTAAAAGAAATCATTTGTAAATGATTGGTGGAATGTTTTCAAAGGTTCAAAAGTATTGGAAATAATATATATGGGATTCAAATTGATTTATTGAATATTAAAACAGGTTTTTAATAGTTGGATATGGTTGGAGATAAATCTTCGGATGTTTGATATTAATCCGATAGATGATGACTCTTACTATTGGAGGAATTTAAAAGGTAGTTCACCGTTATTCCGCTTATAGTGTGAGTAAGATACAGAGATTAATATTAAGTATAAGTGGATGATATTTCTATCCAGATCTAACGTCAAAGGTTTGGATAAATCTTTAAATCAAGATACGAGTTTCCCAATTTGATTGGGATAAGTTGGATAGAAATAATCTTCGGATATTTGATATGAAATTAAAGTAATTCAAAATTTTGAGTTATATATGAATCAATAATCATCTGGAAGGAGAATTGATTTTAAAAGAGTTTAAAATGAATGGTATGAAGTGTATTTAAATTATAAGTAAGATATGATAAGTTTGAATTTAAAAGGGAATAAATTGGGATAGAGTTAATCTTCGGATATTCGATATGGAATCCTAGGATTGGACAAATATTACCAGAAATAGTAAACCATGTTCATATCCAAATTCTAATGGCGATTGCCCGAGTTTGTGAATCGATATCAAATATAAGTCGATTAAATTCTGTTTAAACTTATATTTAAAATATCAATGGGAATTTAAATCCAAATTAAGGTTTTGAATACCTAAGGTAAAGGAATAGTGATGAGTAAATGAATTTTGTTTTTATAAAAGATTGGGAATGAATATTGAATATTCAAGAAAAAGGGTAAGATGAAAATGGAGTTTTAGGGAATGAATCCAACCTTAAGTGAAAATGAAATGATAATGTTTTGGAAGGAGATTTGAATTAGAAATCGGTATAGACCATAGCTACTGATTTTATAGTACGCTTATTATTTGGAAAGTCTGGGATCGGATATAAGTCCGAAAACCATTCCAAGTAATAACACGATGTTATAAAGCAATTGAAGACTTGGAAACCGCCGAGTAAAGCCTGGGAGTTTTCGAATCATTAGGGTTGAATGCCAAATCTCAGACTGGTCCGTACAACCAAACGAGGAGTGGCACAATATCTGAAAGCATTTGGAGATTTTTGGATGATGTTCGTTCAGACCTAGAACGGACATTTATGGATTGTGTGTCTGACATTGTAATTAACTGCTTAACACTGTTTTATCAATATATATCTGTTTGGCGGCGGAGAATTATTCTCTTGCTTTACACCCTTCTCTAAGACATATGAGCTTAGAGGTTGTATATTGGAAATCAGTGATGCATTGTTAATGGATAATGTGGCATACTTAAGATATGTGGTGAGCTATGGATGATCAAAGCATGGCTTATTTAAGCGTAGCTTTGTGTATCGTGACCTCGGCAAGCCTCACAACCCGGTAAATGGCTAAAACAGGAAAGATGCAGCGAGGTTAAGGGTAGTCATTTCCTTCTAGATAAAAGGTGTACTATGGTATGGAGCCCAGGTATTAACCTATGTGGATAACTTATATTTTTACGGATGTTGATGTTGCGAGGCCTCGGTTTAAAGGTTGGTAACGACCGGGAAGTGGTATACTTAGGCGTGCTCTAAGTTACCCAGTTTAGGGGTAACCCGGCTTCGTGTTGGCAGAGATCCCAATTTGGTTCTCGGGGCGTCCCTCTAGAGGCGTACCCATCGGTTTGGTCAGGAAGTTCCTTTGCCTGGTCATTTGTTGGAAATCCAATTTTCCACTACGAGCCCGTACGGTTTTGATATTATAGCCTGCTGGTTACCGGCAGGACCGTCAGTATAATGGGATGGGGCATTATGCTGGCTAGGTTTAATACATTTATTTGTGAAAAGGTTTTCCACACTATATAGTAGTAAATGAGGATTTTCACGTATGAATGCATTTTTGGTTATCATAAGGCAAAAATCGCTCATCTGGTGTGCGCTTGCATTGTGTGATGTGGGACGAGCTTATGATAGCTTCATTTTTTTTCAAAAGGTCATTGCGGATTTCTATGCACTGGTATCCACATGGAGTAAACCCATTCCGCATTAGCGGCGTGGTCTGGAGAATTACCTAACTTTAAAATAAACCCTAAAAATAACTGTTTTGAGTTCTCACACCAGTCCCACTACCGACCTGGAGTTTATTGTTCCCTCACCTAAACTCTGGGTGCCCATAATTTTTACACGGGCAGCCTAGTAGTTTGGTTCACAGATTTAGCCTTGGAGTTGGTTGGAGCAGGATTCTAGTTTTAGCTGAAGCTATTATGACTTGGAGCATTCACATTCTTCCGCTGAGTTTAGCATCTTTTCCGCTGTGTAATCGATGTACTCTGATGTATCTCTTGTAACTTGATGTAATATTATTGTAATGATAATGGAAAAGTTCTTTTTATTTTGTGCAAATGTGTAAGTACCCATAACAATCCGTCTTTATGAACGGTTTAAGTTGGTTTAATTACCGGCGAAAACCGAGCAAAAAGTCGGGTCATTACATTTGTTTTGTTTTCCCTAAACTCTTGGGTGCCTAATTTTGTACGGGCAGTCAAGTAGTCAGGATTTACAAATACTTGAAGAGCTGGAGAAGGAGGCTTTAGGATCATATAGCTATAGTTTATTTCCGCTGTTTTGTAAGTATTGTACTCTGATAATGTTATTGTATACATATACTGATTTTATTTCAAGGATATGTTATCTATTATATGTTATTCGTTCCACTGTAAGGTTCGTGTTACTATGATGTTATGTTCTTCTTCTTCTATTCTAAGTTTCTATCTTATCTTTCCTCACCCTCTAATTTCTTTCATTAATAACCCATTATTTTCGATCCTTGGATGTTCGATATGTGTTGTATATCGGATAACCAAAATCACCAAATTTCCGGGTCATTACAGAACTTCTCACTTTTAATTTGTTTTTCTAGTTGAAATATATACTAGGATGCAGACGGTGCTTAGCAGCACCCGACACCCGTTGTCCACAGACCATGGACGACTTGTTTGTTTGTTGTTTGTGGTGTGAATATTGATTGTGTGATGTGGAATGGAATAAATTATTTTATGGTTAAAAATATATTTTTAACGTGTATATAAAATAAATATTTATAAACAAATCGGACGATTTGTTTATGTACACACATTTGACTAATATGGATTGGGACGATAAATTTTACACATCGCCCAACTGCACAAATAAAAATCTGTGTTTGTTGATTTGAAACCCCACACGGGTGTTGGGATGATATTTGGCGTATAATAATCCCAATTATTTAGCTGTATGTCGATCAATTGGTTGACAGACTGTGTAAGTGTTAACTATTTATATTTAATGCTTATGCAGTGGTGTGGTGCACTTCGGATAATGGTCGATTATTTATGATCGCTATTATATACATATGTTGTATGGAATCCATATAAATAACATTATATGGTAATTGATTGGGTCTCATTCCAATTTGGAAAATAAATTATATTCATATGTCGAATAAACAAAATAGTCATGTGTTGACAATACTCATGTGTTGAGAATATTCATGTGTTGAAACCATTCATGTGTTGAAACCATTCATGTGTTGAAAATATTCATGTATTGAGTAAAATCTTTAAACAATAAAATTTACATCTTTATCATATATAAAATTAGAAACTAACTGGAAAGGAGCTAAGATGAGTGGTTTCCTGGGTATTGATCTGATGTTGGTTTCGGCCGTCGGGGTTAATACTTAGGGAATCGTTCTCTTGCTAAATTACGGCTAGAGGCTGATTAAGAATTAAACGATATAAATCATAATTTTATCAAATATATTAAATAACAAAAATAGTCATGTGTTGACGATACTCATGTGTTGAGAATATTCATGTGTTGAATGAAATATTTTATACAATAGAATTCACATTTTTATTGTAAGTAAGAATTAATAAATATTCATGTGTTGAAGAAAATATTCATTTTTTGAATAGAATAACGAAGTTATTGAAATATATAAAGCCGTGTTGATTAGATTTGCGCCATTTTGACGCGAACGATATTTATATCGATTTTATTCGAATATCGAAAAAGAAGAGATTTCAAAATATAACGTTTTGAAAATTTTATCATTTATATATATATATATATATATACATATATTGATGATATGGAATATTCAATTTTGATTTAAAATTGAATATGAAGTTGGAATCGTTTTTAAAACGAATTTAAAATGATTTATAAAATATATTTTAAAAGGAAATCGACGAAACATATAATATATATTATATATATAATGGCCTGAATAGAACGTGCCGCGCGGCGGCAGTTCGCGTATTTCGACCATTGACTTCGAATGGACATTACGGGAGATCTGACCGTCTGATTCCCCTAAAACCGGAACCATTGGGTTCGTATCGAAAAGAGCTTTCTAACGAATAGTAGAGATTTTAAATCTAACAGTTGGATTTGGAATTATATTCAAATCAAATTTGGAAAAGGTAGCTATAAGTGCAGTTCAATGGCCGTTGATGGAAATCGACTGTACGGACCTTGGTAAAATTATTAAAAATATCAATAATTTATGTAAAATCATAATATACGAATTGGAAAGATCTGGGATGAAAAATTCCACATTTGTAAGGATAAAAATATATTTGTATTGAAATGAACTAGTTTATAGCTGGAAATTAGTTAAGATGAATGGTTTCCTGGGTATTGATCTGATGTTGGTTTCGGCCTTCGGGGTAAATATTTGGGGAATTGTTCTCTTACTAATTTACAATTAGAGACTGATAGAATGGAATGGGGTTTTGGGTTTATGGTGAACCGTGTTTTAAATGACATTAGTTCTTTAACCCAGTTAAAGACAGGATATGATTTCCCAAGTTAAACAGTCATTAATATTGATTTTTGGGAGGATTAAAACCAAGTGGAGTTTTAATGAATCTTTAATTAGATTGAAATGGTCGAGAATGGAGTATCACCAGTTTTGCTCCACGCGATAGTTAAATTTTTAATTAGATTTGAACGTGAAATGGTAATTGAATTTACCGATAACACTGTGGTGTTAGATATGAAGTATGACCAGTTTTACTTCACGGGATGAGTAGGTTGGGGTTGGGAAATTTAACAAGTGATTATTTCGGTAAGGTTCGCTAATCCCGACGAGTTTGGATAAACAATAATTTGGTTTGAATTGATATTCAAAAGTAGATTAAAGAATAAATTTAAAGGATTTATCTTTGATAAAATTAATGGGAACCTTTCCCAAAGTATAAGAATATTTGAATAAAAGAATATTCTAAATTGGAATGAGGAGTATGTTGTGTTTGTGTAACACTTGTTGATTATATACGCGAGTTATTCAGAAATATCGAGTTTATCCCATTCTGAATAACTGATTCGACGATGTGTCGTGGATGAAGACGGTGGTCGAAGACCGAAGGTCTTCGTGTCATTTGGATAATTATTTGTAACGAACTGGGATTTTCGACTCCGAAAATCAACATCAAACTACCATGTTGACCATTCAGACATCGAACATTCCAGATCATTAATAGAAAGAAGTTAGGGGGTGAGAATAGATAAGATGGAAATATTAGAATAGAAGAAGAAGAAACACCACAACAAAGAGTCTCACATCGCAGCGGAACAAAATATAATACAGAAATAATCTTTATTGAGAGCTTTAAAAATACTTACAGTATCAGAGTATATCACACAATGGGACAGTTATAATAACCTATTCCCATATACAACACACAGCGGAATAGTTGCTATGTCATATCATACGTCTGAACATCTTCAATTCGTCTCTGGACTTCACAGCACTCGATAACCTGAACCTGTACGCTCCGGGCTAACCCGAGCATTTACAAAACACCGGGTCAGTCTGGTGAACCAGAGTGAGAAAAAACTCGCACAGTATTTTCGATAAATCATCCAACCATGATTTTAAAGTTAAAAATCTTTTCAAAAGAAAAGGATAATCGTAAGACCAAATCCACACATAAACACGGACGGTTTTTACCTTACGATAACCCAAAACATTTTTGAAACCAATATCTTGTCTGATATTATAATAATATCTAAATACAAGTAAATAGAAATCTAGTAGAACGCTTGCATCTCACGCTCTACATATATAGTATACAATCAAAAACCGCGGGCGCTTATTGGAGTTTGGATTCCGAATATGACAAGGTATGGGACCACCTGCCGATAGTGTATCTCTAGAGGCAAATACACTGGGTTCAACACGAACGTCTTGCAACCCGGCCCTCACATGACCGACCACTCATTTCGCTTGAGTGTATCGAATGTATACCACCGACGGTTGGGATCAGCAACCGCCTCCTGAAACAGGGACAGCATCGAAATATAGATTAAAGAAGCAACTGGAATTTCTCTAGATAGGTGGTTATACACCCTAATGGGAGCGACCCACATAGCCATGCTGCCTGCCTGTTTTTTGTCATTTCCCGGTTGATGAGGCTTGAGGTCAGAATTATCTGGTCATCATTCACTATGAATGCCACATCGCCAGATCCATTAGATATCACTAATTAACGTCCACAAAAATACTCTAGCTGGAAGCTAAGAGAACGGCAATTCTCCGCCAACAACTATAGTATGTTTGAAGAAATCAACGTACGTGACCCTTTGGAAATACTCTGTCAGACATCCGTCCATACAAGTCATCCAGGAACAGGATGAACCAAAGGTACTCTCCTACCGCATCCATATAGGAATCACCCCATAGATCAGCAGCGAGAAGTCCTTGCAACCCGTAGATTCCAACCACGATAGAATCACAGCTTATCTCTGCTTGCCAGGCAGAGAATATTAGTGGTTCTTCCATTTATGAAAATCCACGGTCTTCAATGCTCCACATCGATCATCTTCTGATCTCTTCACGTATTTGTTGGTCAAAATGGTTTTCGAATATAAATTCGATCCCGGTCTTTCCATACAAACAATCGTATTGGACAGATTTGATAGTCAGTGATTTAACTATCAAAATATATAGTGTTTCAAACATGACACTCCAATGAGTTCACTGGTTCAGTATTCGACATCACATGGCCTTTTAAATTTAAATCAAACTAGTTCACTTCTGTTAAATAAAACTTCTAACTCTTTATTTTTGAAAATACGATATTTGAATAACTCTAATTCGATTTAACTCTACTCGATTAACTCTAATTTATTAACTCTAACTGGTTAACTCTAATTGATTAACTCGACTTATTTAACTCCTATCGATTAACTAATACTCGACTTAAATCCATTCGCTTGACTCTAGATCACAGCGATCACAATGGTTACGCCTGATTCCCTCAGGAAACATCCGACCGCCGTAGGCTATCTGCCGCCCTGCGAATTTCGCTAGCAGTCGTACGAAATGGCAACTCGTCCTAAATAACTATGTTTGACTGACTCTAACTTGAATAACTATATCCAATATTGATTACAATAAAACTAATTTCATATTTTCTTTACTTCGAATCCCTCGATATATATATATATATATCCAAATTTCCACCGAACGTTGCATTATTTCCCTAATGGATATAACGAACCATCACTAACCTCTTTTACGATTTCCAACTAATACCATCTTCAGATAATCCTGATGTTGTTCAAGTTGGGGTATTATAATTACCTCTCAGACCTTGATCAACAACGTTCATACCCTCAGATAAATATAAGCTGTAATCAAACGAATATTCCATATCAAAACCTCAAAACAAATTCCGTCATAACTTGGATTTGGTTACACGACCCTATAACCCATTTCCTTTCCCACAATCACTTTTACCAGTTTCCTTTCAAACTTATTCGAACATTTGCCACTTGGGATTCTCATTTCCATTTCCCCTTTTCACTAAATCTCATTTTCAAATAACGTTTATTCAATATTAACTCTTTAACACTTTGAATCGCCTGTATATACTCTGGTTTATCTTAACCCCTTTTTCGTAAACTCCTTTCACTTAATTCGAATAATTTCATTCGATTTCTTTTCACTTCAATTTACTCTTGAAAGTAATTTCTAAATTATTATTAATCAAAATGATAATTTATTCCAATCGTTAACTACATTAGTAGTTAATTTCTTTATTTACTAAAATAAATAGTAAATCCTTTAAAACCTTAATAAAATTTAAACAATATTTCCTGAGACTATTTTCATCAAAGTACATCAATCAGATAATCCCTTCTAATTCAAAATGTCGATTTAATTCACCCATACTCGATTATCTAATTAATCGATCCCAATTACTCTTCACTTCAAATTAATTAAAATATAATTAATTTAAGTAAATTCCATTAATTGTTTTCCTTACAAAACAATTACCAAATTTTATTTTCTTTGATTCATCTCTTATTCTACTAGTTGTAAATGATTAACCTCAGCATTTACTTTGTAAAATAAATTAATAACCAATCAAAGTCTTAAATAAATAAAATATTTATTTATTTTTCTTAAATAACTTTGATTCAAAATAATATAATTCAAAAATCTAACTTTGATTATAAAATAAATTTTATAACCCCAACTCTATCGATTCATCTGACGGTGAATCAATATCTATAACCCAATTGATTTTAAAGGCCATACTCTGCCAAACACTTGACCAAAACCGCCCATTGGTTCAACCCAAACAGATGTTGAATATTCAGTCAATAAACAACAATCAAATCAATCAGACAAACATATCAGTTCATATATAATAACATGAAAATAAATAATACATTTGAGGGATCCGGTTGGGTCCCTCCAACCTGTTCTTCCCTGTATACAAACGGTTATCACCAAACGGTTCAAACAGATCAAACAGTTCAACAATTCAAAACACGTTTCTAAATAAACGTGACCAACCAAGGTAAGTTACTTTTGTTGGGACCAATCGTTAAAAATAACGATTTGGTAATTCAATGAAATTAAACACAGTTTAATTTCCTCATTTAAAACAACAAATAAATTATAACTAGCAAACAGTCAACCATTGGCAAGCAGAGCACACAAATTAAAAACCCAATTTATATAAAATATAAATAGGGAAAAACTGAGTGAGTTTAACTCACCTTGTATCGATTTTCCTAGAAGACAGTTGGTTTCGGTTGATTCCAAATGCGTTCAAAACAACTTCGAAATATTTGTGTTCGTCGATATGAAACCGGACACCACTTGCTTCATTCCATGCTGGTAACACAAATATGCATCGTAAATTTTACCGCTAGTTACTTTTTAAAATAACATTACTAAAATTCTAAAACAAAAATCTTAATTACGTTCACTGTACTCTTAGATTAGGCAATTTAAAATTGTTGATGATGGTTTAAATTGTAAATTAACGTGACCGTATACTTGTCAAAACCGATCCAATTTTGAATTCCATCTGGCATTGTTTTGCTCCGTTCGTTTACTGTCAGCGCCCTTTCTCGAAGTCCCTGTACAATCATAATATATGATTATTATGATTAACTAATTAATTCCCTTTAATTAAATAAATTAATATTGGTTTAATTAGTTTTAGGTTAAAGATATCCAGACCGATATGTTTTAACGTGCTTTGCTATCCTCGCTTGTTACAGCTGCTCTTCATCTTCATGTGTTAACAAGCCGATAACTCCAGAATCACGGATGGACTAAAACTTCACCAATCCTCCACTGTCTTCCATGAATACTGTTTCCATCTTTGTCGAGCCCTTCGTTGCCTTGCGTCCTTTCTTCCCACTGTCGCGGCTTCGATGGCCCACCGGACCACCGTCCACCAGCCCCAACCGAAGTGCCTCAGTCCCCTCCGCCTTCCACTCAAGTATCGCTCCCTCTAACTCCACCATTCGCTTCCAGTTCATCCACAAAACCCGCGACTTCCAACCTTAGATCTGATGTTACCAAGTCAACCGCCTCACCTTGCTCGACCACCGCCTTCAAGCTCGATGATTCCAGGTCGTCCCGTCGCCTACAGTTGGACTGCGAGCACAGCTACTTCGGTGACCATTTCCACCCTCCTCGGCCAACGATAGCTGATCGCCACCGTCCAAGTTAACGAGCTAGTCTAGCTCTTCATCTTGGTCGTTGAAAACATTATGATTCAAGTTGTTACTTTGGAGGAAAATAGAGAAGGTTGCTGGAAGATTTCAGCCGTGAAAAAAATGAACGAGAGGGCCAGTCCTTTATATGTGTGAATTTCGTGGAGGCCAAGTTGTTGAGGGAGATAGGTTTGCAGATTAATACGTAGAGTAGCTATTGCTTTTGTCCTTGTTGTATAGTGTTGGAAGGACTTAAGGGTACGAAACTTGGGTGCCACGGTTTGAAATGGATTGTTAGTCACGGCAAAGTAAAATTGGCAGCAAGGCATTGAAAATGTAGACGCAAGAAGCTACAGTGAAGGAGTGGTATAATAATGTACCACACTTCATCGTGAGAAATTTCGTTAAAAACCACTACAAACGATTTTTGTTTTTCGATAAAATGGCTAATCTTAGTGTAAAAAGATATTCCGGATCCAATGAGACAAGTTTCGTCGAAATCCGAGGTCATTTGAAAAAAATTCCTTTATGAAACCAGAAATAAACACGCTTTTTTTTAATTTTTCAAGATCATCAGATAAGTCAAATCAACTTGAAACTGCAAACACTGACAATAACTTTTCGATACGAACCCAACGGAATTAGTTTCGTCGCATTCTGAGACTGTGGCCCCGGTAGGCTATTTTTAACGCGTACCGCACTGCCCTTCCGAACACCAAATTTGCCGATCTTTAAAAATAACAAACTATATACCTACCCTGACTAAAATCGACGCTACGAACTCAACGGAACTGGTTTCGTGGCCTAATTAGATTGTCTGTTCAAGTTACACTCTAATATCCCTTTATTCAGTTGAATTAATTTAATTGCACTGAACGAGCGTTTACGGCTATCGTGGTCACATACAACATCGGTTTTCCACGCCACTCACCACCGTACAAAAATTTAGCGATACGGTTCTAATGAAACTGGTTTCATTGAAAACAGAGTCTGTTTGCAAAACGGCTATTTTAACGTGTATATAACGGTTTTCATAGCGACTATTTCAAAATTTGATTTGGCCATAACTATCAATATATAACACGAAATCTGGATTTTCCTCTTTCATATGAAAACTATCATCAATACGACTCCAACGTTTCTTGTTTCACAGAATTCCGGCTTATATCAGATCCTGTATCCTCGGTTGAAGTTCAAAACTCCATATTACGAACTGCACGCCATTTTCAAGCTCGATTTATAATTATATAAATATATAACATTCGAACTCCATTTGAATAACGAATATCCATTTATATTCCAAATAAAATATTTAAAATAAATTTAAATATTCAGATTCAAATGGTCGAAAAACACGGGTTGTTACATTCTTCCCCCCTTAAAATAATTTCGTCCTCGAAATTGCTAAGGTAAGAAAAAACGTTATAAACCCATTAATTTCCAAATCCAATTTAATTTAAATCAATTCAATACTATAAATCAATATTTTCAAAAATATTGAAAATTTTCTAACACCTTAAATTTTCGAAAAATTTCGCCAGCACCTCCTCTGTACGGCTCAATCGGTACAACTCCAACTCGCCTTTCTAGGCCTTCTCCAATCCAAAAGAAAATAAAACAGCCAAGCGGCTTGCCAAATAGGCCCATAAATCACCAAACCCATATAAAATAAATGTGTACCTTTTTGTCGGCATATCATTATATCCCTTCCATCTGCTGCCCTATCAGCATATACAAATGCATTCCCACCCAAAATTCCAATTTTATCCTCAGAACCGAATCCTTTCATGCATCCATGCCAAATCTCATTCTTAACTCAATTTCCATCCATTATCAATTTCAACTTTTAACTTACCAGTCCACACCATTTCAGATTCATGTCTCCCAATTCCAAATCTGATTCCACTTGATATATTATATCTCGATTCAATTTTCATTTAATTGGTTTCAATTCAATTCATGTTTGCTTTCCCAAATTTCTATTTAATTTTGTCTTTCAAACAATTTTCCTGGGAGTTTTTAAACAGTTCAGCTCTTTCAAAAATCAAATATTCCCTTTCAGGATTTAAACAACTTGTTTTTCTCAAAGCAATTCTAAACAAGATTTTTGATAGTAATCCGTCACTTAGAACTCGAAAATGAACACTGATGATGTGGCCAGCATCCTCAGAGTTATTTCCCAGTAATCGAAGTGAGTTCAATACTGTATCACTTATCAAAACTCATTTCTAAACACTTTCATTTTGAAATCCATTTCAAAATATCCCTTTCAATTCTTGTAACAAAATTAAAATCTCCCAGGATTTTAAAATTTTCATATATTCAATTCAAGTTCATTTGCAATCATCTTTCCCACTTTAAGGAATTTTAATTCCAATTCTGATTTAGATTTCAGATTTAATTCATCACATTCCTTATTATACGAATTCCAATTGGTTATTTATATAACCATTTCAATAATAATCAACCAACACATCCAATATACCATAATATTTCCAGTATATATCCTTTTATATTAAAATATAATTTGGGTAAAATTATTTTATTTACCCTCTTTCAAAACATACTGCGTCGGTTTATCGTACTTGAGTGTTTAGAAACTCCTATCGATACAGTGGATCAAACCGATCGACCAGAATTCATAAACAACTCAAACAAATAAATCTCCAGAATATAAAACAATTTTTATAAAATCTACAAATACGTTCACACGTATATATATACACTCAAACTCAATCTAGGGTATTACTAACCCCATCTCTACTGAGTCACGCCACAGAGCCGAGGTAATCACTTAACCTTCAGCTCTGATACCACTGTAACGAACTGGGATTTTCGACTCCGAAAATCAACATCAAACTACCATGTTGACCATTCAGACATTGAACATTCCAGATCATTAATAGAAAGAAGTTAGGGGGTGAGAATAGATAAGATGGAAATATTAGAATAGAAGAAGAAGAAACACCACAACACAGAGTCTCACATCGCAGCGGAACAAAATATAATACAAAAATAATCTTTATTGAGAGCTTTAAAAATACTTACAGTATCAGAGTATATCACACAATGGGACAGTTATAATAACCTGTTCCCATATACAACACACAGCGGAATAGTAGCTATATCATATCATACGTCTGAACATCTTCAACTCGTCTTTGGACTTCACAGCACTCGATAACCTGAACCTGTACGCTCCGGGCTAACCCGAGCATTTACAAAACACCGGGTCAGTCTGGTGAACCAGAGTGAGAAAAAACTCGCACAGTATTTACGATAAATCATCCAACCATGATTTTAAAGTTCAAAATCTTTTCAAAGGAAAAGGATAATCGTAAGACCAAATCCACACATAAACACGGACGGTTTTTACCTTACGATAACCCAAAACATTTTTGAAACCAATATCTTGTCTGATATTATAATAATGTCTAAATACAAGTAAATAGAAATCTAGTAGAACGCTTGCATCTCACGCTCTACATATACAGTATACAATCAAAAACCGCGGGCGCTTATTGGAGTTTGGATTCCGAATATGACAAGGTAAGGGACCACCTGCCGATAGTGTATCTCTAGAGGCAAATACACTGGGTTCAACAAGAACGTCTTGCAACCCGGCCCTCACATGACCGACCACTCATTTCGCTTGAGTGTATCGAATGTATACCACCGACGGTTGGGATCAGCAACCGCCTCCCGAAACAGGGACAACATCGAAATATAGATTAAAGAAGCAACTGGAATTTCTCTAGATAGGTGGTTATACACCCTAATGGGAGCGACCCACATAGCCATGCTGCCTGCCCGATTTTTGTCATTTCCCGGTTGATGAGGCTTGAGGTCAGAATTATCTGGTCATCATTCACTTTGAATGCCACATCGTCAGATCCGTCAGATATCACTTATTAACGTCCACAAAAATACTCTAGCTGGAAGCTAAGAGAACGGCAATTCTCCACCAACAACTATAGTACGTTTGAAGAAATCAACGTACGTGACCCTTTGGAAATACTCTGTCAGACATCTGTCCATACAAGTCATCCCGGAACAGGATGAACCGAAGGTACTCTCCTACCGCATCCATATAGGAATCACCCCATAGATCACTAGCGAGAAGTCCTTGCAACCCGTAGATTCCAACAACGACAGAATCACAACTTATCTCTGCTTGCCAGGCAGAGAATATTAGTGGTTCTTCCGTTTATGAAAATCCACGGTCTTCAATGCTCCACCTCGATCATCTTCTGATCTCTTCACGTATTTGTTGGTCGAAATGGTTTTCGAATATAAATTCGATCCCGGTCTTTCCATACCAACAATCGTATTGGACAGATTTGATAGTCAGTGATTTAACTATCAAAATATACAGTGTTTCAAACATGACACTCCAATGAGTTCACTGGTTCAGTATTCGACATCACATGGCCTTTTAAATTTAAATCAAACTAGTTCACTTCTGTTAAATAAAACTTCTAACTCTTTATTTTTGAAAATACGATATTTGAATAACTCTAATTCGATTTAACTCTACTCGATTAACTCTAATTGATTAACTCTAACTGGTTAACTCTAATTGATTAACTCGACTTATTTAACTCCTATCGATTAACTAATACTCGACTTAAATCCATTCGCTTGACTCTAGATCACAGCGATTACAATGGTTACGCCTGATTCCCTCAGGAAACATCCGACCGCCGTAGGCTATCTGCAGCCCTGCGAATTTCGCTAGCAGTCGTACGAAATGGCAACTCGTCCTAAATAACTACGTTTGACTGACTCTAACTTGAATAACTATATCCAATATTGATTACAATAAAACTAATTTCATATTTTCTTTACTTCGAATCCCTTGATATATATATATATATCCAAATTTCCACCGAACATTGCATTAGTTCCCTAATGGATATAACGAACCATCACTAACCTCTTTTACGATTTCCAACTAATACCATCTTCAGATAATCCTGATGTTGTTCAAATTGGGGTATTCTAATTACCTCTCAGACCTTGATCAACAATGTTCGTACCCTCAGATAAATATAAGCTGTAATCAAACGAATATTCCATATCAAAACCTCAAAACAAATTCCGTCATAACTTGGATTTGGTTGCACGACCCTATAACCCATTTCCTTTCCCACAATCACTTTTACCAGTTTCCTTTCAAACTTATTCGAACATTTGCCACTTGGGATTCTCATTTCCATTTCCCCTTTTCACTAAATCTCATTTTCAAATAACGTTTATTCAATATTAACTCTTTAACACTTTGAATCGCCTGTATATACTCTGGTTTAGCTTAACCCCTTTTTCGTAAACTCCTTTCACTTAATTCGAATAATTTCATTTGATTTCTTTTCACCTCAATTTACTCTTGAAAGTAATTTCTAAATTATTATTAATCAAAATGATAATTTATTCCAATCGTTAACTACATTAGTAGTTAATTTCTTTATTTACTAAAATAAATAGTAAATCCTTTAAAACCTTAATAAAATTTAAACAATATTTCCTGAGACTATTTTCATCAAAGTACATCAATCTGATAATCCCTTCTAATTCAAAATGTCGATTTAATTCACCCAAACTCGATTATCTAATTAATCGATCCCAATTACTCTTCACTTCAAATTAATTAAAATATAATTAATTTAAGTAAATTCCATTAATTGTTTTCCTTACAAAACAATTACCAAATTTTATTTTCTTTGATTCATCTCTTATTCTACTAGTTGTAAATGATTAACCTCAGCATTTACTTTGTAAAATAAATTAATAACCAATCAAAGTCTTAAATAAATAAAATATTTATTTATTTTTCTTAAATAACTTTGATTCAAAATAATATAATTCAAAAATCTAACTTTGATTATAAAATAAGTTTTATAACCCCAACTCTATCGATTCATCTGACGGTGAATCAATATCTATAACCCAATTGATTTTAAAGGCCATACTCTGCCAAACACTTGACCAAAACCGCCCATTGGTTCAACCCAAACAGATGTTGAATATTCAGTCAATAAACAACAATCAAATCAATCAGACAAACATATCAGTTCATATATAATAACATGAAAATAAATAATACATTTGAGGGATCCGGTTGGGTCCCTCCAACCTGTTCTTCCCTGTATACAAACGGTTATCACCAAACGGTTCAAACAGATCAAACAGTTCAACAATTCAAAACACGTTTCTAAATAAACGTGACCAACCAAGGTAAGTTACTTTTGTTGGGACCAATCGTTAAAAATAACGATTTGGTAATTCAATGAAATTAAACACAGTTTAATTTCCTCATTTAAAACAACAAATAAATTATAACTAGCAAACAGTCAACCATTGGCAAGCAGAGCACACAAATTAAAAACCCAATTTATATAAAATATAAATGGGGAAAAACTGAGTGAGTTTAACTCACCTTGTATCGATTTTCCTAGAAGACAGTTGGTTTCGGTTGATTCCAAATGCGTTCAAAACAACTTCGAAATATTTGTGTTCGTCGATATGAAACCGGACACCACTTGCTTCATTCCATGCTGGTAACACAAATATGCATCGTAAATTTTACCGCTAGTTACTTTTTAAAATAACATTACTAAAATTCTAAAACAAAAATCTTAATTACGTTCACTGGACTCTTAGATTAGGCAATTTAAAATTGTTAATGATGGTTTAAATTGTAAATTAACGTGACCGTATACTTGTCAAAACCGATCCAATTTTGAATTCCATCTGGCATTGTTTTGCTCCGTTCGTTTACTGTCAGCGCCCTTTCTCGAAGTCCCTGTACAATCATAATATATGATTATTATGATTAACTAATTAATTCCCTTTAATTAAATAAATTAATATTGGTTTAATTAGTTTTAGGTTAAAGATATCCAGACCGATATGTTTTAACGTGCTTTGCTATCCTCGCTTGTTACAGCTGCTCTTCATCTTCATTTGTTTCCAAGCCGATAACTCCAGAATCACGGATGGACTAAAACTTCACCAATCCTCCACTGTCTTCCATGAATACTGTTTCCATCTTTGTCTAGCCCTTCGTTGCCTTGCGTCCTTTCTTCCACTGTCGCGGCTTCGATGGCCCACCGGACCATCGTCCACCAGCCCCAACCGAAGTGCCTCAGTCCCCTCCGCCTTCCACTCAAGTCTCGCTCCATCTAACTCCACCATTCGCTTCCAGTTCATCCACAAAACCCGCGACTTCCAACCCCAGATCTGATATTACCAAGTCAACCGCCTCACCTTGCTCGACCACCGCCTTCAAGCTCGATGATTCCAGGTCGTCCCGTCGCCTACAGTTGGACTGCGAGCACAGCTACTTCGGTGACCATTTCCACCCTCCTCGGCCAATGATAGCTGATCGCCACCGTCCAAGTTAACGAGCTAGTCTAGCTCTTCATCTTGGTCGTTGAAAACATTATGATTCAAGTTGTTACTTTGGAGGAAAATAGAGAAGGTTGCTGGAAGATTTCAGCCGTGAAAAAAATGAACGAGAGGGCCAGTCCTTTATATGTGTGAATTTCGTGGAGGCCAAGGAGTTGAGGGAGATAGGTTTACAGATTAATACGTAGAGTAGCTATTGCTTTTGTCCTTGTTGTACAGTGTTGGAAGGACTTAAGGGTACGAAACTTGGGTGCCACGGTTTGAAATGGATTGGTAGTCACGGCAAAGTAAAATTGGCAGCAAGGCATTGAAAATGTAGACGCAAGAAGCTACAGTGAAGGAGTGGTATAATAATGTACCACACTTCATCGTGAGAAATTTCGTTAAAAACCACTACAAACGATTTTTGTTTTCTGATAAAATGGCAAATCTTAGTGTAAAAAGATATTCCGGATCCAATGAGACAAGTTTCGTCGAAATCCGAGGTCATTTGAAAAAAATTCCTTTATGAAACCAGAAATAAACACGCTTTTTTTTAATTTTTCACGATCACCAGATAAGTCAAATCAACTTGAAACTGCGAACACTGAAAATAACTTTTCGATACGAACCCAACGGCATTAGTTTCGTCGCATTCTGAGACTGTGGCCCCGGTAGGCTATTTTTAACGCGTACCGCACTACCCTTCCGAACACCAAATTTGTCGGTCTTTAAAAATAACAAACTATATACCTACCCTGACTAAAATCGACGCTACGAACTCAACGGAACTGGTTTCGTGGCCTAATTTGATTGTCTGTTCAAGTTACACTCTAATATCCCTTTATTCAGTTGAATCAATTTAATTGCACTGAACGAGTGTTTACGGCTACCGTGGTCACATACAACATCGGTTTTCCACGCCACTCACCACCGTACAAAAATTTAGCGATACGGTTCTAATGAAACTGGTTTCATTGAAAACAGAGTCCGTTTGCAAAACGGCTATTTTAACGTGTATATAACGGTTTTCATAGCGACTATTTCAAAATTTGATTTGGCCATAACTATCAATATATAACACGAAATCTGGATTTTCCTCTTTCATATGAAAACTATCATCAATACGACTCCAACATTTCTTGTTTCACAGAATTCCGGCTTATATCAGATCCTGTATCCTCGGTTGAAGTTCAAAACTCCATATTACGAACTGCACGCCATTTTCAAGCTCGATTTATAATTATATAAATATATAACATTCGAACTCCATTTGAATAACGAATATCCATTTATATTCCAAATAAAATATTTAAAATAAATTTAAATATTCAGATTCAAATGGTCGAAAAACACGGGTCCTTACATTATTGATGATCCTGATTGGGATGTACACCCGAGAGGAGGGAATCAGTAGGTGATCGTCCAGACGTACTTGGAGATTGATGGATATGCGAGGTACAAGGTGCCTCCGGTTTCGTTCAGACCCGGAACGGACTTGTAAATGGACTGTGTGTCTGACATTGGATATCATTCTGTGTGATTGATGGATATCGGTTGCATGGAGTGTATTGCCTGTGTGGCATGCTAAGATGCAAATGATCAAGGCTTTTGTTGAAAAGCAAAGTCTTGTGGTTGATGATCAAAGCACCGTCTGTGTGGTATAGCTTTGGGTAGCGTTAATTCACGAGCCTCACACCCCGGTTGTGAACCAGAAATGGGAGAGGACCTCAGGGAGGGCATGCGTTTCCTTCTAGCTAGGGTGGTGTCAGTGACCTATCAGCCCTGACATTTATATTATTTTCACCTGTGTGGTTGTTGGATTGCAAGGCGCCTCGGATATATCAGTGACTATGTGGAGCCGATGGAGTCATTTGGCTCGTTTACGTCCTGAAGGGCAGGGAAATGCAGTGTTCAGGCATTATAATCCACGTTGAGTGGACCGGCCCTGACGATCCAAGGGGCAGTTGCGGCTGTTCCTGAGGCACGGGCTAGAGAGTCTCGAATTCGGTGAGGATGATCCCTTGCCTCGGTTCACATATGGAAATCCAACTTCCAAATACGTGACAATTGCGGTTTTGATTGTAGAGCCTAGTATTGGCGACATAATATATGGTATCCATGTCGTCTAGGATTGATACATTTATATTTGAAGTTGTTTTATACACTGTGCACTTATAGTAGTATCAAATGATTTGTTTTATATGTACCAAGCATGTTTGGCTATTATAAGGGAAAACCCTAACCTCCGGCTTGTGTTGCATTGTGTGATGGGACCGGGGTCTTATAATAGCTTCATTTTTTCAAAAAGCATTGCGCTGTTTTGTTATATGCACTGGTATTCTTGGGAGGAAACCCGTTCCGTGTTATACAGCATGGTCCCTTGATATATCTGATTTAAAGTAAAGTTTTAAATAACTGTTTTAGTTCTCACACAAGTCACATGACTGACCTGGAGTGCCACTATTTTCCATCTGGGTGCCACTATTTTCTGCACGGGCAGCTAGTAGTTTTGGTTTTGCAGATTTATATTCACAGGATCCTGATTTGCAGTTGGAATGATATTCGGAAAGCTCTATATCTGTATATTCTTTTCAGTTGTGTCTTGTATTATTTTCCACTGCTATGTAATGTATTGTAAATCTCTAATATTTATTAAATGTATTTTATTCTTTCATGCTCTGTATATTCTTGTATTCTGATGGAATTGTTGCAATAAGCAATGAAATGTTCTTCCGTTTGTGTCCCGATATGGCTTATTCTCTGTACAATCCGGGCTTTCTTCGGGTCATGTCAGCTTGGTATCAGAGCTTTGGTTTACAAAGCTCGAGAACAAGACACGTTAGAACCAAATGAAAGAATTCATCAGAGATTGGATTAGTAATGTCCAATGAGAATGACTCGTTAGAGATGGGATCAGTAGTATCCTACAACGAGTGTGAAGGGTGATGTTTTTAAAATAAAATTGAAAACAAGTTTTGTTTTGTAAATTTAAATCAATTGTTCGTATTTGAATATTATTTTTATATTGATTTGGATAATCAAGTATATAAAGATTTTGCATATACGTCTCATCCGCGTGTATTTGAAGTTTTAATATACTGGATAGACATAGAATCACACTCTAGTCACCCGGGGATAATCTTGATGATGATGCATCATCATCAGCATTTTTGTTCGAGTTTCAAAGGCGTGATGCCTATATATTTCCAACAGATTGGTGTGAGAACCAAAACTAGATAGGGCCTATTGTTGTGATTTGGCACCCAAAATGTGATTTTTGACTGTATATCAAAATTATGAATTTGAAATGTTAATTAACTAATTGTTTGCTGATTGTGTTGTTTGATTATTGGTCGATTAATTAAAATTTGAACCATATAACCAAATTGATCAAATATTGAACTGTATTGGAAATTGTTTGGAATTGCATGTACATATATATGTGTATCCATTGAACAGGTGTAATTACCTGAAAATCCCCGCCCTTTTGATCGACCATAAGCCACATAGGTCTGATTCAAAGGTTGGAAATACTCGAATACATTAACTATGGGCGTACAACAAATCAGAACAAATAACAGAAGACTTTTACAAACATTATAAAAATGTTACATCATAGTACAGAATATCAGAGTACTTAATAATATAGCGGAGGATAATTTACAAATTTTTACGTAAATGCAGCGGAAGAAAGTAAATTTAACATAGCGAAAGACTTAAAATGTTCTAGACACGGCTTTATGCTTCAATCAGAATCCTTCTAAAAAGATCTTCAAGATCGAATCCAAGAAAAGCAACTCCAAGATAGTCTAAAAACCTGTAACTTGGCTACCCGTGTGGAAAATAAGGACACCCAAGTTTGTAAAAGGGGAAAATAAACTATGGGTCAGTCATGGGACTGGTATGAAAATCCTATATTAACTAAAGAATATGACAAATCTAAGGACCACGCCACTTTCGTGGAACGGGTATACTCCAATAGATTGTCTGTGCATATATTTATTAAATAAAAAGAATAACACAATGCTTTTTGTAAAAAATGAAATCATTATAAGACTCAGGTCCCATTACACAATGCAACACACACCAGAGGATAGAGTTTTACCTTATAATGATCAAAAAATGCAGAGTACGAGTCAAATACTATTTTAATATCATAAGTGTATAATATGATTTAAATTACTTCAAATTAAATGTATTAATCCTAAACAACATAGTACCCCATCCTACTATGTCGCTATAATAAGTATACTATCAAGTCGGTCATCTCGTATTGGAAAGTTGGGTTTCCATACTGAGTCAAGGCTAGGAGCGAGATCCTTACCGATTCGAGACACTCTAGCAATACCCCAGGATTGGTACTATGTCCAACCCTTGGATCCTGCAGGGTCGGTCCATACGTTAACGCTTATTGGATTAGCAATTCCTGAACACATGTTTCTCGATCCTAACGGATCTCTAAACTGGCCAGTAGCAACCAATATAACTGAGGTACCTCAAATCCAACAACCACATAGTAAATATCAGTGCTCGTAGGCCACTGACACCACTTTCTAGCTAGAAATAAACGTGCGCACTCCCTGCATTCCCTTGCTCCGTTTTAGACTCTACCGGGGTGTGAGGCTCGCGAAGTAACGTATACACAAAGCTGTGTCCATACTAGACTACGCTTTGATCCTCATACAAGGCCCTAATTTGCAACAATAAGTCTTGTTCCATTGCAACTTGGCATGTTACATCAACAACTCATATCATGCGATTGATAATCATTTAATATACAAAAGGGTGTTAAGCAAGAGAATAAATTCTCCGCCACCATGCATTCATACATTAAATTAAAATCAATTTAATTACATGACACAAATTTCAGTGTCAAGCCTACTATCCATTTACAAGTCCGTTTTGGGTCTGAACGAAACCGGAGTCGTCTTATTTCGTGGGAAATAAAGACACTCCAAATCTGAAGCAATCAACAAGAATGTCCGGACGATCACTACCATCAACCCATCAACGTAGCTACTCCCATCAAGGCCAACAATAGCAATACAACCATCCACCTTGAATATCGTCGGTCTTCGACCGTCGTCTTCAACTCTTCAATTTGGATATCGCCGTAAAATTATTTAAAATGAGTTTACCTCGGTCTTTTCAAATAATTCTCGAGGTTGTATAAATTGCAAAACCAGTTTATATTGCTAAGAATATATTATAACGATTTTGACTATTTTTAATTAACCAAAAATAACCTTAATTTAATTAACGACACTTCAGGTCAGTAGTGGCCATAGCGCTGTTTTTCACAAAATTGAATTTAAACTTATCTCAAAATATGTCCGTTGGATTTTGACGAAATTTCTACCGTTGGAAAGATTTTCCCAAGATGGTCCTAACGGGTCTGATTATTGGGAAATCCGACGGTTGGATCTTTCTGTATAACCGTTTAAAGTTACGATTCCGAAACGCGAACTACCGCGCGCGATTCGCTTAAATCTAATTAATATTTATATTCATATATAAATATAAATTCGTTGGCGATTCAAACAAGTCAATCAACACACAACAGACCAGTGTAGTCAATCTTATCATGGTTTTGTCCCCTCTTTTATCATATTTAGATTTTGATAAAAATGACAATTTCAGATGTAATCCTTTTTATTGTCTTTTTATGTTGACAATAAAATATAATTTAATATCGACTTTTCATTTGTCGTTATCGTGACAATAGAAATATAATTTAAAGTTCAACTTATTATTTTCATAAAAACGAAATAAAAAGTGTAATATACTTTCTGCTCTTTTGTTTCCACTATATTTTGACAATACAAATGAAATCTCCTTTTCTAACACTTTATTTACAACAAAAATGTAAATAAAATATTCTTTGTAAATTTGTCTCTTATATCACATTTAACATGTCAATGAAAATCTCTTCTTAAAATCAACCTTCTTGTTTAATATAAAAATATAAAACCAAAGTGTAAATTTTAATATGATATTTTTACCGCATCTCAAATGATGATAAAAATATAAATTTGAAATCTACAAATTCTATTGCATCACAACTAAAGATAAAAATTATTATTTTAAATCTAACAGTGAAAAATGAACTTTATATACATGTACAATGTAAACAAAAATACGGTTCTTAATTCTTCTCTTTTATTAACACAAAAAGTATAAATAAGAACAAGTTTAATAATCTTATCTTTTAACTTGTACACAAAATACTTACAAAAATGTACTTTATGCCTTTGCCTTTGCCTTTTATTTGCATATAAAATACACATAAAATGCAATTTATGACTTGTGATCCTATCCTACCCTTTTAAATAAAAAATATAATGCTAATTAAAGGTAAAAACTTTTTATGTCATTTTAACATAACAAATAAAAGGTTAACTAAAATGTTATTTTTTCTTGTCATTTCGAGTTAACACATAAAATGTTAATTGGAATGTTAACCCTTTCATGTTATAATGAATTAACTAATAAGAAGTTGATTAAAATGTAATTCTTAACATGCCTTTTTAAATTACAAATAAAAAGTAAATTTAAAAATGTAATTTTCATTTTGATCTCTTTATTAACAAAATGATGTCAATACACATGTGTTTTCACTTTACATCTTTTATTTCAAAAATAACATGTATCTCTAAATGTGAACAATCGATGTCATAATAAATGAACAAACAACATGTTATCTAAAGGTGAACAACTCATGACAATTTAAATGAACAAATAATCATATTGTCTAAAGGTGAACAATCCATGACATTTTTAAATGAACAGAATAACAGCAACGCAATGTACCAATTTGAATATGGATTAAATAAACTAAATCTCAAGATGAGATTCTTGCATCCCACACTTGAAAATAAAGTAAAATAAATCCTAAGTTACCAATCGCGTATATATATATATATATATAAATCTCAGTAAAATGAGATTTTGGTTGCATTTAACAAAAATAAACTCAAGATGAGATTTTAACATCCCACACTTGGATAAACAAAATAAAATAAATCCTAAGATGGAAATTTTACATCTCTCTTTTTATAACATGTAAACAAGATGAGATTTTTACATCTCACACTCGAACATGAGCCGCAAAGATGAGATTAGTGTTATCCCACTCTTGAAAAAAAAAATTCAAGATGAAATTTTGACATCTCACGCTTGAAATAAAACAAAAATAAAACTCAAGATGATATTTTGACATCTCATGCTTGATATAAAACAAAAATAAAATTCAAGATGAGATTTTTGACATTTCACGCTTGAAATAAAACAAAAATAAAATAAAATAAATCCTAAGTTACCAGTCGCGTATATATATATATAGATCTCAGTAAAATGAGATTTTGATCGCATTAACAAATCTATAATCAAATTCGGAATGTATATAATCTTTATGAATCTCAATACTATGAGATTTGAACGTATCAACCAAGCGAATATCACAACACAACAAAGGTACATGAACAAAAGAAATCCTAAATTACCATAGCGCAGAACAATATACATATAACAATTCAAAGGCGAGATCAATATTTAAAATATAATTATTTATAAAATAGATATGATTTCTCACCTCAAGTAAATTTAGATCCAAAATTCTATCGACCTCGGAAAAATGTCCAATTCAGGTTTGAACCGAAGTATTCAGAACCACGTCAATTCGGATCTGAATATATAAATAGATTTCAACGCAAAACATAGATCTACATTTTTGCATATATATAGATATATAGTTTTTTTTCATTCACAATAAAATAATTAAAAATTTAATTTAAGATTCAGAATTCTCACGATCTCTAATTCAAGGCCGTAGGTTTTCCCTTTTAGTTCAGAATTTCAATTCTAGAATTCACCAAATCCGTGAAGTGTTTGGAGGAAGGAAGAAAAGAGGAATGGCGGCTGTGGCTTGGAGAAGAAGGAAAGAAGATGGAGATTAGGGTTCTTTAACCCTATATTTATACAACTATTATTTTTGCAAAAAGAACCCCCTATTTTTTATTTTTTATTTATGAGGTCTGAAGATTTCTAAAAATAAAGAGAAGAGAGAACAAATGGGGAGTAAGGGGAATGTTTTCATATCTAAAAAAAATGAATTTGAGTGATAAATAAAAGAGGAGAGAGATTAGAGAATAAATGCACAATTTATTTTCCCCATATACCTCTTTTTATTTATAAACAAATTAAATGTTTGCTTCATTTTATCTAATTGTTTAAGTAGTGCAACCTTTTTTTTTCAAATTTCAAAACACACAACATAACATAAAATAATTTAAGGAACCTATTTAGTTGCAAGAAACGATAAATAGAAGAGAATATATATACATATAGTTGAATTAAAGGAAAGGAAGAAAGAAAGAAGAAAAAAATGTTGGAAAACAAAAGAAGAGAGAAAAGAGAAAACAAGAATGTTCACTAATACATGAGGTAGAAATGGGAAAGAAAATAAGAGGAGGGAAGGAAGTATGGTAAATATAAAGACAAATAAAATGAATGCATTATTTATTGCTTGATATGAAATTGTGAAACTTTTCAAATTTCAAAACATATAATATTAAAATGTTAGAGTTTAAGGAACATGTTAAATTAGACATACACATATAAGGTTAAAAAAAATTCTAGATATATGCATAGACAACGCTGATAGTTTTGTAGTTTTTTTTCTCTCTCTTTGTTTCTTAAAATAAAAAGAAAAGGGAAACATAAATACATAGAGTTGGTTTATTTTTGAAGAAAAATAATGATGGATAAAAAAAAGGGGAAAGAGAAATAAAGGGATGTAATTTAAGAGATAAGAATACATATGTGAAAATAGAATGAAGAGAAATAAATTTATAGAATGAGGAATAATAAACTAATAAATAAAGGGAATAAATGAATGCGTAGGAAGGAAGGTAAAAGAGGCAGGTAACCATGCATTCATATTATGGCCTTTTATGTTTCATTATTTTAGTTTGACATAAAATTTCATTCCTTTAAGAAAATTGACCGTCCTTACTGTTTGCCTTCATCATGGATATAATATATGGATATGTTGGATGTGTGGTTTAATAGTGCATATGAATCTTTAATTAGCTATATCTACTAAATAAAGTAACAATCTTGTATTTTCAAAGATGACAAGTCGCAGTTCACACTTATATCTTTAAACCTTTTATTTTCTATTTTTTTTACAAACATAAATGGTTCGGGACCCTTTTCATATTTTTTTAAATTCGAGTGTTTCACAAATTAAAGAAAATAAAAGTGGCATAATGCATAAAACATAAATGGAAATGAATTTTATAATGAATGGATGCATACTATATATGGTTGAAGAAAATAAAGTGGAAGAAATATTATGTTTATAATTTATTTCTCAAAAAAGAGATTAATAGGGAAAGTAGAAAAAGAATAGGAAAGAAAATAAACTTCATAAAATGTGAATGAGCAAAGAAATTTTGTGCAGGATTTATTTGACTATTAATGTCAACATTAATTAATGAATGTTACTTTGTCTATCACATGCGACATGAAATTTACTATATAAATAAAGTGAAACAAATAGATTTTATCATTTAATTTTTCAAATCAAACATATCTTATAGTTAACACTCAACTTTGTGACAATTTCTTATTAAAAATTATTATGAACCTTTAAAATAAAATCAAGGATTCAACTGCTGTTATTATTATTATTTCAATTTAAAAATAGAATTTTTAAATTCTCCCGTATTTTCTAAAAAAAAATTATGAAATAAATTTTTTAAATTTATCCTCAATTTCCGGGTTGTTACCATCTCCCCCACTTAAAACTTTTCGTCCTCGAAAAGGAACGAAGCTAAGAAAAGAAGACAGCAAGTTCATATTCTATGTCACAGTTACGCTTTCTCGTATACGTAATACTCTCAACTCGTTATAGGGCATTATTAACCCCATCTCTAACGAGTTTTTTCATTCTAGGATACTGCTGATCCTATCTCTAATGAGTATTCTTTTATAGGATATTTCTAATCCTACCTCTGATGAGTCACTTGTTCCGTTCTAACGAGTTTACCCCAAAGATTTGAATTAACCAAAGCTCTGATACCAACTGTAATGACCCGAAAATCCTCGCCCTTTTGATCGACCATAAACCACATAGGTCTGATTCAAAGGTTGGAAATCCTCGAATAAATTAACTCTGGGCGTACAACACATCAGAATAAATAACAGAAGACTTTTATAAACATTATAAAAATGTTACATCAGAGTACAGAATATCAGAGTACTTAATAATACAGCGGAGGATAATTTACAAATTTTTATGTAAATTTAGTGGAAGAAAGTAAATTTAACATAGCGGAAGACTTAAAATGTTCTAGACACAACTTTATGCTTCAATCCAGAATCCTTCTAAAAAGATCTTCAAGATGGACTCCAAGAAAAGAAACTCCAAGATAATCTAAAAACCTGTAACTTGGCTACCCATGTGGAAAATAAGGGCACCCAAGTTTGTAAAAGGGGAAAACAAAGTATGGGTCAGTGATGGGACTGGTATGAGAAATCTATATTAACTACAGAATATGATAAATTTAAGGACCACGCCACTTTCGTGGAACGGGTATACTCCAATAGATTGTATGTGCATATATTTATTAAATAAAAAGAATAACGTGATGCTTTTTGTAAAAAATGAAATCATTATAAGACTCAGGTCCCATTACACAGTGCAACGCACACCAGAGGATAGAGTTTTACCTTATAATGATCAAAAAATGCTGAGTACGAGTCAAATACTATTTTAATATCATAACTGTATAATATGATTTAAATTATATCAAAGTAAATGTATTAATCTTAGACAGCATAGTACCCCATCCTACTGTGTCGCAATAATAAGTATACAATCAAGTCGGTCATCTCGTATTGGAAAGTTGGGTTTCCATACTGAGTCAAGGCTAGGAGCGAGATCCTTACCGATTCGAGACACTCTAGCAATGCCCCAGGATTGGTACTCTGTCCAACCCTTGGATCCTTCAGGGCCGGTCCATACGTTAACACTTAATGGATTGGAAATTCCTGAACACACGTTTCCCGATCCTAACGGATCTCTAAATTGGCCAGTAGCGACCAATATAACTGAAGTACCCCAAATCCAACAACCACATAGTAAATATCAGTGCTGGTAGGCCATTGACACCACTTTCTAGCTAGAAAGAAACGTGCGCACTCCCTGCATTCCCTTGCTCCGTTTTAGACTCCACCGGGGTGTGAGGCTCGCGAAGTAACGTATGCACAAAGCTGTGTCCATACTAGACTATGCTTTGATCCTCATACAAGGCCCTACTTTGTAACAATAAGCCTTGTTCCATTGCAACTTGGCATGTCTCATCAACAATTCATATCATGCGATTGATAATCATTTAATATACAAAAGGGTGTTAAGCAAGATAATAAATTCTCCGCCACCATGCATTCATACATTAAATAAAAATCAATTTAATTACATGACACAAATTTCAATGTCAGGCATGCTATCCATTTACAAGTCCGTTCTGGGTCTGAACGAAACCGGAGTCGTCTTATTTCTGGGAAATAAAGACACTCGCAAATCTGAACAATCAACAAGAACGTCCGGATGATCACTACCATCAACCCATCAAGGTAGCTACTCCCATCAAGGCCAACAATATAAATACAACCATCCACCTTAAAGATCGTCGGTCTTCGACCGTCGTCTTCAAATCTTCAATTTGGATATCGCCGTATAATTATTTGAAATGAGTTTACCTCGGTCTTTTCAAATAATTCTCGAGGTTGTATAAATTGCAAAACCAGTTTATATCGCTAAGAATATATTATAATGATTTTCACAATTTTTAATTAATCAAAAATAGCCTTAATTTAATTAACGACGCTTCAGGTCAATAGTGGCCATGGCGCTGTTTTTCCTAAAATTGAATTTACACTTATCTCAAAATCTGATCGTTGGATTTTGACGAAATTTCTACCGTTGGAAAGATTTTCCCAAGACGGTCCTAACTGGTCCGGTTATTGGAAAATCCGACGGTTGGATCTTTCTGTATAACCGTTTAAAGTTACGATTCCGAAACGCGAACAACCGCGCGCGATTCGCTTAAATCTAATTAATATTTATATTCATATATAAATATAAATTCGTTGGCGATTCAAACAAGTCAATCAACACACAACAAACCAGTGTAGTCAATCTTATCATTGTTTTGTCCCCTCTTTTATCATATTTAGATTTTGATAAAAATGACAATTTCAGATGTAATCCTTTTTATTGTTTTTTTATGTTGACAACAAAATATAACTTAAAATCTACTTTTCATTTGTCACTATCATGACAATAGAACTATAATTTAAAGTTCAACTTATTATTTTCATAAAAACGAAATAAAAAGTGTAATATACTTTCTGCTCTTTTGTTTCCACTATATTTTGACAATACAAATGAAATCTCCTTTTCCAACACTTTATTTACAACAAAAATGTAAATAAAATATTCTTTGTAAATTTTTCTCTTATATCACATTTAACATGTCGATGAAAATCTCTTCTTAAAATCTACTTCTTATTTAATATAAAAATATAAAACAAAAGTGTAAATTTTAATACGATCTTTTTACCGCATCTCAAATGACGATAGAAATATAAATTTGAAATCTACAAATTCTATTGCATCTCAACTGATGATAAAAATTATTATTTTAAATCTAACAGTGAAAAATGAACCTCTATATACATGTACAATGTAAACAAAAATACGGTTCTTAATTCTTCTCTTTTCTTTACACAACAAGTATAAATAAGAACAAGTTTAATAATCTTATCTTTTAACTTGTACACAAAATACTTACAAAAATGTACTTTATTCCTTTGCCTTTGCCTTTTATTTGCATATAAAATACACATAAAATGCAATTTATGACTTGTGATCCTATCCAACCCTTTTAAATGACAAATATAATGTTAATTAAAGGTAAAAACTTTTTATGTCATTTTAACTTAACAAATAAAAGGTTAACTAAAATGTTAATTTTCTTGTCATTTCGAATTAACACATAAAATGTTAATTAGAATGTTAACTCTTTCATGTTATAATGAATTAACTAATAAGAAGTTGATTAAAATGTAATTCTTAACATGCCTTTTTAAATTACAAATAAAAACTAAATTTAAAAATGTAATTTTCATTTTGACCTCTTTATTAACAAAATGATGTCAATACACATGTGTTTTCACTTTACATCTTTTATTTCAAAAATAACATGTATCTCTAAATGTGAACAATCGATGTCATAATAAATGAACAAACAACATGTTATCTAAAGGTGAATAACTCATGAAAATTTAAATGAACAAATAACCATATTGTCTAAAGGTGAACAATCCATGACATTTTTAAATGAACAGAATAACAGCAACGCAATGCACCAATTTGAATATAGATCAAAATAAAATAAACTAAATCTCAAGATGAGATTCTTACATCCCACACTTGAGAATAAAGTAATATAAATCCTAAGTTACCAATCGCGTATATATATATATATATATATATATATATAAATCTCAGTAAAATGAGATTTTGGTCGCATTTAACAAAAAATAAACTCAAGATGAGATTTTAACATCTCACACTTGGATAAACAAAATAAAATAAATCCTAAGATGGAACTTTTACATCTCTGTTTTTATAACATGAAAACAAGATGAGATTTTTACATCTCACACTCGAACATGAGCCGCAAAGATGAGATTAGTGTTATCCCACTCTTGAAAATAAAAAAATAAATTCAAGATAAGATTTTGACATCTCACGCTTGAAATAAAACAAAAATAAAATTCAAGATTATATTTTGACATCTCACGCATGAAATAAAAAAAAATTCAAGATGAGATTTTGACATCTCACGCTTGAAATAAAACAAAAATAAAATAAATCCTAAGTTACCAATCGTGTATATATATATAAATATAAATCTCAGTAAAATGAGATTTTGATTGCATTAACAGATCTACAATCAAATTCGGAATGTATATAATCTTTATGAATCTCAATACTATGAGATTTGAAAGTATCAACCAAGTGAATATGACAAACACAACAGAGGTACATGAAAAAAAGAAATCCTAAATTACCATAGCGCAAAACAATATACGTATAGCAATCCAAAGGCGAGATCAATATTTAAAATATAATTATTTATAAAATAGATATGATTTCTCACCTCGAGTAAATTTAGATCCAAAATTCTATCGACCTCAGAAAAATGTCCGATTCAGATTTGAACCGAAGTACTCAGAACCATGTCAATTCGGATCTAAATATATAAATAGAATTCAACGCAGAACACAGATCTACATTATTACATATATATATATATATACAGTTTTTTTTTCATTCACAAGAAAATAATTAAAAATTTAATTTAAGATTCAGAATTCTCACCGATCTCTAATTCAAGGCCGTATGTTTTCTCTTTTAGTTCAGAATTTCAATTCTAGAATTCATCAAATCCGTGAAGTGTTTGGAGGAAGGGAGAAAAGAGGAATGGCGGCTATGGCTTGGAGAAGAAGGAAAGAAGATGGAGATTAGGGTTCTCTAACCCTATATTTATACAACTATTATTTTTGCAAAAAAAAAACCCCTATTTTTTATTTTCTATTTATGATGTCTGAAGATTTATAAAAATAAAGAGAAGAAAGAACAAAGGGGGAGTAAAAGGAATGTTTTCATATCTTAAAAAAATGAATTTGAATGATAAATAAAAGAGGAGAGAGAGTAGAGAATAAATGCACAAGTTATTTTCCCCATATACCTCTTTTTATTTATAAACAAATTAAATGCTTGCTTTATTTTATCTAATTGTTTAAGTAGTGCAACCTTTTTTTTCAAATTTCAAAACACACAACATAACATAAAATAATTTTAGGAACCTATTTAGTTGCAAGAAACGATAAATAGAGGAGAATATATACACATATAGTTGATTTAAAGGAAAGGAAGAAAGAAAGAAGAAGAAAACGTTGGAAAACAAAAGAAGAGAGAAAAGAGAAAATGAGAATGTTAATTAATACATGAGGTAGAAATGGGAAAGAAAATAAGAGGAGAGAAGGAAGTATGGTAAATATAAAGACAAATAAAATGAATGCATTATTTATTGCTTGATAGGAAATTGTGAAACTTTTCAAATTTCAAAACATATAATATTAAAATGTTAGAGTTTAAGGAACATGTTAAATTAGACATACACATATAAGGTTATAAAATAAATTCTAGATATATGCATATACAACACTGATAGTTTTGTAGTTTTTTTCTCTCTCTTTGTTTCTTAAAATAAAAAGAAATGGGAAACATAAATACATAGAGTTGGTTTATTTTTGATGAAAAATAATGATGGATAAAAAAAAGGGAAAGAGAAATAAACAGATGTAATTTAAGAGATAAGAATACATATGTGAAAATAGAATGAAGAGAAATAAATTTATAGAATGAGGAATAATAAACTAATAAATAAAGGAGATAAATGAATGCGTAGGAAGGAAGGTAAAAGAGGCAGGTAACCATGCATTCATGTTATGGCCTTTTATGTTTCATTATTTTAGTTTGACATAAAATTTCATTCCTTTATGAAAATTGACCGCCCTTACTGTTTGCCTTCATCATGGATATAATATATGGATATGTTGGATGTGTGGTTTAATAGTGCATATGAATCTTTAATTAGCTATATCTACTAAATAAACTAAAAATCTTGTATTTTTAAGGATGACTAGTCGTAGTTCACACTTATATCTTTAAACCTTTTATTTTCTAATTTTTTTAATACACATAAATGGTTCGGGACCCTTTTCATTTTTCTTTTTTAAATTCAAGTGTTTCACAAATTGAAGAAATAAAAGTGGCATAATGTATAAAACATAAATGGAAATGAATTTTATAATGAATGGATGCATACTATATATGGTCGAAGAAAATAAAGTAGAAGAAATATTATGTTCATAATTTATTTCTCTAAAAGGAGTTTAATAAGGAAAGTAGAAAAAGAATAGGAAAGAAAATAAACTTCATAAAATGTCAATGAGCGAAGAAATTTTGTGTAAGATTTGTTTGACTATTAATGTCAACATTAATTAACGAACGTTACTTTGTCTATCACATGCGACATGAAATTTACTATATAAATAAAGTGAAACAAATAGATTTTATCATTTAATTTTTCAAATCAAACATGTCTTATAGTTGACACTCAACTTTGTGACAATTTCTTATTAAAAATTATATTGAACCTTTAAACTAAAATCAAGGATTCAACTGCTATTATTATTATTTTAATTTAAAAATAGAATTTTTAAATTCTCCTGTATTTTCTAAAAAAAAATATGAAATAAAAATTTTAAATTTATCCTTAATTTCCGGGTTGTTACAACAGGTCATTGCAAAGAGGCTAGAAAAGAGAAATAAAATTGTTTGCCTAACAAATAGGTACATGTCTATTGTATTTCTTAGGTTTTTGATGATTTTATGAGCCGATTGGCTGTTTCTTTTTCTTTTTGGATTGGAGAGGCTTGTATGGCAATTTCCGGATTTCCCCGATGCTCCCGTGCAATGGAGGTTATGGCGAAATTTTTCGAAAATTTAGGGTGTTAGCCAAATTTTTGAAAAATTTGAAAAGTTCTTAGAAACTGAAAAGTTGAAGAACTTAAGCGATAATGAAAAGAATGAAAGTTGAGTTGATTAGTTAAACAACTTTCAGCTTCGTTCCTTTTCAAGGACGAAAAGTTTTAAGTGGGGGAGATTGTAATAACCCGGAAATGCGAGCCAATTTAAAATTTTGATTTTGGCAATTTTAGTGAATTTTGAATATTTAAAATGAATTATTTTAAATAATAATGACGAGAAATTCATTTTCGATAGAGTTAGAATGTATATATTTATTTGAATCGTCGTTGGAATATAAATATTTATTTATAATTATAAAAGGAATTAAAAATGGCACGGTAATTCGAAAATTTGATTTCAAATTTCAAATGAATGTACAGTATTCAAAACAAACCGGATTTTAACGAAACTAAAAATATTTGAATCTATTTGATAATATTTTTCCAATGAATCCTAAAAATTGAAATTTCATAGCGGGAATAAAATGTTATGTCCAATTGAAAATTCAGAATAGTCGCTATGGAATTCTTGCCCTTAAAAATGGAAATTTTGCAAACGCCCTCGGTTTTCGACGAATCCAATTTTGTTGGATCCGGGATGTCTAGTTATTGCTAGATTCCAAAATTCATAATTTTTCGAATCAATATGTGAGTGTGGGGAAGTAAAACGTGTTTTAACAGTTTTAGTCAATTTCGATCGACCAGAAAATGGTCATTTTTCAAACGATCTCAGAATTTGACGAAATTAGTTTTGTTAGGACTGTATCATCGATACGAAGCTAGAAATAATTTTTCTGGAATTTTAGAGCATGTATATGGCCCGGTAAATTGAAAAGTTTATTTAAAAATAGAATATATAGATTTAAATTTTAATTTAAATGGAAACTGGTCGAAACAGCCGAACTGGCTTACGATAAATATCTCATTATATTCGGAATGGGGGTAATGTGCTATGGACGACAGTCGGTGGGTTTGATTTCGAGTTCAAATTATATTATAACTTTTGGAGGAAGGAAGAAAATAAAATTAATATAAAATTTATTTGGGCCCCCTTTATAATACCTCTCCCTCCTCTCATAACTGCCGTTTTTAAAATAAATAAATAAATAAATAAAAAGATGAAAAGGAAAAGGGGATCGGGATCGAACCCTACCCCGTGGCTGTCGCTCCACCAGCCAAGCCCGCCGCCGTCAAGACACCCCTTCCCCCTCTCGTGCTGCTCTCTCCCTCCTCCTGATTTCAACGTCCGAGCCCCTCCAAACCACCGACAGTCGCGGCCCCCCTTTTTGGCTGATGCCTCCTCCACCGGAATTTCCACCTCCGCGCCACGAACTCCCCTCCTCCGACAATGTCCGGCACCGCGCCTCCTTCCCTTACACCAATGATCTGCTGTAATTTTTCTGCATATATATTCATCCAGAAATTGTTTATTCTTCCTTCGGATTTCTTTATATAAATAACCACAAAAAGATTGTTTTTTTAAAATTGTAAAGGTTTGATTTTTATCATTAAAAAGATTTGATTTTTATAGTTTAAAAGAATTGATTTTTATTTAACAAAAATTGATTTTAATGTAAAGAAAGCATAGATTTTTATTTGTTTAATAGCTTTGATTTTTATGTGTATAATATAGTTTCAATTTTTTTTTATAATGGGATAACATATAAACATTAGATGTTTATTTATGTGAATGGCAACATGAAAAGGTTTAGATTTTTATTTAACAAAAAGTTTAGAATTTTATATGTTATAAAAATTAGATGTTTATATTTTGAAATTAAAAAGAATGGATTTTTTTAAATATAGAAAAGATAAGGTTTTTATAGAAATAAAAATGCAATTTTTATGGTGTGTTCATAGAAATAAAAATGTGATTTTTATATATGTAGCGCATACGGATGACGAAAGTGACAGAAGGTGAGCACGGCGAAGATTTTCTACATGTGAAGAGTCGTGGCGTTTGGTTTAGCTTATGGGTGAGAACTTCTCACTTTTAATTTGTTTTCTAGTTGAAATATTTACTAGGATGCAGACGGTGCTTAGCAGCACCCGACACCCGTTGTCCACAGACCATGGACGACTTGTTTGTTTGTTGTTTGTGGTGTGAATATTGATTGTGTGATGTGGAATGGAATAAATTATTTTATGGTTAAAAATATAATTTTTAACGTGTATATAAAATAAATATTTATAAACATATCGGACGATTTGTTTGTGCACACACATTTGATTGATATGGATTGGGACGATAAATTTTACACATCGCCCAACTGCATAAATAAAAATCTGTGTTGGTTGATTTGAAACCCCACACAGGTGTTGGGATGATATTTGGTGTAAACTAATCCCAACTATTTAGTTGTATGTCGATCAATTGGTTAACAGACTATATAAGCGTTAATTATTTAAATTTAATGCTTATGCAGTGGTGTGGTGCAATCTGGATGATTGTCGATTATTTATCATTGCTATTATGTACATGTGTTGTATGGAATCCATATAAATAACATTATATGGTAATTGATTGGGTCTCATTCCAATTTAGAAAATAAATTATATTCATGTGTCGAATAAACTAAATAGTCATGTGTTGACAATACTCATGTGTTGACAATACTCATGTGTTGAGAATATTCATGTGTCGAAACCATTCATGTGTTGAAACAATTCATGTGTTGAAAATATTCATGTGTTGAGTAAAATCTTTAAACAATAAAATTTACATTTTATCATATATAAAATTAGAAACTAACTAGAAATGAGCTAAGATGGGTGGTTTCCTGGGTATTGATCTTACGTTGGTTACGGCCTTCGGGGTTAATACTTAGGGAATCGTTCTCTTGCTAAATTTCGGTTAGAGGCTGATTAAGAATTAAACGATATAAATCATAATTTTATCAAATATATTAAATAACAAAAATAGTCATTTGTTGACGGTACTCATGTGTTGAGAATATTCATGTGTTGAACGAAATATTTTATACAATAGAATTCACATTTTTAATGTAAGTAAAAATTAATAAATATTCATGTGTTGAATAAAATATATATCCATGTGTTAAAGAAAATATTTGTTTGTTTAATAGAATAATGAAGTTATTGAAATATATAAAGCCATGTTGATTAGATTTGCACCATTTTGACGCGAACGATATTTATATCGATTTCATTCGAATATCGAAAAAGAAGAGATTTCAAAATATAACATTTTGAAAATATTATCATTTATATATATATTGATGATATGGAATATTCAATTTTGTTTAAAATTGAATATGAAGTTGGAATCGTTTTTAAAACAAATTTAAAATGATTTATAAAGTATGTTTTAAAAGGAAATTGATGAAATATATATATATATATATATATATATATATAATGGCCTGAATAGAACGCGTTGCGCAGCGGTAGTTTGTGAATTTTGACTATTGACTTCGATTGGACATTACGGGAGATCCAACCGTCGGATTCTCCTAAAACCGAAACCGTTGGGTTCGTATCGAAAAGAGCTTTCTAATGAATATTAGTGATTTGAAATCTAATAGTTGTATTTGGAATTTTGTCCAAATCAAATTTGAAAAAGGTCACTGTAAGTGCAGTTTGATGGCCGTTGATGGAAATTGACTGTACGGGCCTTGGTAAAATTATTAAAAATATCAATAATTTATGTAAAATTGTAATATATGAATTGGAAAGGACTAGGATGAAAAATTCCACATTTGTAAGGATAAAAATATATTTTTATCGAAATGAACTAGTTTATAACTGGAAATTAGTTAAGATGAATGGTTTCTTGGGTATTGATCTGATGTTGGTTTCGGCCTTCGGGATTAATATTTAGGGAATTGTTCTCTTACTAATTAAGGTTAGAGACTAATAGAATGGAATGTGATTTTGGGTTTATGGTGAACCGTGTTTTAAATGACATTGGTTCTTTAACCCAGTTAAAGACTGGATATGATTTCCCATGTTAAACAGTCATTAATATTGATTTTTGGGAAGATTAAAACCAAGTGGAGTTTTAATGAATCTTTAATTAGATTGAAATGATCGAGTATTGAGTATCACCAGTTTTTCTTCAGGCAATAGTTAAATCTTTAATTAGATTTGAACGTGAAACGGTAATTGAATTTACCGATAACACTGTGGAGTTAGATATGAAGTATGACTAATTTTACTTCATGGGATGAATAGGTTAGGATTGGGAAATTTAACAAGTGATTACTTCGGCAAGGTTCGCTAATCCCGACTAGTTTGGATAAACCATAATTTGGTTTGAACTGATATTCAAAAGAAGATTAAAAAATAAATTTAAAGGATTTATCTTTGATAAAATTAATGGGAATCTTTCCCAAAGTATAAGAATATTTGAATAAAAGAATATTATGAACTGGAATGAGGCGTATGTTGTGTGTTTGTTACACTTGTTGATTATATACGCGAGTTATTCAGAAAGACTGGGTTTATCCCATTATGAATAACGGATTCGACGATGTGTCGAGGATGAAGACGGTGGTCGAAGACCGGAGGTCTTTACATCTTTTGGATAATTAGTGATGATCTTGATTGGGTTGTACACCCAAGAGGAGGGAATAATTTGGTGATCGTCCAGACGTACTTAGAGATCGATGGATATGCGAGGTATAAGGTGCCTTCGGTTTCGTTCAAACCCAGAACGGACTTGTAAATGGACTGTGTGTCTGACATTGGATATCATTCTTTGTGATTGATGGATATCGGTTGCATGGGGTGGTTTGCCTGTGTGGCATGCTAAGATGCAAATGATCAAGGCTTTTGTTGAAAAGAAAAGTCTTGTGGTTGATGATCAAAGCACTGCCTGTGTAGCATAGCTTTGTGTAGCGTTAATTCGCGAGCATCACACCCCGGTTGTGAACCAGAAACGGGAGAGGACCTCAGGGAAGGCATGCGTTTCCTTCTAGCTTGGGTGGTGTCAGTGACCTACCAGCCCTTACATTTATATTATTTTCACCTGTGTGGTTGTTGGATTGCGAGGCGCCTCGGATACATCGGTGACTATGTGGAGCCGATGGAGTCATTTGGCTCATTTACGCCCCAGAGGGCGGGGAAACGCAGTGTTCAGGCATTATAATCCACATCGAGTGGGCTGGACCTGACGATCCAAGGGGCAGTTGCAGCTGTTCCTGAGGCTCAGGCTAGAGAGTCTCGAATTCGGTGTGGACGATCCCTTGCCTCGGTTCACTGATGGAAATCCAACTTCCAAATACGTGACAATTGCGGTTTTGATTGTAGAGCCTAGTATTGGCGACATGATATATGGTACCCATGCCGGCTAGGATTGATACATTTATATTTGAAGTTGTTTTATACACTATGCACTTACAGTAGTATCAAATGATATGTTTTAAACGTACCAAGCATGTTTGGCTACTATAAGGGAAAACCCTATCCTCCGGCTTGCGTTGCATTGTGTGATGGGACCTGGGTCTTATAATAGCTTCATTTTCCCAAAAAGCATTGCGCTGTTTTTTTACATGCACTGGTATTCTTGGGAGGAAACCCATTTCATGTTATACGGCGTGGTCTCTTAATATATCTAATTTAAAGTAAAGTTTTAAATAACTGTTTTAGTTCTCACACCAGTCACATAACTGACCTGGAGTTTATTGTTTTAATCTGAACTCTAGGTGCCCCTATTTTCCGCACGAGCAGTTAGTAGTTTTGGTTTTGCAGATTTATATTTAAAGGATCTTGATTTGCAGCTGGAATGATATTCGGAAAGCTCTGTATCCGTATATTCTTTTCAGTTGTGTCTTGTATTATTTTCCGCTGCTATATAATGTATTGTAAATCTCTGATATTTACTGAATGTATTTTATTCTTTCATACTCTGTATATTCTTGTATTCTGATGGAATTGTTGTAATAAGCAATGAAATGTTCTTCTGTTTGTGTCCCGATGTGGCTTGTTCTCTGTACAATCCGGGCTTTCCTTACAGGGGAAGTTCGGGTCGTGTCATAATTTTTTTGTTAGTACTTATTTCAAACAAACTACATTTTTATTTCAACACAATAATTAATCGAATTAACATATCATCACAACACCGACAATCAAAACAAATCAAATCACGCATAACTATGCATTGAATTTAACAGCAGATTGTAATGATTTCTAGCAATTAATAAAATTTAATCATTTAAAAGAATTCTCACATTGATTAGATGACGCCGAAAGTTGTAACAAGCTCTAAAAATCTCTAAGTTGATTCCAGTGCGTAGATCTTGAATTTACGGTTGCAACGGATCCAACCTCGACAAATTCTGTAATCGTTTGCAGAAGATATGATCGTTTAAAGACTAATGTCAATTTTATAATTAATTAAGCAATTATTAAAATAAAAATGGACCTTTCCTCTCCAATTCGATTTCAGACCGATAGTTTCAGGTTTTCATTAGAATCTAGGGTTCTATTTTGCGGGCACTACAGGGCACGGGGTGGCAATCAGACGGCACCGAGACGTCGGCCTTGGAGAGGCGCGCAGGTTGGGTCCCACGTGAGGAGGTGCGACGGCAACCTGGTGGTGTAGTCCTCCAATGAATGGCAGTGGTTTATGCCCATGGTTCTCGAGGTGTGTGGCACTAGGGGAGGATCTGACCGTACTGATTTGAGGAGGGTGAGGTCCTCTTCGAAATTGCCTTAGGGAATCGAAGGTTTCAATGAGTGGATTGATCGTGGTTAAGGAATCAAAAATAGAGCTCAGTGGCCATGGATTTCGACAATATGGCAGCTGAAGAGAATACATATTAGGGTTTATACGGATAGTATTTATAAGCGTATTTCTTATTTTATATTTATTTATTTATTTCCTTTTTAATTCGATAAATTCCCTTAAGCCCATACGAACTTCGATTCAAACCCAACGAGTGTCACCCGTAGCTAAATACCCCTATTCCGGACACATTGGGATACGTCCCATTATCCAAATCAACTGCTTCGATTGGTTTTTCTTTAATTTAAAATATAAAACATTTAATTATTAAATTTGAATGTACATTTTAATTTACCGGAGCCACATACTGACTCTAAAAATTACAGAAAAATTATTTCTAGTTATGTTTTGATGATACGGTCCTAACAAAACTAATTTCGTCGAATTCCGAGACCGTTTGAAAAACGGTAAATTTTTGGTCGATCGAAATTGACTGAAATTGTCAAAACACATTTTCTTTTGCCACGCTCACATATTAATTCGAAAAATTATGAAAATTGAAACCTAGCGATAATTTGGCATTCAGTTCCAATGAAAGTGGTTTCATTGAAAACGGAGGTCGTTTGCAAAATGGCTATTTTTAAGGCTAATATTAATATATATATATATATATTCTATAGCAACTTTTCTGAATTTTAAACTGGGCATAACTTTTGATTCCCGCTATGAAATTTCGAATTTTCGAATTCGTTGGGAAGATATTTTTATATAGATTCTAATATTTTTGGTTTCACTAAAATCCGATTTATTTTGCATCTTTTACTGTCAGTCAAAGTTCGAATTCAAATTTTCAAACTACCGCGCTATTTTTGTGACGGGCCAAAACCCCGTTCCCCGATGGCAAGGGTAATCTTTGGAATATAACACATAAACAGATAACAGCAGAATAGAAATAAATAATTACACAAGATAATGTACAATAGAATACACTGGATAAATATAATCATCAGAGTTACACAGTATATAGGATCATACATAGCACAAAAATACATTATCATCTTCACATAAGATGTCTACAGCGGAATCATAACATAATATGCACAACAGGAGCTGAACAGCATAAAAAAAGAAAGAAGTGATAGAATCCAGCTTCAGCTCCAGCTATCTAGAAAGAGCCTGGTAAAACTTGAATATAAGGCTGCCCGTGTAGAAAATAGGGCACCCGAGTTTGCAAGTGAAACAAACTACAGTTAGTCATGGGACTGGTATGAGAAATCTACTACTTAACTTATTTTATAATAAGGCCAATCACCGGACCACGCCGCTAACGCGGAACGCATTTATTCCATTGGATTGCTAGTGCTTTAAAAACAAGTAAATCATTTAAACAGCGCAATGCTTTTTACAAAAATGAAGCCATTATAAGACTCGTTCCCATCACACAATGTAACGCAAACCGGAGGATAGAGTTTTACCTTATAATGGCCAAAATATGCTTGATACGAATAAAACAAAAGCATTTGATATTATTACTAGTGTTTATGTGTTTCAAAACAATTTCAGTCATATGTATCAATCATAGACGGCATGGGTACCATATATCATGTCGCCATATATAGGTATATAATCAAAACCACACATTGTCATATTTGGAAATTGGATTTCCGTCATGAACTAAGGCAACGGATCGTCCTTACCGCTTCGAGATGCTCTAGCCCGTGTCTCAGGACCCGGACTCAGGTGGGCCCTTGGATCGTCAGGGCCGGTCCACACGTAGTGGATTAAAATGCCTGAACACTGTGTTTCCCGTCCTATGGGGCATCAACTGGTCATATACCGACCAAACCATCGGCCCCGGAGCAAACGATATAACCGAGGCGCCTTGCTATCCATCATTCACATAAGTAAAATGCCCGGGCGTGTAAAACCCAAAACACCACTCCTAGCTAGAAAGAAACGTAGGTCCTCCCTGATGTCCTCTCCCGTCTCTGGTCCATACCAGGGTGTGAGGCTCGCGAATCAATGCTAAACACAAAGCTAGCTATTTAAAGTCCTGCTTTGATCATCAACCACAAAGCTCTACTTTTCAACAAAAGCCTTGATCACAGCATCTCTGTATGCCACGTTGTCAATCTACAATGTTAGACACACATCCATTTACAAGTCTGTTCTGGGTCTGAACGAAACCAGAGGCACCATATTCCTCTCTCGTATGTCCAGTACAGGAGAGAGGCCCTCACACACGCGAATGATGAACAAGTATGTCCGGACGACCACCACTGTAACCCCTTAGGGCAGTAACTCCCATCAAAGGCATCAGTAGCCATCCATTCGATGTGAAGATCCTCGGTCTTGCACCGTCTTCATATCTTCGACTTCTAACCGTCGACCAATTATTTGAATTGAGAATTGACTCAGCCTTTTCAAATAATTCACGTATATTTTAGAATTTCAAATCAATTCATTTCAATGGTTAAATTATCTGACATCCATAATTCAATTTATTAATGTAATTTTAACGTCAAACAGATTCAACCATCAAATATCCTATAAACCGAGTAAATTAATTTTATTTCCATTCCATATCGTTTATATTATTTTATAATGATTTATCGCTATTTTTATTTATTTAAATATAGACAATTTATTCAAACGACGCTTCAGGCCATAACGCGATTGTGGCGTTGTTTTCCTTCAAATTTGATTTACACATATCTGAAAATCTAACCATTGGATCATTACAAATTTTATATCATTGCAAAGATCTTTTCAAAGCGGACCCAACGGTTCCAGTTTTGGGAAAATCCGACGGTCGGATCTTCTGGTACAATCGTTTAAAGTTACAATTTCAAAATACGAACTGCAGTGTCGTTATTCAATTTATTTTAATTATATTTGTATATATAATCCATTCTGGCGTTGTTTTCACTCAGATTTGAATTAAACATTCTAGACAATCCAACCGTTGGATCTTTGCAAAGTTGGTGTCGTTGGAAAGATATTTCCAAAGCGAACCAACGGTTTCGGTTTTGGGAAGATCCAATGGTCGGATCTCCCGGTACAATCATTTGAAATCATAGTTTCAAAATACGAATTACAGCTTCGTTATTTGATTTTTTTTAATTATATATATATATATATATCCATTCTTCCATTTCAAAAACCATTTCAACTCATATAGGTGATAAAAATGATATTTTTATCCAACAGATATTTACTTCAACACATGAGTATTTTTAACAATTCATATATATAGTAAAAATGTGATTTTTATTACGAAAACAATTTATTTCAAACACGATTAATTTATATACTTCATATAAATGATAAAAATGTGATTTTTATTGTTTAAGCAATTTATTTCAAAAATGAAGATTTTTAGCGATCCATATATATTATAAAAATGCGATTTTTATTGTCAAAACAATTTATTTCAAACACGATTATTTTATATATTTCGTACATACCATAAAAATGTTATTTTTATCGCTCAAACTATTTTATTTCGTACCTTCTATAAAAAAATGTTATTTTTATCATTCAAACCATTTTTATTTCATACATTCGATAAAAATGTTATTTTTATCGTTCAAACCATTTTTATTTCATGCATTCGATAAAAATGTTATTTTTATCATCCAAACCATTTTTCATTTCAAAAATGAATATTTTTCAACACATGAATATATTTCAATACATGAATATAAATCAACCACAGGAATATTTCGAAAATTTCGGCAACATAACGGCAGGGTAGTTAAAACCGGCACCAACCCTAGTACGGCTCCTCGCTCTACCTTAAAGCCTCACAGCTTTTGACAATAGGGATTTCAATAATCTAGTTCGTCCGCAGACGAAATTTCCCATATACTAATCCTATTGGGATTTTAACCACAATCAATCATTTCAACCATTCGTATTTATCTACCAAATTTCACATCAACCAAAACCCAAACAATCACAACCAATATATATCATCCATGGTCTATGGACGAGGGGAGTATATATATATAGATATACGTATATAAATATATTTCGATTCCATTTCAATTCCATTTATCGCATATATGATTTTTACAACGCATATATAACTTATACATCATACATACAACTTATACAACGCTTATACATGAGGTGCACAACGCTTATATAACTCATACATCGATCGTATAATTTATATTCGTTATTCCATATCGTTTATAATTCAGAAATCTCACATTGGGTTCCACTCCTCCAAAAATTGTAGAAGGCTCAGAAAAATATCCGGTCTCTTCTAGAAGGTAAAAGATGTCCACACAAGTCCATTGTCTCTTATTTCACTGGATTTCAATCATAAATGAAAAAGATATGATTTTTATCGTAAAATCATAAACCATAGTGCTTTAAAGTGTTAAAAATCCATTTATAATTTCACTGCCGTACCTTTCAATAATCGGTTCAAAACTAAGGTTTTATTTATCGTCAAATCCGCGAACTTTGAAGACGATCGGACTTTACCACTTCGTAGGGCTTTGGAAGGGCTTCTCGCGCGTGGTGGTCATGCTCAACTCGATGGAGGATCAGGGAAGAAAATGGGTGTGACACGGTGGATCTTCCTTGGTGCGAATCTCGAGAATGACGCAACTGTAGGAAGTGAGGCTAGGATGGATGCGTAGATCTCGAAGAATACTACAAAATCTTCAAGAGGACGGAGGTCTAATTCTTCGTGTGGGAGGAGAAATCAAGCCAGGAAGGTTTGAACCACTTCCGCCGTCGCCTAGAGTAACGATCGGGGAGAGAGAAAGTGTTTTTTCTTTTTTTTAATAAAAAATATGATTGGCCCGCTCTATTTATACTTCAAAAATATCCGTTTCTCCAAACGAACTCCAACTCAAACCCAACGACTATCGCCCCTAGCTAAATACCCCCATTTTGAACACAATGGGATATTTTTCGTAAGCCCATTCGACTATTTCAGTCAGTTTTTCTTCAAATCAAAATATAAAACATTCAATATTTGATTTGAAAGTACATTTCAATTTGCCGGGGCCACATACTAATCCCAAAAATTTCAGAAAAATAAATCTTGCTATGTTTTGACGATACGGTCCCAACAAAACCTGTTTCGTCGAATTTGGAGACCATTTCAAAAATGGCCATTTTCTGGTCAATCCAAATTGACTGAAATTAACCAAACACATTTTTCTTTGCCCCGCTCACATATTAAATTCAAAAATTATGGAATTTGAAACCTAGCAATAATTTGACATCCCGGATCCAACAAAAGTGGTTTTGTCGAAAACGGAGGTCGTTTGCAAAATGTCCATTTTCACGAGCTGTATAAACTCCATAGCGACCTCTCTGAAAATTCATTTGGCCATAACTTTTGATTCCCGCTATGAAATATCATATTTTCTGATTCATTAGAAAGATAATCATAAACATATTTAAATATTTTTGGTTTCACTAAAATCCGTTTTATTTTGCATCTGGTACAGTCAGTCAAAGTTCAAATTTAAATTTTCAAACTATCGCGCAATTTCAGGCCTTGTTTATAATTAAAATAAATATATTTATGTTACAACATCGATTCAAATAGACTTTTGGTCGTTATTATTTAATATAATTTATTTTAAATATTCAAAATCCACTAAAAATAGCCAAATTAAAATTTTTAAATTTGTTCATATTTTCCAGGTTGTTACAATTTTAAACTCCTTTTATAATTTAAATAAAATTTATTCGTTTTAACTTTGATTAAGATAAATTTTTAGTCATTATTATTTAAAATAAATAATCTTAAATATTCAAAATCCTTTAAAATTTCTAAAATAAAAAAATTTAATTGGCACCAAAATTCCAAGTTGTTACAGGCTTTGTAGAACAATTTCATATAATAAGAATTTTCAGATTTTGAAGTTTGTTATACTAAAACCTGAATTCTTTACAGGAGGGATGAAATTGGTATAATGTTTAATTTCGGATTTTGATGATATTTTGCCATTTCGACAATTCAAGATGTATTCTTTTGATGAAAAATGATGTTTTTAGGTAGTAATGATGTCATCAATGGACTAGCTCAGATTTGAGAAAATCTGTAATTTAAATTTGATTTAAATCCCATTTAAATTTAATATTGGTTAAAATTGACATTGAGTATTCTTGATGATTTTAAATGGTTTTAAATCTAGCTAAGTTTTAGAAAATTCTTAAAAGGATTGGAAAATAAATGTTTAAGTCATTTTAAAATATTTTTAATCAAATTATTAAATATTTTAAAGCACTTTAATTAGGTAATCCCTTTAAATAATGTTTTTCTTTATAAAGCTTATATATATGTTATTTAAAATCATTTAAAAGTCCTATTTTCTATATGAAATTACTTTTTATATATATTAGCTAATTCTTTTGAATTTCGGCGTATAAGAATGAGAATTAAACGATTTAGTAAAACCACATGGTATGGGACATGTGTTTTTATTTTATCGCTTAATACCAGACTTGTACGATCGAAACCCTTTTGATGCGATGCCTTTAGATTTTGCCAAATTTTGACATAGGCCATTGGTTCTAGAACTACTCAATTAGAGTATGCTCGATGATGAACCAACCACGATGCTATGTAAACTTGCCAACGACATGAGGCAAACTATTATATGATGAATTCATGATGTTTAGATGTTTATAAATTCATGATGTTTTATAGTTTATGGATTTATGATGTTTTAATGTTTAAGATGAATGTTTACTTGTCAATGAGATGAGATAAGTTATATTGCCACTTAGTACTCATCGTAAAGAGAGTAAGATGAAACAAGTTTTATCTTTACACTCGGCAATGAAGGAGGCTATGTATAATTGATGATGTTTTCTAGTGTGTTATCAACTAATGGCTAGTAAACCGTTAGGTGTAAACATATTGTATAGAACATACATTGACGCCTTATGGGTTCCTAATCGAGAGGTTGAGATACATTCAAGATAATTACTAGTACTATGACCGGGTACTCGATTGGAGTCATCATGATGAGTTTGACTATAGCCATCACGTTGATCATAATGTTTGTGATCCCAATCACCATGATGTTATCAACTCGGATTTTGTGGCCAAGGGCATCACGATGTAGTGGATATAGTCATTAAGATGTTATGATGTTTATGGCCCTGGTCAGCACGATGGATGGTGCCAAGATGTAGTACTAGTCAAGAACTTAAGCACATGGAGTTTTCTATGCTATTTTGATGTTTCAAATTCACCTTCTTGATGATGATGTTCGAATAAGCCCTTGAGTATGAAAAAGGCCAATTTTATGTAATATTTTATGGTGATTTCGAATATGATATTTTGAAACCTTTTTGGGTGCTATCAAGATAGATTTCTGACATTTTTTTGAATATAATGATGAAATGAGGTATAGATTATGGTAAATCTTTTATGACGAGTTTTGGTAGTGGATTTGACACGTATTTATTTTTATACCGATGAGATGAGGTATAATGATTAAGATGTTTCTATTAGACGAGTTTTATAATATATTAAATTGTGTTGGGATTGAGTATATGCCGATGAGACGAGGCGTATTTATAAGTGTATATCCTTTATTTAAAGATTATGTACATATGTGCATGATTATATTGTTAACTCCTTTATGGAGATAATTGATTCTTTAGAAGTTTTAGTTAATGTTTAATTTGCACTGCCGATGATATGAGGCGAAGGCAACGAGGAATCGATTTTTAAGTGTTGTTTTTGTCTCTTGAGCACAGTCATAAGTTAGCTACCTTTTATAGTTATCATGAAGAGATATCATTTCTTTTCATAAGCAATTGTTCCTTTATGGCATTGTATCCTTTATATAAGAGGATATCACATCTCTTAACCGCTCAAACTTATCTAGTGGTCTGTTTTGCTAATGAACGTAGCTAGCCTAATTCGAGCTCTATTATGATCATGAAGTTTAGATTGTCTTATGAAAACTCCCTTTGTGGTTCACACCTTCATTCATTTAAATTACTTGTATTATAATTAGATGAATCATATCTAGCAAAGATATATTGCATTCCTTTATGCAATCATGATGAATCATTGACGTATTACCCTAAAGATAACTTGATGACTTATATCATACCATTAGCATGTAATGATCTTCCCCTTACCTCATATTATCATCATCTTTACTAATGATAAGTTCTAGCCTACCTGACTCGTGTGTTCACTCGGGTAAGACCGAGTTTGTTTTAGGTGCAGCTCCTCTTTTGGTCTTAGCTAGTTCTTGTTGCTATCTTTTGAGACTGAGTCATCACTTTGGGATTGTTCACATTCTTATGGCATATTGTCGAGGGTTTAGTCTTTACATTCGTATATTGAGTGGTCACCATATCACTTTGATGTATTATTTGTATTGTATTGAGACGATCATTATATATGTTGCATGCATATATATATATTGTTATTATTTTGTGATGAGATATTCATTTAGTTATAGTGTTTTTTTCTGATAGATCCATAACCATCTATAGCTTTTTCTCAAGAATTTACTGAATACATCAATCCACTTGAAAAAAATATAGCATTTGTCAGCGTGTTCAGTAGATAGTTGAGATAAGGTTACAATTGGTCGTCCTTAACCATCCTGATTCTTTGCATTAGCAAACAGAATTACTATGTAATTCTCTTTGTTAATGTGCGTCTCAAGGTAGGGCGTTACAACTGATCTCTGTAACACCCCGTATGTTGAATAACTTGTAATAATATAAATCAGGGCAGAATTAAATTTTAAGATCTGAATCAGGGGAAACGGGCTATGCCATTGCGTTCGTCTCGGAAAAATACACGAAATAGAGTCCGAGTTTTCGAAAATCGAAGTCCGCATGACCCAGTTAAGGCCCAACGAAGTTTTCAGAAAATTCAAATTTCGAAAAACAGATTTCAAATGCAGAAATGGGGCTAGGCGGGAAAATTCCCGCCTGCACCAGGTCGACCCCCGTGTCGACTGGGGAGTCGACACATTTGGGGGCGTGTCGACTGTAGTGTCGACACCCCTGTCGACACGGGCGGCTCGGCCAGTTTGACTAGGTGCACTGTTTTGGGGTTTGGGCTGTGTTTGGTGGCTTGTGACGAGATCTGATGGCTCTAAACTATCCTAGGGTTAATCCTATGGCCTAAAACACTTAACTAATCTATAAATACACCCTAAGACTACCCTAATCCATACTAAAAATAGATACAATGCCATCATGCCGTCAAAATGCAACTTAGAAGGAGCCTCCACAAATTAAAGAGGAAGATAGCTTCTCAAATCAACTTCTAATCAACTCTAGCAACTTAATCTTCTTCATAGGAGTGCTAATCAACAAGTTGTGAGTTTCTATGCCTTTAGCAAACAATTGCTAAACTAATTATGATAGGATATAATGAGGTTATGGTTATGTATGTGGATCAATGCAAGTTATGTTATCATATGCTATGTGTTCATGATGCTAGTTATGCAAGTTTTATGCTATATGTTCATGATGCAAGTTATGCAAGTTTGATGCTATGTGCTCATGAAGCTAGTTATGCAAGTTGGGTGTAATCTTTGCTATGTGTTCATGATGCTAGTTATGCAAATCACTATGATAAACATCGATCCATTATGACGCCATGTTATGCAAGTTTGGGGTTTGATTTTATGCAAGTTCATATATGACATGTTATGCAAGTTTGGTGTTTGATTATATGCAAGTTCATATATGACATGTTATGCAAATTTGGTGTTTGATTTTATGCAAGTTCATATGTGACATGTTATGCAAGTTTGGTGTTTTATTATATGCAAGTTCATATATGACATGTTATGCAAGTTTGGTGTTTGATTATATGCAAGTAACATGTGCAAGTTTGCACCTTTGTATGTCATACATACATATGCAAGTTTACCCCTTTGTATGACATAAGTAACTTATGCAAGTAACCCTCTTTATGACATATGTGATTCATGCAAGTTTGGGTTGATTATTTATGCTAGTTGGGTTTGATGCTATGGTCATATATGCAAGTTGACACCTTTAAAACCCATGTTGATGCTAATGTTATGCTAAGTTAAACCCATTGTATTTGTGATGAATCTTCCCTTTTAAGTATGTCATGTTAGCGTATTACGTGGGGAACGATGGGTTTAATATTCATGTTAACAAAATTGTGGTGAAATTGGTATGATGTTGCATACCATAAGTGGATGGACATAATTGAGTCAATTATGTACATCATTAAATTGGAATTAATTAGGGAAAATTAATTCAAAATATGGGGGTGATTAATTAGGTGTAATTAATCGACTAAGACACGAGGTTGGACCCTTTTGTAGCATAAGACTGCCCGGACCCGACCGGCAAATCCAGCGGCTACAAATGATTGGCCCAATGTGAGAGGTCTTAGGCATAAAGTAAATACGTGACAAGTGTAAAGACACGAGATTAGACTCTGTTATGGCGTAAGGCTGCCCGGACCCGACCGGCAAATCCAGCTGCCATAAAAGATAGTCTAATGTGAGAGGTCTTTACAACGGTTAAGTTCTTAATCAATTAAGAAACACTTAACCAGATAAGCATGTAGTGGGGGCATGAGGGGTTAAGTGGGTGCCTTCGGTGGCATGTGGAAATCAAGTAAGTGCCTTGGGTGGCATGTGGAAATCTAGTGGGTTGCCTTGGGTGGCAATAGAAAATACGATTAGAATACTTAACCAAGTGGAAACATGTAATTAAACATGATTAAAGGGTTAAGTGGGATGCACTAGAAAAGGGACAAGCTTAGGTGGGTAGCTTGTGGGGGCCCATTTCAACCAGTAACCCATACGTATCTTATAGGGCTCGACCCATGTCGCGGACGGGACACGCGTACTGGGCTTGACTATAAGAGGCCAAAACGGGTTAGCGGTGGCAACGCAAGTCCAACGGGTTTCATATGCGTGTGTGGGCCCGGGCTGGTAGGTAAGACGTTGTTGCATCGTGTAGGTATAAGCCATGCATCAGTGTTGGTATCGGGTTGCCACTTTGGGGAATGATACACCCCATTGTGGGACCAGCACGGGTATCTACGGTAGGGAGCCGATCGCTTGGGGAGTAGTGGGTACACCTAGTGGAGATAGAGGCAGACGGCACCTATGTGGTCAGCTAGGGGTACACTAAACTACTAGTTATATTTTCTAAGTCCATGAGTGGGATCAACCTTTATGTAGGAATGACTGGTGTGGTGCAGTGTAGTAATTACCCTTGGGTGGGTAGATGCGTCTTTACCGTTATCTTTGTTCTTCCTATGTCTAGTTGGCTGCTTAGTGTAGTCATTTATCCCCAGTCGTTACTGTACCAAGTTTATATCATACCCTAATTACTTTAATGATTGTATTGTTAAAGTTATTGGACTCGCTCAGACTTATGTCTGACCCCGTTGTTTTTATCTTTTTTCCAACCCTCAGGTTCTCAGAGTGGGCCTAGCACTAGTGGGCTTTGATCAGATTGCTTTATCTATCTTTTGGAGCTTGGACCGTTGATGTAAAGCCCAGCTTATCTTTTCTATTATGGCTATTAGTATGTAGTGGGATTATGTACTTATGTTTTTAACGAGATGGATATTTTGTACTTGACTCTTGTTAGTTTTTGATATGTAACCAAACATGTTTACCTTCTGCTGCAATGAAATGATGTTTTAAATTTCAAGTATTACTTATATCTGTCTTGTTGTAATTTTTCTGTTCTATATTCACTGTAAATACTCCACCGAAGTTAAGGCATTCCCTTAGTGAGTGACCTTAGCGGGTGTGGGGTGTTACACGTGGTATCAGAGCTGAAGGTTACCAGAACAGATAAAACTTTTAGAAAAACTATTTTTCTAAAACATTTTTGGAAGAAGTATTTTCAAAAACATGTCTTTTAAGAGAAAAGTTTTTGAAAGAAAAGCATAATCCCCAATAGCCATATCTTTATCTTTCGAATTCTCCGTTTTGAATCTTTCCTCTTTCGTTTCAGCACGGCTAAAGATCTTAACTTTCCGGAGGGTGTAGCGATACCAGTATGGTATAGGAGGTTGATGGAGGCTAGGGCCGCCGCTGCGGGTCCAGCAGATGTTCCTCCACCACCAGTTGCACCGGATCTTCCTCCCCCTCCTCCTCCTCGAGCGGATACTTTTGCTAAGACTTGCAAGGAATTTAAGGCTATGGGAGGGAAACCTTTTCAAGGATCAGAAACTTTTGTGGAAGCTAGGGATTGGCTTAAGGAAACGGAAGAGTTGATAGACATCTTTGAGATGGAATAAGGAAAGAAAGTCAAGTTAGTTGCTTGGTTAATGAAGGGAGAGGCCTCGTTCTGGTGGGAAGTCACTAATGGAGAATGCCTAGTTGACTCTTGGGCGGATTTCAGACAAAGGTTTGTGGCAAAGTTTCTCTCAAGGGCGGAAGAAAACCTGTATATGGAAAGGTTCTTGACTCTAAAGCAAGGAAACCTATCAGTGAAGGAATATGTCAACAAGTTTAATCAGTTGGCAAGATTTGGCATAGACATGGTGAATACACCGGAGAAGAAGGCTTTGAGGTTCGTTAAAGGCTTGAATGAACCAATGCATGGATTGGCTATGACTCACATCCCTATGGGGGCCACCTTTGAGAAGCTAGTAGACATGGCACTCATGCATGAGGAAGAGAAGGGTCCCATTGCTAATAAGTCACCCGAGAAGAAAGGAGATCAGAAGAGACCTCAACAGCAACAGCAAAACAAGGGTGGGAAAGGCAACAGTGGCAAGGGAAAGAAGAAGTGCTTCAATTGTAGAACACCAGGCCACCTAAGCAAAGACTGTCGGAAGAAGAAGAAGACTGGCTGCTTCCACTGTGGCGAAGCAGGGCATCTAGTGAAGGACTGCCCTAAGAAGGGGCAAAGGACGGGATCTACCTCAGGAGGACAGGTGCAAGCTCTTATGGCACCAGGTCAGGCAAGGGGGCAAGTTCAGGCTCTCGCGGTTCCACCGATTCAGGAAAGAGGTAGAACTATTTCCGTTGAAAGTCTGGTTTTTCTGTTTGATCATCCTGTCCGTACTTTGTTTGACTCTGGCGCATCGCATTCGTTTATCTCATCATCATTAGTTGAGTCACTGCACTTAGACACCAGTCTAGTAGATGATCCCTTGGTTGTTTCAAACCTAATTGGGGGATCCACTTATTTGTCCATGATATGTTTGGGTTTGAAGATTTCTATACTTAGCGTTGAGTTTGGATGTGATGCTTTTGTTTTGGGCTTCACAGGCTATGGGTTAATTTTGGGCATGGACTGGTTATCCAGTAATGGTGCCGTTCTTGATTGCGAAAGGAGAGTTGTTAGGCTCATGACCCGCTTGGGTAACACTCTCGAGATCTCTTGTAATCCCATGGATTCTGTTATGCTAAGTTATCTTGAATCGCTTGACACTTCGGTCGACAGTTTGCGATCTATTAGAGTGGTCCGGGAATACTCGGATGTGTTTGAGGAGGTGAAGGGCTTACCTCCGAAGCGGGAGATAGACTTCCGAATATATCTGGTGGACAATGCTAAGCCAGTATTTTTACCAGTGCGCCACATGGCTCCTCGTGAGAGGAGGGAACTCCACAAGCAAGTAGGGGAGTTGCTTGAGAAGGGGTTCATAAGACGAAGTATATCGGAGTGGGGTGCTCCGGTAGTTTTTGCCATGAAGGCGGATGGGTCCCTCAGACTTTGTGTTGACTATAGAGAACTCAACAAGCTCACAAAGAAGAATAGACACCCATTGCCGAGGATTGATGATCTCTTTGATCAGTTGGTTGGCACCTCAGTGTTTTCGCAGTTGGACTTAGCCGCGGGGTTTCATCAGTTGAGAGTGGCTGAGGATAGCATAGACAAGACTGCCTTCAGGACTCCGGATGGTTTCTATGAGTGGCTGGTGATGCCCTTTGGTTTGACGAACGCCCCTGCATACTTTGTTGATTTGATGAGTAGGGTGTTCAGGGAGTACCTTAATATGTTCGTGGTGGTCTTTGTGGATGATATCTTAGTCTTTTCTAAGAGTGAAGAAGAGCATGCCCTACATCTTAGGGAAGTGTTGGAGACTCTTCGAGCGCATAACCTTAAAGCTAAATTCTCTAAATGTCACTTTTGGAGGAAGGAAGTGCGGTTCTTAGGGAACGTGGTCTCTAAGGACGGGATAGCTGTGGATCCCGCGAAGGTAGTGTCCATCCAAGATTGGAAGGTTCCGAAGAATGCTACCGAGGTGAGGAGTTTCTTGGGGTTGGCCGGCTACTATAGGAAGTTTATCAAGGACTTCGCGAAGATATCAGCCCCATTAACTCGCTTGACGAAGAAGAATCTAGTCTTCACATGGGACGTAGATTGTGATGATGCGTTCCAACGGTTAAAGTGAGCTTTAACCACAGCTCCAGTCTTAGTGTTGCCAGATGGGAGTAAGCCATTTGTTGTTTATACCGATGCTTGTGGAACAGGACTAAGCGCAGTCTTAATGCAAGAAGGAAGGGTAATAGCCTATGGTGGAAGGCAGTTGAGAGCGCATGAGAAAAATTACCCTACACATGATCTAGAGTTGGCCGCTATTGTTTTTACGCTTAAGTCTTGGCGCCATTATCTTCTTGGCGAGAGGTTCGAATTGTTCACTGACCACAAATCATTGATGTACTTGTTTTCTCAAAAGGATTTGAACTTAAGGCAACAAAGGTGGATGGAGTTCTTAGCATCCTATGATTTCGAGATAGCGTATACCCCTGGCAAGGGTAACGTGGTAGCGGACGCCTTAAGCAGAAAAAGGTTGTCCTTGAGTCCATTGTTCGTGGAACGACGTAGCTTGGAATTTATCTCGATGTTTGATTTTAGACCTTCCGTTGACTTTGTACCCGGTTTGCTAGCATCCTTAGAGGCCAGACCTACTCTTTTGGGACGGATTGGCGAGGCACAGCGGGACGACCCACAGTTGGTTTAGTTGGTGGAGAGGCTCATAAGGGGGGAGTCGTCCAGCCATTTGAGTAGGTACACCCTAGATGATAAGGGGTGGTTGCGTAGAGACGGTAGACTTTGCGTACCGCAAGATGAGGGTTTGAGGAAGGCTATACTTGATGATGCACATCGTTCGAAGATGACCATTCATCCCGGTGGGGACAAGATGTACCAAGACATGAAGCGAGTTTTCTTTTGGGCCGATATGAAGAAAGATGTGGCCGAGTATGTCGCTAGATGCTTGGTGTGCCAACAAGTGAAAGCGGAGCAAAAGAAACCCGGTGGGTTGCTTCACCCATTGGAAGTTCCGCAATGGAAGTGGGATAGCGTCTCGATGGATTTTATCGATGGGTTACCGAGATCGAGGAAGGGTAATACAGGAATTTGGGTTGTGGTAGACAGACTTACTAAGAGCGCCCATTTTATACCCGTGAAGAGTAAGAGGACTGCTCCATGGCTAGCTTCAGTTTACCTTCGAGAGATAGTTCGGTTGCATGGGGTACCTTCTAGCATAGTGAGCGATCGAGATCCCATCTTCACTAGCGAGTTTTGGAAGAGTTTGCAAGAGGCAGTAGGGACTCAGTTGTGTTTGAGCACCGCATATCATCCTCAGACGGACGGCCAGACCGAGAGGGTGAATCGTGTTCTAGAAGACCTTTTGAGGCTATGTATCTTAGATTTTGGAGGTACATGGGAAGAGCATCTTCCATTGGTCGAGTTCGCGTATAATAACAGCTTTCAGTCTAGTATTGGTATGGCTCCTTTTGAAGCTCTTTATGGAAGGCCTTGTCGATCACCTACATGTTGGTGGGAATCTACGGATAAGATCTTGCTTGGGCCCGATATGGTTAGAGAGACTTCGGAAAAGATTGATTTGATTCGAAGAAGGATGAAAGCAGCGCAAGACAGACAGAAATCTTACGCGGATAAGAGGAGGACGGATCTTGAGTTTGACGTAGGGGACATGGTCTTTGTTAAAGTATCTCCATTACGGAATGTTGTTCGCTTTGGGTCCGTTGGAAAGTTAGCACCAAGGTTTGTAGGACCGTTTCCTATTAAGGAAAGGATTGGACAGATGGCATATAGAGTGGATTTACCCGAGAGACTTAGTGGGGTACATGATGTATTCCATGTGTCACATTTGAGGAAGTGCCTACATGAGACCGCAGAGGTGGTAGAGCCAAGCTTGCTTAGAGAAGTGGAGGTAGAGCGTGATGCGACTATTCGACGAGCTCCTACCCGCATCCTTGGGTCAGAGATTAGGAATTTGAGAAACAGAGAGGTTCAACTAGTCAAAGTGCAAAAGGGAGATGATGAGAGCAACGCGACTTGGGAGACAGAAGCGAAGATGCGTTCACTGTACCCATTTCTTTTTGAGGGTATGTCTTTAAACCTCTCCTTTATCGTTTGTCTAGTTCTTATCTTATCTTTAGTTTGTCCTCTCATTAGTACCTTTGACCTGTAGATAGGGTAAACCTATGGTTGAAACATGTGTTTGAGACATGTTATGATTGATGGATGTGTGTGGATGCAAGTGTTTGCTAGTGGTTGCTCGTGGATGCATATACACACACTTTAAACACTAGATCGGCTCAGTCACTTCATATTGCATATTGCATATAATTGTGTGTAGGTAGCTATATTAATGGATGTATAATGGTTGTGTTATCATATGGATGATGCATTTTTGTGTATGATTGTGCACTCATGTAGAGATAGTATGTATCGATAGGGTTCTTTCGCATACATATTGGAGGCATGGCACTATCATGGTTTGCATTAAGGAGGTCAACTGAATCAGTAGACCGCCTGACTCTGCATTAGACAGGGAACATATACACACACTTTTTGCATATGTTCATACAGCATTAGAAACTTTAAGGACAATGGATACCAGTGTTTTATGGTTTAGTAGATGGTTGTTTGGTTGGTAGGATACGTTCTTCTTGACTTAGAGATTTCGGGGACGAAATCCTTTAAGTAGGGGAGAATGTAACACCCCGTATGTTGAATAACTTGTAATAATATAAATCAGGGCAGAATTAAATTTTAAGATTTGAATCAGGGGAAAAGGGCTATGGCATTGCGTTCGTCTCGGAAAAATACGCGAAATAGAGTCTGAGTTTTCGAAAATCGGAGTCCGTATGACCCAGTTAAGGCCCAACGAAGTTTTCAGAAATTTCAAATTTTGAAAAACAGATTTCAAATGCAGAAATGGGGCTAGGCGGGAAAATTCCCGCCTGCACCAGGTCGACCCCCATGTCGACTGGGGAGTCGACACACTTGGGGGCGTGTCGACTGTAGTGTCGACACCCCTGTCGACACGGGTGGCTCGGCCAGTTTGGCCAGGTGCACTGTTTTGGGGTTTGGGCTGTGTTTGGTGGCTTGTGACGAGATCTGATGGCTCTAAACTATCCTAGGGTTAATCCTATGGCCTAATACACTTAACTAATCTATAAATACACCCTAAGACTACCCTAATCCATACTAAAAATAGATACAATGCCATCATGCCGTCAAAATGCAACTTAGAAGGAGCCTCCACAAATTAAAGAGGAAGATAGCTTCTCAAATCAACTTCTAATCAACTCTAGCAACTTAATCTTCTTCATAGGAGTGCTAATCAACAAGTTGTGAGTTTCTATGCCTTTAGCAAGCAATTGCTAAACTAATTATGATAGGATATAATGAGGTTATGGTTATGTATGTGGATCAATGCAAGTTATGTTATCATATGCTATGTGTTCATGATGCTAGTTATGCAAGTTTTATGCTATTGTTCATGATGCAAGTTATGCAAGTTTGATGCTATGTGCTCATGAAGCTAGTTATGCAAGTTGGGTGTAATCTTTGCTATGTGTTCATGATGCTAGTTATGCAAATCACTATGATAAACATCGATCCATTATGACGCCATGTTATGCAAGTTTGGGTTTTGATTTTATGCAAGTTCATATATGACATGTTATGCAAGTTTGGTGTTTGATTATATGCAAGTTCATATATGACATGTTATGCAAGTTTGGTGTTTGATTTTATGCAAGTTCATATGTGACATGTTATGCAAGTTTGGTGTTTTATTATATGCAAGTTCATATATGACATGTTATGCAAGTTTGGTGTTTGATTATATGCAAGTAACATGTGCAAGTTTACACCTTTGTATGTCATACATACATATGCAATTTTACCCCTTTGTATGACATAAGTAACTTATGCAAGTAACCCTCTTTATGACATATGTGATTCATGCAAGTTTGGGTTGATTATTTATGCTAGTTGGGTTTGATGCTATGGTCATATATGCAAGTTGACACCTTTAAAACCCATGTTGATGCTAATGTTATGCTAAGTTAAACCCATTGTATTTGTGATGAATCTTCCCTTTTAAGTATGTCATGTTAGCGTATTACGTGGGGAACGATGGGGTTAATATTCATGTTAACAAAATTGTGGTGAAATTGGTATGATGTTGCATACCATAAGTGGATGGACATAATTGAGTCAATTATGTACATCATTAAATTGGAATTAATTAGGGAAAATTAATTCAAAATATGGGGTGATTAATTAGGTGTAATTAATCGACTAAGACACGAGGTTGGACCCTTTTGTAGCATAAGACTGCCCGGACCCGACCGGCAAATCCAGCGGCTACAAATGATTGGCCCAATGTGAGAGGTCTTAGGCATAAACTAAATACGTGACAAGTGTAAAGACACGAGGTTAGACTCTGTTATGGCGTAAGGCTGCCCGGACCCGACCGGCAAATCCAGCTGCCATAAAAGATAGTCTAATGTGAGAGGTCTTTACAACGGTTACGTTCTTAATCAATTAAGAAACATTTAACCAGATAAGCATGTAGTGGGGCATGAGGGGTTAAGTGGGTGCCTTGGGTGGCATGTGGAAATCAAGTAAGTGCCTTGGGTGGCATGTGGAAATCTAGTGGGTTGCCTTGGGTGGCAATAGAAAATACGATTAGAATAATTAACCAAGTGGAAACATGTAATTAAACATGATTAAAGGGTTAAGTGGGATGCACTAGAAAAGGTACAAGCTTAGGTGGGTAGCTTGTGGGGGCCCATTTCAACCAGTAACCCATACATATCTTATTGGGCTCGACCCATGTCGAGGACGGGACACGCGTACTGGGCTTGACTATAAGAGGCCAAAACGGGTTAGCGGTGGCAACGCAAGTCTAACGGGTTTCATATGCGTGTGTGGGCCCGGGCTGGTAGGTAAGACGTTGCTGCATCGTGTAGGTATAAGCCGTGCATCAGTGTTGGTATCGGGTTGCCACTTTGGGGAATGATACACCCCACTGTGGGACCAGCACGGGTATCTACGGTAGGGAGCCGATCGCTTGGGGAGTAGTGGGTACACCTAGTGGAGATAGGGGCAGACGGCACCTATGTGGTCAGCTAGGGGTACACGAAACTACCAGTTATATTTTCTAAGTCCATGAGTGGGATCAACCTTTATGTAGGAATGACTGGTGTGGTGCAGTGTAGTAATTACCCTTGGGTGGGTAGATGCGTCTTTACCGTTATCTTCGTTCTTCCTATGTCTAGTTGGCTGCTTAGTGTAGTCATTTATCCCCAGTCGTTACCGTACCAAGTTTATATCATACCCTAATTACTTTAATGATTGTATTGTTAAAGTTATTGGACTCGCTCAGACTTATGTCTGACCCCGTTGTTTTTATCTTTTTTCCAACCCTCAGGTTCTCAGAGTGGGCCTAGCACTAGTGGGCTTTGATCAGATTGCTTTATCTATCTTTTAGAGCTTGGACCGTTGATGTAAAGCCCAGCTTATCTTTTCTATTATGGCTATTAGTATGTAGTGGGATTATGTACTTATGTTTTTAACAAGATGGATATTTTGTACTTGACTCTTGTTGGTTTTTGATATGTAACCAAACATGTTTACCTTCTGCTGCAATTAAATGATGTTTTAAATTTCAAGTATTACTTATATCTGTCTTGTTGTAATTTTTCTGTTCTATATTCACATAAAATACTCCACCGAAGTTAAGGCATTCCCTTAGTGAGTGACCTTAGCGGGTGTGGGGTGTTACAATCTCAAATTATCTTTTCTCTGTATCATTTTGTTCCAAAATCGTAATGTTGTTTTCAAGCCATTAATTTTGGCCTTGGATTTAGAAATTCCGGATTCAGATGATTTTGCTTTTCAATCTCAAATTTTTAAATTCCTGAATTTTTCAATTTCATTTTCAAGCTTTTTTAAAATCAAATCTGTTTTCAACAATTTTGTTCACCAGCAATTTCATGTTTGGAATTTCCGATAGTCTTAAAATTTTCAAATTCATTTTGCAAAAATTTGTTTTTACTTTTAAGCTCAATCTCATTTTCTTTTAAAATCAGAACTTCCTTTTCAAGCCTTTGAATATTTTTATTAAGATGAATGAGATTGCTTTTAAAATTTAAACAACTTTTACAATCAGAGTTTGAAAATTTCTTGACGTTTTCAAGATTTGATTCCAAAACATTATTTTTCCTGATCAACTCTAGATTCTCAGACTTCATAAATTTATTTTTAGATATGACAATCTCAACAGCTTTTGTTAATTCAATACAGAAATGAACTAAATCCTCATATGAAAAAATCTTCTGTTTCAACGTCTTTTGAGTCTCCTTGTGAATTTTCATCTATATAACCAATTAAGCACAAATCTGAATATAAGTTGACATTCCTGGGTTTTAAGTTGCTGTTGTCAATTCTTCCATACAATGTATCGAGGGTTTTCCAGATATCCTACGCAGTTAAACAATGAGAGAAAATTTCAATTGATCATTACTAAGATAGAAATAGATAATATGCATAACACAAGAATTGGAATCCTTATTCCTATTATCTAGCATATCTCCCACATTTTTAATAATATTCTAGTATTCATAATTAACAATTTTTAGATAGAATTCGATTTTCAATTTCCAAATTAAAAAATTATGTCCCACTAAAAATAATTGGTATGTTACTGGACTGACTCTCGTTATCCTGACAACTAGGAAACACAGTTACTCTAGAGTTAATAAAATACCTGCTATGATATCACCTGTTGGATCAAGATTAACACCCCCAAATAGTGCAACATCTATATAGCCCCCTGATTTCCACCACACATTCTTGTTTCTCTCTTTGCCTACTAACTTTCTCTTCCCACTAACTTATTAAAATATAAATGGGTGGTCTACATTAAAGTGCAAAAGGGTGCTATAAAATAAGGGTTCTCTTGAACCCTCATATATATAGGAGTGCTCTGAGGCACCCCTATTTTTTAGCACCCCTCTCCATTCATGAGAAACACCAATCAAAATTCAACAAAAAACTAGTAGAGGCCAATCCACATATATATTACCATCTATCCAAAATTTGAGCTCGTTCTAGAATTCATAAAATTTTCAAAATCTTAGCTAAATTATACACCGTTTAGACATTTATTCGAATTGTTAAATTTAAACATCAAATATATTATTCTACGAATGTCGAAACGAGCTCAAATATTATATAGATGATAATATGTATGTGGATTGAACATCAACAAATTCTCATTGGATTTGGATTAATGTATCTCATGAACGGGTAGGGGTGTTGAAGGGGTGCTGCAAAACAGTGTTGGAGAATGGAGTTTTGATGACAACAACCTTATTTCAATATTAATTGATAATAAAATATTTATACTAACATCTCTATCTAGAATATATATATACATATACGCAGGATTTGTATACAAGAATTAATATTGAAGACTGTACAGTTTAGATTCAGAATTCAGAGAAGATTCAAGACTCGTGAGTAATCAATAAATCAAGAGATCAAGATAAATATAGCGATAGAGTCTATTTTATATGTAAGACTCTGAATAGCACTCCAGGTTCAAAAATTAAATTTTGATTTTCAAATTTCAAATTTTATTTTCAGATTCTAATTTTAATTAGTTTTTCTATCTTACCTTTGATTTTAAACTTGAGATTTAAAAGTTTATAAGTTTATATCTATAGAGTTATGTACTTCTATATTTATATAGTTTTAAACTTTATAATTTTATAAATATGTTTATATAATTTATATTTATGATTTCATATGATTTTCTACTATACAATACTTATTTATATCACTATGTATTAATTCAAGAATTTCCAAAATTATATATATATATATATATATAGTTAAACACTTGAAAATTTTCAATTTTCAAAGAACATATGTCGACATACATATGTTGGCATGTCAACATATAACTGTCATATTTTTAGTTTTGAATGGAAGTGTCTTTTCACCATTTGGAATGTTCCAGAAATGTGGCAACCATTCAAATATTATAAACAGGGGTTGATTTCGATTTTTTTAACCATTCTTCTTTTCCATCTTCATCCCTTTTCATTCCTTCATTAATATTTTATATTTTTATGATTTCTACACTTATACTCCACCGATTTCAATTCTAATTACATAAAACTTCTTCTCTTCTCACTCTCTACTGATTACTCTTTGAATCAAAGTATTATTGACGAGTTATAGGGCTGTTGTAATCATTCAGGATTGTTATGGAATAGTCTTGGAAATAGTGTGTTCCTTGTATCCGTGAAATCAACGAAGGGGAATGGTGTTAACCTTATAGCTGGGAAATCATGGGTGGTGGAAATGGTGATAACCTTGTAGCCGTGAAATCAAGGGTACATGGATATTGATATAGTAATAAACTCTGCTCCATTCAACATTGTGTGGGACTGGACATAGGAGTAATCCGAACCAATATAAAATTCGGTGTGTTCTTTCCTTTTCTGCATTTTATTTTGTTTATTTCTATGTTTATGTTTGATTTTGTGTCTATGATTACCTCTGTGGTTTATAATTCATATAGTAGATCATATTATTTTAGATTTTATTAAATTTCTTGAAAACGGTATTCACCCTCATATAGTGTTAGTTTTGCCATAAGATTTCCCTAACAAAGAGGGGTCCCCTGGAATGCTCCTTATGCATAAACACACACACATAGTTATACAGGCCGAATGAAAGAATACAACCAAAAAGATGCAGAATCCAACTTCATAACATTATACAATATACATTCACCCGATATTATTTACTATCTCCAATATGCCCCTCAAACCTAATTCTAGGTTTGCTTGAGATAGTAAAAAATAGCAATCGAGTGTGGGGATTTCTTCAAGAGATTGCAAATCAAAGCTAGAAACATGTGAGGGAATGACAATTCGTGTAGTAGCAATGATTTTGAGCATAGATCATGATGAAGCTTGGGTAGATCTGGAGAATACTTCAGGCTTATTCTGGTAAGTAGATATGTGCTTGAGACCTAAGATTCATGTCGGCTTCGTCAACGTTGAGCTCATGCTTAAATCTACAAAAGCGAGATTTTGATAGTGTCTTTGTAAGTATATCCACCTTTTGATGAGTTGATGGTATGTATTCCATTTTCTGCTTTCCTTGTATTGCTCTTTTCCAACTGAAGTGTAATCCCTGCTCTATGTGTTTGAATTTTGAGTGTTAAACATGATTAGCTTTTAGTGCAATTGCACTTATATTATCACACCACATTGTTGTCTTTTTGTCAGTTTGTATTCTGATCTTAGTAAGTAATGAATTTATCTACATAACTTCGGTAATAACACTTGCAACACTTTTGAACTCTATTTCAATGCTAGATCTGGACATAGTGCATTGTTTTTTTGTATACCACGACACTTGATTATTTCCTAGAAATATGCTATACCCAGTTATTGATTTTCTACCATCTTTATCTGACCCCAACCTACATCAGACTATGCATTTAAGTCGACAGTCTTGCTGGCCTTTAGTACGATTCCTTTATTTATGGTTCTTTTCAGATATCTATGTATTCTTTTTACTGCTCTTCAGTCTTTATCTAGGGGCTTTTGCATGTATTGGCTCACTTTGTTGACACTACAGGAGATGTCAGGTCTTACGATAATAACATATTGTAGGGCTCCAACAATGCTTCTATATTGTTTCTTACTTTGAATAGCTTCTCCTTTGTTTTTTGATAAGTGTGTGATGATGATCATAGGTATTGGTAAACATTTAGCTTCACTTACATTGGCTTTAGACAGAATTTCAGAGATGTAGATCCTTTGATTGAGATAAATCTCTGAGGTTGTTCTTTTGACCTTGATGCCTAGGAAGTAATTCAAGTTGCCAAGATCTTTGATAGAGAATTCATGATCCAATATTTGTGTATTATTGTGAATTTCTGCTTCACTGTTGCTTGTAATGATAAGATCATCGACATAAATCAATACATATGTAACAGTGTAGTCAGTGAATTATTAAAGATTGAGTTGTTAGATTTTACATGATTGTAGCTATGTTTGACAAGTGTTGCTTTGAGCATGTCAAACTGTGCCCTTACTGCTTGCTTCCTCCCATAGATAGCTTTATTTAATTTGCACATCAGTTTCTCCTTCTCTTTTTGAATGAATCCTTCTGGTTGTGCCATGAAGACCTCCCCTGCAATTCACCATTCAGAAAGGCATTATTTATGGCTTGTTGTCTTATGACCCAATTCTTGTATAAGGCAATGGTTAAAATAATTCTAATAAAGGTTGGTTTCACAACAGGTGAAAATGTTTTTGAAAAGTCAAAGTCACATTGTTGTAAATACCCTTTTACTATAAGTCTTTCCTTATACTTAGAAATTTAGCCATCAACATTCTTCTTAAGTCTAAAAAAGTCCATTTACACCCAATTAAATTTTTAGGACATGGTAAATCAATAGATGCCCATTTTTTTTCCAATTAGAGTATTGTATTCCTCCTGCATGTATGCCTTCCACATGCTACAGTGAATGGTTTTCTGATAGGAAGTTGGTTCATTTGAAGTCATGTTGGTGTTGTATGCCTTAGGCTTGAATATGCCACACTTTTCCCTTGTCATAGTAGGATGTTGATTGGAATTTATGGTTGTTGTGTTAGAGTCTTCAGTATTTACTGTTGTGTTATCATTTGATTATGATCTATGATTTTCATTGATGCCACCGATATTTCATTGAGGTTGAGCACTACTGTCAGCACTGGCAGGTGAACTTTGATGCGCTTGACCTGGCTCACTTGTGGGCATTATGAGTTGAGAGTTATTGTTATTGATAGCCTTTCTTAGCTGAACAACTATTTCTATTTCTAGTTCATCAGGCAGTGTAGATTTGAGTTTCCTTGGATTCCGTACTTTGCTAGTAGTTTTGACTTCTACTTTGTTAAATGGAAACATATCTTCATTGAATACCACATGTATGGATATATACACACACACACATATATATATTCCCTTGCTATTTAAGCATTATACCCCTTATGATTATTTTAGTACCCCAAGAATGTACAAGAGGTAGATCTAAATTGTAGATTGTGTGTTGTAGGGTATAAGATAAGGTAAACACTGACGCTCAAACACTTTTAAGTTCTTATACTCAGGTTTAGTGTTAAAAAGGACCTTCTGTGGGCATTTGAACTTGAGTATCTTAGCTGATAGCAAGTTAATCAAATTCACTACAGTAGTAAATGCTTCAGGTCAAAACATTAACATAGAAGCATGTGCAAGTATTCAACTATGTGGATATGTTTCCTTTCTATTATACATTTTGCTCAGAGGTGTTGGTGCATGTGATTTTGTGTGTTACCCTTTTTTTTAAAAATGTTTATGATAGGAAATCTTTCTACCATCAATTTGACAGGTTTTTACCTGACGACCAGTTAGATTTTCTACTTTGGTAACAAACTTCATTGCAGTATTGTATGTTTCAAACATAGATTTCAACAGAGTAATCAGTACAAAGGAGAATAAGCATCAATAAACGATATGTATTACTTATAGTCGTAGTCAGCATAAATTGGGTAGGTCCTCATAGATCAGTAGCAATAAGTTCTGGTGGTTGTGTGTAGTCAGTGCTAGAATTTGGAAATGTAAGTTTGTGACTTTTTCCTATTTGACAAAATTCGCAGACATAGGAGATAGGGACTTTATCAATCCCAATATTATTACTATTTATTACATGCTTAATAGTTTTTACACTTACATGTCCTAACTTATTATGCCATAGGCCAAATGTTTTACAGCATCTAGAATCATATTCAACACTTAAAACACAAGCATTTTCTGTAGGTTTAGGATTTGTTGAGTTAACAACATGAAATTTATATAGTCCCTTGTTCTCTTTACTCTGCAGTGTAATTTCTTATGTCAATATGTCTTTAACAACACACATATTTGGATAAAATCTGAAATACACATTGATGTCTTTTGCAAATTTGGAAAAACCCATTAGGTTTTTCTTAGTTGATGGAACCCTTTGTAAGTTTTTCAAGTATAGTTTCTTGGGCCCATTAATCCTTGCATTTTCTTTGTGTGTTATATTCACTGACATAGAAATACCAACAAAATGATTTGCATATCTTTGTATTTTCTATTGCCCAAATTTAGATTTCTTGGGTTGTTTGTCACATGGTTAATGGCTCTAGAATCTGGGTACCACAATCATCGCTTATATCTCCAGTTGTGCACATGCCAGAACTTGAACCTTCAGTTTTACTTTTTGTGTTATCCATTTGACTGTTAACCAGATTTACACTAGAATTGATAGGTTGTTGAGATGGAGAATAGTTAGAATTGAATCTGAAATAACATTTACTGGCTCAATAGCCAATCTTCTCACAGATTTAACATCTTAATTTGTTGTTGCTTTTACCTCCTCTTCATCTGCCACTATTATTTTGGATACCTCTCTAGTTAAATATTCGTCCTCTTGATCCATTCTCTTTTTCTTGTTGTTTTCCCTTGTTAACATAGTTGACAAATATGTTGTAATTGACTCTACTTTTGTGTCCAATTCTACCTTCATTTGCCAATAGGGTGGTGTATACATGTTGTAGTGATGGTGTATGGACCATTGAGGAAATTATGGCTACATCTGCTTCATAATCACTATTTAATCCACTAATTATAGACAACACTTGTTCTGAATCTGTAATTTTATGTCCTGCCTTGGCTAATTGATCAAATAGATTTTTGACCGTAGATACTCATTCATATTGACACCTTCCTTCTTGATGCTTTGCAATTGTCTCCAATAACGCATTAATCCGACTATACATTAAGATGTGAAGTTTCTTTCAATGGTTAACCAGATTACTTGGGCAATATTGCATTCAAACAGTTGTGGCATAATTGCAGCACTAATTGATGACATCATCCAAGCACACACTAGACTGTCTTGTCTCTAATATGCTACATAATTTTGATTTTGCACTAACCTATCTTCGGCATCTCTTGTGAATTTTGGTGTAACAATTTTTGTTTCAAGAATGTAGTCATCAAGCATGTATCCTCTAACTATAGTTTCTATTTGCAATTTCCATAACATATAGTTTGATTCATTAAGCTGAATGGAGATCAATTGACTTTGAGGCTTGACGATGGCTTTAATCAAACTTGAGTCGAATCAGACTGATCTTAAGATGTTTTTGTTGTAGACAGTTGTGGGCTTTGGCTACATCCTTGATTTGCCATGATAAATGAATAGAAACAAATTTGGAATCTGGTATGAACTGATAGAAGTAAATTTCATATGAAAATCATGGTGTTATTGGTAATGAGAATAATCTAAAACTAGATTGTCAGATATGGCACTAAAAAAATGCTACATAGATCACCAGAGCAATGCTGATAATCGAGTTGCAACCAATGAGGGGACAAGAATGAAGAGAATACACAGATTTGCTCTTCACTAGGACGACACTAGATCAAATGATGTGAATCTTATTCGTTTAATCAAGAATCATATGGAATATCTCAAAATGATGATATTTCTCTTATGGGGATTCAATTAGAGCATGGCATTGACTCACCCTTGCAATTCCATAATTAGGCTCTAACAATACTGGTGTGAGTTGACCACCCACCAACTAACTCGAGCCTTAAACAAATAACAAGATTGAGAATAAACAACTCATGATACTCATAACTTAAGTGTCCGACCACCAACCCTTTGCCTCCAAACTTATGGGTAATCATCCCAGCCTAAGTGATTGTGATAGCGACCGTTCAGTTATTAAAATTAAATCCTCAGAGCTTGGATTAGTGTATAAATCAAATGTGCAAACAAATGATGCCTACACTTCTAACCCCAACGAGATGAATAGGGAGTATAAAGGATGAATTAACAATTTTCACAACTCGAGCCTAACAAAATGGCCAGTGGGAATTAATGGTTTATTATGATGCCTGACTCCGAGCTCTACATGACTCGTGTCCAACGAGCAAAAGGAAGTCTCGAGATGTTGCCCTTAACTCCCAGTTCTATACGACTTGAGACCAACGATCGAAAGGTGGCCTCAAGATTGGAACCTACGACTCCAAACTTCATACAATTCAAGAACACAGATGAAAGTAGATTTTTGGAGTAAAGTCCCGAACATTAAGTCTTGCATGACTTATGGCTATGACCTCAAGGAAGCCTTAAGAGCAGAAATTCCCAACGACGGATCGAACAGCTTAAAGTCACGACCGAAAGGAGGCTTCAAGATAATCCACCAAACCAACACTTGAACTCTTGAGGGACCAATCTAAGTTTAAGTAGAATGATGAGCAACCACGCGAGAGTACATTAAATGGAATGAGCTTTAAAAAAACTCGAAAACTTCGGCAATTTCACTTATTTTCAATGAATTTTGTGTAAAAATTACAAGTTTTGTGGGTCAAAACTAAAAGTGACTGCCGCACTCACATAAACTTAACAAACAAAACGAAAAATATATCTTTATAACCAGAAATTCCCCTAGCAGTCACCTTACCTTCCTCCCCCAGGCTTCCTTTTGGGCGATTAAATTTTGGCAAATCCTCTATTCCTTTTCTTCCCACTCCCGCTATCACTAACATCGCCCCCTTTCTTTTACTTGGAGGATGTGCGCTTGGGTTTAACCACAACTATAAATCTATTATTAGAGTCTGAATCATCATCATCCCTATCCTTTCCAGGTTGCTTTCCGTTAAGCGGAGGAATGGTGGCTAGAGGCCGAACATCAAGCTTATCTTTCTCCACTTCTTCATTGGCCTTATTTTCACCCTTGATTTTATCCTTCTTTGCACCGAGTTAGGTCTCTTATTTTTCAAGCATTTCCTCTAAGCTTAGCATGTTAGTCTCTCCTTCAACTCTAGTTATCACAATCTCTTATGGCTCCATCAAACTTCCTATATTGCCAAACTCAGCCTCCATCAGATCTGTAACACCCCACATCCATTGATGTTACTCATTAAGGGAATGCATTAACTTTCATGAAGTATTATAAGAGTATAGAACAGAATATTACAAGACAGATATATAAAATGGTACTTAAGAAAATTCAAAATTCATTCATTGCAGCGGAAAAGCAATACATGTTTGGTTACAACATCAAAACCACTTACTAGAGTCAAGTACACAAATATTCGTCTTATACAAAATTATTATCAGAGTACATAAAAGTAATATCATAATCCTACTTCAAATAGCCACAATGAGAAAGACATAAAGCTGAGCATTACTTTCAACACTTCCAAGCACTTCAAGAAGAAAGAGATCCAAGTCAAGCTTCACTAACCCCGCCCTGAGGACCTGGGAGGAAAGAAAGAAAAGAGGCGAAACAAAAAGGGGTCAGACATACATCTAGCGATTCTAGTAACTTTAACAATATAATCAGTAAAGTAACAGGATAAAAACATAAATTGGATATAAGAGATGACTGTAACATAAGCAGACATGACAAGGTAAACACGATGAACAAGATATAAAGTTGACTTTGCTTCTAATTACCATAAGATAATTCCTACACTGCACCAATACTAGTTCCATACTGAAAGTTGATCCCTCTTACTAAACATAATAATAATAATAATAATAATAATAATAATAATAATAATAATAATAATGGTAGTTTCGTGTACTCCTAGCTGTTGTCATAAGTGCCACCTGCTCCTATCTCCACTAGTTGTACCCACTACCCTCCCCCTTCAATCGGCTCCCTAACTCGTAGATACCCATGTTGGTCCCATAGTCAGGTGTATCACTCCCTAAAGTGGCAACCCGATACAACTAGAATGCACGGCTTATACCTACACGATGCAACAACGTCTTACCTACCAGCCTAGACCCACGCACGCACATGACTCCGTTGGACTTGCACTGCCATCGCTAGCTCTTTATTGACCTCTTAAAATTAACCCAGTAAACGTGTCCCGTCCTCGACCTAGTTCGAGCTCACATAGACACTAAATGGGTTACTGGTTGAAATGGGTCCACCCACTTGACACAAGCTTCCCTCTTATGCTTGGTCCCCACTAGGATTTCCCACTTAACCCCTTCTTTTATTCCCATGTTTTCTTACATGTCTCATCTTGGTTAAGTGCCTTGATTATATTTCACATGTTACCCATGTCACCCACTTAACCCTTTATCATCCCCATGTCTAATCACATGTATTATCTTGGTTAAGAGTTCATTAATTTATTATGACCGTAATCTTGCGAGACCTGTCACATTAGATTGCCGTTTTGCGGTTGTTGGATATGTCGGGCGGCTCCGGGCAGTCTTATACCACAAATCAAATCTAACCTCGTGTCCTTGCATTATTATGCATCTAATTTCTAACTTTGACCCCTCACATTAGATTACCAAATTGCGGTCACTGGATGCGCCGGGCAGTTCCGGGCAGGCTTATACTGCAATTCGAATCTAATCTCGTGTCTTAGGGTTCATTATCACTTTCTTGATTCAAGTCCCAACTTTAAATCTTGGATTAAAATGTATCCCAATTACCCATAATTTCCAATCTATATTATTTTCATAATTTTAATCTAAATTAGGCCTATAATCTTATGTATACATGTTATGCCAAATTACGCCCAAATTAGTTTGTGTTCATTGTTATTAACAATTTATGCCTTACCTCATGTATACAAGTTATATCCAATTATGCCCAATCCAACTTATGCCAAATCTCATGTACATAATTTATACACAATTATGCCCAAATTGATTTATGCCAATAATCTCGTTTTATTACAAATTTCCCCAAACTTTTCCCAATCGTTCAAATGTTATTCGTATGCAAATCTCAACACAATATGTTAGGCTTGAAGTTAGCCTAATCTCAGAAAAAAAGGAAAAGAAGAAGGGAACAGAATCATGTCATCAAAACTGGCATAAAAGAGACATATGAAACATGAACTAGCATAGAACAATAAAATAGGTCAAATTAGGCATATGATAACAGTGATTTGGGTATGAATCTGAAAGATAAGAACTTACAAACTTGATATGATTCATCTTACACGCCTGTTCACAAAATTCAATTTACAATCCTATCACAATCACTTTTTAATTAATTATATGTGAAAGTAACATAAACTCACTACGATAGGATTTAGGAGAGAGGATTGATCTGAATTTGTTTTCTGAATTTGATTAGCTAAACCGTTGTTGTAGAATTTGATTCTTATCTTCCAATCTAATTCTGACTTGATTTGGAGAAAAGAAGAGAGGCTAGTTTTAATTTAGATTAGGGTAGCATGGAGGTGCCATGGATTAGTGTAATGAAATTAGGGTTAGGTCTAGGTGTGTTTTTACAGATGTATTAGGTGAATTTGAGCCTTTAGATTAGATTAGAGATCATCAGAACCATACAATTCAGAGGACACGTCATCCAACCAATCCCAGAAGGACACATCAGCCCTAGACCTCAAAAATACGTTGGCCAAATCTGGACAGGTAGGGTCCCTGGGGGGTCGACACCCTAGAGCGGGAGATTTCCCGCTCACCCACGTTTTGCTGACTTCTTTTATTTTTGAACTAGTTTTTGATTTTTAATTATTATTTTAATTTGAATTCTGCTTTAAACTGAAATCTTCTAAGCTCCATAACTTCTTCGTATGATATCCGATTTATGCAAACTCAGACTGTATTTCAAGCAGAATTCCGAGACGAACGCAATGGCATAACCCGTTTCCCTTAATTCATCTTATAAAAATTAAATATTCTTTTGTTATCCCTTATGTCATGTTTTAAAATTACGGGGTGTTACACTCTCCCCTCCTTAAAGGATTTCGTCCTCGAAATCTTCAAGTTAAGAAGAGTGTATCCTACCATCCAATCATCCATCTACTCATCCACCATCCACAAGCATCCATTGTCCTTAAGGATTTTTAATGCTACATGAACATATGCAAAAGCGTGTGTGTATGTTCCTTATCTAATGCATAGATCAAGCGGTCTACTAATTCAGTTGACCTCTTTAACGCGAAACATGATAGTGCCATGCATCCATTATGTATGCAAAAGAATCTTAATGATACATATCATTCCTATATGAGTGCACAAACATTCATTCAAATGCAACATCCATATGATAACACATTAAAAAAACATCCATTAACTTAAATATGCACACTCATTCATATGCAATATGAAGGTGATTGAGCCGATCTAGTGCCTAATGTGTGTGTAAACGCATCCATGAGCAACCACTATCAAAGACTTACATCCACTTGCATCCACCAAACATAACATGCCTCAAACACATTTTTACAACCATAGGATTTTCAACCTACAAATTGAAGATATAATCGAGAGGATACACTAAACGATAGAACAAGTATAAACAAAGCAATAGAAAAAGGAGAAGATAAGAAAATACCCTCAAAAAGGAAAGGGTAAGACGTGCGTATCTTGTCTTCAGCCTCTAAAATCACGTCTCCTTGATCATCTCCCCATTGGGCTTTAACCAACTTGACCTCTCGGTTGCGTAATTTCTTGACCTCCGATCCATGGATGCATGTAGAAGCTCGTCTAATCATGGCATCTCACTCCACTTCCACTTCTCTAAGCATGCTTGGCTTTACTACTTCCGCTGTATCGTGTAAACACTTGCTCAAATGCTATACATGAAATACGTTACGAACACCACTGAGCTTCTCAGGCAACTTCACTCTGCAGGCCATCTGTCCAATTCGCTCTGTAATGGGGAATGGCCCTACGAACCTTGGTGCCAATTTCCCTACAGACCCAAAATGAACTACATTCCACAATGGTGATACTTTGATAAAGACCATGTCTCCAACACTGAACTCAAGATCGGTCCTTCTCTTATCAGCATATGACTTTTGCCGGTCTTGTGCCATCTTCATGCGTCTTCGAATCAAGTCTATTTTCTTTGAAGTTTCCCTAATCTCGGGCCCAAGCAAAATCTTATCTGTAGACTCCCACCAACAAGTTGGTGATCGGCAAGGTCATCCATATAGAGCCTCAAAAAGTGCCGTGCCAATACTAGTCTGATAGCTTTTGTTGTTGGCGAACTCTACTAATGGAAGATGTTCCTCCCATGTCCCTATAAAGTCCAAGATGCATAATCTCAGAAGATCTTCTAGAATCCGATTCACTCTCTCTATTTGGCCGTCCGTCTGTGGGTGATAAGCGGTGCTCAAACACAATTGCATTCCTACCACCTATCGTAAGCTCTTCCAAAACTCACTAGTGAAAATGGTATCTCAGTCGCTTACGATACTAGAAGGTATGCCGTGTAAACGAACTATCTCTCGGAGATAAACATATGTTAACCATGCCGCTGTTCTTTTCTCTTGACGGGAATAAAATGGGTGCTCTTGGTAAGTCTATCTACCACTACCCAAATCCCCGTATTACCCTTCCTTGACCTCGGCAACCCATCGACGAAATCCATGGAAATACTTTCCCATTTCCACTGTGGAACCTCTAAAGGGTGAAGCAAACCACCAGGCTTCTTTTGCTCAGCCTTAAATTGTTGGCATACTAAGCATCTAGAAACGAACTCGGCCACATCCTTCTTCATTGCGGCCCAAATGAAAACACGCTTTATGTCCCTGTACATCTTGTCTCCACCGGGATGTATGGTCAGCTTAGAACGATGTGCTTCTTCAAGGATTGTCTTTACTAAACTCTCGTCTCGAGGTACGCAAAGTCTCCTATCCCTATGCAACCAACCTTTGTCATCGATAGCATACCTACTAAGGTGACTCGAAGACTCCCCTCTTATGAGCTTGTTTACTATCTCTATCAACTGTGGGTCATCTCGCTATGCCGCATGTATCTGTCCCAAAAGCGTAGGTCGCACCTCTAATGATGCCAAAAAACCAGGTACATAATCAATAGAGGATCTAAAGTTAAAGGTAGAGATATACTCTAAATTCTGCCGCTCAACAAACAAAGGACTCAAGTCAACTTCTTTCTACTTGAGGCGTCAGCTACAACATTACCCTTGCCGGGGGTATATGCAATTTTAAAATTGTAGGATGCTAAAAACTCCATCTACCTCTGTTGCCTTAAGTTTAAATCTTTTTGGGAGAACAAGTACTTTAGTGATTTATGGTCTGTATACAACTCAAACCACTCTCCAAGAAAATAGTGACGCCAAGACTTAAGCGCAAAAACTATGGCAGCTAACTCTATGTCGTGGGTAGGGTAATTCTTCTCATGGGCCTTTAACTGCCTCCAACCATAGCATATCACCCTTCCCTCTTGCATCAAAACTGCGCCAAGCCCTGTCCCGCAAGCATCGGTATACACTGTGAACGGTTTACTCCCATCAGGCAAAACTAAAACTGGAGCCATCGTCAGTGCCCTCTTCAAACGTTGGAAAGCCTCATCACAGTTAATATCTTAAGAAAAGGTCAAATTCTTTGTCGTCAACCATGTACGTGGTGCAGATATCTTAGCAAAGTCTTTAATGAACTTTCTGTAATAGCCCGCCAAAACAAGAAACTTCTTACTTCTGTTGCATTCTTAGGAACCTTCCAATCTTGGATTGCCACCACCTTCTCGTGATCCACTGTTATCCCTTCCTTAGAGACTACGTGTCCTCAGAACCTCACTTCCTTTCTCCAAAAATGACATTTGGAGAACTTAGCTTTGAGTTGATGTGCTCAAAGGGTCTCTAAGACTTACCTAATATGTAAGGCATGCTCTTCCTTGCTTCTAGAAAATATCAAAGTATCATCCACAAAGACCACCATGAACTTGTTTAGAAACTTCCTAAACACCCCTCTAATCAAGTCTGCAAAATATCTGGGTGCATTCGTCAAACCAAAAGGCATGACGAGCAATTCGAAGAAACTGTCGGAGTCCTAAAAGCAGTCTTATTTATACTATCCTCAACTACCCACAACTGATGAAATCCTATAGCTAAGTCCAACTACGAGAAAACCAAAGTACCAACCAACTGATCGAACAAATCATCTATCCTCGGTAATGGTTGTCTATTCTTTGTGAGCTTATTCAGCTCCCTATAGTCCATGCACAATCTAAGAGAACCATCAGCCTTTGTAGCAAAAACAACAGGAGAATCCCACTCCGAGATACTTCTTTTTATGAACTCTTTCTCAAGCAACTCTTTCACTTGTTTACTTAGCTCCGTCCTTTCTCTTGGAGCCATGTGGTGCACCGGCAATGCAAATGGCCTTGCATTGTCCTCCAAGTATATACGGAAATCTATCTTGCGTTTTGGAGGTAAGCCCTTAACCTCCTCAAAGACATCTGCATACTCATGGACTACCCGAACAAATTGCAAATCATCAATAGATGTGTCAAGAGATTCTAGGTAGTTAAATATAACAGAACCCTTAGGATCACGTGAGATATCGAGTGTATTACCCAAACTAGTCAACATTCTAACTACCCTTTTTCACAGTCGAGAATGGCACCATACTTGGTTGGCCAATCCATTCCTAGAATCAACCCATAGCCCGTGAAGCCAAGCACATAAGCATTGCATTCGAACTCAACGCCATAAACATATATTCTCAAATCCCAACATAACATAGAAGATGAGCCATACCCCCAATAGGATTTGAGACTACAATGGGATCTATAACTATACTAGTATTTAGGTGCAGTGTTTTAACTAACGAAGAAGATATAAACGAATGTGAAGCGCTAGAATCAAACAAAGTTTGAATAGGATGATGAAAAAGGAAAATCAAACTTTCAACAGAAATGTTTCTACCTCTCTCCTGTCTTGGTGCCATGAGAGCATGAACCTGCCCTCCAGAAGTAGATCCTGGCCTCTATCCTTGCCCTTGTCCTTGCCTTCTTGGGCAGTCATTATCATATTTCCTGCCTAACCACATTGGAAGAAACCCGTCTTCTTCTTCTTCCTACTGTCCTTGCTTAAGTGGCCCGGTGTCCCATAGTTAAAACTTCTTTTCTTCCCTTGGCCTTTGTTATCCTTACTACCTTTCTTTTGTTGTTGTTGTGCTTTCTTTGGATCCACTTTCTTATCCTGTGCCTTAACTACATTAGCACCTTTCTCCTCTTTATGCATCCATGCAATGTCAAAAAGTTTATCGAAAGTAGCCCCCATAGGAATGTGGGACATAGCCAACCCGTGTAATGGTTCATTCAGACCCTTGGCAAATCTCAAAGCCTTCTTATGTGGTGTATTAACTAATTCCATACCAAAACGTGCTAACTAGTTAAACTAGTTAACATACTCCTTCGTAGGCAAACTCCATTGTTTAGAAGCCAAGAACCTCTCCGTGTATAAACTCTCCTCTGCTTGTGAAAGAAATTTCAACTTGAACCTTCGTCTAAAGTCTATCCACCTCTCCACTGGGCGTCCTCCATTACTTACTTCCCACCATAAGGAAGCTTCATCCTTCATCAACCATGCAGCTAGCTAAACTATCCTACCATCGACTATCTCAAAGATACCAAACAAGTCCCCACTTCCTTGAGCCAATTTCTAGCCTCAACGAACGTCTCAGTCCCATAAAACGGCTTTCCACCCATCGCTCAAAAGTCTTTGCATATCTTAGAAAAGGCATATACACGGGGAGGAAGAGGAGGAGCGATTGTAGCTGGGGGAGGAGGAATGTCTGTTGGGCCTGCAGTAGTAGCCCTAGCCTCCAGATACCTTCGGAACCATCCCGGTATCTGTACGTGGCCTCTCGAAGATTAAGATCCCCAGACATGCTAAAACGAAAGAAAAAGAGATTCAAAATAGAGAATCGAGAGATAGATATATGGCTTTTAGGGATTATGTTTTTCATAATAAACTTTTCTCTTGAAAATAACCTCTTTAAAACATGTTTTTGAAAATACTTCTTTCTAAAAATGCTTTTGAAAATGGTTTTCAAGATCTTTTATCTGTTCTGGTAACCTTCAGCTCTGATACCACGTGTAACACCCCATGTCCATTAATGTCACTCACTAAGGGAATGTATTAACTTTCATGGAGTATTATAAGAGTATAGAGTAGAATATCATAAGACAGATATATAAAATGGTACTTAAGAAAATTCAAAATTCATTCATTGCAGCGGAAAAGCAAAACATGTTTGGTTACAACATCAAAACCACTTACTAGAGTCAAGTACACAAATATCCATCTTATACAAAATTATTATCACAGTACATATAAGTAAAATCATAATCCCACTCCAAATAACCGTAATGAGAAAGAGATAAAGTTGAGCATTACTTTTAACACTTCCAAGCACTTCAAGAAGAAAGAGATCCAAGTCAAGCTTCACTAATCCAACCCTGAGGACTGGGGGGGAGAATGAAAAGAGGATAAACAAAAAGGGGTCAGACATACGTCTGGCGAGTCTAGTGACGTTAACAATATAATCAGTAAAGTAACAGAATAAGAACATAAACTGGATATAAGAGATGACCGTAACATAAGCAGATATGACAAGGTAAACAAGATGAACAAGATATAACGTTGATTGTGCTTCTAATTACCATAAGAGAATTCCTACACCACACTAATACTATTTCAATACTGAAGGTTGATCCCTCTTACTAAACATAATAATAATAATAATGGTAGTTTCGTGTACTCCTAGCTGCTGTCATAGGTGCCGCCTGCTCCTATATCCATTGGTTGTACCCACTACCCTCCCCATTTGATCGGCTCCCTAACTCGAAGATACCCGTGATGGTCCCATAGTAGGGTGTATCACTCCCTAAAGTGGTAACCTGATACAACTAGAATGCATGGCATATACCTACATGATGCAACAAAGTCTTACCTACCAGCCCAGACACACGCATGCACATGACTTTGTTGGAATTGCACTGCCATCGCTAACTCTTTATTGACCTCTTACAATCAACCCAGTAAGCGTGTCCCGTACTCGACCTAGTTCGAGCTCACATAGACACTAAATGGGTTACTGGTTGAAAAGGGTCCACCCACTTGACACAAGCTTCCCTCCTATGCTTTGTCCCCACTAGGATTTCCCACTTAACCCCTTCTTTTATTCCCATGTTTTCTTACATGTCTCATCTTGGTTAAGTGCCTTGATTATATTTCACATTTTATCCATGTCACCCCCGTAACCCTTTATTATCCCAGGTCTAATCACATGTCTTATCTTGATTAATTGTTCATTAATTTATTATAATCGTAATCTTACACGGCCTCTCATATTAGATTGCCATTTTGCGGTTGCTGGATATGTCGGGCGGTTCCGGGCAGTCATATACCGCAAACCGAATCTAACCTCGTGTCTTTACATTATTACGCATCTAATTTTGGCCTTTCACCTCTCACATTAGATTACCAAATTGCGGTCGCTGGATGTGCCGGGCGATTCCGGGTAGGTTTATACCGCACTTCGAATCTAACCTTGTGTCTTAGGCATTCATTATCACTTTCTTGATTCAAGTCCCAACTTTAAATCTTGGATTAAATTATATCCCGATTACCCTTAATTTCCAATCTAAATTATGTTCATAATTTTAATCCAAATTAGGCCTATAATCTTATGTATACATGTTATGCCAAATTACGCCCAAATTAATTTGTGTTCGTTGTTATTAAAAATTTATGCCAAACCTCATGTATACAAACTATATCCAATTATGCCTAATCCAGCTTATGCTAAATCTCATGTGTATAATTTATACACAATTATGCCCAAATTGATTTATGCCAATAAACTCGTTTTATTGTAAATTTCCCTAAACTTTTCCCAATCGTTCAAATGTTATTTGTACGCAAATCTCAGCACAATATGTTAGGCTTGAAGTTAGCCTAATCTCATAAAAAAAGGAAAAGAAGAAGGGAAGAGAATCATGTCATCAAAACTGGCATAAAAGAGACATAAGAAACATGAACTGGCATAGAACAATAAAATATATCCAACTAGTAATATGATAACAGTGATTTGGGTATGAATATGAAAGATAAGAATTTACGAACTTGATATGATTCATCTTACAGGCATGTTCATAAAATTCAATTTACAATCCTATCATAATCACTTTTTAATTAATTATATGTGAAATTAACATGGACTCACTGCGATTGGATTTAGGAGAGAGGATAGATCTGAATTTGATTTATGAATTTGATTAATTAAACCGTTGTTGTAGAATTTGATTCTTATCTTCCAATCTAATTCTGGTTTTCTTTGGAGAAAAGAAGAAAGGCTAGTTTTAATTTAGATTAGGGCAGCATGGAGGCGCCATGGATTACTGTAATGAAATTAGGGTTAGGTCTAGGTGTGTTTTTATGAATGTATTAGGTGAATTAGGGCCTTTAGATTAGATTAGAGATCATCAGAACCACACAGCTCAAAAGACATGTCATCCAGCCAATCCCAAAAGGACACATCAGCCCTAGAGCTCAAAAATACGTCGGCCAGATCTAGACAGGTAGGGGTCGACACACTATGGTGGGTCGACACCTATGTTGACACCCCTATAGGAGGGTCGACACCTATGTCGACTCCCCTAGGGGGGTCGACACCCTAGAGCGGGAGATTACCCGCTCACCCACGTTTTACTGATTTTTTATTTTTGAACTCATTTTTTATTTTTAATTATAATTTTAAATTCTACTTTAAATTGAAATCTTCTAAGCTTTATAACTTCTTCATATGATATCTGATTTACGCAAACTTGGACTCTATTCCAATCAGAATTCCGAGATGAACGCAATGGCGTAAACCGTTTCCCTTAATTCCTCTTATAAAAATTAAGTATTCTTTAATTATCCCTTATGTCTTGTTTTAAAATTACATGGTGTTACAAGATCTTTGTGCGAGGCTTCATCCCAATTAATGGCTTCCGTTAAAGTTATAATTTGTGGAATAAGGGATCCAGGACTGGGATTACGGGAGAAGTTGTTGGCTTCCTTGTTGCTTGTGTACTTATGGAATGAAAGCCAATTGCAATTAGTCTTTCTTCTTTCTTTGGAGACTCCAAAAGAGCCAAACACCTATTTCATATGCCTTCATCATCAATATAGTGGCCAGAGAAAGAATTTTTATACCTTATACATCTTGCTCCTCACCCTCTATTAGGTTTTAACCTTCAAGAATGGGAGGTTGTGTAATATTGGGAATGAGACCCGAATTCTCGGGATCATAACCCAGATTTATTATGGCCTATTGAAAATAAGAACTTTCTGCAGTAATGGTTGGGATGATGGTAGTTTGGGAAATGAACTCCTAACATAATGATTGTCTAGTTAAGCTAGCATCATGAGCAGCGATCACACTTTTGATAACAATGGACTTTCCCTTCAGTAAATCCAATGTTGCTACCTCCTCTTCTCTCAACAACTGCCTTCCTTTCTCCAAAATCCTCAACACATCGCCCATTAAATATCTGGTCATTAACTGCTCCTCATTAATCTTTTCATTATTGGTATAGTAGGCATTATCATCCAAAAACCGCTCCCAGGCCATAGCATATGCCTTTTCGTACTTGTTTACTTAAGGCAAATTGCAATGTCAAATAACTTGGGTGTAAAACACCATGATAGTTGAGTCAATATTATCTTTGTTCACACCTACTTCATTAAACTTAGCCTTAAATTCATTAAGCTCTGCCTCAAATATCTTCCTAACTTCTTTGGTCTGGTGGAGAACCATTTTACTTACTTCTTCGGCTTCTTCTATGCTTTCAAAGATGATTTGGCTTCAAGTTTATTGGCCTTCCTTTCTTTCTTAAGCTCCTTAAGTTCTTTTTTAATCTTCTCATACTCAAGGTTGAGGAGCTTACTTTCATCATCAAGAGAAGTCGTTTTGAGAGATGAACAATTTAGTTCCTCCCAAAATCGATTATGTTTTCCATTTCCACTTCTATCATTATAGAAATTTACTTCTTGGCCTCTTCCAACTGTTGTTTATATTTAGCAATCTTCTTATCCAAAACCTTCATCTTACCCCGATCGATGTTAGCTTCAAGCTTCAGACCCTTTATCCCAACATCCTATTTCCTAATAATATCTGACATTTTTTTAGCGTACTACATGGTCATCATATACTGGTTATAAACATCGAATACCTTATCTATATGTTGACCTTCCTTTAACAAGGTCGTCATGTCCTCAATCCGTTATATCAAAATTATTCATGATTTGATTGTAGAAAACTCAAGTCTAGGGTAGTTTGAGATAGGTCATAGTTAGTTTGGCATAGCTTGGGATCGGCAAGTTCAAGCTACCCAACTCAACATGGTAGTAGTTCAAGGTAGAAGCACTTCAACCCAGGGAGCCATCCACCTGGATCGGCATCCTCCTAGGTGGACATCCTTCCCATTCGGCATCCTCTCAAATCAGCATAATCAGGTCGTTCATATGAAATTGCGCCACATTATTCCCCATTCGATTTGGCATGACTTCAGATCAGCATAACAAATGACAAACCAAATTATGCCAAACTAGAACAACGAACTTAGCTGATATGGCCCACTTTGCCCACTCACTCCATAACTCCTACTTTCCATCCTACTCGCCTAGCTTAATTAAATATTATCTATTCCTATAAATACCACCCTGGAGCACGTGGAGGAATTATTCTTCAACTTTTGGCATTATAAGAATATTATATTCAATCGTATTTTGGATTATATTAATTCTTCTCAATGTAATCGTCAAATTAGTGGAAAACTAGCTAGAATCACCAAGTGGACACGGGCATATTCTAGTTGAACAACTCTAAATCATGTGTTGCGTTTTCTTTCCTCATTTTCATTTATTTTTCTTTAATTTTTATTCTCTACTTTCCGACTTTAGGGTGTTGAAGCATTTTTGGGGTCAACAATCATAATGCTTCCACTGATAAATTTGAATTCTCAACCTAGTGATCTTTTTATCTACTAGCGAGTTCATAAGTACGTCAAATTAGTGGAAAACTAGCTAGAATCACCAAGTGGACATAAGCATATTCCAGTTGAACAACTCTAAATCGTGTGTTGCCTTTTCTTTCCTCATTTTCATTTATTTTTCTTTAATTTTTATTCTCTACTTTCCGACTTTAGGGTGTTGAAGCATTTTTGGGGTCAACATTCATAATGCTTCCACTGATAAATTTGAATTCTCAACCTAGTGATCTTTGTATCTACCAGCGAGTTCATAAGTTCGTTGATAAGATCCCGTTCTCTTCACTACCCATCAGAATGGCATTCAAAAGAGTCATTTCCTCTTTCAAACCATCAAACAAACAATCTCAAGATGATGCAACATAGAAACCTGCCAATGTTGGAAATGTAGTTGCGATTACAAAAGTCGTGGCGCTTACTGTCTCGGTGTCAACTTATGCTCCTATTATGCTTTATGGCCTCACGGAATTCATGAGAAAGTTGAATGAGATTACTAATGCTTCGACAACCAAATGCCTAAGAATATTGCACTAAGACGGGACATAAACTGGACGACTGCACAATTTAATGGCTTCAGGCTTCAGAGAGCTCCTACTCCACCACGCTATCAGTCTGATGAGTCAACGTCATCTAGAAGAAAGCAGAGAGGATTGCTGCATCAACAAAACAAAACAGCATATGTCCTAGAAGCTACTCAGCCAATCTGGTTTGGCAAGCCAAACTGAGGAAACTCTCAATTACAGATCCAGTCCGGCATGGCTATGTCAAATCAGACCTGGCCCCTTCCCAATGACCTAATACTACTGCTTTGTCACATGATCGTGATCCTCGAGGGCCATCTCTTTCTCTTACACTTCCTTTTTCATTCCCTATGATTGATTAGGGAAATAGGGACTAGTGATGTGCTGCTCATATGACAGCGCAAGCGACATTGCATACGAGGGAGACAAGAAGGCTCGGGCATGAGGCTGATTCAATGGACCTCCCATTAGTAGTTTAGACTTGACTGTTGTGGTTAGGAAGCTCATGCATGGTAGCCGAGGTTACAACAATAATTATTAGTGGATTGAACGTATCCACACACCTTTCAACGATGATATGATGAATGCCAATTTCACGTATAAATTCAACTAGCCGTAGATATCACACAATTTGACGAAGATTGATCCTAACTAGCATTTAATGTGATATAAATGGTATATGGATCAGCCCAAGCTTACAATGTTGTGAAATGCAAGGCCTTTTGACCTATTTGGATGGCGTATCTCTCATGTGGTTCACAATACAACCACCAAGGTTAGTACCCTCACTCGACGATTTAAGCAGAAAATTCACGAGTTAGTTCCATCTATGTGCTGCCAAGTCAAAACATCGAAACATGTAATAGCACTCTTTTGCATACATCAAGCCTATGGTGAATTTCTCAAAGACTATCCCAAGCGCATCAATGTTGTTTTCAATGGAGTTAGTAACCCTAACCATGAAACTATTTTGATGGGATTGATTGAAAGCGTTGACCCAGCATTGTGTTCGGAAAATGGCTAAAGGCGAAGCATCCTTCTACTTTGGATCAGTTCTATGAGAAGACTTATTGACCAAAGAAAACAAGAGAACTCGAAATATGAGAATTGATGACCCTGTAAATGAGGGGGCAGAGAGATACGAGGCAATGAAGGAATCTCGAGACAATTCTAGGAAGGTATTGAACGTGCAAAACTAGAACAAAGGGAATAGTAATCAATGAAAAGGCAATAATGGAAGTGGCCATGATATACAAAGAGATGCTAGAAGGAAACTCTAATTCTTGACATTTAATAATTATATGCCACTGAATGATTTGTTGGAGAATGTGTACTTGAATACCTGTAATACGGTGCAATGATAAAAGCTTGCACTGTGGGAATCCAAGGAACCAGTTTGGAAAGTTTCATTCATTTCATGAAATACATAGCCACACGAAAAATGTATACCATCATCTTCAGGACATTGTGGAGAGTTGATTGATGATGGAAAATTGGACGATTATAGAGTTTCCTAGAGGGACAAATGGAAAGGGACTTTGAACCGCAATTGATAAGGTCAGGCTACACCTAAGGCTGCCACTTAGCAAAAGCAAAAAGGTATTCTTATTAACACATAATTGAAGGAACACATCCTGCTGGTTTCAGTTTGTGGACTCTGGAATAGTATGTCAATGTAGTATAGAATGTGGAAATTGAGGATTACAATGCTGTAGACGAGACTATTCCAGTGAATTAGCGAACGATGATGACATACGATATTGTCTTCTGAAGCAAAGATGCAGACGGGATGGATGCCTTAAGTATTTATCTCTTGGTAATATCATCCTTAGTTAGCCCTACACTGGTGTGGAACATCCTTGTTGACTATGGAAGTTTCATAAAGATTTTGTTTAGGAAAGCCTATGATCAGATGATGTTGGAGGCTAAGGCTTGAAGTCGTGTTAGGCCAAGTACACGGTTGTTGACTAGCTTTTGGCAAAACAATCACATTTCTAGATTATGGTTAGCAACGCGCTCAAGTCTCGAGAACGTCATTGGAAAACAAAAATTGTTCTGGTCGAAGTCGCGATTTGTTCATAAATGCTTGGAAAATCGTCGATTCCTCAAATCGTCGTTATCGGATTGGAAAAGTCATTAGTAAACTTGGAAAATCCGTCGTGGTAAAAATACGCGATTGACTCGGTTCGATTGGCTCAAAATTCTTAGGCGCTTCGGTCTGATCATGTGGCAAAATTAGTCACAGCAAAATATTTGGATTTTGGTAAATTCTAGTTTTGTGAATCCAAAAATTGCTGATTGGCATGGCATGATCACTAAAAATGGCTTATGCAACTCAAAACATCAAAATCTGGCACTTAGCGAAATCCACGGTTTGGTACGTCAAAAACTGGTGATCGACATGGTAAAAACTTCGGTTTCAACAACTGCGCACCAAGCTGATCAATCACCAAATTCTAGCTTGGCTTATAGGATATTCGAATCCCTAATATTTTGCATCCCTAACCCAATGTGAAATCACATGTTGATCACTCAAATTTATGTGATTAACATGGGGATGCGAAATAGAAGAGCATGGCGTGGCACTGGATGCGAAATCCGGGTTTGGATATGGGATCTTGAAAAAGGTTGATTGCATCGGGGAGGCGATGCAAATTCTCGTATGCACATCGATGGTTTGGGATACGATATCTTCTAACATAGCACAGATGCAAGATCTGACAATGCAGAAAAGAGAGGATCACACTACAATATATTTGACCATTACTACCAATAAATAAGGGTAGGTAAAGATAGCCTTTTTCTACCAATATCCAGTGGAAAAATTTATTGGTAAGTAAATATTGTCAATGTTATAAAATTGTGGAAGGATAATTATCTACCAATAGTTACAGGTAGGTAAAATGTACTATCTACACATATATAGAAGGGGAAGTTTATTTTGCGATTATGCCCTACATTTTTCTCATATCATTTTAACCTTTTGTTAAAAATAATGATGAGTTGTGTGATGACGTTTCAAAAAAGTATATTCTAGCAAAAAATTTGAATTGAAGATTTTGTTTACATATCCTAGCAATGTTTTTTGTAAAATCATTTCTTTGTTAATTATTAATAATTATTTTTGAAATATGAAATAATTAACAGTTAATGAATTGATAAAAAAGAATTAAATTGTAAATAATAAGTATTAAATTATCACCCATTGACAACTTATCATATATTGATATATATTTTTCCAAACAATTGACTATAAAAGTTTTAACTTTAATTTTTTCTAAAATGTTTCACAATTTCACACTAATATGCCATCGTCTGAAATGACTACAACATATTTTCTCTGGCTTATTGCAGAGACACAATCTATACCATCCTCTCCAATTATAAATTAAATAGCTTATTTTAAATCAAATCTAACAATACAAGTATCAATATGTGTGATCTCTGTTGTAGCCTCAATTCATGTAGTCTCTTTTGATTAGCCATAATATAAATGACAAAAACTGCCACTACAAACAATACAAATAATCTTGATGAAAACTATTTATTATAATTGCTATGTTTACATCCATTTCTAAAACAAGCAAGGTATTTTAAAATTTAGTTCATTTCCATCCCTTTCTAAAAACATGTTTCATGAAATAACCAATAATTATATATATTTTTTCACCTTTTTATTCACTCATGAACCTACACAATAACAACAAAAAATCATTCATTTAATTTTATTTAAATTTGCGAATTTTACTATAAATGGTTGCACTTAAAGCATTTTTTATTCTCATTTAAGCACAGATATGAGTTGTGAAAACTAAAAAATGAGAGAAAACTTCTTATCACAAATAATTTCAAAGATGCTTCGTGGATTATGTTTCTGGGAAGAGGATTTGGCTCGTTTTGAAATTGTTGAAGGGTGTTTGATAGAAATACCCTGATCTACATAGTTTTGTTTATGGCATGAGTTCTCTATCTCATATACTTAGTATTTATTCCAGTAATATTAATTTTGATGTGCACATCAATATGATTTTCTTTTCCAAACCCTTTTTATAAAAGAAGAAGAACAAATAATACAACTTAAATGAAATACTATTTTTTGACATATTTAACCGAATTAATTTTGGTTAAATATAATCAAAATATTTTCGACAAAACACCACCTACAAAACAATTTGTTTGTTAAATTTCAGAATTCCTCAGGTGGAGATTAATTTTTGAACTATTATTTTCATAATGAGTAAAATTCCGCTTTTTCCAAATTTGATAACAGGAATCACGTTTATAATTGACAATGATCTTCTCCGTTAATTATGCACTGATGTCGTTATATTTATTAAATGTTTATTATATTCCGCTTTTCTTCCTACCTTGCACGTTTTATCTAAACACCCTTTTTCGGGCCACATTCTAAATCATTCTCTCTCAACATCTTAATGGCTCCTATTGGCTCATTTTACTTGATATTCCGTCAAAACTATACCATGAAGAAATTAGTTAAAATAACTCAGTCTGGATTTGATGTTATTACTCCCATTCCACATTCCAATAGGTCAGACCACAAGTTGTATCATCAGCTAAACCAAGTTCATATCAATGTTGATTCAGAAAATGATTAACTTCCCCTACTACTATCAGAAAGGTGGTGAGGTTCATTGCAAATCACTAGTTCTTTCTTTAGACATTATGTAAATCAAATTTTACTGATGCTACTTCTGGATCTGTGGTTACTGCACTGTGAAGTATTTGACAAGTTTTGGTGTTATTTCTGATTTATTTAGTCTTTTCTCCCTCTGTAGTTTTTGGGTTTTGAATAATTCAGTATATTTCAATTAAAATTCAGCACCAAATAAATTTTCTTACCATAATTTATCCCCTTCTAGTGCAGTACTCATGATCTTACATGTTGCTCTTAGCATCTTGACGCATGTATTTTATAAGGAAACAGAGGTAAATCAATAGGCATCGATAGTCAGAAATGTCGCTTACCGTATTTTATGATTCTTTCCCTTGCAATTATTCAGTCTGCTACAGAAATACTCAAACTAAATTTTTTTGATGTAAGTATGTTATTTTGTAATTCCTAACCTTAACTTCTGAAATAAACTTTATCATACAATTACACAAATAATTATTTTGTTTCCATGAATATTTTAAATAATTGTTATATTCATACAGTAATGTCACTGACTGTTCTTTTAAACATATTCGTACTTATCGTTTTCACATTGTTCAATGGTTTTATTTTGATGTGAATGCACCATAAGGTTGCATGTTCACTAATATTCCTAGGCTTTGGAATATTTAATTCTTACTACTTTTATAACTTAGTAAATGGATTCTTTAAAGAATGAAAGGAAGTGACAATTATTTTTTTGCCATATATTTTCTTCTACACAATGTCATTTTTGAAGAGTGATCTTTTGACACCTCACGTCCGTTAATGTCACTCATTAAGAGAACACATTAAGTTTTGTGAAGCGTTATAGATAAACTAAAACAGAAGTAGAAACATTACAAGATAGATATAAAATAGCAGCGGAATTTAAAAACTTTGTTAATCGTAAAGCATCGTGGTTCAAAACATCGTAAGTGTGAAAATACATAAACCCGGTACATCATTAAAATTTATGTCTTGTACTTAAAATATCAGATTACAATAAATAAAGAAGCATGATTCCCCAAACAAAAACATAGCCATAGTAGAAAGGATAAGATCTGAGCAATACATCTAAGCAGCTCCAAGCAGATGAAAGAAGAATCCTAGTCAAGCTTGAGTATTCCCACCCTAAGAACCTGTGGGGGGATGGAAGAGAAAGAAGAGAAAACAAAATGGATCAGGCATAAAGTCTGGCGAGTCCAGTTACTTTTAGCATATAAATAAGTAAAAGTATCATGACAGGCATATAAAGTGGATAAGAAAGGTAACAACTCAAAAGGCAGGTATCACAAGGTAAACAGGGTAAACAAGATAGAGTATAATACACTTCCCTAACGATTTCTCTGCACTCTGCACCGATATTAGTATACCCAGAATTAGATGATCACCAACATATCTAAGATGGTAGACTTAGGTGTACTTCCAATGAGAGGTTTTCACCCCATACAATCAACAAGTAACCTAACATACTGGAGTTACCCATAATGGTATTAACGGGCTCCTAAACATACCGGAGCCTAAGTTTACCCCAATTACTACCCTAATCGATCGGCTTCACACTCCGTATATACCCTGTGCTAGCCCCATAGTAGGGTGTATCACTCCCTAAAGCTGAAACCCTTCGTTTTCAGGATGTGCACAACCATATCTACAAGTGTCACGGCGTCTTATCCTCCTCTACCGGACCCTTGCACGCACATGACTCCGTCGGTCTCCGCCGCCCACACTGCCCCTTTCGTTTGGATCTCTTACAATCAGCCCAGTAAGCATGCCCGACTCCAACCAAGTTCGTAGTACTCGTTTGATACATATATATAGGTTACTGACTGAAACGGGTCCCGCACACAAGATGATGCAAGTCCTCCCCTTTTCCTTGCATCCCTACTACTAGGTTTTCCATAGTTTATGCCTACATACTAGTGTCATAAAATTTCATAACTCCATAGGTTAAGTTTGTGGGCCTGTATATAAAAATATTACACATCCACCCAAGATTTACTTAACCCACCCACTGTTTTAAACAAGTTTACTTAACCCCTATTTAAGTTACACGTTCATACAATCCCTATGGATTCAACTAGATTAAGTATTCAATTTTATTATCATATTCAATTAAGGCTACAATGTACTAGACTTCCCACATTAAACCAACAACTTGCGAATGCTGTTTATTTCAGTCGGTTCCTGGTAGACTTCTTACAAAAGTTGGGTTTAACCTCGTGTCTTAGCATGTCTCGTGTTTATGCATTTAGAACCTTCACATTAGATTCACCACTTACGGTCGCTGGATATGTCAGGTGGTCCTGGGAAGAATTCTACCACTAGTGTAATCTAACCACGTGTCTAAGTGTGGTTACAGTTTCTAATTACTGTAATCCTAGGCATTTCCAATTATTAACCAAATTTACCTATGTCATTATAGGTTTTCATGCCCCTTTTCCCAAGTTATGTTCATAATAAACTATATGCCCCAAATTCATATTATTACACTTTATTCAAGTTATGCCCAAATTCCCAATTACGAATTATGCCCAATATTAACGTTTTCCCCTCATTCCCAATCTAACGTATTCGCATATTTCAGCAGCATGCCTAGGCTCGAAGGTAGCCTGGCTATATAAAAATGAAAGGGAAAAGATAGCGGGAAGAGAACAGAGATGATCATACTAACATGATGGACATATAATGGCAGAAACAGGAATAAAACATATAGCGGCCTAATGACAAGGTAGGCATATAGAACAAATCTGATGAACATATAATAATAGGACTGATTCTAACATAATAGGGATAGGCACGATGTGATCTAAACAAAGACTTAGATGCCCAACTAACAATAGATCTGATTTGGTCATAAACATAATAGAACAAGTATAAGGTGATCTAAATAGTGAATTAGATCTACAATCAAAAGAAGATCTGATATGATAACGGTAAATATCTAAGTCATATCATGTCAGAATATCATAGATACACAAGTTATAATAGATCTGATATGTTTCAAGCAGTCACAAGCATATATCCAAGTTATAGTCAAATCAAGTTTTACTTTTTAATTATTTAGATCTAAAATTAACATGGACTTACAGTGTTTGGATTTAGAAAAATAGATAAGGGTTTGCTAGCATTGAATCACAGATCTCTAAGCTTGAATAACTTGACTGTAGAAGAAGAAAAGACCTGATTTGATCTGGACAGAGGTAGCATCTAGTTCTCCATTATTTTTGGTGTGCAAAAACATGAGAAATGAGGCCATATTTATAGATGCCCCGAAACCCTAATCTGCCAGATCTGACGCGGGGGGTCGACCCAGGGGTCGACATCCCCTTTGAGGGGTCAACACCCCAGGGTGGGACTTTTCCTGCTCCCCTAAAATTCTGTGATTAGAAATGTTTTGAACTGATTTTTGATTATTATGTGTATATATAATTCTCCTGCGCGTATATATACTTCAAACCTTAATAACTTCTTCATACGGTGACCATTTTATGCAAACCAGATGTCTATTTTGACCGGAATTCCGAGACGAACGGAATGACGTGGTCTGTTTCCCTTAGTTCTGAATATTAAACTAATTATTCTTTGATTTTTCGTCTTTAATGGTGTCGAAATTATGTGGTGTTACATTCTTCCATACTCAAAGGATTTCGTCCCCGAAATCTCCAAGCTAAGAAGAATGTCTATCCTAACGTCCACAACCATCTACTCGTACACCAATCACAGGCATCCATTGTACTTAAAAGATTTCTAATGCTTATATGAACATATGCAAAGGTGTGTGTGCATATGTCCCAATACTAATGCGAAGATCAGGCGGTCTACTAATTCAGTTGACCTCCTTAATGCAATGTATATTAGTGCCATGAATCCAACGTGTATGCAAGTAATCCTACTATAACTTGTAAGTTCTATATGGGTGCACTATAATTGGTCAAATGCAACATCCATATGATGATACATCCATTTCCATCCATTAAAAGTAGAAAAATTCACACACATCCATATGCAATATGAAAGTGTTTGAGCCGATCTAGTGCCTAATATGTGTGTATATGCATCGACGGGCAACCACTAGAAAACACTTGCATTCACTTGCATCTATCAAACATAACATGTCTCAAACACATGTTTACATCCATGGGTTTCCTACCTAATGGTTGAAGATTTGATCAATAGGATATACTCAAATGATAGAAACAAGTTTAAATAAAATCTTTGGAGAGGAATCTAAGAACATACCCTTGAAAAGAATAGGGTACGAATCATGAATCTTGTCTTCGGTCTCACAAGTTGCATCCTCTAGGTTATCTCCCTACTGAACCTTCATCAACTTAACCTCTCTATTGCGTAGCTTCTTAACTTCTGATCCAAGAATACGGGTAGGAACTCTTCTAACTGTCGCCTCCCATTCCACCTCTACTTCTTCTAATATACTTGGCTCAACTACTTCCACGGTATCATGCAAGCACTTCCGCAGATGAGAAACATGGAAAACATCATGAACGCCTGATAGCTTTGCTCTATAGGCCATTTGGCCAATCCTTTCTATTATGGGAAATGACCCTGAAATCTTGGTGCCAATTTCCCTACATATCCGAAGCAAACCACATTCTTTAAAGGTGATATTTTAATGAAAACCATGTCTCCTACCTCAAACTCGATGTCGGTCCTTCTCTTTTCTAGGATTTCTGCCTATGTTGAGTGGTCTTCATTCGCTGTCTAATAAGGTCAATCTTCTCGAACGTTTGGTCAAGTAGTAGTCATTCTGTAGATTCCCACAAACAAGTCGTTGATCTAGAGGGTCGTCCATACAATGCTTCGAAGGGTTCCATGCCAATGATAGCTTTATAACTATTGTTGTAGGCGAACTCCACTAAAGGAAGATGCTCTTCCCAAGTTCCTCCGAAGTCTAGGATACACAGCCTCAAAAGATCCTCAAGAACGCTGTTCAACCTTTTCGTCTGTCCATCGGTTTGTAGGTGATAAGTGGTGCTCAAACACAATTGTGTATCTAATCTCCTTCAAAATTCACTTGTGAAGATGGGGTCACGATCACTTACGAAGACGGAAGGTACTCCATGAAGACGGACTATCTAACGAACGTAGACTGTTGCCAACCATGTTTCCATCCTCTTGCTCTTAACCGGAATGAAATGGGCGCTCTTAGTAAGTTTGTCTACTATAACCCAAATACTGGTGTTGCCTTTCTTTGATCTAGGTAAACCATCTATGAAATCAATGGATACACTCTCCCGCTTCTATTGTGCAACCTCCAAAGGTTGAATTAAACCACCGGGCTTCTTTTGATCAGCTTTGTTTTGCTGACAAACCAAACATTGAGAAACAAACTCCGCCACATCTTTCTTCATCCCAGCCCAAAAGAAAACCCTCTTCATGTCTATATACATCTTATCACCGTCAGGATGAATAGTCATCTTAGAATGATGGGCTTCTCCTAGGACTGTTTTTAACAAACTCGGGAACACAAAGCCTTCCATCTCGTCGCAACCATGATTTTCGTCTATGGAATATCTACTGAGGTGACTCGAAGTCTCCCCTTTACTAAGCCTATCCAAGATGTCCAAAATCTGTGGATCATCTCACTGCGAAGCTCCTATCTGATCCATAAGAGTAGATCGTATCTTTAGTGATGCAAACAAACCAGGCAAAAACTCAGTGGAGGGTCTAAAGTTAAAAGTCGATATGAACTTCAAATTTTTCCTCTCCACAAACAGTGGGCTTAAGGCCATCCTCTGCCTACTATCTGTGTCTGCCACCACACTGCCCTTGCAAGGAGTATAAGCAATCTCAAAGTCATAATATGCTAGGAACTCAACCCACCTTTGTAGCCTTAAATTAAGATCTTTCTTCAAGAACAAGTACTAAAGAGACTTATGATCGGTGTACAACTCGAACTTATCTCCAAGAAAATAATGACGCCACATCTTAAGCGCGAATACTATGGAAGATAGCTCTAAGTCCTAGATAGGGTAGTTCTTCTCATGAACCCTTAGCTGTCTACCACCATAACATACTACCCTTCCTTCTTGCATTAGAACCGCACCAAGCACTGTACCGCATGCATCAGTGTAAGATGTGAACACTTTGTTTCCATCAGTAAAGGTCAAGACTGAGGCTGTTGTCAGATCCCTCTTCAATCGCTGGAAGGCAGCATCACAATCTATATCCCATAAAAAGGCCAGATTCTTCTTTGTCAGGCTTTGTCAGCCTGGTGAGCGGGGCTGATATCTTTGGGAAGTCCTTAATGAACCTCCTATAATAGCCTGTTAACCCCAGAAAACTTCTCACCTCCATTGCATTTTTTGGGATCTGCCAATCTTGAACTGCAACCACCTATGCGGGATCGACTGCTATCCCATCTTTAGAGACCACATGCCCTAGAAATCTCGCCTCCTTTCTCCAAAAATGGCATTTGGAGAACTTCACCTTAAGCTGATGTGCACGTAGAGTTTTCAAAACCTCTCTCAAATGTTGGGCATGCTCTTCCTCGCTGTTTGATAAGATCAAGATATCATCAACAAAGACCACAAAAAATTTATTTAGAAACTTCTGAAACACCCTACTCATAAGATCAACAAAGTAGGCGGGTGCATTCGTCAACCCAAAAGGCATAACGAGTCATTCAAAGAAACCATTTGGAGTCCTAAAAGCGATCTTGTCTATACTGCCCTTGGCCACCCTCAATTGATGAAACCCCGTGGTCAAGTCTAATTGAGAAAATACTGATGCACCAACAAGCTGGTCAAACAAATCATCTATCCTCAGGATAGGGTGCCTATTTTTCTTTGTGAGTTTGTTCAACTCTCTATAATGCACACATAAGCGAAGCGAACCATCCGCCTTATTTGCGAACACCACCGAAGCACCCCATTCAGATATGCTTTTCCTAATAAACCCTTTCTTAAGTAGCTCCCCTACTTGCTTACTAAGCTCCCTCCTTTCTCTTGGAGCCATATGGCGCACAGGTAATGCAACTGGCTTTGCATTGTCTACCAAGTATATACGAAAGTCTATCTCGCGCCTCGGAGGTAAGCCCAAAACCTCCTCAAGAACATCAAAATACTCACAGACCACTGGTACAGACTGCAGATCATCGATAGATGCATCCAGAGACTCTAGGAAACTAAGCATCACAGACCCCTTAGGGTCACAAGAAATCCCAAGGGTCCTCCCATGGAAAGTCAAATGTTTAACGACGCTGCTCTCATAATCTTGAATGGCACCATAACTGGCTAGCCAATCCATACATAGAATCAAACCATAGCCCATAAAACCGAGCACGTATGCATCGCACTCAAACTCGACGCCTAACACGGATATTCTCAAACCCCAAAAAATCATGGACAAATGAGCCGAAACACCAATGGGGTTTGAAACAATAATGGGATCCACTACCACACTAGTATTAAGGTGTAGAGACTCAACTACAGAATCATATATAAATGAAGGCGAGATGCCAAAATCAAAAAGAGTTCTAATAGGGTAATTGGAAAGGGAAATCAAAACTTCCATGGAAACTTTTCTACCTCGACCTGGAGCACTAATTGCGAGAGCATACACTTGCCCTCTAGAAGTTCCTGCCTTTTGACCTTGTCCTTGCTTCTTGGGGTACTCCTTAGAAAAGTGTTCGACCTCTCCACAACTGAATCAAGCATTCTTCCCGCTTTTGCAGTCCTCTATCAAATGACCCTCACGTCCGCAATTGTGGATCTTTCTCTTATCCTTAACCTTACCATTCTTTCCACCTTTCTTTTGTTGTTGTTGTCCCTTCTTTTGCCATACTTTCTTGGTTTGTGTTTCCTCACGCTTACTTATTTCTTGTCGCTTTTGTCTTCCTCATGCATCAAGGTCATATCAACGAGTCTTTCAAAAGTTTCTCCCATTGGAATATGGGACATAGCTAACCCATAGAGGGGTTCATTCAGTCCTCTAGCAAACAACAAAGCTTTCTTATGCGGAGTATCCACTGCTCAAACCCAAATCTCGCTAGTTTGTTGAATTTGTTAACATATTCTTTAACAGTCATACCACCTTGCTTGAGCGCCAAGAACCTATCCATTTGCATACTATTCTCAGCTTGAGAAAGAAACTTCATTTCAAACCTCTGTCTAAAATCATCCCAAGTCTCCACTGGATACCCTGCTTGCATCACTTACCAAAAGAACGTATGTTCATCTTTCAGTAGCTAGGTAGCTAACTGAATCTTCGTATGATCGTCCGCTTCAAAAACTCCAAACAGATCCTCCGTCTCTTTGAGCCAATTCCTTGCCTCTACAAACGTCTCGGTTCCACGGAATGGCTTTCCTCCCATAGCACAGAAATCTTTGCAGATCTAAGAAAAATTATCTGCATGTGGAGGAGAAGGAACGACGGGTGCAGCTGGGGGAGGTACGTCTGCTTAACCACCTGCAGGCACCATGACCTTTAGATGCCTACGGATCCAGCCTGGTATCGTAATGCCCTCAGGAATATTTGGTTCCCTAGACATGCTGAAAAGAAAAGGAAAGAGATTCAGACAAAGGATCAAAAGATATTACACATGGATTTGGGGAATATGTTTTTCAAAACAGGCTTTTCTTTTTTAAAAAGCTTTCTTTTAAAACATTTTTGAAAATAATTTTCAAAAACTTTCATCTAATCTGGTAACCTTCAGCTCTGATACCAAACGTGACACCCCATATCTGTTAATGTCACTCATTAAGAGAACGCATTAAGTTTCATGAAGCGTTAGAGGTCAACTAAAATAGAAACATTACAAGATAGATATAAAATAGCATCGGAATTTAAAAACTTTGTTAATCATAAAGCATCGTGGTTCAAAACATCATAAATCTGAAAATACATAAACCCAGTACATCATTAAAATTTCTGTCTTGTACTTAAAATATCATAGTACAATAAATAAAGAAGCATGATTCCCCCAAACAAAAACATAGCGATAGTAGAAATGATAAGAGCTCGAGCAATACATCTAAGCAGCTCTAAGAGGATGAAAGCAGAATCCTAGTCAAGCTTGAGTATTCCTACCTTGAGAACCCGAGGGGGAAAACGGAAGAGAAAGAACAGAAAACAAAATGGGTCAGACATAAAGTCTAGCGAGTCTAGTTATTTTTAGCATATAAATAAGTAGAAGTATCATGACAGGCACATAAAGTGGATAAGAAAGGTAACATCTCAAAAGTCAGGTGTGACAAGGTAAACATGATAGAATATATTGCACTTCCCTAATGATTACTCTGCACTCTACACCGATACTAGTGTATCCAGAATGAGATGATCCCCAACATATCAAGGATGGTAGACTTAGGCGTACTTCTAGTGAGAGGTTTTCACCCATACAATCAACAAGTAGCCTAACATACCGGATTTACCCCTAAGGGTATTAACGGGCTCCCAAAGGTGTCGGAGTCTAAGTGTACCCTAATTACTACCCTAATCGATCGGCTCCTTACTCCGTATGTGCTCTGTGTTGGCCCCACAGTAGGATGTATCACTCCCTAAAGTGGCAACCATTCGTTTTGAGGATGTGCACAACCATATCTACATGTGTCATGGCGTCTTATCCTCCTCTGCCGGACCCATGCACGCACATGACTCTATCGGTCTGCGCTGCCCACACCGCCCCTTTTGTTTGGAACTCTTACAATCAGCCCACTAAGCGTGCCGGACTCCGACCTAATTCGGAGTACTCTTTTGATACTATATATGGGTTACTGACTGAAATGGGTCCCACATACAAGATGATGCAAGTTCTCTCCTTTGCCTTGCATCCATACTACTAGGTTTTCCACAGGTTATTCTTACCTGCTTGTGTCATAAAATTGCATAACTCCACAGGTTAAGTTTGTGGGCCTATATATATAAATATTACCCACCCACCCAAGACTTACTTAACCCACCCATTGTTTCAAACAAGTTTACTTAACCCCTATTTAAGTTACCTGTTCATACAATCCCTATGGCTTCAAGTAGGTTAAGTATTCAACTTTATTACGGTATTCAGATATGGTTACAATGTACTAGAACTCGCACTTTAAAACTACAACTTGCGGATGCTAGTTATGTCGGTCATTTCCGGGCAGACTTCTTCCACAAGTTGGGTTTAACCTTGTGTCTTAGCATGTCTCGTGTTTATGCATTTACACCCCCACACATTAGATTCACCACTTGTGGTCACTGGATATTCCAAGCGGTTATGGGCAGACTTCTACCCCCAGTGTAATCTAACATCGTGTCTAGACATTTCCAATTATTAACCAAATTTACCTATGTCGTTATAGGTTTTCATGCTCCTTTTCCCAAGTTATGTTCATAATAAACTATATGCCCCAAATTCATATTATTACACTTTATTCAAGTTATTACCAAATTCCCAATTACAAATTATGCCCAATAATAACGTTTTACCCTTGTTTCCAATCTAAAGTATTCGCATATTTCAGCGACATGCCTAGGCTCGAAGGTAGCCTGGCTATATAAAAATAAAAGGGAAAAGATAGAGGGAATAGAACAGAGGTGATCATACTAACATGATGGACATAGGGAGAAACAGGCATAAAACATATAGTGGCCTAATGACAAGGTAGGCATATAGGAACAGATCTGATGAACATATGATAATAGGACTGATTCTAACATAATATGGATAGGCATGATGTGATCTAAACAATGATTTAGATGTCCAACTAACAATAGATCTGATTTGGTCATAAACAAAATAGAACATGTATAAGGTGATCTAAACAGTGAATTAGATCTACAATCAAAAGTAGATATGACATGATAAAGGTTAAGATCTTGGTCATACTCATGTCAGAATATCATAGATACACAAGTTATAACAGATCTGATGTGAATCAAGCAGTCACTATCATAGATCCAAGTTATAGTCATATCAAGTTTTACTTTTTAATTATTTAGATCTAAAATTAACATGGAATTACAGTGTTTGGATCTAGAAAAATAGAGAAGGGTTTGCTAGCGTTGAATCACAGATCTCTAAGCTTAAATAACTTAACTGCAGAAGAAGAAAAGACTTGATTTGATCTATGCAGAGGCAGCATCTAGTTCTGCATTATTTTTGGTGTGCAAAAACATGAGAAATGAGGCTATATTAATAGATGCCCCAAAACCCAAATCTGCCAGATCTGACCACGGGGGGAGGGGGGTTGTGTAACACCCCGTGAATTCTATAACGTTAAGCTTCACAAATTAAAGTATAATTAATTCTAAATGAAAGAATTAAGGGAAATGGGTTATGCCATTGCGTTCGTCTCGGAATTCTGCTTGAGATAGAGTCCGAGTTTATGCGAAACGGACTCCGTATGAAGAAGTTATGGCCTTCGAAGTTTCAAAATAAAATTTAAATTCAAACAGCTCAGTTTAAAATTCAAAATTCGAATTTCAGGTTCAAACTGGGTTGGGCGGGAAAATTCCCGCCCAGAGACCAGGTCGACCATGGTGTCGACCTGGTCACCCCAGGTCGACCATTGTGTCGACCTACCCCCCCCCCCCCAGGTCGACCATAGTGTCGACCTGGGTGTCGACCTGCCAGTCCACCTACCTGGTCGACTTGGTTGGCTAGGTCTGGTTTTGGCTCGAATTTCTGTGGCTCTACGTGTCACCTCTTGATTGGCTCTTTGAACTTTGTATGGTCTATATTCCTCCTGTCTTCATCTGACGGCTCAAAACAATTTAAAAATCTATAAATATACCCTAAGTCTCAAATGAAAATTCTCACAAAAAAATAAGAAAGGAGTCGTCATGCTGCCAAGGAGGAATTGAACATAGCCGTCAAGAGAGAAAAGCTTAGAGACGAATCAAATTAAGAAGAAGATTAAAGTTTAATCAAATTAATCAACGCAACGTTAGTCTACCCAAAGGAGCGCATCTCAATTTCAGAATTCAGAATCCAGAATTCAAGATTCTGCATTCGTTGTAAATATAGTGACCTTTCAGAATATGAATAAAAACTGTGATGTGATTCGATGTAAATGAAAATAGAATTATGTTATTGTATGAATATGATACAAATTCTGTATTGTAATGATTCTATCATGACTTATGTATTGATATTTGTGGCATAAATTGATTGATGCAAGCCTATTGAACAATTGTATATGAAAACAATGGCACTTGCAAGTTTGTGGCAAAAACTAGAATTTGATCCCTTTATGTTTATACCTATGGCATGGACTATGTACATTCACTAAGTCTAAATTAAGGCTTATGTAAACGTGTTCTAGATTTGAAACCTTTTATGCCTACATGACCCAAAAACTATGATATCATTCTCATGTTTATTTGCAAGTATAATTGGATCTATGTTAAGTATCGTTTGGGTTTCATAAACTATGCAAGTTCATGTTTATTTGCAAGTATAATTGGATCTATGTTAAGTATCATTTGGGTTTCATAAACTATGCAAGTTCATGTTGAATAGGCTACGTGGTTAGATGTTATAATTGGACATTTTGGTGAATATACAACATGCTAGTTTTGTGGTTGACATTATGCCAAGTTAAACATGTTTAAACACAAGTTTGTAAAAACCTAAACTATGCCATTTCATATGTCACCTACTTAGTTATACATTGATTTGAATGCAAGTTCACATGACCCATCATTTATGTCTGTATCACTAAATTGCAAGTTCATGCGCCACACACCCTTATATGTTGTAAAATATTACATTTTCTTGATTTCTCCTTTTCTTGCGCTTATAAAGTTGGGTTGAATTGTGTCGAGCCCAACATTTGTTATAACGTTCCGAACGTATAAACAGGGGTAATAACGTTGGGTGTAAAACATGAAAATATATGTTGGCATGTTTGGCACATGCCAATAACAATGACATTTAAGCGGTATGTATTATTATACCCAAGAATAAATGACATGAAATTTACATATATAATTGAGAAGTAATAAAATATGTAAATTTAGAAAACACAATATGCTTAACCCGAGGTTGGATTGAGTTGTGATGTAAACCTGCCCGGACCCGCACGGCTGTCCAGTAGTCACAACAATACCTATCCAATGTGGGTGGTTAAGCATTGAGCCCAATAATGACCCGAGGTTAGACTGAGCTACGGTGTAAACCTGCCCGGAACCGACCGGCATATCCAGTAACCATAGCAATATTTGTCTAATGTGAGTGGTCAGGTGCTCCTAAGAGGCTAAGGACAGATGGTAGGGTTAGGTCAACTATAACACTTAACCAAATTCAACATGTTAACAAGAATTGATGGGTGGGGTTAGGTAAATACAGACACTTAACCACTTAACATGTTTGACTAGAAAATCCTGGTAACGAGGGACTCGTTTCAGCAGTAACCCAAGTTAGGTATCAATGGTACCCTGAAACTAGGCAGGGTGGGGCACGATTACTGGGCTGATTGTAAGCGGTCAAACGACGGCGGGGGGTGCACAGTGTTGGTCTAACGAGATGCGGGCGTGCACACACTCCGGAGCAGACAACCAGGGCACTGGGGACACCAGTAGTATAACCTATGCCTTCTAGATTTGTGTCGGGGCCGCCACCATGGGTCTTGATACACCCCATGGTGGGACCAGCATAGGTATCTACAATTCTTGGGGGTTGTATGACACATGTTAACGCGAGTAGGAGCCGATCTTTTAATAAGAATGGGGATCACTTCACCCTCACCATGGGGTGCCAGTTAAAATAAGCTCAAGTAGGTGCAGAGATATAGTATGAGTGCGATAGTACATTCGACACTTCCTTAGCTTTTTACACTTTCCTATTTTCAGTATATATCTATCATGCCCTTTTCTTATTCATATACTGAAGAGTTACTAGATTTACTCAGGCTTTATGTCTGACCCTATTTTATTTTCGTCTTCTTTTCTTTCGTCCCCCCCCCCCCAGGTCCACAGGGAGGAAACAGCTCAGCCCAGTCAGACTCATTACCAGCTCCAAGACCGTAGATGTATGATTTGGATCTCTTTTGCTCGGATTATGTCTTTGGATATCACTATGGGGATTTTTGTCACTTTATTCATGTTTTATGCTTCTTTAATAATCAAGACAGTAATGAGGTTGTAATGTTGGAAGTATTTTGAGACAATTATGGAATGTTGTGTTTAAACACATTTTGATGAAATAAAAGTCTGTTTGGTTTCCGCTGTTTAAAATATGTGTATTTATATCTGTCTTGAGTTTATCTGTGGCTTTTACTTATAAACGTCCACCAAAGTTAAGGCATTCCCTTTGTGAGTGACCTTAACGGAGGTGGGGTGTTTCACTTGGTATCAGAGCATAGGTTTACCGGATAAGATAAAAGTTTTTGAAATTGTTTTCAAAAAAAAAAGTTTAAAGAAGCATTTTTCAAGAAAAAGTGTTATGTTTATAAAAATACAAAATCCCCCAAAGCCATGTGCCCTATCTATCTCTCTCTATCCTTCGTTTTGAATCTTTCCTTCCTGTTTCAGCATATCTAGGGGCCTTACTCCCCAGCTATAGATGCTTTTACTCCTCCTCCTCCTCCTCTACGTGAACCAGCAAACGGGTGAATCGCCGAACCAGAAGATAGATAATAGTCAAGGAGGAAAGGACCACAATAATAATAACAAGACACGTGGGAAAAGGAAGTGTTATTTCTGTGGCATCGTTGGACATGCGGTGAACGACTGCAGAAAGAAGAAGAGGAAGATTAGTGCTACTTGCTTCTATTGCGGTGAGGCTGGACACATGCCTAAGGACTGCCCTAAGAAGCAAGGGCAAGGCCCGCAAGCCGGACCTTCTGGGGGTACCTCTTTAACCTCTTCTCCTGGATGCTTTGTTTTATCCTGCTTATCTTCTCAATCCTATCTTGAGAACTTTAGGTAGTAATATTTCTGTAGAAAGTGCAGTTTATCTTTATGATCATCCAGTTCGCACACTTTTTGACTCTGGCGCATCATACTCTTTTATTTCATCTGCCTTAGTAGAATCTCTGCATTTAGACACTAGTATGATAGAAGATCCCTTAGTAGTTTCAAATCCAATTGGGGGCTCCGCTTACTTGTCATTGGTTTGTTTGGGTTTGAAAATCTCTATTCTCAGCATTGAGTTTAGTTGTAATGCCTTTGTTTTGGGCTTCTCGGGATATGGTTTGATTTTAGGCATGGACTGGTTATCCAGTAATAGTGCCATTCTTGATTGTGAGAAAAGAGTAGTTAGACTCTTGACTCGGCTTGGTAACACTCTAGAAATTTCTTGTAATCCCTTGAATGCTGTTATGCTTAGTTATCTAGAGTAGCTTGATGCTTCTGATGAGATTTTGCAATCAGTTAGAGTAGTCCGGGAATATCCGAATGTCTTTGAGGAGGTGAAAGGATTACCTCCGAGGCGGGAAATAGACTTCCGCATATATCTTGTGGATAATGCAAAGACTGTAGCTTTACCTATCAGACACATGGCTCCAAAGGAGAGAAAGGAGCTCAGTAAGAAGATTAAAGAACTTCTCGAAAAGGGGTTCATTAGACGGAGCATTTCATGATGGGGTGCTCCAGTGGTGTTCGCAACCAAAGCGGACGGTTCGCTTCGCCTTTACGTCGACTATAGGAAGTTAAACAAATTGACCAAGAAAAATAGGCACCCTCTTCCCCGAATCGACGATTTGTTTGATCAGCTTGTTGGTGCGACGGTGTTCTCCTAACTTGATCTGGCAACTGGGTTCCATCAGCTAAGAGTAACTGAAGATAGCATTGATAAAACGGCGTTCAGAACCCCAGACGGTTTCTTCGAGTGGCTTGTCATGCCTTTCGGCTTGACAAACGCACCCGCTTATTTCGTAGACCTAATGAGCAGGGTGTTCAGAGAATTCCTCAACAAATTTGTGGTTGTCTTCGTAGATAATATCTTAATCTTCTCAAAGAATGGGGAAGAGTATGCTCAACATCTGAAAGAAATCATGGAAACTCTTCGAGCCCATCAACTAAAAGCCAAATTCTCCAAGTGTGACTTCTGGAGAAAAGAAGTAAGATTTCTGGAGCATATAGTGTCCGTAGAAGGGTTGGCCGTGGACCCCGCGAAAGTGGTGGCAGTGCAAGATTGGAAGACACCAAGAAATTCAACCGAAGTTTGAAGCTTTCTTGGTCTAGCCGGTTTTTACTGAAAGTTTATTAGGGATTTCGCGAAAATCTCAGCCCCACTCACAAGGCTAACAAAGAAGAATCTGGCGTTTACTTGGGATTTGGACTGCGAGTTTGCTTTCCAACGATTAAAAAGGGCTCTCACAACAGCACCAGTTCTGACTTGGCCAGATGGAAGCAAAATGTTCACAGTATACACGGACGCATGAGGAACGGGACTAGGCGTTGTTCTAATGCAAGAAGGAAGGGTAGTAGCGTATGGTGGAAGACAATTAAAAGTTCATGAAAAGAACTACCCAACGCACGATCTTGAGTTAGCCGCCATCGTCTTTACGCTTAAGTCTTGGTGCCATTATCTCCTAGGTGAGAAGTTTGAATTATACACAAACCATAAATCGTTGGAATATCTCTTCTCGTAGAAGGATCTTAACTTGAGGCAGCAAAGATGGATGGAGTTTCTTGCCTCGTATGACTTTGAAATTTCCTATACTCCCGGCAAAGGCAACGTAGTAGCAGACGCGTTGAGCCGAAAGAAACTAACCTTAAGCCCGCTCTTTGTGGAAAGGAAAAGCTTGGAGTATATAGCCAGTTTTAACTTTAGGCCCTCCTCAAATTTTGTACCGGGTTTGTTAGCATCTCTCGAAGTACGCCCTACTCTCTTAGACTCAATAGGGGTTGCACAACGTAAAGACCCTCAGCTTGTGGATGTGATTGATAAACTTATTAGGCGTGAGACTTCTAGTCACCTTAGTAGATACGCCATCAATGATAAGGGTTGGCTGAGGCGTGATGGAAGATTATGCGTCCCACAAGCAAGGGAATTGACAAAGAAGGTTCTCGAGGAAGCGCATCATTCCAAGATGACTATACACCCTGGCGGTGATAAGATGTACAAGGATATAAAAAGGACTTTCTTTTGGAGAGGCATGAAGCAAGACGTGGCAGATTTCGTCTCTAAGTGCATGACCTGCCAATGGGTCAAGGCGGAACAAAAGAAACCTGGAGGACTACTTCACCCTTTAGAGGTCCCATAGTGGAAGTGGGATAGCATTTAAATGGACTTCATTTATGGACTATCTAGGTCGAGAAGAGGCAATACTAGCATTTGGGTAATAGTGGATAGGCTTACTAAAAGCGCCCACTTTATACCTATCAAGAGTAGAAGGACTACCTCATCTCTTTATCTCAAGGAAATAGTTTGACTCCATGGGATACCCTCCAGCATCGTTAGTGACCAAGACCCTATATTCACAGGCGAGTTTTAACGGAGTCTGCAAGAAGCTGTAAGCACATAGTTATGTTTGAGCACGGCCTATCACCCCCAAACCAATGGCCAGACGGAAAGGGTGAATAGAGTTTTAGAGCATCTTTTGAGACTTTGCGTTCTTGACTTTGGAGGGACTTGGGAGGATCACCTTCCTTTAGTGGAATTTGCCTACAACAACAGCTACCAAGCAACCACAGGCATGGCACCCTTCGAAGCCTTGTATGGAAGACCGTGCAAATCACCAACTTGTTGGTGGGAGTCTACAGATAAGCTTATACTTGGGCCAGACATGATTCGAGAGACTTCGGAGAAAGTGGACTTGATACGTAGGAGGATGAAGACTGCCCAAGACAGACAGAAATCCTACGCCGACAAAAGAAGGACCGACCTTGAGTTTGAGGTTGGGGACAGGGTTTTCCTTAAGGTGTCTCCTTTAAGGAACGTCGTTCGCTTTGGATCCGCAGGAAAGCTAGCACCAAGATTTGTAGGACCTTTTCCTATCATCGAGAAGGTTGGAAAGATGGCCTATAGATTAGAGCTACCCGAGAGACTGGCCGGAGTTCACAACGTCTTTCATGTTTCTCACCTCTGGAAGTGTTTGCATAAGTCTGCGGAAGTGGTGGAACCTAGCATTCTAGAAGAGGCCGAAGTGGAACGTGAAGCAACTGTGAGGAGAGTTCCAACCCGCATCTTAGGAACTGAAGTGAATAAGCTACGCAACCATGAAGTCAAACTCGTTAAAGTTCAGTGGAGCGACATCGAGGAAGACGCGACTTGGGAAACTGAGGACAGAAAACGCGCTGCATACCCTCTTCTTTTTGAGGGTACATCTTTGATCTCTCTTTTTCCTTAAGTTATGCTTTATCTATCTTTTTAGGTATATCTCCTCGGTCCTTTTCCTAACTCCTTAGGTAGAAAACAAATGGATGCAAACATGTATTTGAAAACATGTTATGGACGATGGCTACAAATGGTTGCTAGTGGTTGCTAGTAGTTGCTCGTGGATGCATATACACACACCCTAGGTCATAGATCGGCTCAGTCACTTCATATTGCATATGCATATATGTATTCTCATTTGTATATGGTTGAAACTTGATATGTTGTCATATGGTTGTCGCATTTGTATGAATAAGTTGTGCACTCATGTAGAATTATGAGTAGAAAAAATTTGCATACATAATGGATTCATGACACTTACATGATTCGCATTAAGGAGGTCAACTGAATCAGTAGACCGCCTGATTTCTACATTAGATAAGGGCATGTACACACACTATGCATATGATCACGAAGCATTAGAAGTCTTTTAAGGACAGTGGATGCCTGTGTTTGTTGGTTGAGTAGATGGACTATTGGATGGTAGGATATACATTCTTCCTAACTTGAAGATTTCGGGGACGAAATCCTTTTAAGCGGGGCAGAATGTAACAACCCGTGAATTCTATAACGTTAAGCTTCACAAATTAAAGTATAATTAATTCTAAATGAAAGAATTAAGGGAATTGGGTTACGCCATTGTGTTCCTCTCGGAATCCTGCTTGAGATAGAGTCCGAGTTTGCGCGAAACAGACTCCGTATGAAGAAGTTATGGCCTTCGGAAGTTTCAGAATAAAATTTAAATTCAAACAGCTCAGTTTAAAATTCATAATTCGAATTTCAGGTTCAAACTGGGCTGGGCGGGAAAATTCCCGCCCAAAGACCAGGTCCACATGGTGTTGACCTGGTCACCCCAGGTCGACCTGGGCCCCCCAGGTCGACCATAGTGTCGACCTGCCATTTGACCTACCTGGTCGACTTGGCTGGCTAGGTCTGGCTCTGGCTCGAATTTATGTGGCTCTGTGTGTCACTAGGGCTGACGTGTCACCTCTTGATTGGCTCTTTGAACTTTGTATGGTCTAGATTCCTCCTGTCTTCATCTGATGGCTCAAAATAATTTAAAAATCTATAAATATAGCTTAAGTCTCAACTGAAAATTCACAAAAAAAAGAAAGGAGTCGTCATGCTGCCAGGGAGGAATTGAACATAGCTGTCAAGAGAGAAAAGCATAGAGACGAATCAAATTAAGAAAAAGATTAAAGTTTAATCAAATTAATCAACGCAACGTTAGTCTACCCAAAGGAGCGCATCTAAATTTCAGAATTCAGGATTATGCATTCGTTGTAAGTATAGTGACCTTTCAGAATATGAATAAAAACTGTGATGTGATTCGATGTAAATGAAAATAGAATTGTGTTATTGTATGAATATGATACAAATTCTGTATTGTAATGATTCTATCGTGACTTGTGTATTGATATTTGTGGCCTAAATTGATTGATGCAAGCCTATTGAACAATTGTATATGAAAACAATGGCACTTGCAAGTTGGTGGCAAATACTAGAATTTGATCCCTTTATGTTTATACCTATGGCATGGACTATATACATTCACTAAGTCTAAATTAAGGCTTATGTAAACATGTTCTAGATTTGAAACCTTTTATGCCTACATGACCCAAAAACTATGATATCATTCTCATGTTTATTTGCAAGTATAATTGGATCTATGTTAAGTATCGTTTGGGTTTCATAAACTATGCAAGTTCATGTTTATTTGCAAGTATAATTGGATCTATGTTAAGTATCGTTTGGGTTTCATAAACTACGCAAGTTCATGTTGAATAGGCTATGGGATTAGATGTTATAATTGGACATTTTGGTGAATATACAACATGCTAGTTTTGTGGTTGACATTATGCCAAGTTAAACATGTTTAAACATAAGTTTGTATAAACCTAAGCTATGCCATTTCATATGTCACCTACTTAGTTATACTTTGATTTGAATGCAAGTTCACATGACCCATCATTTATGTTAGTATCGCTAAATTGCAAGTTCATGCGCCACACACCCTTATATGTTGTAAAATATTACATGTTCTTGATTTCCCCTTTTCTTGCGCTTATAAAGTTGGGCTGAATTGTGTCGAGCCCAACATTTGTTATAACATTGCGAACGTATAAACGGGGGTAATAACGTTGGGTGTAAAACATGAAAATATATGTTGGCATGTTTGGCACATGCCAATAACAATGACATTTAAGCGGTATGTATTATTATACCCGAGAATAAAATACATGAAATTTACATATATAATTGAGAAGTAATAAAATATGTAAATTTAGAAAACACGATATGCTTAACCCGAGGTTGGATTGAGTTGTGATGTAAACCTGCCCGGACCCGCCCGGCTGCCCAGTAGTCACAACAATACCTATCCAATGTGGGTGGTTAAGCATTGAGCCCAATAATGATCCGAGGTTAGATTGAGCTACGGTGTAAACCTGCCCGGAACAGGCATAGCCAGTAACCGTAGCAATACCTGTCTAATGTGAGTGGTCAGGTGCTCCTAAGAGGCCAAGGACAGATGGTAGGGTTAAGTCAACTATAACACTTAACCAACTTCAGCATGTTAACAAGAATTGATGGGTGGGGTTAGGTAAATACAGACACTTAACCACTTAACATGTTTGACTAGAAAATCCTGGTAACGAGGGACCCGTTTCAGCAGTAACCCAAGTTAGGTATCAACGGTACCCTGAAACTAGGCAGGGTGGGGCACGATTACTGGGCTGATTGTAAGCGGTCAAACGATGACGGTGGGTGCACAGTGTAGGTCTAACGGGGTGCGGGCGTGCACACACTCCGGAGCAGACAACCAGGGCACTGGGGACACTAGTAGTATAACCTTTGCCTTCTAGATTTGTGTCGGGGCCGCCACCATGGATCTTGATACACCCCATGGTGGGACCAGCATAGGTATCTACAATTCTTGGGGGTCGTATGACACATGTTAACGTGAGTAGGAGCCGATCTTTTAATAAGAATGGGGATCACTTCACCCTCATCATGGGTTTCCAGTTAAAATAAGCTCAAGTAGGTGCAGAGATATAGTATGGGTGCGATAGTACATTCGACACTTCTTTAGCTTGTGACACTTTCCTATTTTCAGTATATATCTATCATGCCCTTTTCTTATTCATATACTGAAGAGTTACTAGATTTACTCAGGCTTTATGTCTGACCCTATTTTCTTTTCGTCTTCTTTTCTTTCGTTCCCCCCTCCCCCCCAGGTCCATAGGGAGGAAACAACTCAGCTTAGTCAGACTCTTTACCAGCTCCAAGACCGTAGATGTATGATTTGGATCTCTTTTGCTCGGATTATGGCTTTGGATATCACTATGGGGATTTTTGTCACTTTATTTATGCTTTATGCATCTTTAATAATCAAGACAGCAATGAGGTTGTAACGTTGGAAGTATTTTGAGACAATTATGGAATGTTGTGTTTAAACACGTTTTGATGAAATAAAAGTCTGTTTGGTTTCCGCTGTTTAAAATATGTGTATTTATATCTGTCTTGAGTTTATCTGTGGCTTTTACTTATAAACCTCCACCAAAGTTAAGGCATTCCCTTTGTGAGTGACCTTGACGGAGGTGGGGTGTTTCAGGTTGACCCTCCTTATGTGGTCAACACCCCAGGGCAGGATTTTTCCCGCTCCCCCCAAAATTTTGCGATTTGAACTATTCTGAACTGATTTTTGATTATTATGTGTATATATAATTCTCCTACTCGTATATAAACTTCAAACTTTAATAACTTCTCCATACCGTGTCTATTTTACGCTAACCAGGTGACTATTTTGACCAAAATTCTGAGACAAATGCAATGACGCAGTCCGTTTCACTTAGTTCTAAATATTAAACTAATTATTATTTAATTTATTGTCTTTAGTGCTGTCGAAATTACGAGGTGTTAAAGATCTTACCTTGCACATAAATTAGGATTTACTATAAGTATGGATAATCAATAATGTCACATAAATTAGGATTTACTATAGTTAAAAAAACTGATCACTAAACCTTTTGTAATCTGAATTTCTATTTAATTAAAGCAAGTATTATTTCAATTTTATCCCTTCCCTTCGTTTTTTTTGTCAAGTACTTACAGCAAAAAGAATTTAGTTATTCATTTGTATTGCTAACTCCAATCAGTTATGGGTAGGGAGAACAAGTTTTAGCAGTGTTTAGACACTTTCTTTTTATGATAAAAAAACATCTACTTTTTTTATATTTTTTGTCTTTGATTTGCAAATTTAAGTATTAAAATACTTGATAAAATTTTTATAAAAAGACGGGTGTGACACCCTACGTCTGTTAATGTCACTCACCAAGGGAATGCATTAAGTTTCGTGAAGCATTATAGGTAAACAGACACAGAATAATTACAAGACAGATATAAATAAGATAGCAGCGAAAATTTTAAATTTTTATTTCAAACATAAATTATAATATCGTGGTCCATAATACCATAAGTCAAAAAACCATTACAACAAAATAACTTCTGTCTTGCATCATCAGAGTACAGAAGAATATGAAAAACATAATTCCCCAAATTAAAAGAGTTAACCCATAGTAGAGACAAGAACTTGAGCCATACTTCAGAAGTAGCTCCTACGAGGATGATATATGAGTCCTGACTAAGCCTGAGTGTTTCCTCCCTGAGAACCTGGGGGGGAATGGAAGAAAGAAGAGAAACAAAAGGGTCAGACATAAAGTCTGGCGAGTCTAGTTACTTTTAGCCAGTAAATAAACAAAAGTAACATGATAGGCATATAAAGTGGGTAAAAGAGAGATCACTGGTAGGTGTAACACGGTAAGAAAGATAAGGTGTATGTGCCTCACTAATGATTACTCTACAATATTACTATTATAACTAAAATGAGATGACCTCTTCCACTACAAGTTGGTAGACTTAGGGCATACTTCCGAGTGTACCCTGACCACTACCCTAATCGATCGGCTCCTTACCCCGTAGATATCCTATGTTGTCCCCATTGTAGCAGGTATCACTTCCTGAAGTGGAAACCATTAAGGTGTGCACAACCATACCTACTTGTGTCACGATTGTCTTATCCCCTTCTGCCCGGCTCATGCACGCACATGGCCCGGTCGATTTGCGCCACCCACACCATCTGTCTTGTTTGGAACTCTTATAATCAATCAGTAAGTGTGACCCTTCTCTGCCTAGTACAGAGTTCTTTATTTGATACCAGCTCCAGGTTACTGACTGAAATGGGTCCCACACAATATGATACAAGCTCTCCCCTTTGTCTTGTATCCCCACTAGGTTTTTCACTAACTATGTATACCCTTAGGTGTCTTTAATTACATAGCCCTATATCAGTTATGCTTACCCTAAAGGGTGTCTTTAATTGCATAACTCTATTATATTTTCCACCGATTATGTATACCTCTAGGTATCTTTAATTATGTAACCCTATTGGGTTAAGTTCGTGGGCCTATATGTAAATATTACCCACCCCCTCTAATTTACTTAACCCACCCACTACCCATCCAATTTTACTTAACCCTAACTTAAGTTCATAATCATACAATCTTTATGGATTAAATTAGGTAAAGTAGTCTAATTGATTACCATGTCCATTTATGGTTTATAATGGGCTAGACCTCCCACATTAGGCCTACAACATGTGGATGTTGGATATGCCGATAGGGTCCGGGCAGTCTTATTCCATAGTTGGTCCTAACCTCGTGTCTTAGCTCGATTCGTATTTGCGCACTTAGACCTCTCATATTAGGTTTAGCATTAGCGATTACTGGATATGTCGGTCGGATCCCGACAGACTTCCACCACTAATGCAACCTAACCTCATGTCATAAGTGCAATTACAGTTTCTAATTGTAATTACTAAATATTCCATTTTTATCCAAATCTACCTATGTCATCATAGGTGATTATTTCTATGTTTCCTCATTTTGAATTAAATGTCCAATTTGTTTAAATATTACATAAATTATGCCAATTATAAATCTCTTTTCCCTGTTTCCTAAATAACGTATTCACGTGTATTTTGGCGGTATCTAAGCTATAAAGCAGCCTGGCCATAACATTGAAAAGTGAATATGACAAAGCTGATAGTTTCAACATATCTTGGCATAAACTAGCATGATAACAAGGTGAATGGATATGTAATTAACATCATCACAAGGAGGACATAAACTGATATCTTGTGGCAATTACTATGATATCAAAGCAAGCATAATGAGATCTAAATTAACCCTTTAGGTGTCCAATTATTTAGATCTAGCATAATTAGGGTGACATAGTAACACGATAAGATCTAAAGGTGGACTCACATGTCAAGTCTACAACATATCTAAATTGATCACAATATTACATGTGAAAAAGGGGATTTGCATAAAGAACTAGATCTAGCAAATGTTACAACTGTCCACTTTAATAGATGTACATCCACCACAATATAGTTACAAGTCAAGATCCTCGTAGGAAACATAATAGAATAACCACAATTGTAGTAGATCTAGGGAAACAGATCTATCATGACATAGTATAGGATACAACACTTGCACAGAATCATACTTTACAACATATCCAATTTACAGTCTTTCACAATTTACTTTTATTTATCTAAACCTAAAAGCAATCTAGAAACTCACGACGTTAGGTTTAGAGAATAGAGAAAGGATGGATTTTGAATTATGAATTTGATTTGCAAAGTATATTTTTGTAGAAAACGGTCCTGTCTCAGTTCGTATCCCAGCAACATATGGCCCCCATAATTTCCAATGAAGAAATAGGAGATTTGAGCACATATTTATAGCTGCAGAACCCTCTAAAACCGACTGCCACCTCATCCCTAGGGGTGTCGACACCCCTGTTGGTGGGTCGACCCATATGTCAACACCCCTTAAGGGGGATTGACCCCCTAGAGCGGGAATTTTGCTGCTCTAATGAATTTTTTGAATTTGATTCGTTTTGGATAAAAATCTGACTCATCTCTGACTCATTCGTATATATATAATTTTTCTATGTGTATACAAACTTAAATCCCTCATAGCTTCCTTATACGGTGTCCGTTTTACGCAAACCAAATGTCTATCTTGACCAGAATTTCGAGACGGATGCAATAGTGCAGTCTGTTTTCTCTAATTCTGAATATTAAATTAATTATTATTTAATTTATCCTCTTTTGGTGTCGGTACAAATTCAGGGTGTTAGATTCTCCCCTACTCGAAGGATTTCGTCCCGAAATCTCTAAGTTGAGAAGAATGCATATCCTACCATCCATCATCCATCTACTCATCCGCCAATCATTGGCATCTATTGTCCTTAAAGATTTCTAATGCTTATATGAATATATTCGAAGGTGTGTGTATATGTCCCAACACTAATGTGAAGATCAGGTGGTCTACTGATTCAGTTGACCTCCTTAATGCAATGTATGTTAGTGCCATGAGTCCAATATGTATGCAGATTATCCTATTGAATTATATAAGTTCTATATGTGTGCACATTCATTCGACCAAATGCAACATCCATTTGCTAACTCATCCATTTCCATCCATAAAATAAAATAAAATGCACACTCATCCATATGTAATATGATAGTGATTGAGCCGATCTTAGTACCTAATGTGTGTGTGTATGCGTCCACAGGAAATGACTAGCAAACACTTGCATCAACTTGCATCCATCAATCATAACATGTTTCAAACACATGTTTATATCCATATGATTCCTATCTAAAGGTCGAAAATACTATGGAAAAGATATACTCTATTGACAGAAACAAGCACTGATAAAACTTAAGAAAGGAGTTAAGAACATACCCTCGAAAAGAAAAGGGTACGAAGCATGAATCTTGTCTTCGGTCTCCCAAGTCGCATCTTCTGGGTTATCTCCCCATTGAACCTTTAGCAACTTGATCTCCTTATTGCGCAACTTCTTAACTTCTGACCCAAGAATACGGGTAGGGACTCAACTGACTGTCGCCTCCCATTCCACTTCGAATTCTTCTAACATACTCGGCTCAACAACTTCTACGGTGTCATGCAGGCACTTCCGCAGATGAGAGATGTGTAAAACATCATGAACACCGGATAGATTTTCTTGGAGCTTTACTCGGTAGTCCATTTGGCCAATCCTCTCGATTTTGGGAAATGGTCCCACAAACCTAGGTGCCAACTTCCCTACTGATCCGAAGCGAACCACATTCCTTAAAGGTGATACTTTGATAAAAACCAAGTCCCCCACTTCGAATTCAATGTCAGTCCTTCTCTTGTCTACATAGAACTTCTGCCTATCTTGAGCTGTCTTCATCCGCCGTCGAATAAGGTCAATCTTTTTGGACGTTTCCCTAGCCATATCTGGTCCATGTAATAATCTTTCTGTAGATTCCCACCAACAAGTTGGCGATCTACAGCGTCTCCTGTACAATGCTTCGAAGGGTTCCATGTCGATGCTAGCTTGATAACTATTATTATAGGAAAATTTTACTAAAGGAAGATGCTCTTCCCAAGTCCCTCCGAAGTCTAGGATACACAGTCTTACAAGATCTTCAAGAATTCTATTGACCCTCTCTGTGTGCCCATCGGTCTGAGGACGGTAAGCGGTGCTTAAACACAACTGTGTACCTATTGCTTCTTGCAAACTTCTCCAAAATTCGCTAGTAAAGAAAGGGTCATGATCGCTCACGATTCTGGAAGGTACTCCATCAAGACGAACTACCTCACGAACATAAATTGCTGTCAACTATGATGACGTCCTCTTACTCTTAATTGGAATAAGGTGAGCGCTCTTAGTGAGCATATCCACTACAACCCAAATACTAGTGTTACCTTTCTTCGATCTAGGCAAACCATCTATGAAATCCATAGAGACGCTCTCCCATTTCCACTGCGGAACCTCCAATGGATAAAGTAATCCATCGGGCTTCTTTTGCTCAACTTTGACTTTCTGTCAAGCTAAACAATGAGAAACAAATTCGGCCACATCTTTCTTCATCCCAGCCCAAAAGAAAACCCTCTTCATGTCCCTGTACATCTTATCACCACCTGGATGAATAGTCATCTTAGAATGCTGGGCTTCTTTTAGGACTGCCTTTATCAAGCTTCCAGTTTGTGGAATACAAAGCCTTCCATCTCGTCATAACCACCGCTTTTCATCTATGGCGTATCTACTGAGGTGACCAGAAGCCTCCCCTATTCTGAGCTTATCCATGATGTCTAGAATCTGTGGGTCACCTTGTTGCGAAGCTCCTATCTGGTCCAGCAGGGTCAGACATATCTCTAAGGATGCAAACAAATCAAGCAAAACCTCGATGGAGGGTCTAAAATCAAAAGCTGATATGAACTCCAAGTTCTTTCTTTCCACAAATAGAGGACTCAGGGCCACCCTCTGCCTTCTTAGTGCATCTGCCACCACATTACCCTTGCCAGAGATATAAGCAATCTCAAAATCATATGAAGCTAAGAACTCCATCCACCGTTGTTGCCTTAAGTTGATATCCTTTTGTGAGAATAGATACTTGAGAGATCTATGATCGGTGTATAACTCGAACTTTTCTCCAGGTAAATAATAATGCCACGTCTTTAACGCGAATACTATGGAAGCTAGCTCTAGATCATGGGTAGGGTAGTTCTTCCCATGAACTCTCAACTGTCTACCCCAATAACATATTACTTTCCCTTCTTGTATCAGAACCGCACCGAGCCCCGTACCGCACACATCAATGTAAACAGTAAACACTTTACTTCCATCAGGCAAGGTCAAGACTGGGGATATTGTTAGATCCCTCTTTAGTCATTAGAAAGCAATGTCACCTTCTATGTCAAATGAAAATGCCAAATTCTTCTTTGTCATCCAGGTGAGAGGGGCTAATTTCTTCGCGAAGTCCTTAATGAACATCCTATAATAACCTGCAAACCCAAGAAAGCTTATCACCTCAGTTGCATTTTTAGGAATCTGTCAATCTAGCACTGCAACAACCTTGGCGGGATCTACAGTCATCCCTTCTTTGGGGACTACATGCCCTAAGAATCTCACCTCTTTTCTCCAAAAATGGCATTTGGAGAGCTTTGCCTTAAGTTGATGGTCACAGAGAGTTTTCAAAAATTCTTTCATATTTTAGGCATGCTCTTCTTCAGTCTTGGAGAAGATCAAAATATCATCAACAAAGACTACGACAAATTTGTATAGGAACTCCCGAAACACCCTACTCATCAAATCAACAAAATAGGCGGGTGCATTTGTCAATCCAAAAGGGATAGCTAGTCTTTCAAAGAAACCGTTCGGAGTTCTGAAAGCAGTCTTATCTATGATGTCCTCAACCACCGTCAACTGATGGAACCCCGTAGCCAAGTCCAACTGAGAAAATACCGAGGCACCAAAAAGCTGATCAAATAAATCATCAATCCTTGGAAGTATGTTCCTACTCTTCTTTGTGAGCTTATTCAATTCTCTATAGTCAACACACAAATGAAGTGAACTATCTGCTTTAGTTGTGAATACTACTGGAGCCCCCCATTCAGATATGGTTCGTCTGATAAACCCTTTCTGAAGTGGCTCCCCTACTCGCTTACTCAGCTCCCTCCTTTCCCTTGGAGCCATGTGGAGCACTGGTAATGTAACTGGCTTTGCATTTTCCGCCAGATATATGTGGAAGTCAATCTCGCGCCTTGGCGGTAAACCCCGTACCTCATCAAAAACATTGGAATAATCTCGAACCACTGGAACAGATTGCAAATCACCTATGGATGCATCTAGAGATTCTAGGAAGCTAAGCATAATAGACCCTTGGGGGTCACAAGAAACTTCGAGGGTCTTTCCATGACAAGTCAGGAGTTTAACTGCCCTCCTTTCACAATCCAGAATGGCCCCGCACGTGGTAAGTCAATCCATTCCTAGAATCAACCCGTAGCCCAAAAACCAGAGCACATATGCGTCGCATTCAAACTCGACGCCTAACACAGATATTTTCAAACCCTGACAAATCATCGATAAATGAGCCAAACCAGCAATGGGGTTTGAAACAACTATGGGACCTACAACCATACTAGTAATTAAGTGCAGAGATTCAACCATGGAACTAGATATAAATGAGTGTGAAGCACCAGAATAAAAGTGTTCTAACTGGATGGTTAGAAAGAAAAACTAAACTTTCTACAGAAATTTTTCTACCTCTTTCAGGAGCACTGATCGCGAGAGCATGCATCTGACCTCCACAAATCCTTGCTCTATGACCTTGTCCCTGCGGTCCATGTTTCTTAAGGCACTCTTTAGAGAAGTGTCCAACATCTTCACAATTAAAGCAATTGGCCTTCCTTCTCTTACAATCTTTGATCAAGTGACTCCTCCTTTCCACAATTGTGACATTTTCTCTTATCCTTGCCTTTGTCATCTTTCCCTCCTTTCTTCTGTTGTTGTTGTTGCCCCTTCTTGGGCCATACCTTCTTATTCTGCAATGTCCCCTCAGCCTTTGTTTCCATCTTTTCTCCCTTGTCCCCCGCATGCATTAGGTCCATATCAACAAGCTTTTCAAAGGTGGCCCCCATTGGAATATGGGACATAACTAATCCATGCAGAGGCTTATTCATCCCTTTAGCAAATCGCGAAGCCTTTTTGTGTGGTGTATCCACCAACTCTAACCCGAACCTTACCAACTGGTCGAACTTTTTTACATACTCCTTTACCGTCAAATTTCCTTGTTTGAGTGCTAAGAACCTCTCCATTTGTATGCTTCTCTCGGCTTGGGAAAGAAATTTCATTTCGAACCCCTGTCTAAAATCTTCCCAAGTTTCCACCAGATGTCAAGCTTGGGTGATTTCCCAGCAAAATGAGACTTTACCCTTTAACAGCCAAGCAACTAACTGAATCTTTCTTCGGTCCTCCATTTCAAAGATTACGAATAAGTCCTTGGTCTCCTTAAGCCAATTCCGAGCATTTACGAATGTCTCGTTCCCATGGAATGGCCTTCCTCCCATAGCCCGGAAGTCTTTGCAGATCTTGGCAAAGTTGTCAGCTCTTGGAGGGGGAGGATGAGGAGGAATAACTAGTGCAGCTGAGGGAGGAACGTCTCTTTAGCCTTAGGCCGGCGTCGCGGCCTCCAAATACCTGCGGGACCATCCGGGTATTGTGATGCCCTCTGTGATATTAGGGATGTTTTGTTCCCTTGACATGCTGAAAAAAAGAAAAAGGAAGAAATTTAGATAAAGGACTGAAGGACACAACATATCGCTTTTTGGGAAACGTTTTTCAAAACAGACTTTTCTTTTGAAAATGCATTGTTTTAAAACTTTTTAAAAAATGATTTCCAAAAACTTTTATCTAATCTGGTAACGTTCAGCTCTGATACGAAGAGTGACACCCCACGTCTATTAATGCCACTTACTAAGGGAATGCATCAAGTTTCGTGAAGCGTTATAGGTAAACAGACAAAAAATAATTACAAGACAGATATAAATAAGACAGCAGCAGAAATTTTAAATTCTTAATTCAAACATAAATTATAATGTCGTGGTCCATAATACCATAAGTCAAAAAAACCATTGCAATAAAACAACTTTTGTCTTGCATCATCAGAGTACATAAGAATATGAAAAACATAATTCCCCATATTAAAAAGCTAAGCCATAGTAGAGACAAGAACTTGAGCCATATTTCAGAAGTAGCTCCTAGCAAGATGATATCTGAGTCCTGACTAAACCTGAGCGTTTCCTCCCTGAGAACCTAGGGGGAAACGGAAGAAAGAAGGAGAAACAAATGAGTCAGACATAAAGTCTGGTGAGTCTAGTTACTTTTACCTAGTAAATAAATATAAGTAACATGATAGGCATATAAAGTGGATAGAAGAGAGATCACTGCATAAATGGCAGGTGTGACAAGGTAAGCAAGATAAGGTGTATGTGCCTCACTAATGATTACTCTGCACTATTACTAGTATAACTAAAAGGAGATGATCCCTTCCACTATAAGTTGGTAGACTTAGGGCATACGTCCGTGTGTACCCCAACCACTACCCCAATCGATCGGCTCTATATCCCGTAGATATCCTATGTTGTTCCCACGGTAGGAGGTATCATTTCCTAGTGTGGCAACCATTAAGGTGTGCACAACCATACCTACTGGTGTCACAGTCGTCTTATCCCCTTCTTCCCGGCTCATGCATGCACATGGCCTGGTCGGTTTGCGCCGCCCACACCATCCGTCTTGTTTGGATCTCTTATAATCAATTAGTAAGCATGCCCCTTCTCCGCCTAGTACGGAGTTATTTATTTGATACCAACTCCGGGTTACTGACTGAAATGGGTACCATACAATGTGATACAAGCTCTCCCCTTTGTCTTGTATCCCCACTAGGTTTTTCACTGACTATGTATACCCTTAGGTGTCTTTGACTACATAGCCTTATGTCAGTTATGCTTAACCTAAAGGGTGTTGTAAAACCCCACGTCCATTAATGTCACTCACAAAGGGAATGCATTAACTTCTATGGAGCGTTTTAAGTAAGTATAGCACAGAAACTTAACAACAAGACAGATATAAACAGTACTCAAAGATTTAAAACTTTATTTCATTGCAGCGGAAAACACATATGTTTGCTTACATCATCAAAACCCGGAGTCAAAGTACATAATATCCATCTTGACTATCAAAAGTACATAAACTGAAAGACATAATCCCCAACATCAAAATAGCCATAAATAAAAGAGAAGCTGAACTTTACTCCAACGATCCAAGCAATCTTCTAAAAGCAGTCCAAGATCAAGCTCCACTGGTGCTAGTTCCAACCTGAGCACCTAGGGGGGAAAGGAAGGAAAGAGGAGGAAACAAAGGGGGTCAGACATAAAGTCTGGCGAGTGCGATAATTTTAACAATATAATTAACAAAGTAATTAGGCTAAGGCATAAGTTGGAAAATAAGGAAATGACCATGAACCATTGAATACGGCAGAGTAAATAAGGAAACAAGATGAACAACGATATCGTTAAAGCACACCTAACCCACTGTAAGATAATTACCAAGCTACACCAACACTATAGGATAATTGCTATACTGCACCACCACCAGTCACCCTAAGGTTGATCCCGCCTACAGACTTAATAATGATATTGGTAGTTTCGTGCACCCCAAGCTGTCTTCATAGGTGCCGCCTGCCCCTATCTCCACTAGGTGTACCAACTACCCCCAAGCGATCGGCTCCCTAACTGGTAGATACCCGTGCTGGCCCCACAGTGTGGTGTATCACTCCCTAAAGTGGCAACCCGATACAACCAACAATGCACGGCTTATACCTACACGATGCAACAACGTATTACCTACCAGCCCGGGTCCACACACGCATATGAACCAGTTGGACTTGCGTTGCCACCGCTAACCCGGTTTGGCCTCTTACAATCAAGCCCAGTATGCGTGTCCCGTCCTCGACTTGGGTCGAGCCCACAAAGATACGTATGGGTTACTGGTTGAAATGGGCCGCTTTACTTGACACAAGCTATCCACTTAAGCTTGGTCCCCTCTAGTACATCCCACTTAACCTACTTCTTATTCATGTTTCAATTACATGTTTCAATTTTGGTTAAGTGTTTCTAATCGTATTTCCAAATGCCACCCAAGGCACCCACTAGATTCCACATGCCACCCAAGGCACCCAATTAACCCCCTCATGTCCACTACATGTTTATCTGGTTAAGTGTTTCTTAATTCATTAAGACCATAACCTCATAAAGACCTCACACATTAGACTGGCATTTGTGGCAGTTGGATTTGCCGGGCGGGTCCGGGCAGTCTTACACCACAAAAGAGCCTAACCTCGTGTCTTTACAATTGTTACGTATTTTATTTATGCGTAAGACCTCTCACATTAGACTGGCTTTTGTGGCAGCTGGATTTGCCGGGCGGGTCCGGGCACTCTTACACCACAAAAGAGCCAAACCTCGTGTCTTAGACGATTAATTACTCCTAATTAATCATTCCCCAATTTGAATTACTTTCCCTATTCAAATTATCAATCAATTTCAAATTTAACGATGTCCGTAATTGACTCAATTATGTCCATCTATTTATGGTATGTAAAATCATACCAATTTTCACCACAACTTATTTTATGCCTTTTAAGGCATTTATACCAATTAAATCTTTTAATATTATCCCCTTTACCCCACGTTATACGTTTGTTCGTTTAACGTAAAATATACGTTAGACTCGAATAGTCTAAATTATGGAACAAAGAGTAAACATCACAATATACACATAATGAAAACATAGATCTAAACATAGGGATGAACTTGCATATGTGAATGATGTTCTACATCTAAAACTTGCATAGGCCAAAGTTACAACTTGCATAAACAACATATGTCATGAATCCAAATCTAAAGGTGTGAACTTGCATAAATCATGTATGTCATAGATCTACATCTAAAGGTGTAAACTTGCATAGGCAATAACCCTAAACTTACAGAACATGATTCAAATCCCAAACTCATATATTTATATAAACTTGCATATGTGATTTATGCATCATAACAATGGTGTAAACTTGCATCTGACATGTAAAATATCATGTAGAATTTAGCATATAACTCATACATGTCATAGAATTTTCACATAAACTAGATGTCATAACCATGTAAGGTCACATATAATTTTACCCAACTTGTATATGATTCACGTTTAAATAAAAATCTAAACTTGCTTACATAAGATTTATCATATGAATCAACATCACCAAACTAGCATATGAAACATGATGATTTGGTTATATATAAAATTACAACATAGAAGATAGCAACATCACTTTACATCACAATTGATAGCATCGCAACATAACGTCATAGAGATTTCAACACAATTCTATAACATAATTACAACATGTGATCAATAATTCATATCACATCCATACAATCCGCATCATAACTTAATCCAATTAAATTACTAATTATTTTATTAAAACTATCGAACTCACAACTAAAAAGCGGTCTTCGGTTCTGAATTCTGATTTCTGAAGTTCTATTAGCTCTCCTTTGAAGAAGATTCGTTATTAGGGTTGAATAGAACTGATTTGATTTGCTGTTCTTCCAGTCTAATTGGTGGCGGCTGCTCTAGTGTTCAAGACGACAGCATGACGGCCATAGTTTTAGTTTTAATTCTGATTTAGGGTTTGAGTCTATGGGTCTTTTTATAGAGCTTTTAAATAATTTAAGACGTCGGATCACTCTAGAATCCTTCTAGGCCTTAGAAACCAAGAAATGATGTCAACAGACCAACCAGAAATCGCCACCTAAGCCCAAAAACATAAAATTTCGTTATAGACCATTTAGCGCCGATGCGACCAATTCCAAACCTCCTGAGTCGACCCTGGGGTCGACCCAGCGGGGCTTGGTCGACCCATAAAATAGGTCGGTTTGGTGTTTTGCCTTCCCGCTTCCGCTGTTTTGAATTTTTTCTTAAATTTTAGGTTGAATTTTATTTTATTTATATAAACATATCTATATATATACATATTTCTATCTTCCTAATTAAACATTTTCACACTAAACTACTTTTTGAACCGCGTTCACACTAAGCCGCTTTTTAGCCATTCCCCTGAAACAAAAATATGGCGTTGGCGGGGATCGAACTCTGTATCTCTTGTATGCAAGTCACATGTTCCAACCAAATGAGCTACTAAGTCTTTTGCTTACAAACCTTAGAACAATGCTAAACATTTATTCTTTAATTTAGTTAATTCGATTATTCAAAAATTCGGGGTGTTACATTCTCCCCTCCTTAAAGGATTTCGCCCCCGAAATCTCCAAGTTAAGGAGAATGCATATCCTAACATCCAAACAACCATCTACTCAACCATCAAACACAGGCATCCATTATCCTTATAGAATTTCTAATGCTGTATAAACATATGCAAAAAGTGCGTGTATATATTCCTTATCTAATGAAAAATCAGGCGGTCTACTGATTCAGTTGACCTCCTTAATGCAAACCATGATAATGCCATGCATCCATTATGTATGCGAAAGAACCCTATTGATACATATTATTTCTACATGTGTGCAAAACCATTCACCAAAATGCAACATCCATATGATAACACAACCATTATACATCCATTAGCTTAAATATGCACACATAATTATATGCAATATGAAGTGACTGAGCCGATCTAGTGCCTAAAGTGTGTGTATATGCATCCACGAGCAACCACTAGCAAACACTTGCATCCACATGCATCCATCATACATAACATGTCTCAAACACATGTTTCAATCATAGGACTACCCTATCTAAAGGTCAAAGGTACTAACGAGAGGACATACTAAAGGTAAGATAAGTATAAGGTAAGCGATAAAGGAGAAACTAAAAGACATACCCTTGAAAAGAAAAGGGTATAATGAATGCATCTTCTCTTCCGTCTCCCAAGTAGCGTTGCTTTCATCATCTCGCCATTGCACTTTGACTAGCTTGACCTCTTGATTCCTCAACTTCTTAACCTACGACCCAAGAATGCACGTAGGAGCTCGTCGAATCGTCGCATCATGCTCTATCTCCACCTCTCTACGCAAGCTCGGCTCTACCACTTCCGCGGTCTCGTGCAAGCACTTCCTCAAATGTGACACATGGAATACATCGTGTACGCCACTAAGTCTTTCGAGTAACTCCACTCTATACGCCATCTACCCAATCCTCTCCTTAATAGGAAATGACCCTACGAACCTTGGTGCTAACTTCCCAATGGACCCAAAGCGAACGACGTTCCGTAATGGAGACACCTTGACAAAGACCATGTCCCCAATATCAAACTCAAAATCTATCCTCCTCTTATCCGCATAAGATTTCTGCCTTTCTTGCGCCGTCTTCATCCTCCTTCGAATCAAATCGATCTTTTCTGAAGTCTCTCTAATCATATCGGGCCCAAGTAAGAACTTATCTGTAGACTCCCACCAACATGTAGGCGAACGACACGGCCGTCCATAAAGAGCCTCGAATGGTGCCATGCCAATGCAAGACTGAAAGCTGTTATTATATGCGAACTCCACCAATGGAAGATGTACCTCCCATGTACCTCCGAAATCTAAGACACACAACCTCAATAGGTCCTCTAGAATACGATTCACCCTCTCGATCTGGTCGTCCGTCTGTGGATGATGTGCGATGCACAAACATAACTGAGTCCCTACCGCCTCTTGCAAGCTCTTCCAAAATTCGCTAGTAAAGATAGGATCGCGGTCGCTCACTATCCTAGAAGGAACACCGTGCAAACGAACTATTTCTCGAATGTATACGAAGGCTAACCACGGAGAAGTCCTCTTACTCTTCACGGGAATGAAATGGGGCTCTTAGTAAGTCTGTCTACCACGACCCAAATCCCCATATTACCCTTCCTCGATCTTGGTAATCCGTCAACAAAGTCCATCGAAACACTTTCCCACTTCCACTGTGGGACCTCCAATGGGTGAAGCAATCCACTGGGCTTCTTTTGCTCTGCTTTTACTTGTTGGCACACCAAGCATCTAGCAACAAACTCTGCCACGTCCGTCTTCATACCGGCCCAAAAGTAAACTCATCTCATATCCATATACATCTTGTCCCCGCTGGGATGGATGGTCATCTTCGAACGATGTGCATCATCAAGGATGGTCTTCCTCAAGTTCTCGTCCCGTGGTACACAAAGTCTACCATCCTTACGTAACCAACCCTTATCATCTAGGGTATACCTACGGAGATGGCTCGATGGCTCCCCTCTTTTGAGATTTTCTACTAACTCAACCAACTGTGGGTCGTCTCACTGTGCCTCGCTAATCCGTCCCAAAAGCGTAGGTATGACCTCTAAGGATGCTAGCAAACCAGGTACAAATTCAACGGAAGGTTTAAAGTCAAACGTAGAGATGAACTCTAAGCTTCGCCGCTCAACAAACAACGGACTGAAGGACAACCTTTTTCTACTTAAGGCATCTGCCACCACGTTACCCTTGCCAGGGGTATATGCTATCTCAAAATCGTAGGTTGCTAAGAATTCCATCCACCTTTGCTGCCTTAAGTTCAAGTCCTTCTGAGAGAATAAGTATTTTAGCGATTTGTGGTCAGTGAATAATTCGAATTTCTCGCCAAGAAGATAATGACGCCAAGACTTAAGCGCAAAGACAATAGCGGCCAACTCTAGGTCATGTGTAGGGTAATTTCTCTCATGCACTCTCAACCTCCTTCCACCATAGGCATTACCCTTCCCTCTTGCATTAAGACTGCGCCTAGTCCTGTCCCACAAGCATCGGTATAAACGGTAAATGGCTTACTCCCATCTAGCAACACTAAGACTGGGGCTGTGGTCAAAGCTCTCTTTAGACGTTGGAACGCATCATCACAATCTACGTCCCATATGAAAACTAAGTTCTTCTTCGTCAAGCATGTTAATGGGGCCGATATCTTTGCGAAGTCTTTGATAAACTTCCTATAGTAGCCAGCCAACCCTAAGAAACTCCGCACCTCGGTAGCATTTTTAGGAACCTTCCAATCTTGGATGGCCACTACCTTCGCGGATCCACAGCTATCCCTTCTTTGGAAACCACGTGCCCTAAGAATCGCACTTCCTTATTCCAAAAGTGACATTTAGAAAATTTAGCTTTAAGGCTACGCACTCGAAGGGTCTCCAATACGTCCCTAAGATGTAGGGCATGCTCTTCGTCGCTCTTAGAAAAGACCAAGATGTCATCCACAAAGACCACCACGAATTTATTAAGGTACTCCCTAAACACCCTACTCATCAAGTCAACAAAGTATGTGGGGGCGTTTGTCAAACCGAAGGGCATTACAAGCCACTCGAAGAAACCGTCTGGAGTCCTAAAGACAGTCTTGTCTATGCTATCCTCAGCCACTCTCAACTGATGGAAACCAGTGGCTAAATCCAACTGCGAAAACATTGAGGCGCCAACTAGTTGATCGAAGAGATCGTCAATCCTCGGCAGTGGGTGTCTATTCTTCTTAGTAAGCTTATTAACTTCTCTATAGTCCACAAAAAGTCTAAGGGACCCATCCGCCTTCGTGGCAAACACTACTGGAGCACCCCACTCCGATACACTACGTCTGATGAACCCCTTCTCAAGCAATTCCTTCACTTGCTTACTGAGTTCTCTTCTCTCTCTTGGAGCCATGTGACGCACTGGTAATGCAACTGGCTTTGCATTATCTACTAGATATATATGAAAGTCTGTCTCACGTTTTGGGGGTAAACCCCTCACGTCATCGAAGACATCAGCATATTCACGGACTATGGGAACAGAATGTAAATCATCATCGGATGCGTCAAGGGATTCTAGGTAGCTAAGCATTACTGGACCTCTAGAGTCACAAGAAATATCAAGGGTCTTTCCAAAACGAGTCAACAATCTAACTACCCTTCTTTCACAATCTAGGATGGCCCCATATCTAGTTAGCGAATCCATACCTAGAATTAAACCGTAGCCCATGAAGCCAAGAACAAAAGCGTTGCACTCAAACTCAAAGCGTAAGATAAATACGCTCAAATCCCGACAAATCATAGAAAGATGAGCCGAACCACCGATAGGATTTGAGACTACTAAGGGATCAGTAACTAGACTAGTATCAAGGTGCAGTGTTTCAACTAATGATGTAGAAATAAACGAATGTGATGCGCTAGAATCGAATAAAGTACGGATAGGATGATCAAATAGAAAAACTAAACTTTCAATGGAAATTGCTCTACCTCGTTCTTGTAGCGGTGGGACCACGAGAGCTTGAACTTGTCCCCTGGCCTACCCTGGTGCCATAAGAGCCTGCACCTGTCCTCCCGAGGTAGACCCTGCCCTCTGCCCTTTCTTTGGGCATTCCTTAATAAGATGTCCCGCCTTGCCACAGTGGAAACAACCAGTCTTCTTTTTCTTCCTACAATCTTTGCTTAGATGGCTGGTGTCCCACGGTTAAAGCATCTTTTCTTTCCCTTAGCATTGTTGCCTTTGCCACCTTTCTTGTTCTGTTGTTGCTATTGCGGCTTCTTTTGATCCCCTTTCTTCTCGAGTGCCTTATTAGCATTGGCGACTTTCTCCTCTTTGTGCATGAGCGCCATGTCAACTAGTCTCTCGAAGGTAGCCCCCATGGGAATGTGGGTCATAGCTAACCCATGAAGCGGCTCGTTTAAACACTTAACAAATCTTAGAGCCTTATTTTCTGGAGTATTCACCAAGTCCAAGCCAAATCTTGCCAAATGTTTGAATTTGTTGACGTACTCTTTCACCGATAAATTCCCTTGCTTCAGTGCCAAAAACCATTCCATGTATAGATTCTCTTCAGCCCGCGAGAGAAAATTCGCCTCAAACCTCTGCCTAAAATCTGGCCATGTATCGACTGGGCGTCCTCCATTAGTGATATCCCACCAAAACGAGGCCTCATCCTTCATTAGCCAGGCAGCTAGCTGGATTTTTCTTTCATCAACAACTTCAAAGATTCTAAACAATTCTTCCACCTCCTTTAGCCAGTTACGAGCTTCAACAAATGTCTCCGCCCCACGAAAAGGTTTTCCACCCATTGCTCTAAAGCCCTTACATATCTTAGCAAAAGTATTGACGCGAGGAGGACGGGGAGGAGGAGGAGGAGCATTTTCTAGACCTGCGGTGGTGGCCCTAGCCTCGAGATATTGATGAAACAAATCGGGTACATGAACACCTTTTGGTATCTCAGATGCTTCAGACATGCTGAAACGAAAAAGGAAAGATTCAATGCAAAAGAACCGAATGAAAGATATATGACCCTTGGGGTTATGCTTTCTAAAATAAGCTTTTCTCTTGAAAATACTTTCCTTAAAACATACTTTTGGAGGTACTTCTTTATAAAATTGTTTTTGAAAAACAACTTTTCAAAATTCATATCTGTTCTGGTAACCTTCAGCTCTGGTACCACGTGTAACACCCCACGTCCATTAATGTCACTCACAAAGGGAATGCATTAACTTCTATGGAGCATTTTAAGTAAGTATAAAACAGAAACTTAACAACAAGACAGATACAAATAGTACTCAAAGATTTAAAACTTTATTTCATTGCAGCGGGAAACACATATGTTTGCTTACATCATCAAAACCCAGAGTCAAAGTACATAATATCCATCTTGACTATCAAAAGTACGTAAACTGAAAGACATAATCCCCAACATCAAAATAGCCATAAATAAAAGAGAAGCTGAACTTTACTCCAGTGATCCAAGCAATCTTCTAAAAGCAGTCCAAGATCAAGCTCCACTGGTGTTAGTTCCAACCTGAGCACCCGGGGGGGAAAGGAAGGAAAGAGGAGGAAACAAAGGGGGTCAGACATAAAGTCTGGCGAGTGCAATAATTTTAACAATATAATTAACAAAGTAACTAGGCTAAGGCATAAGTTGGAAAATAAGGAAATGACCATGAACCATTGAATATGGCAGAGTACATAAGGAAACAAGATGAATAACGATATCGTTAAAGCGCACCTAACCAACTGTAAGATAATTACCAAGCTATACCAACACTATAGGATAATTGCTATACTGCACCACCACTAGTCACCCAAAGGTTGATCCCTCCTACGGACTTAGTAATGATATTGGTAGTTTCGTGCACCCCTAGCTGTCTTCATAAGTGCCGCATGCCCCTATCTCCGCTAGGTGTACCCACTACCCCCAAGCGATCGGCTCCCTAACTCATAGATACCCGTGCTGGCCCACAGTGGGGTGTATCACTCCCCAAAGTGGCAACCCGATACAACCAACAATGCACGACTTATACCTACACAATGCAACACCGTCTTACCTACCAGCCCGGGTCCACACACGCATATGAACCCGTTGGACTTGCGTTGCCACCGCTAACCCGGTTTGGCCTCTTACAATCAAGCCCAGTATGCGTGTCCTGTCCTCGACTTGGGTCGAGCCCACAAAGATACGTATGGGTTACTGGTTGAAATGGGCCCCCATTACTTGACACAAGCTATACACCTAAGCTTGGTCCCCTCTAGTACATCCCACTTAACCCACTTCTTATTCATGTTTCAATTACATGTTTCAATTTTGTTTAAGTGTTTCTAATCGTATTTCCAAATGCCACCCAAGGCATCCACTAGATTCAACATGCCACCCAAGGCACCCACTTAACCCCCTCATGTCCACTACATGTCTATCTGGTTAATTGTTTCTTAATTCATTAAGACCGTAACCTCATAATGACCTCTCACATTAGACTGGCATTTGTTGCAGCTGGATTTGCCGGGCGGGTCCGGGCAGTCTTACACCACAAAAGAGCCTAACCTCGTGTCTTTATAATTGTTACGTATTTTATTTATGCCTAAGACCTCTCACATTAGACTGGCTTTTGTGGCAGCTGGATTTGCCGGGCGGGTTCTGGCAGTCTTACACCACAAAAGAGCATAACCTCGTGTCTTAGACGATTAATTACTCCTAATTAATCATTCCCCAATTTGAATTACTTTCCCTATTCAAATTATCAATCAATTTCAAATTTAACAATGTCCATAATTGACTCAATTATGTCCATCCATTTATGGTATGTAAAATCATACCAATTTTCACCATAACTTATTTTATGCCTTTTAAGGCATTTATAGCAATTAAATCTTTTAATATTATCCCTTTTACCCAAGTTGTACGTTTGTTCGTTTAACATAAAATATACGTTAGACTCGAATAGTCTAACTTATGGAACAAAGAGAAAACATCACAATATGCACATAACGAAAACATGGATCTAAACATAGGGATGAACTTGCATATGTGAATGATGTTCTACATCTAAATCTTGCATAGGCCAAAGTTACAACTTGCATAAACAACATATGTCATGGATCCAAATCTAAAGGTGTGAACTTGCATAAATCATGTATGTCATAGATCTACATCTGAAGGTGTAAACTTGCATAGGCAATAACCGTAAACTTGCAGAACATGATTCATATCCCAAACTCATATATTTATATAAACTTGCATATGTGATTTATGCATTATAACAATGGTGTAAACTTGCATCTAACATGTAAAATATCATGTAGAATTTAGCATATAACTCACACATATCATAGCCTAACTTTTAATCAAATTTTCACATAAACTAGATGTCATAACCATGTAAGGTCACATATAATTTTACCTAACTTGTATTTGATTCATGTTTAAATAAAAATCTAAAGTTGCATACATATGATTTATCATATGAATCAACATCACCAAACTAGCATATGAAACATGATGATTTGGTTATATATAAAATTACAACATAGAAGATAGCAACATAACTTTGCATCATAAATGATAGCATCACAACATAACGTCATAGAGATTTCAACACAATTCTACAACATAATTACAACATGTGATCAATAATTCACATCACATCCATACAATCCACATCATAACTTAATCCAATTAAATTACTAATTATTTTATTAAAACTATCGAACTCACAACTCAAAAGCGGTCTTGAGTTCTGAATTCTGATTTCTGAAGTTGTATTAGCTCTCCTTTGAAGAAGATTCGTTGTTAGGGTTGAATAGAACTGATTTGATTTGCTGTTCTTCCTCTCTAATTGGTGGCGGCTGCTCTAGGGTTCAAGACGACAGCATGACGGCCATAGTTTTAGTTTTAATTCTGATTTAGGGTTTGAGTCTATGGGTCTTTTTATGGAGCTTTGAATTAATTTAAGCCGTCGGATCACACTAGAATCCATCTAGGCCTTAGAAACCAAGAAATGATGTCAACAGACCAACCAGAAATCGCCACGTAAGCCCTAAAACATAAAATTTCGTCATAGACCATTTAGGGCCGACGGGACCAATTCCAAACCTCCTGAGTCGACCCTGGGGTCGACCCAGCAGTTCTTGGGTCGACCCATAAAATAGGTCGGTTTGGTGTTTTGCCTTCCCGCTTCCGCTGTTTTGAATTTTTTTTCTTAAATTTTAGGTTGAATTTTATTTTATTTTTATAAATATATCTATATATATTTCTATCTTCCTAATTAACCATTTTCACACTAAACTACGTTTTGAACCGCGTTCATACTAAGCCGCTTTTTAGCCATTCCCCTAAAACAAAAATATGGCGTTGGCGGGGATCGAACTTTGTACCTCTTGTATGCAAGTCACATGTTCTAAGCAAATGTGCTACTAAGTCTTTTGCTTACAAACCTTAGAACATTGCTAAACATTTATTCTTTAATTTAGTTAATTCGATTATTCAAAAATCCGGGGTGTTACAGGTGTCTTTAATTACATAACTCTATTATATTTTCCACCGGTTAGCTATACCACTAGGTTTCTTTAATTACATAACCTTATTGGGTTAAGTTCGTGGGCCTATATGTAAATATTACCCATCCCCTCTAATTTACTTAACCCACCCACTACCCATCCAATTTTACTTAACCCAAACTTAAGTTCATTGTAATAACCCGGAAAATGTGAACCAGTTTAAAATTTTTAAATTAGGTTATTACCAATAAATTTGAATAATTGAAATAGCCTATTTCAATAAAATATAGAATTGGGTATGGTATGGCAGTTTGAAATTTTGAATACAAACTTTGTCCGACTGTACCGGGTGGAAAATATAACGGATTTTAGCGAAACTGAAAATATTTAAATCTGTTTATGAATACCTTTATAACGAATCCGAAAAATCGAAGTTTCATAACGGAAATCAAAAGTTATAGCCAACTGGATTTTCAGAAAGGTCGCTATATAGCATATATAGCCCTTGAAAATTGATATTTTGCATACGACCTCGGAATTCGACGAAACCACTTTTGTTGGGTCCGGGATGTCAAATTATTGCTAACTAGTATGTGAGCGGGGCAAAAGAAAATGTGATTGGTCAATTTCTGTTAAAATGGGTCGACCTAAAAATGGCCGTTTTTCAAACGAGCTCAGAATTCGATGAAACTGGTTTTGTTAGGACCGTATCGTCAAAACAAAGCTAGATTTATTTTTCTGGAATTTTTCGATTCAGTTTGTGGCCCTGGCAAATTGAAATGTACGTTTAAATTAAATATCGAATGTTTTATATTTTAATTTGAAAAACAACTGACTGTAACAGTCGAATTGGCCAACGAAACATATCCCATTATGTTCGGAATGGGGGTAATTAGCTAGGGGCGACAGTCGTTGGGTTTGATTTCGAGTTCGTGTGTGGAAGGGGGTATTTTTGGAATTAAATAAATTAAAAATTAAAATAAAAAGGAGCGGACCAATCACATCTTTTCTCCCTCATCGTTCTTCCAGGCGCGAGGCGGAATAAAGCTCCGAACTTCTCTCTTCAATTTCTCCACAACCACACAACGAAATCAAGCAAACTAAGATCCATTTTGAAGAGCGTTCAGATATCTTCAAATCCATAGCAATTTCAAGAATTATCGTTGAGTGTAGAGGGAGATATCGCACCGAGAAAGCCCAAACTTCGCGCCGCCGCCGTGGGTGCTGGGGACCACCGAGCCGATCATCTCGGGTTGCGTTGGGAAGCTCTTCCCTTCCTCTTCGACGCAGCGCTGGCCGTTCGTCCTATCGCTTCGCGGTTTAGCCGAAAAGTGGAACCCTAGTTTTCGAATTCAAAGGAGGTATACGGCTAAACCTATTTTCAACTGATTTTTAAACTATAAAGCGTTGCAAACTTGTAAAAATCGTATCTTTTTGCTATGTTAACGAAATTCGATGAAATAGGAGACACCGTGACCGCAAGGAGGCTCTCTACATTCTAGAAGAAGCCGCAGATTTTTCTGACCTTCCTACGATTTTTAGCACTGCAATAACCAATGTGAGGAATCTAAACTATTTGTGTGAATGAAATCGTGTTGTATAAATTATATAAGCGAAGTGTAAATTATATACGCATTGTATACCTCATGTACAAGTGTTGTATAAGTTATATTTGCGATGTATAAATTATACAAGCGTTGAATGAAACATATATGCTTTGAATTGTGATGAAATGCAAGTTAATTATTATATTATATATATATATATACTCCCCTCGTCCACAGACCATGGACGATATTTATTGCTTGTGATTGACGTGATATTATATAGTATGACGAATGGTTGGAAATAATTGTTTGTGGTTGATATTATGGTTGAAAAATACCTTTATGGTTGAAAAATACCTTTGTGGTTGAAAAATACCCTCTTGTGGTTGAAACAAATTAGAATAGGATTGTGGAATTGAAAATAAAACATGCCGCCTGCGTGTGAACTAGATGCGTGATCCCCATTGTCAAAAACCGCGAGGTTTTAAGGTAGAGCGAGGAGCCGTACTAGGGATGGTCCCGGTTTTAACTACCCTGCCGTTATGCTGCCGAAATTTTCTGAAATATTTATGTGTTAGAATAATTTTCATTCGTTGAAATAAATTACATATGCTATAGCGAATATTCATGTGTTGAGTTGCAATTCATTCGTTGAGTTGAAATTCATGTGTTGAATATTATTTGAATTTAAACAAATAGCTTTAGCGATAAAAATCACATTTTTATATATATATAAACTATAGCGAATATTCATGCGTTGAGTAGCAATTCATTCGTTGAGTTGAAATTCATGTGTTGAATATTATTTCAATTTAAACAAATAGCTTTAGCGATAAAAATTACATATGCTGTAGCGAATATTCATGTGTTGAGTTGTAATTCATTCGTTGAGTTGAAATTCATGTGTTGAATATTATTTGAATTTAAACAAATAGCTTTAGCGATAAAAATCACATTTTTATATATATACAAACTATAGCGAATATTCATGTGTTGAGTTGCAATTCATTCGTTGAGTTGAAATTCATGTGTTGAATATTATTTGAATTTAAACAAATAGCTTTAGCGATAAAAATCACATTTTTATATATATACAAACTATAGCGAATATTCATGTGTTGAGTTGCAATTCATTCGTTGAGTTGAAATTCATGTGTTGAATATTATTTGAATTTAAACAAATGGCTTTAGCGATAAAAATCACATTTTTATATATATATACGAACTATATAGAATATTCATGTGTTGAGTTGCAATTCATTCGTTGAGTTGAAATTCATGTGTTGAATATTATTTGAATTTAAACAAATGGCTTTAGCGTTAAAAATCACATTTTTATATATATACAAACTATATAGAATATTCATGTGTTGAATTGCAATTAGTTCGTCGAGTTGAAATTCATATGTTGAATGTTACCATCTAAAAAAAAATTGAATCGACAATAAAAACTACACCTTTATTGTGAACATGAAGTGTAAAAAAATACACACGTGTCGAATAGATATTTTTGATGAGAAAAATATTTCTTTTATCATGTATACGCTTAGATAAAAATACACACGTGTTGAAATAAATAATAGTTTGCTAGAAATATTATTATTAGCTTTGTTCTGCATATATATACATGTGTTGAACAGGAAAAATGGATTAGCTGTAGAGTAACGAAATTATTTGCGTGCCCGACAAATAGGTAAACCTTGATGAGTTGGCTGCGCAATTTTATTTATATATCAACTCCTGTGAATGCCATTGGATGCGGAGTGCTGGTTATTCTGTGTGAAATAATAAACGTCGCCATAGGATAGTAATAATTAATTTTGAACTACACTACATGGCATACTTCTTGATGATAGGCATACTTCATCATATCCCACATAAGCAACTGGAGCTTGTGTGACGAGGTGGAAGATTTACCATACAAGCAAGAGGCTTGTATGGCGATGACTATATACTACAGGTTGAACTGATGATTGATATGGACAATATAAAATATAACGATAAATTGCCAGATTAATAAAAACTGCACACGGGTCTGGAGTTGACAATAATCACGTCGCTCTAGTTATTAGATACGGCACATGGACTATTTATTTCCACACAGAAACGGGGTGACGAGAATTTATTCTCTGGAGTGATTATCAGTACATACTCCCCCGTAAACACCAGAATATATCACTATAAATATGTGAATGCTTTTTAGGATTTATTGGGTACCTAATACGGCCCAATAAATTTCCAAACCCCTCCCCGTACAAAGGAGGTTATGGCGAGATTTTTCGAAATATTAAGGCGTTAGTGAAATATTTGAAGTGAAAACGAAGTTGAAAATATAGAATGAACTATAGTTGAAATAATAGAATGAACTATATTTATATATATAAATATAAATATAATTAAAAGGAATAGAGGCCGTGCAGTTCGTGTTTTGGAATCGTAATTTGAAACGATTAGTGCGAGAAATCTGACCATCGGATTTTCTCGGAACCGCAACCGCTGGGTTCGCCTTGGGAATATCTTCCCAACGGCACCAACCTTGTAAAAATCCAACGGTGGGATTGTCCGGAATGTTTAATTCAAATCTGAAGAAAAACAGCGCCAGAATCGTTTATACTTATATATAAATATAAATATAATTAAATTAAATCGAATAACGACGCTGCAGTTCGAATTTTGAAACCGTAACTTCAAACGACTAGTGTGGAAGATCCGACCGTCGGATTCTCACGAAACTGGAACCGTTGGGTTCGCTTTGGGAATATCTTCCCACTGATATAGACTTTGTAGAAATCCAATGGTTAGATTTTCCGATATTTGTAAAACAAATTAGGGGAAAAACAGCGCCAGTGTCACGGCACGACCTGAAACGTCATTTAATTAAATATGGCCATTTTTAAATAAATAAAAATGGCGAAAAATCGTTATAATATATTATAAGCAACATAGATTGCAAATAAACCAATTGGGCTTGAATTGTTTCATATAAGATGGTTGTATGTGTTTGACACGAAAATAACACTAAAGAACTGAAAGATGGATGTCGAATAACATAACCATAGAAAGAATCGATTTAAATTCTAATGACGTGAATTATTTGAAAAGGCCGAGCTAACCCTCATTTCAAATAATTTATCGAGCGATTCGAATTGGAAAATGCAAAGACGATTCAAGACCGACGATCTTCGTATCGGTTGGATGGGCGCTATTTAGGTTCCTGACCGGAGTAGCTACCGGAAGGGGACGGAAGTAGTAGCTGTCTGAACGTATGTGTTGATTGTATGGATATACGAGGAATTTGACGCCTCCGGTTTCGCTCAGACCTAGAACGGACTTGTAAATGGACTGTGTGTCTGACATTGGATTTTGTTCTATACTGATTGATCTCTGTTAAATATATATCAGTTTGGCGGCGGAGAATTTATTCTTTTGCTTAACGCCCTTCTCTGAGACATACGAGCTCATGGATTATATATCGATGGAAATCAATCGTATGGAGTGGACTGCCTATGTGGCATGCCAAGATGCTATGATCAAGGCTTCTGTTGCAAAGCAAAGTCTTGTGGATGATGATCAAAGCACGGTCTATGTGACCTAGCTTTGTGTATTTCGTAGATTCGCGAGCCTCACACCCCGGTATGAGTTAAAAACGGGATACGGACTGCAGGGAGAGCATGACGTTTCTTTCTAGCTATGGTGGTGTCAGTGACTTACCAGCCCTGACATATATATCTACTTTTCACCTTTGTGTTTGTTGGAATGCGAGGCGCCTCGATTATAGGTCTGTAAGGACTGGAAACGTGTGTTCAGGAATTGCCAATCCTCAAACGTAAGAGAGGACCGACCCTGAAGCATCCAGGGGTTACCCAGAGTGTGTAGTCCCGAGGCATTTGCTAGAATGTCTCGAAGTGGAGAGGAGCTTGCCCCTTGCCTCGACTCATGACGGAAATCCAATTTCCAATACGAAATAACGGACTCGATTGTAGAACTAGTATGGCGACATAGTATATGGTAGCTATGCCGTCTATGATTGATATTTATGATGCTATTCATTTTTGAAACATATATGCACTAGTAATAATATCAAAAGATTTTGCTTTATACATACCAAGCATATTTGGCCATTATAAGGTAAAACTCTATCCTCCGGCTTGCGTTGCATTGTGTGATGGGACCTGAGTCTTATAATGGCTTCATTCTTTCTAAAAGCATTGTGTTGTTTTAAAAGAATTTACTTCGTTTTAATTTGCACTAGCAATCACTGGAGTAAACCCGTTCCACGAAAGTGGCGTGGACCTATGATTTGCTATTACTGTTGTTTAACTGTTAAATAGATTTCTCATACCAGTGCCCATGACTGACTCGTTGTTTGTTTCACTTTGCGAACGCGGGTGCCCTTATTTTCACACGGGCAGCCTAGTACACAGGTGACAGGTTGTTTTTGGCTCTGCACTGCTGCATAGGGTGCATTTTTGGCTCATGGCGAGGCTGACTTCACAGAGACGACTTTGACATTTTCCGCCATTACTGTATTTATATTATGATCCCGCCACTGGCGATGCAGACTGATTTACTTTCCGTATTTCTTACAATATGTATATGTATTCCGCCTTCGGCGATGTAGACTGATACCCTTATTATGTCTCACTGCTTGTATGTATTCCGCCTCTGGCGATGATGACTGATCGCATTCCTTTTTTTTTACTAAGTTATATCCCACGCTATGCTATTCTGATATTATTGCATGTTGTGATTCCGCTGTCATATCGATGTAAATTTATTCTATTTATTGTTTTTGCTATTATCTGTTCTCTGCTATGATGATTAATGTGTTATATTCCAATGATTATCCTTAATACCGCCCCTCGGATTTTGGGATCGTCAAAGTTGGTATCAGAGCTTTGGTTAACCTTAGTTCCGGGATCTAACACATTAAACACCTCGTCAGAATAGAATCAGTAGTGTTCTAATGCGAGTAGCTCATTAGAGATAGGATTAGAAATGTCCTAGAATGAGCTAAGCAGATTAGCAAAACAATTTGATCAGTACATCATCATTATCTTTCCTTGTATTCCCCTGCTTTATCATTTATGAAAATTATCAAATCTGTGAGCTTGACTCTTTTCTTGCTTATACAGTATTCTCTTAGATGGCTACACGAGCAACAGCAGCTAGAGGAGGCCGTGGAGGCCGAGGAGATGCAGCAGGAGGACAGGGGAATATCCCCGTAGTGGTGGAAGGCCCTATTGTTCAGCCACCAGCACCCGAAGACTTTGAGCTAGACAAAGTAGCAAAGAGGTACAGGAACCTTGGAGGAAAACCCTTTACCGGCACTGGTACAGTGACCGAGGCTATAGCTTGGTTGAAGACCTATGAGAAAATCTTTGAAGGCATGAGTATGGGAACCAACAACAAAGCACGACTTCGTATTTGGCTCCTTCAGGAAGAAGCAGAGCTGTGGTGGGATGCCATTACTTCGAGGATGCAGCAGGTACTGTCAGGACCAGGGAGCAATTCAAAACTATGTTCAATGAGAAGTTTGTACCTGAACAGGCTCTAGAGAGGATGCGAGAGCAGTTTGCTAATCTCCATTAAGGAGATCTCTCTATTCAGGATTACCTAAATAAGTTCACCCAGTTGTCGCGCTATGCTCCAGAGCTGATTATGACCAACAAAGCAAAGAACAAGAGATTCATATTTGGGCTGAAGCGCAAGTACCATGACAGAGCTATGAGAAACATCAAACTCTCCTTTTCAGAACTAGTAGAAATGGCTTGTAATTATGAAGATATGGACGAAAGACATGCTAGCCAAGACCGTGCCAAAAGGCTGGAAATAAGCGCAAGACTTCAGCAGATCAACCCGAGTCTAGCATCACCGCGGCCGCTACTCAAAAACCTGGAAAGATCCCGAAAGGAAATTGCTACAACTGCGGGAAGCCAGGTCATTTTTCTAATGTATGCAAAGCTCCGAGGAAACCAAAGGCAAATGACTCAGCCGAATGCTACAACTTCCATAAGAAGGGGCACTATAACAGGAACTGTCCTCTGAAGCAGAATGCACAAGTGGCTCATGTGTATGACGGGAAGACCCCGCCAGCTACCACCGATGGATCAGGTAAACCCGACGTCTTAGGAGGTACCCTTACTATTAAAAATATTCCTGTTTCTGTACTTTTTGATACTGGTGCATCACGTAGCTTCATTTCTGGTAACCTTGTTCACAAATTAAAATTGAAATGAAGAAAGCTTAAAGAACCAATTAAAGTTCGAAACCCGATAGGAGGTTCTGTTAGTCTCAGTTCATACAGTATAGTGCCTATCTCTTATTCTTGCTACAAGTTCTCCTTTGATTCGATTGTTATGGACCTTTCCGAATTTGATGTTATACTGGGGCTGGACTGGTTGACAAAATATAAGGCCGAAGTAAGATGTGCCGAAAGGATCATTAAAGTCGAAACGAAGCTTGGACCTATATATATACCATGCCATGGCTCCGAAATTAATAGAACAGAATTTTGGTCTTCTTTAGAAGTTATTCCCCTTTCATTAGAAAAGATACCGGTCGTTAAAAACTATGCGGATGTGTTTGAAGAAGTAGAAAACTTACCGCCGCAAAGGGAAATTGAATTTAGAATAGATTTAATTCCTAACGCCCGACCAGTAGTACATCCAATAAGAAGAATGGCCCCGAAAGAAAAAAGAAGAGTTAGGTAGTCAAACCTGAGAATTACTTTGGAAAGGTCTGATCAGACCGAGCTTTTCAGCGTGGGGAGCAGCAGTAGTATTTGTCCCGAAATCAGACGGTACTCTAAGACTTTGCGTTGATTACCAAGATCTCAATAAGCAGACACTGAAGAACAAATATCCTTTGCCCCGAATAGATGATCTGTTAGATCAGTTAAATGGAGCAACAGTATTCTCCAGAATGGACCTAGCTACAGGTTTCCACCAATTACGTATAGCCGAAGACCGTGTTCCTTTGACAGCCTTCAGGGGTCCCGATTTATTCTACGAATGGTTAGTAATGCCGTTCGGCTTGTGCAACGCTCCGGCATACTTCGTTGATCTTATGAACAGAGTGTTCCGTGGTGTATTGAATAAATTTGTTCTAGTCTTCATCGATGACATTTTAATCTACTCCAAGTCGGAAGACGAACATGCAAGACATTTAGACCAAGTGTTGAAAATTCTAAGGAGAAATGTCTTGAAAGCTAAATTTTCTAAGTGTGTCTTCTGGCAGAATGAAGTTAAATTCCTAGGCCATGTCGTATCAAAGGAAGGGATTGCTGTAGATCCAAGCAAAATTACAGCGATTCAGAACTGGAAACAACCTACTACCCCCACAGAAGTTCAAAGTTTCCTTGGATTGGCTAGTTACTATCGGAAATTCGTTCAGGATTTTTCAAAGATATCTGGGGTATTGACAAAGCTTACAAAGAAGCATGAGAAATTCAAATGGACTCCTGAATGTGAAGAAGCTTTCCAGGAGCTGAAACTGAAGTTGACAACCACTCCAGTATTGACAATTATAGAAGGCAACCAAGACTTGACTGTATGGACAGATGCTTCTATTAGAGGGCTAGGAGCAGTACTAATGCAAAAAGGCCAAGTGGTCGCTTATGTCAGCCGTCAGCTAAAGCCGCATGAAAGAAACTATGCAACTCATGACCTTGAGTTATTAGCTATCGTGTTTGCTTTAAGAATCTGGAGGCATTATTTACTGGGCGAGAAATTCGAACTATTCACAGATCATCAATCCTTGAAATATCTGTTCACACAGAAAGATCTAAATTTGAGACAACAGCGTTGGTTAGGATTCCTTGCGGCATATGATTTTGAAATTCTATACACTCCAGGGAAAGCCAATGTTGTAGCCGATGCGCTCAGCAGAAAGAATGAAATCATCGCCAGTTTTGACATCACGTCTTCATTAATAGACAGGATCTCGACCCTTCAGAAAGACGATGAATTTATTCAAAGAGTCAGTCAGAGAGTCAAGGGAGGTGAATCCACAAGTTTCCGACTCGATGACAAAGGAGTTCTTAGATTAAAGGGCAGAATTTGCATCCCGAACCTTCCTGAGCTCAGCAGAGAAATACTTGATGAGTGCCACAAATCCAAACTAAGTATCCATCCCGGTGTGAGCAAAATGTATAACGATATCAAATGCACATTCTGGTGGAGGTCAATGAAAAGAGATATCTCATTATATGTTAGCAGATGCCCCACTTGTCAGCTAGTCAAGAGTGATCAGCAGAAATTGGCTGGATTATTACAACCATTGGAAATTCCAGGATGGAAGTGGGAACAAATCTCGATGGACTTCATTGATGGCTTGCCTCGAACTAGAAAAGGAAACGACAGTATATAGGTAATCGTAGATCGCTTCACGAAGACTGCCCATTTCATACCTGTCCGATCCAATAGAACGGCTCAAAGTCTAGCACAGATTTACTTCAAAGAAATAGTTAAACTACATGGAGTGCCGCTCAATATAGTCAGTGATAGAGATCCCCTATTTACTAGCAAATTCTGGGAAGCATTTCAGACAGAATTGGGAACCAAATTAAATCTAAGCACCGCTTATCACCCTCAGACAGACGGCCAAACTAAGCGGGTGAATAGAATTCTAGAAGATTTACCACGGGCTTGCGTTATCGATTTTGGAGGCTCATGGGAAGATCACTTACATTTAGCCGAATTCTCTTACAACAATAGCTATCAAGCAAGTTTGGGAATGTCTCCATTTGAAGCATTATACGGTAGACCGTGCAGATCTCCTGCATGTTGGGTAGAACCTGGCAACAGACTTGTGTTAGGGCCCGATATGATTCAAGAAGCATCGGATAAAGTCGATTTCATTAAGAAGTGATTGAAAACCGCACAGAGCCGACAGAAAAGTTATGCTGATGCGAGAAGAAGGGATATATCGTTTGCCGTTGGCGATTATGTTTATTTAAGAGTTTCTCCAATGAGAGGAGTAATCAGATTTGGCAAGACTGGGAAGTTGGCACCGAGATTTATTGGTCCCTTTCCTATACTTGAACGGATTGGAACTCTTGCGTATAGGGTTTCATTACCTGATTGGTTGCCTGGTATACATGATGTGTTCCACGTATCTCAACTCAGAAAACATGTTCATGATCCCGATCTTGTTGTGGAAGAAGCAGCGCAACATGATATTGACATAACTCCAGAATTAGCACTCAGAAGAGAGCCATTAAAGATAGTTGGCAAAGAAACTAGAGAGCTAAGGAGGAAAAAGATTCATTTAGTCAAAGTGCAGTGGAGTAGTGATCCTAGAGACTGTACTTGGGAGACTGAGGAAAGCATTAAACAAGCCTATCCCAAATGCAGAGTGGACATCTCTGACTAACTCCGGTGCAAGGTACCTTTACAATACTTTGCATTTACATTTTATTTCCTGCTTAGCTGTTATTTCCTTTTCGAGGACGAAAAGTTTTAAGTGGGGGAGATTGTAATAACCCGGAAAATGTGAACCAGTTTAAAATTTTTAAATTAGGTTATTACCAAGAAATTTGAATAATTGAAATAGCCTATTTCAATAAAATATAGAATTGGGTATGGTATGGCAGTTTGAAATTTTGAATACAAACTTTGTCCGACTGTACCGGGTGGAAAATATAACCGATTTTAGCGAAACTGAAAATATTTAAATCTGTTTATGAATACCTTTCTAACGAATCTTAAAAATCGAAGTTTCATAACGGAAATCAAAAGTAATGGCCAACTGAATTTTCAGAAAGGTCGCTATATAGCATATATAGCCCTTGAAAATTGATATTTTGCATACGACCTCGGAATTCGACGAAAACCACTTTTGTTGGGTCCGAGATGTCAAATTATTGCTAAGTTTCAAATTTCGTAATTCTTGAAGCTAGTATGTGAGCGGGGCAAAAGAAAATGTGATTGGTCAATTTCTGTTAAAATGGGTCGACCTAAAAATGGCCGTTTTTCAAACGAGCTCAGAATTCGATGAAACTGGTTTTGTTAGGACCATATCGTCAAAACAAAGCTAGATTTATTTTTCTGGAATTTTTCAATTCAGTTTGTGGCCCTGGCAAATTGAAATGTACGTTTAAATTAAATATCGAATGTTTTATATTTTAATTTGAAAAACAACTGGCTGTAACAGTCGAATTGGCCAGCGAAACATATCCCATTGTGTTCGGAATGGGGGTAATTAGCTAGGGGCGACAGTTGTTGGGTTTGATTTCGAGTTCGTGTGTGGAAGGGGGTATTTTTGGAATTAAATAAATTAAAAATTAAAATAAAAAGGAGCGGACCAATCACATCTTTTCTCCCTCATCGTTCTTCCAGGCGCGAGGCGGAATAAAGCTCCGAACTTCTCTCTTCAATTTCTCCACAACCACACAACGAAATCAAGCAAACTAAGATCCATTTTGAAGAGCGTTCAGAGATCTTCAAATCCATAGCAATTTCAAGAATTATCGTTGAGTGTAGAGGGAGATATCGCGCCGAGAAAGCCCGAACTTCGCGCCGCCGCCGTGGGTGCTGGGGACCACCGAGCCGATCATCTCGGGTAGCGTTGGGAAGCTCTTCCCTTCCTCTTCGACGCAGCGCTGGCCGTTCGTCCTATCGCTTCGCGGTTTAGCCGAAAAGTGGAACCCTAGTTTCTGAATTCAAAGGAGGTATACGGCTAAACCTGTTTTCAACTGATTTTTACACTATAAAGCGTTGCAAACTTGTAAAAATCGTATCTTTTTGCTATGTTAACGAAATTCGATGAAACAGGAGACACCGTGACCGCAAGGAGGCTCTCTACATTCTAGAAGAAGCCGCGGATTTTTCTGACCTTCCTACGATTTTTAGCACTGCAATAACCAATGTGAGGAATCTAAACTATTTGTGTGAATGAAATTGTGTTGTATAAATTATATAAGCGAAGTGTAAATTATATACGCATTGTATACCTCATGTACAAGTGTTGTATAAGTTATATTAGCGATGTATAAATTATACAAGTGTTAAATGAAACATATATGCTTTGAATTGTGATGAAACGCAAGTTAATTATTATATTATATATATATATATACTCCCCTCGTCCACAGACCATGGACGATATTTATTGCTTGTGATTGACGTGATATTATATAGTATGACGAATGGTTGGAAATAATTGTTTGTGGTTGATATTATGGTTGAAAAATACCTTTATGGTTGAAAAATACCTTTGTGGTTGAAAAATACCCTCTTGTGGTTGAAACAAATTAGAATAGGATTGTGGAATTGAAAATAAAACATGCCGCCTGCGTGCGAACTAGATGCATGATCCCCATTGTCAAAAACCGCGAGGTTTTAAGGTAGAGCGAGGAGCCGTACTAGGGATGGTCCCGGTTTTAACTACCCTGCCGTTATGCTGCCGAAATTTTCTGAAATATTTATGTGTTAGAATAATTTTCATTCGTTGAAATAAATTACATATGCTATAGCGAATATTCATGTGTTGAGTTGCAATTCATTCGTTGAGTTGAAATTCATGTGTTGAATATTATTTGAATTTAAACAAATAGCTTTAGCGATAAAAATCACATTTTTATATATATATATATAAACTATAGCGAATATTCATGTGTTGAGTTGCAATTCATTCGTTGAGTTGAAATTCATGTGTTGAATATTATTTGAATTTAAACAAATAGCTTTAGCGATAAAAATTACATATGCTATAGCGAATATTCATGTGTTGAGTTGCAATTCATTCGTTGAGTTGAAATTCATGTGTTGAATATTATTTGAATTTAAACAAATAGCTTTAGCGATAAAAATCACATTTTTATATATATACAAACTATAGCGAATATTCATGTGTTGAGTTGCAATTCATTCGTTGAGTTGAAATTCATGTGTTGAATATTATTTGAATTTAAACAAATAGCTTTAGCGATAAAAATCACACTTTTATATATATACAAACTATAGCGAATATTCATGTGTTGAGTTGCAATTCATTCGTTGAGTTGAAATTCATGTGTTGAATATTATTTGAATTTAAACAAATGGCTTTAGCGATAAAAATCACATTTTTATATATATACAAACTATATAGAATATTCATGTGTTGAGTTGCAATTCATTCGTTGAGTTGAAATTCATGTGTTGAATATTATTTGAATTTAAACAAATGGCTTTAGCGATAAAAAATCACATTTTTATATATATACAAACTATATAGAATATTCATGTGTTGAATTGCAATTTGTTCGTCGAGTTGAAATTCATATGTTGAAGGTTATCATCTAAAAAAAAAATTGAATCGACAATAAAAATTACACCTTTATTGTGAACATGAAGTGTAAAAAAATACACACGTGTCGAATGGATATTTTTGATGATAAAAATATTTCTTTTATCATGTATACGCTTAGATAAAAATACACACGTGTTGAAATAAATAATAGTTTGCTAGAAATATTATTATTAGCTTTGTTCTGCATATATATACATGTGTTGAACAGGAAAAATGGATTAGCTGTAGAGTAAAGAAATTATTTGCGTGCCCGACAAATAGGTAAACCTTGATGTGTTGGTTGCGCAAATTTATTTATATATCAACTCCTGTGAATGCCATTGGATGCAGAGTGCTGGTTATTCTGTGTGAAATAATAAACGTCGCCATAGGATAGTAACAATTAATTTTGAACTGCACTACATGGCATACTTCTTGATGATAGGCATACTTCATCATATCCCACATAAGCAACTGGAGCTTGTGTGACGAGGTGGAAGATTTACCATACAAGCAAGAGGCTTGTATGGCGATGACTATATACTACAGGTTGAACTGATGACTGATATGGACAATATAAAATATAACGATAAATTGCCAGATTAATAAAAACCCCACATGGGTCTAGAGTTGACAATAATGACGTCGCTCTAGTTATTAGATACAGCACATGGACTATTTATTTCCACACGGAAACGGGGTGACGAGAATTTATTCTCTGGAGTGATTATCAGTACATACTCCCCCGTAAACACCAGAGTATATCACTATAAATATGTGAATGCTTTTTAGGATTTATTGGGTACCTAATACGGCCCAATAAATTTCTAAACCCCTCCCCGTACAAAGGAGGTTATGGCGAAATTTTTCGAAATATTAAGGTATTAGTGAAATATTTGAAGTGAAAACGAAGTTGAAAATATAGAATGAACTATAGTTGAAATAATAGAATGAACTATATTTATATATATAAATATAAATATAATTAAAAGGAATAGAGGCCGTGCAGTTCGTGTTTCGGAATCGTAATTTGAAACGATTAGTGCGAGAAATCCGACCATCGGATTTTCTCGGAACCGCAACCGCTGGGTTCGCCTTGGGAATATCTTCCCAACGGCACCAACCTTGTAAAAATCCAACGGTTGGATTGTCCGGAATGTTTAATTCAAATCTGAAGAAAAACAGCGCCAGAATCGTTTAAATTTATATATAAATATAATTAAATTAAATCGAATAACGACGCTGCAGTTCGAATTTGAAACCGTAACTTCAAACGACTAGTGTGGAAGATCCGACCGTCGGATTCTCACGAAACTGGAACCGTTGGGTTCGCTTTGGGAATATCTTCCCACTGATATAGACTTTGTAGAAATCCAACGGTTATATTTTCTGATATGTGTAAAACAAATTAGGGGAAAAACAACGCCAGTGTCACGGCACGACCTGAAACGTCGTTTAATTAAATATGGCCATTTTTAAATAAATAAAAATGGCGAAAAATCGTTATAAAATATTATAAGCAACATAGATAGCAAATAAACCAATTGGGCTTGAATTGTTTGATATAAGATGGTTGTATGTGTTTGACACGAAAATAACACTAAAGAACTGAAAGATGGATGTCGAATAACATAACCATAGAAAGAATCGATTTAAATTCTAATGACGTGAATTATTTGAAAAGGCCGAGCTAACCCTCATTTCAAATAATTTATCGAGCGATTCGAATTGGAAAATGCAAAGACGATTCAAGACCGACGATCTTCGTATCGGTTGGATGGGCGCTATTGAGGTTCCTGACCGGAGTAGCTACCGGAAGGGGACGGAAGTAGTAGCCGTCTGAACGGATGGGTTGATTGTACGGATATACGAGGAATTTGACGCCTCCGGTTTCGCTCAGACCCAGAACGGACTTGTAAATGGACTGTGTGTCTGACATTGGATTTTGTTCTATACTGATTGATCTCTGTTAAATATATATCTGTTTGGCGGCGAAGAATTTATTCTTTTGCTTAACGCCCTTCTCTGAGACATACGAGCTCAGGGGTTATATATCGATGGAAATCAATCGTATGGAGTGGACTGCCTATGTGGCATGCCAAGATGTTGTGATCAAGGCTTCTGTTGCAAAGCAAAGTCTTGTGGATGATGATCAAAGCACGGTCTACGTGACCTAGCTTTGTGTATTTCGTATATTCGCGAGCCTCACACCCCGGTATGAGTTAAAAACGGGATACGGACTGTAGGGAGAGCACGACGTTTCTTTCTAGCTATGGTGGTGTCAGTGACTTACCAGCCCTGACATATATATCTACTTTTCACCTTTGTGGTTGTTGGAATGCGAGGCGCCTCGATTATACGTCTGTAAGGACCGGGAAACGTGTGTTCAGGAATTGCCAATCCTCAAACGTAAGAGAGGACCGGCCCTGAAGCATCCAGGGGTTACCCAGAGTGTGTAGTCCCGAGGCATTTGCTAGAATGTCTCGAAGCGGAGAGGAGCTTGCCCCTTGCCTCGACTCATGACGGAAATCCAATTTCCAATACGAAATAACGGACTCGATTGTAGAACTAGTATGGCGACATAGTATATGGTAGCTATGCCGTCTATGATTGATATTTATGATACTATTCATTTTTGAAACATATATGCACTAGTAATAATATCAAATGATTTTGCTTTATACGTACCAAACATATTTGGCCATTATAAGGTAAAACTCTATCCTCCGGCTTGCGTTGCATTGTGTGATGGGACCTGAGTCTTATAATGGCTTCATTCTTTCTAAAAGCATTGCGTTGTTTTAAAAGAATTTACTTCGTTTTAAATTACACTAGCAATCACTGGAGTAAACCCGTTCCGCGAAAGTGGCATGGTCCTATGATTTGCTATTACTGTTGTTTAACTGTTAAATAGATTCCTCATACCAGTCCCCATGACTGACTCGTTGTTTGTTTCACTTTGCAAACGCGGGTGCCCTTATTTTCACACGGGCAGCCTAGTACATAGGTGACAGGTTGTTTTTGGCTCAGCACTGCTGCATAGGGTGCATTTTTGGCTCATGGCGAGGCTGACTTCACAGAGACGACTTTGACATTTTCTGCCATTACTGTACTTATATTATGATCCCGCCACTGGCAATGCAGACTGATTTACTTTCCATATTTCTTACTATATGTATATGTATTCCGCCTTCGGCGATGTAGACTGATACCCTTATTATGTCTCACTGCATGTATGTATTCCGCCTCTGGCGATGATGACTGGTCACTTTCCTTTTTATTTACTAAGTTATATCCCACGCTATGCTATTCTGATATTATTGCATGTTGTGATTCCGCTGTCATATCCATGTAAATTTATTCTATTTATTGTTTTTGCTATTATATGTTCTCTGCTATGATGATTAATGTGTTATATTCCAATGATTATCCTTAATACTGCCCCTCGGATTTTGGGATCGGCACATTCATAATCATACAATCTTTATGGATTAAATTAGGTTAAGCAGTCTAATTGATTACCATGTCCATTTATGGTTTATAATGGGCTAGACCTCCTACATTAGGCCTACAACGTGTGGATGCTAGATATGCCGATCGGGTCCAGGCATTCTTATTCCACAGTTGGGCCTAACCACATGTCTTAGCCCGATTCGTATTTGCGCACTTACACCTCTCGAATTAGGTTCCGCATTAGTGGCTGCTGGATATGCCGGTAGGTTCTGGGCAGACTTCCGCCACTAATGCAACCTAACCTCGTGTCATAAGTGCAATTACAATTCCTATTTGTAATTACTAAATATTCCATTTTTATACAAATCTACCTATGTCATTATAGGTCATTATTTCTATGTTTCCCCATTTAAATTAAATGTCCAATTTGTATAAATATTACATAAATTATGCCAATTATAAATCCCTTTTCCCCGTTTCCTAACTAACGTATTCACACGTATTTTGGCGGCATCTAGGCTATAAAGCAGCCTAGCCATAACAATTAACAGGGAATATGACAAAGGTGATAATTTCAACATATCTTGGCATAAACTAGCATGATAATAAGGTGAATGGATATGTAATTAACATCATCACAAGGTGGACATAAACTGATAACTTGTGGCAATTACTACGATGTTAAAGCAAGAATAATGAAATCTAAATTAACTCTTTAGGTGTCCAACTATTTAGATCTAGCATAAATAGGGTGACATAGTAACATGTTAAGATCTAAAGGTGGACTCACATGTCAAGTCTACAACATATCTAAATTGATCACAATATGGCAAGTGAAAAAGGAGATTTACATAAAGAACTAGATCTAGCCAATGTTACAACTGTCCACTTTAATAGATTTACATCCACACAATATAGTTACAAGTCAAGATCCTCATAGGCAACATAATATAATAACCACAATTTTATTAGATCTAGGGAAACAGATCTATCATGACATAGTATAGGATATAACATTTGCACAGGATCATACTTTATAACATATCCAATTTATAGTATTTCACAATTTAATTTATCTAAACCTAAAAGCAATATAGAAACTCACAGCGTTAGGTTTAGAGAATTGAGAAAGGACGGATCTTGAATTCTGAATTTGATTTGCAGAGTATGTTGTTGTAGAAAACGGTCATGTCTCTGTTCGTATCACGGTAGCATATAGCCTCCATAATTTCCAATGAAAAAATATGAGATTTGAGCATATATTTATAGCTGTAGAACCCTATGAAATCAACTGCCACCTCAGCCCTAGGGGTGTCGACACCACTGTGGGTGGGTCGACCTATAGGTCGACACCCCTTAAGGGTGGTCGACCCTTAGGTCGACACCCCTCTAGGGGGTCGACCCCCGAGAGCGAGAATTTTTCCGGTCTGGTGAATTTTTCGAATTTGATTCATTTTGGATTAAACTCTGACTCATATATATATAGATATATATATATATATAATTTTTCTACGCGTATACAAACTTAAAACCCTCATAACTTCCTCATACGGTGTCCGTTTTATGCAAACCAAATTTCTATCTTGACCAGAATTTCGAGACAAAAGCAATGGTGGAGTTCATTTCCTCTAATTCTAAATATTAAATTAATTATTATTTAATTTATCCTCTTTTAGTGTTGGTACAAATTTGGGGTGTTACAATGGGTATGTTTTCCAAAAAAAAAGTCTATTTAATATTTTTCTCAATGCATTTTATTTGGACTTATTTCTTTAGGGAAGAGCATTAAAGAACACTACCAATCAATCAAAGAGGAAAGTGTTCAGTCTCAACACCGCTACATCACATTCGACGTGGAATAATGTTAACTTCTACTACTGGTCAAATTGAGACATGGCATCTAAAGCATTATGATGTTGAGAAGGGTTGGACTGGGGTAGAGCTCAAGCCTTTATATGTAAGTATTTAAAAAATTATTTTAAAAATTAATATAGTTATTGTATTGTTACTATAATTAGGAAATATATTATTAGGATAAAATGATAGAGTTGAGAAGTCAACAATCTCCATAAGAATTGTCTGATAAAGAGATCATCGAGCGTGTACTTGGACGTGATTCTGTACACTTGAGAAGATGGAGGTGATCTTCTAGTTTCATAACTACTTTACGTGAGGAAATTATTATGGATAATCAATCAACTTATGAAGAATTAGTTGAATGCCATAATGATACAACTTCCTGCTTTAATGCTACGAATGAACTATTAAGTGTGTTGTAGATATACTTCATTGTAACAATTTAATGGAACTACTTTTCACCACGTCCAATATACCAAGCTTCAGATAAAGATTTGAGAGGGTCACCATCTTGTTCGGCTCGATGGTCAAAAAATGAATCTCGGTTTTTTTACATTAATTTTTTTGTAATAAACAATATGAAGTTTTTTATTTTGGTTGGGGTAACCTTAGACGTTTAACTTTATGACTTGTTCTAGTATTGAACATTATATGGAACGTTAGCATTGAATATTTTATTAATGTATGTTTTTTAGTTTATTTCTAATTTAGAACAGTCACAAATAACTATTATTACCTTTTACCTACACATAACCATATAGTTTGACAAAAATATAAATCGTCTAATAAACCAATAAAATGATGTCATGTGTGCTATTACAATAACGTCATATGGCTTAAAAATGATGTCATATGGCTTAAAAATGATGTCATATGCACCAATCAAATGATGGAACATAGAGAAATTATTGTTTGACACATAAACCAACCATTAAATGCCAAATGTCGGCATTAAGACATGCCATGTTTATACTACTATGACAACCATGTCAACAGACATGCACGATGACACATCATCATCCACGTCAGCGGCCATGTAGGATAACACATCATCAAACACATATGTTAATGACTCATCATTTGAGTCATAACGTAGTGGGGCCCACTGATTCTTTTACCTAGCAATATCAATAAGTGTAGGTAGAAGCTCTTTCTCTACTAATCTTTACCTACCCATTGCTACCAATTCAATATTGGTAGCTAAAATATATTACCTACCATTATGTTAGTTTTACCTATGCTTACAATTGGTAGGTAAAGACCCCATTTTCTTATAGTGTCACCTTAGAGTGGATACGGTTTTTGCCAAGTGCGCATTAGGGAGGTAAATCAAATTTTTTAGCATAAAGCACTAAGTTGCGAATTAGGTAAATGGCAAAGAAAAGTGGCAAGCTGGTTTTCTACATGCGAATCACCTTAAACTGGCTGAATGGCTTTTGTTGCTCAAGATTTTTTGGGGATACGATATTTATTTGTTTGAAATGCGAAATTTCACAACCGATATGGTTCTTTGGATAAGTTTTCGGGATGCGAACTTCGTATCACCTCGGGGTATGAAATTCGGGTTGATGCCAACTAACCTCACCTATAAATACTCAATTGCTTGGCGTTCTTAAGGGTTGTCATTTTTTGATCTTTCCTACAATTTAGCATACGGGATTGGAGCTCTAAGGCATAATTAATGGTCGCCATCATCATCTTCATGACTTTTGGACTTGTAGACGTAACATAAACGTTGGTTTGCACTTTTTAGGATCTTCTTGGATTTTTGGACATTCCTTAGACTCAAGCAAGTTTGTATACAACTTTTTGGCATTCACTTGGACTTTTGAAGCATATTTGGACATTCTTTGACATTGAAGCTTTTCATTGAATATTAGTGTTCACTCCAACACACTTTGATTCAACAAAGAAGAATAAGGGTCTTTTGGTCAAAGTCTAGAATTGACAAGACATCTGTTATTCAATTATTCAACTTTGCACACTCAAACTATCCGAAATTGTACAAACATTGTAATCGGCAATATTATGATTAATGATCACTATAAAATGGACATTGGTATTAGTGCCGAACCACTATAAAAGTTGTGTGTCCTATTACATTTCTCGTATTCCGTATATTTGGATCATAGGTTTACGGTCAAACCAACACATGGGGGTTTGTGTGCGTGAATAACCAATTTCCCACGTCAACACTTTGGCGCGCTAAGAGGGGGCTCATAGCTTTGGCTTTTGCTTCGGTTTTGGTTCTCAGATTTGGTTCTCGACTTCAAATTTAATCTTCGGATTTGGTTTTGGATTTCAGATTTGACTTTGTTCTAGAAACATAACTCGTTTGCTTTTCATCATGGTTAATTGCAAGATGATCAATGCTATTGCGAGAGCTCAAGGTGCTGGAGGTAAAAGAGGTCAAGAACTTTCTTCAATTGGCATTCCCTCAAACTTCATTACTCGAGAGGACGTCGGCGAGATGATTAAGAATTTGGCCTTGGATTTGATTGCTCGACTTAATCGACAAGAGGAATCAATGACTACTTTCCTAGCTCGGATTGAGGATAGACTTGGAAGTACTGGACGGCCGACATGCCAAGCAGATATAATCATGATGAGTACTAATGTTCGATAAGTAGTGACTCGGGACTTGGGCCAACCCCGCTAACTAATCAACTAGGCGACGCCGACCCTCGGACCGGAGCCGTCCTGCTACACTCGGAGGCACCCCTAATCCCGACATCGCTCCACCCCGTTACACTTTGGTTGGTCAAATCACAAGCTCTAGCATTGGTAATGTGGCTCAAGCACCTTTACACGCAGTTTTGGATGGTAGTGCTTCAAATGTTCTTGGAGAAAGAATTGTGTCTGATGTGGCTCTTCAGGATAGGATTCAACTGTAAGTTCTTCTTGCTAATTAATCGATTGTTAACATGGACTTTAACACTGGGGGCACTAGTGTCTCTTTGGATAACTTGAATCAATTGCTCGACTTTGGTAATGGATCTCATATCGCGGATGTTGTTCATTGATTTACTAGAGGCGGTGTCTCTTCTTCAAATTTGGAATGTTTTTCTCACAGTCTGTTTTCTTTGGATACCAGGAATTCTCGTAACCCATCGGACTTTAAACTACCGGTATTGGAAGCTTATGGTGGTCGAAAGGATACGACTTCGCACTTGGTGCGCTATGTGCGTCATATGGCAGTTCTCTATGCTTCGGAGAGTTTCATAGCAAAGGGTATTTCCGCTTTACTTGATAGACATTGCTGGCATATGGTTTAGGTAGTTGGAAACTTGTTCTATTTACTCTTGGAATGCTTTAGTTAGCAGGTTTTTCGAGCAGTTTAGAGTTCACATCAATCATCCATAAAGCATTATGACTCCAACATCGATCAAGTAGAAGTCCAGCGAGACCCTATGTAAGTTCTTAAGAAGGTTTAATGTGCCAGTGACGTCGATCGACAATTCCAAACAATCCATGGTTTTGACGACTTCAATCTCTGGTGTTATGGATAAGTCTCATTTTAAGATCTAACTACAACGGGACGCATTGAGGGATCTCGGTGAGTTCTACTTTGAAGTAGAAAGGTCCCTCTATGAAGAGGAGCGAGGACTGATAAAAAGGTACTCGACGCTAATGTGATTATTGGTGGGACATCGTCCCACTCTGGTAAAACTAAGGGTTTTGTTATAGGTAAACCTCTTTCGCGGAATAATTGAAACATGGCTTGGAAGAAGCCTAAGCTACTGTCTTATTTGGAACTTACCCACACCTTTCATGAGATTTACTTGGATGTTCGTCCCATTGCTCCTTTCAGAAAGCCTCCCACAAGGGAGTCAACTCAAAGAGAAAAGGATATTGGTTTGCATTGCTTATTTTATTATTCGATAGTAATAACACAAACGAGTGTCTACACCTTTGGGTTATAATCAAGGAGCGTGTCAGACCTCCCGGACATTAGTATCTTATGTCTTGTGGTTTATGACATTATGGATTGTTTGATTACTTGGCTCTTAGTTCTGCTCGGTTCTTTGGATTTTTGTAACTTGGTTTTGGCTATTGCTAGTTCTTCGGTTTCTCGGTTTTGTTCTTCTTCGGCTGCTTGGATTTGGTGCTTTGGCTTTTGGTGTTTGGTTTTCTATGGTTCTTGGTTTTTTTGCTTTTGGTTCACTTGGTTTCTCAGATTATGGCTTCGTTTTGGCTTCTTCTAGATCTGGTTATTTGGGTTTTGGTCCATAGTTTTGACACTATAAGCTTCAGCTCTTTGGTTGTATCTTTTTGGTTTTCTGGTTGTAGATTGTTGGATCGACCTACCCATGTATAGGAGCTATTATATTCCTTAGGCATGCTTTTTGCTCTACAATACACCACCCCCTGGTTGTTAATAAAATGGAAACATTCTAACGTTTCTTGGTCATATTACTTTCATAAAGATGCCTTGAAAACTTTGGCTATTCTTGGTTGTCTCACTCCGACAAGGCCACCTTGAAATTTTCTGGTTATTCTTGGTCATCTTTCCCTGGTAATGCCGCCTTGAACTCTCTCTGGTTTTGAAGCCGGAATGGCTAAGTTTACTTACCGTTGTATGGGAATAGGCTTCCTTAGGCATGCTCTTCATAGATGATGAACCGTTCAATCTCCTTTACAATTGAATGTGAAAACAGAAACAACTAAGTCTGCATACCCAAGTAGGGGAATACACGTCCCTGGACATGCTATTTACAAATGATAAACCATTAAGTTTTCTTTTTGGTTTTACTAAAAACTTCTAAGTTTTATAACTTTAATAAAAATTACTCTGTTTGTCGAGACACCGGTTGCAAAATAAGAAAACCTAAAATTGGATTGCAAACTTTAAGTAAATTTTGGCCATCCTTGCTCCTTTTGCTCAGCAAGATTGCCTTGAAAAAATCTGGCTATTCTTGGTCGTCTTGCCTTGGCAAGATCGCCTTGAACTCTTCGAGCTATCCATGGTCATCTTGCTTCAGCAAGATCGCCTTGGAAAATTCTATCTATCCTTAGTCATCTTGCTTCGGCAAGATCACCTTGGAAAATTCTAGCTATTAATGGTTTCTTTTCCTGGAAAGATCGCCTTGAACTCTTTTATCTATCATGGTCGCCTCGTCAATTTCTGGCTAGGTCGCCTTGTTTTTGATGGGTAAGGTAGTTACTCATTTGGGTTTAAGTTGTTTTATCAACTCATGGTACGCAACTCAGTTGGTTATGCTTTAATGGCCTCGTTGGTGACATTGCAAGATCACTCACTCTTGGTTACTAGTTATTGGGTTATTGGTTATTGGTCACTCTAGATTTACGGATTTTGGGTTTCCCCGATTTCTTGGCCATGGTTATTCTTATACTCAGGTTCCCGGTCACTTGTGGTCCCTTGGATATTCTGGCAACTTCGGTTATTCTGGCTATCAGACTATTCTAGTTATCCTCAAGAAATGATCTGCAACGATCGTCTGCTTTCATCGGCTTTCATCAGATTTCAAGCTTCAGTTTCATTGGTTTATACAATTCGGTGCGATCATGGATTTTTGGTTTTATGGTTAATGCAATATGATGTGATCATGACTCTTCAGTTTTCTGACTATTGGATTTCCCATTGTACTTCTTCCGGTTTTGGTTTTCGGATTTCTGGATTTCTGTTTTCCTCACAAAACGCTTCTTCCTCCAACCAAGAAAGACATGTTTTGGGGAGAAAAGTGTTGATCAGCTTTTCGGCAAAGTTGTCACATGTCAAGATTATGGTTAGCGACGCGCTCGAGTCTCGAGAAGTCGTCGAGAAACACAAAACCGATTTGGTCGAAGTTGTGATAGTTTCGTAAAATGTTGGGAATATCATCAATTCTTGAAATCATCATTATCGAATTGGAAAATTCATTAATAAACTTGAAAATGTGGCATGGTAAAAATACGTGATCGACTCGGTCCAATCGGCTCAAAATCCTTGACCGCTTCGATCTGATCTCATGGCAAAACTCGTCGCGGCAAAATAATTGGATTTTGGTAAATTCTTGTTTTGCATACTCAAAAACAGCTGATCGGCATGCAACGGTCTATGATACCCACATCCATTAATGTCACCCATAACAGAATGCATTAATTTTCGTGAAGCGCAATAGGTAAGTAGTGCATAAATTCACAAGACAGATGTAAAATAAGTAGAAGAAAATTTCAACTTAGTTATTAAAAATAAAACATAGTCTCAAACAGTTTACAACAAAACTAGTTACATCAAATATGTCTCACAAAACAAAGCATCATAGTACATAAAATCATATCCCTTGCAATAATAGAATAGAGAGAAAGTCGAAAATGGTATATCTCAGGTAACCCAAGTCAAAGCTATAAGAGATATTTCTAGTTACTGTTGATTGCTTCCAGTATGAGGACTTGGGGGGAAATGGAAGAAAGACGCGAAAGAAGAAGGGTCAAACATAAAGTCTGGCGAGTTCTAGTTATTTTCAAATATGCATAAAATAGAAATGCCAAGACAGGTAAACAAGACTGGATGAAAAAGTTACAGTGTCATATAAGGTAAAACTAAACTACACCGAACAGTAAGATAGATGGGAATAATTGGAATAAACTATGATCGGGTAATGATTCAGTTTTATGTCCTAAAACAGGTATGCATGCACCATTACTAGTATAACATGATTAACAGGATTGAGTGTTTAACCTAATTACACAACAGCAGAATTAACAGCAAGATTAACAATAGGATTAGGCATACCCTGATTACATAACAGGATTAGGTGTTACCCTAATTATAGAACAGTAATATTAGATGTACCCTAATTACTACCCATGTGATTGGCTCCCTACTATGTAAATACTCTATGTCAGCCCCGGCTGTAGGGTGTATCACTTCCTAACCTAGTAACAATATGACAGACCTATTTACTGGTGTTACAGCGGCATAGTTTCCCTAATCGGACCCATGCATGATTATGACTCCGTCAAAATGCGCTCGAACCTACCTTCCCCATGTGAACCTCTTACTATCCAGTTCAGTAAAGCATGCCTTGACCCCTACATAGTATGAGGCCCTCTAACAAAATACCAATAGGGATACTGACTGATATGGGTACCAAACAATAGATTGACACAAGCCAAAACCCCTAAGTTTATGTCCCCAAAACTAGGATTTGAGGGTCCCCAAAACCCGATACAACAACAGAACGAGGTACCTCTTAGCTTATTAATACTTATGTTTAACCTAGCAGGTTTAGGTTTACTAATAAGCGTGGTTGCAGTATTATATGTCATTATGTGTGTGCAACCCTTCCCCAAAACACCTTCCTAGATGTATGTAAAATAGCAATCATGTTTATTAGCCTACATCTTGTACTTACAATATTCTTAACATGTCATTTACTTAATGTTAGTATTAAGTCAAATCTAACATCTCCAACGCATATGCATACTATTTATCAACTATGTTCCCAAATTACAACGTGTACAGGTTTATGCATATTATCCATTTTCTCAATTTTCAGCAAGTATATAGACATTACCCATTTTTACCAATTACAACAAGTCTAAACATGTGTATAGTATCTCTTTCCCTAATTATAGGTAAACAGTCCCAATTTAACAAATGCCTAAATTCCTCTTTTTTTGTCATTCATTATTTCCCCAATTATACGCGCGCTCTAATCGGGTATCGCCTAGGCTTTTAAAAGTCTAGGCTTGGTATAAATAAAAAGGGAAAACAGAGGAAGGAGAATAGAATCAAATCACATAGGCATATTGGTAAGACTGGAAATAAACTAAGACATAGAAATTGGGAAAATGAAGATAGATACATGTAACATGTTAATTTTCCAATAGTAACGGCATATGTTTTACTTATCACAACGATATAGGTAATTAGCAGTGAAAAACATGTATAACATTCGTCTTACAAACACTGTATATCCTAACCCAATTTTATTTAACTGTCATGTTATAGTCTAAGAAATCTGATATGAAAATGACAGGGAACTCACCGTGGGTCTTGGTGAAGAAGAGACTAAATCTCTTATATATATAACTATATGCCATAGAAAAGTCCACTAATCATTTTAGTTGTTGTATGTATGAAAGTCCTGAACGTTGTCTCTATAGGTCTAGGCCTCAGTAGCATTCCCCCATTATATGTTTATATTTTTAGAATAATACCACAGAGGCAGAAGATGTGAAGAAATGGTGTGTATTGGACTGGGAAAAGACACCTTTTTATATATTCAAAGAGTCAACCTCAGCCTTTATATTCTAGGTTTTAATCTTAACCGTACATGTAGCGTTGAGTCAGCAACGCACCTGGTCAGAAAACAGTCCATATTCACATAACACACCTGCCCAGATCGTCAGTGGGTCAACCCACCGACCTATGGGGTCGACCGAACCGACCTTAGGTCGACCAATGGGTCGACCATGGTCGTTTGTAGGTCATCCCACAACAGCCTGGTTTCCCGCTTAAGCCCACGTTGATTTTTCGTTTGAATATCTTTATATTATATTTATAAATAAGCCCTTTATATGTATACAAACTTCTAATTCCCATTGTTTCTTTATATATTATCCGTTTTATGCAAACTTGGGGTCTATCTAAACCAGAATTCCAGGACGAATGAAATGATATGCCGGTTTCACTTAACTTTGATTATTTTAGTTAAGTAATACCCAATTCATTATCTTAAAGTATGGTTATAGTGTATTAAATTTTGGGGTGTTACATTCTCCCCTTCTTAAAGGATTTCATCCATGAAATCTCCAAGTTAAGAAGAATGTTACTATCCTAACAACCACCTACAACCATCTACTCATCCATCATCCATAGGCGTCCATTGTTCGTAAAAAATTTCTAATGCTTGTATGAACATATGCAAAGGTGTTGTGTGTATATGTCCTTACACTAATGCGAAAATCAGGCGGTCGACTGATCTATTGACGTCCTTAATGCAATATAAATTTGTACCAAGCATCCAAAATGAATGCAAATAATCCTAGTATAACATATAAACTCTATATATGTGCATAATCATTCATCAAAATGCAACATACATATGACGATTCACCCATTTCCGTCCATAGAAAATTTAAAATGCACGCACATTCATATGCATATGTAAGTGCTTGAGCCGATCTAATGCCTAGTGTGTGTATATACACCCACGAGCAACCACTAGCGAACACTTTCATCCACTTGCAACCATCTATCATAACATGTTTCAAACACATGTTTCGAACAATGGGATTCTACCTAAGGATCGAAAGGTTCGAATGACAGGATAAATAACTTGAATGATAGATGCAAATGCAAAGTAAAAGCTTGGAAAAGAACTCAAGAACGTACTTTCAAAAAGAAAAGGATAAGAAGCGTGAATTGTGACACCCCATGTCCGTTAATGTCACTCACTAAGGGAGTGCATCAAGCTTCATGAAGCGTTATAGGTAAATAAGAACATAATAGCACAAGACAGACATGTAAAATAGCAGTGGAATTAAAAACTTTATTTAAATCAAAACATCAGGGTCCCAAATATTAAGTTTACATCATAAGTAACTAATTAAATTAATAATCTATCTTGCCAAAAATATCAGAGTACAAAATAATAAAACCATATTTCCCTTGCAAAGCCATAATAGAGTTGACAAGAAGTCAAAGCAGTACTTCTACATCCAAAATCCAAGCTAAGCTAAAAGAATCCAAATCAACTCTAAGCATTTCCACCCTGAGAACCTTGGGGGGAGAATGGAAGAGAGAAGAGGAAACAAAAAGGGTCAGACATAAAGTCTGGCGAGTCTAGTTACTTTTAAATATAAATAAATAAAAGTATCATGGCAGGTATATAAAACTGGAAGAACAAGATAACAATAACAAGTGTGAATTGAGAAAGATAAGATGAACATGATATACTGCGCTTCTTAAATACATTTCTCTGCACTGCGCAGATACTAGTATATCAGAAATAGAGTGATCCCTAATAATATAGTTCCATTACATTTTCTTGATTATTAGGTTACTTGGGATAATAGCACTCAAGACTTATACGCGCATCGTACCCATCTTACGTCGGAGTGACGTACGGATCTCTACATACCGATGTTATATTTCGCATATCTCTGTCATTACTATGCTACGCAAGTGTACGGACTGCCACCATCGATTGATTCAGATTCCAAATTAGAATAATGCCCTCTAGTCTACGATACACCATCTAGAGAAGATATGCATGTATCTAGACAGTCCAACGTGTGTACTGTAATTATAGCTCGATGCCTCAATCGCACGTCCTCTAATGTGCACCGAGTTCCGTGGCGGGGCTAAACAAGAAACAATGAACTCGGCCGGAAGCTTTTCCATACATGTACATGCTCCTTTAAATGCCTCCAAATACAGATGTTCCTCGGGTCTGTTTTCCATGGTGGCTATGGCCCCACCTCGGCCCCTCCCTCAACTAGTAAAGACAACAAGAGCTAATCGACTGCCCCTACTACAACCAATCTAAACATCCATGTGGCATCTACCCTCAACCCTGTACCTCGATAGTGAAAGGTGAAATGATATCTTGGGTTTAGCTCTAGTCTTTTCACATCCTGCTGGTTGTCAATGACGGATATCCGACGGTCTACTATCCTTTTTGGTCGTGACCCTCTCTACCTCCTCGTGAAGCAACTGTCGAATCACCCTAGTGTCACCTCGTCACAGCATTCGGACTGCAAAGCTACACCCGCGGTCAAGGCCCACCCACCTAGTAGGTATGCGCAGACCCAACCTCTGTGAGTACAGCCTAAGACAACTGTCACCGCACAGAGGACTACTTGGAGCACCTTACGTACTTCAGGAAGCCGCATGCTTCCCCTTCCAGTCATTTGGAGTCGTCATAACAGTCAGATGAATGTGCGCTTCCCTTGTGTCTTATAACACCTCGATGATCTACCGCATTGGGTTATTCACCCTCAAACGTACGGACTGGTCCAAGCGCCTTTCTTTAGTATGTTGTTAGACCCAATGTCTAAACATTCTTTTACGCGCTTGCCCTACCACCACCCAGTTCCCATTTAACTTGGTTATTGCTGTTCATATTGGATTCTTATTCCAATTTACCCAGTTTCTCTTGCTTACTAATTTCAATCATATAATTTAATTCATTTAAGTTTATTAATAAGCCCACAACATGTTATTCTCTAGACTATGGCCCAAGGTCTGTAATCTACAATCTATTTTATATTCTTGCTTGGTTACATCATTACAATAACATGTTCTCCTTAATACGTTATTAAGTATATCTCAGTTTACATGTTTCCTAATTAACATGTCACTTATCATTTATGATTAAATATAACTTAATTATTTTACAAGTTTCCTCAATCTTTCTCATTTAATCATAAAATCAATTTACACCGTCACTACAACTTATCATTGTTTACTTAGCAGATTATTACGCATATCTAATTATATCATTTCTACAAGTTATGCTTAACCTACAAGGGTGTCTTTAATTACATAACTTTATTATATTTTCCACCGGTTATGTATACCACTAGGTGTCTTTAATTACATAACCTTATTGGGTTAAGTTCGTAAGCCTATATGTAAATATTACCCACCCCTTTTATTTTACTTAACCTACCCACTACCCGTCCAATTTTACTTAACTCTAACTTAAGTACATAATCATACAATCCTTATGGATTAAATTAGGTTAAGTAGTTCAGTTCATTACCATGTCCAATTATGGTTATAATGGACTAGACCTCCCACATTAAGCCTACAACGTGTGGATGCTGGATATTCCGGTCGGGTCCGGGCAGTCTAATTCACAGTTGGGTTTAACCTCATGTCTTAGCCCGATTCGTATTTGCACACTTAGATCTCTCAAATTAGGTTTAACATTAGTGACTACTGGATATGCCATTCAGGTCCAGGCAGACTTCCACCACTAATGCAACATAACCTCGTGTCATAAGTGCAATTATAGTTCCTAATTGTAATTACTAGACATTCCATTTTTTCAATCCAAATATACCTATGTCAATATAGGTGATTATTTCTCTTTTTCCCCATATTTAATTGTATGTCTAATTCATATTCAAATCATAGACTTTTACACCACTTTTTAATTCACCTTTTAATTATGCACCATATGCTCTTTTTCCCGAGTTATAAGTCAAGGCATATACATATATATATGTTATGCACGAACCCAAATCTACATATTTTCCAATTTATGTCCCTAGTCTGTATTCACCCATTTCAATATAAGTTATACCCCAATCCATATTCGCATATTTTCCAATGTATGCCTAGAATACATATTCACATACGTCCCAATTTATGTCCCAAATCAGTACTTACACATGTCCCATTTATGCTCAAATTATATTCTCCAACATATGCCTAAATTCATATTATCCAACAAGACATATGCCCCCAAACTCATATTCGTATGTTTCCAAATTTATTCCGAAATTTAGATCCATATTTTCCAATATCAATTATGCCCCAAATTATGTCTTTCCCTATTATTCCCAATTTCTCAAGTTTGCATTTTTCAACGTTAGGCCTAGGCTCGAAGGTAGCATGGCTATATAAAAATAAAAAGGAAAAATAGGGAGAGAAGAGAATCGAGAACAGTCATAATAACGAATCAATAATAAACTGATAGAAATAGGCATAAACTGAATAGGCATATTATGACAAAATTTAACATGGCGGCGGTATGAATGTACAAAAAGCAGATCTGATAGTCATGTCATAATGGAACTGATTAGGCACTGATTCAAGATCCAATTTTTACATATATATCAAGATTACTACTTAAATATTTAAATCTAAAAACAATATGAACTCACAGTGAATAGATCAAAGGAAATGGATCCAAATTACTGCAAAGAACATGTTGAATAAATTGTTGTAGCCATCGCTGAATTTTTTGTAGCAATCGCTGAATTTGTATAATGTTTGCTAAAATAGATTTGGAGTAGATTGGGTCATTCAATCTTCGTTGTAGCGGAACTTCGCTGTCACCATTGTTTTTAGATGAATAAAACCTAGGTCTAGGGTCCTTTATATAGCCTAGGGTATATGAATCTAGCTCCAAAATCGTCTTGGTTCAGAAAAGAAGTTTCCAGAGCCCCGGATGGGTCAACCCCCCTTCATGGGTGTCGACCCCTAGGTCGACCCTGGGTTCGACCCCCATGAGCCTAAGTCAAACCCTAGGTCAACCCAGCAGGGTCTCGGGTCGACTTCAAAATGTTGTCCCTTCCTCGATTTGCACGCCGGATTTCTGGTTTTGCTGATTTTTGAATATTTTTGAATTTTATATGTGTGTATATATCTTTCTTATATGCATGCAACCTTAATAACTTCTTCATACGATATTCGATTTACGCAAACTAGGTGTCTATCTTGACCAGAATTCCGAGACGGACGCAATGGCACAATCCATTTTACTTAATTCTGAATATTTAATTAAGTTTTCCTTAATTCATTGTTAGTAGTGTATTTCACACTAGTTATTCTTTTATTCATCATCGTTAGTGTCGTTAAAATTCTGGGGTGTTACATTCTCCCCTACTCAAAGGATTTCGTCCCCGAAATCTCTAAGTTAAGAAGAACATATATCCTAACATCCAACAATCATACATCCATCTAGCAATCATAGGCATCCATTGTCCTTAAGAAATTTCTAACACTTTTATGAACATACGTAATAGTGTGTGTATATGTTCGTAAACTAATGCGAAAGATCAAGCGATCTACTGATTCAGTTGACCTCCATAATGCAATGTATTTTTGTTCCATGCAACCAAAATGTATGCAAATCATCCTAGTATAACATGTAAGCTCTATATGTGTGCACAACCATCCATCCAAATGCAACATCAATGCAATGATAATCCATAAAAATTTTAAAATGTACACACATCAATATGCAACATGTATGTGATTGAGCTGATCTAGTGCCTATTGTGTGTGTATATGCATCCATGAGCAATCACTAACAACCACTTGCATCCATCAAACATAACATGTCTCAAACACATGTTTACATTCATTAGTTTCCTACCTAAAGACTCGATGGATAGGAGATATTCAAACGATAGATACAAGTATTAATTCGAAGCTTGGAAAAAGAAGTTAAGAACATATTCTCGAAAAGGAAAGGATATCTAGCGCGAATCTTGTCTTCAGTCTCCCAAGTAGCGTTCTTGCGGTCCTTTCTCTATTGCACTCTTACCAGCTTCACTTCTTTATTGCACAATTTCTTAACCTTCGATCCAAGTATGCAAGTCGGAACTCGTCCAATCATTGCTTCCTTCTCTACTTTCACTTCCTCTCGCAAGTTTGGCTTCACTACCTCGAACTCTATACATTTTATCGCCTCTTAAATGAATAGTCATCTTAAAATGATGGGCTTTCTTAAGGATTGTCTTCAATAGGTTTCCCACTCCGATATAATTCACTATCAACCTCTTCTCGAGTAGCTCCCCTACTTGCTTATCAAGTTTTCTCTTTTCTTTTAGGAGTCATATGTTGCAAATCATCGATAGGTATATCAAGGGGTTCCAGGAGACTAAGCACGACAGACCCTTTTGGGATCATAAGAAATCTCGAGAGTCTTTCCATGGCAAGTCAGAAGTCTAATGACTCTCCTCTCACAATCTAGAATAGCTCATATATGTAGTTAACCAATCCATCCCTAGAATCAAACCGTATCTTATGAAATCAAGAACAGATGCGTCGCAACCAAACTCGACGCCTAACACGGAGATTCTCAAACCCTGACAAATCCTCGATAAATGAGCCATACCTCCAATGGGGTTTGAGGCAATAACGGGATCCAAAACCATACTGGTATCTAGGTGCAGAGACTCAACTAAAGGATTAGATATAAAAGAATGTGAAGCATTAGAAAAAGAATCCTAACAAAATAATCAGAAATAGAAATTAATCCTTCGATGGAAACTTTCCTACCCCTATCTCGTCCACCAGCTATGAGAACAATAGCTTGCCCCCTAGAAGTTCCTTCCTTCTGGCCTTGTCCTTGTCTCTTTGGGCACTCCTTAATAAGATGTCCCGCCTTACCAAAGTGGTAACAATGCCTTTCCTCTTTTCTTCTTTGGGTTGTTCTCCTTAGCCCCAACTCCCTTATTCTCCTTTTTACCATCCTTGTGCAACATGCTAACAAGTCTCTTGAAAGCGGCCTCCATCGCACGGAAATCCTTTCGAGGCTTGAGAGAAAATAAGACGTAGGTGAAACCTCTGTGGCTAAAGATGGAGGATGGTAAGATCTTTGCCCTTCGACATGTACCGCAATTTTAACATGTCTACGGAACCATGCCGAAATAGGGATACTATTTCAAGAGGAAATGGTTCCCCGATCAAAAAGGAAAAGGAATCAAGCGGAGAATCGATAAGATATTTTTGGCTTTGGGAAATATGCTTCTTCAAAAACAGACTTTTTATTTTAAAATACTTTGTTTTTGAGACCTTTTTGAAGACTATTTTCAAAATACTTTATCCAATCCTATAACCATATACTTTGATACCAAATATGACACCCACGTCCATTAATGTAACTCACTAAGGGAATGCATCAATTTTCGTGAAGCGGTATAGGTAAGTAAGAACATAATAGCACAAGAAAGACATGTAAAATAGTAGTGGAATTAAAAACTTTATTTAAATCAAAACATCATGGTCCCAAATACTGAATTTACATCATAAGTAACTAATTACATTAATAATCTGTCTTGCCAAAAATATTAGAGTACAAAAGCACAAAACCATATTTCCCTTTCAAAGCCATAATAGAGTTGACAAGAAGTCAAAGAAGTACATCTATATCCAAAATCCAAGCTAAGCTGAAAGAATCCAAATCAACTCTTAGCACTTCTACCCTGAGAACCTGAGGGGGAAACGAAGGAGAGAGAAGAGGAAACAAAAGGGTCAGACATAAAGTCTGGCGAGTCCAGTTACTTTTAAATATTAATAAATAAAAGTATCATGGCTAGTATATAAAACTGGAAGAACAAGATAACAGTAACAATAACAAGTGTGAACTAAGAAAGATAAGATGAACAGGATATATTGTGCTTCTTAAGTACATTTCTCTGCACCGTGCAGATACTAGAATATCAGAAATAGAATGATCCCTACTAATACCGTTCCATTACATTTTCTTGATTATTAGGTTATTTGGGTTAATAGCACTCAAGACTTATACGCGCATCGTACCCATCCTACACCGGAGTGACATACGAATCTCTATATACCAATGTTACGTTCTGCATATATCTGTCAATACTATGCTACGCAAGCGTATGGATTGCCACCATAGACCGAATCAGATTCCATATTGGAATAATGCCCTGTAGTCCACGATACACCATCCAGAGTGGATATGCATATATCTAGACTGTCCCACGTATGTACTATAATTGTAGCTCGATGACTCAATCGCATGTCCTCTAATGTGCACCGAGTTCCGTGGTAGGGCTAAACAAGAAACACGGAACTAGGCCGGGAGCTTTTCCATACCTGTACAGGATGCCTTTAAGTGCCTCCAAATACAGATATTCCTCGGGTCTATTTTCCATGGTGGCTATGGCCCCACCTCGGCCCCTCTCTCAACTAGTAAAGACTAGAAGAGCTAAGCGACCACCCCTAATACAACCAATCTAAACATCCATGTGGCATCTACCCTCAACCCCGTACCTCGATAGTGAAAGGTGAAATGATATCTTGGGTTTAGCTCTAGTCTTTTAGCATCCCACTGGTTGTCGATGACGGATATCCAACGGTCTTCTATCCTTGTTGGTCGTGACCCTCTTTACCTCCTCATAAGGCAACCGTCGAATCACCCTGGTGTCACCTCGTCGCAGCATTTTGACTGCGTAGCTACATCTGTAGTCAAGGCCCATCCACCTATTAGTTACGCGCAGACCCAACCTGTGTGAGTATAGCCTAAGACATTTGTCACCGCACAGAGGACTACTAGGAGCACCTTACGTACTTCAGGAAGCCGCGTGCTTCCCCTTCCAGTCTTTGGAGCCGTCATAACAATCAGATGTATGTGCGCTACCTTCATGTCTAATAACACCTCGACGATCTACCCCGTTGGGTTATTCACCCTCAAACGTACGGACTGGTCCAAGCGCCTTTCTTTAATATGTTGTTAGACACTATGTCTAAACATTCTTTTACGTGCTTGCCTTACCCCACCTGGTTCCTATTTAACTTAGTTATTCTTGTTCATATTGAATTCTTATTCCAATTAACCAAGTTTCTCTTGCTTATTAATTTCAATCATATAACTTAATCCATTTAAGTTTATTAATAAGCCCACAACATGTTATTCTCTAGATTGTGGCCCAAGGTCTATAATCCACAATCTATTTTATATTCTTGCTTAGTTACATCATTAAAATAACATGTTCTCCTTAATACGTTATTAAGTGTATCTCAATTCACATTTTTCCTAATTAACATGTCACTTACCATTTATGATTAAATATAACTTATTTATTTTACAAGTTTTCCTCATTCTTTCTCATTTAATCATAAATTCAATTTACACCGTCACTACAACTTATCATTATTTACTTAGCAGATTATTACGCATATCTAATTCTATCATTTCTACAAGTTATGCTTACCCTACAAGGGTGTCTTTAATTACATAACTTTATTATATTATCCATCGGTTACGTATACCACTAGGTGTACATAACCTTATTAGGTTAAGTTTGTGGGCCTATATATAAATATTACCCACCCCCTATATTTTACTTAACCCACCCACTACCCATCCAATTTTACTTAACCCTAACTTAAGTTCGTAATCATATAATCCTTATGGATTAAATTAGGTTAAGTAGCCCAATTCATTACCATGTCCAATTATGGTTATAATGGGCTAGACCTCCCACATTAGGCCTACAACGTGTGGATGCTGGATATGCCGGTCGGGTCCAGGCAGTCTTATTCCATAGTTGGGTCTAACCTCGTGTCTTAGCCCGATTCGTATTTGCACACTTAGACCTCTCACATTAGGTTTAACACTAGTAGATGCAGGATATGCCAGTCGGATCCGGGCAGACTTCCACCTCTAATGCAACCTAACCTCGTGTCATAAGTGCAATTACAAATCCAGACCCATATTCGTATATTTCCAAATTTATGCCCAAATTTAGATCCATATTTTCCAATATTAATTATGCCCCAAATTATGTCTTTCCCCATTATTCCCAACTTCGCAAGTTTGCATTTTTCAGCATTAGGCCTAGGCTCGAAGGTAGTCTGGCTATATAAAAATAAAAAGGGAAAAGAGGGAGACAACAGAATCGAGAACAGACATAATAACGAATCAATAATACACTGAGAGAAATAGGCATAAACTGAATAGGCATATTATAACAAGATTTAACATGGCGGCAGTATGAACATATAAAAACCAGATCTGATAGCTACGTCATAATAGAACTGATTAGGCATCGATTCAAGATCCAATTTTTACATACATATCAAGATTACTATTTAAATATTTCGATCTAAAAATAACATGAACTAAAATTGAATAGATCTAAGGAAATGGATCCAAATTACTGCGAAGAACATGTTGAATAAGTTGTTGTAGCCATCAATGAATTTGTTGTAGCAATCGTTGAATTTGTATAATGTTTGCTAAATTAGATTTGGAGTAGATTAGGCCATTCAATCTTCGTTGCAGCCGAGCTTCGCCATCACAATTGTTTTTAGATGAATAAAACCTAGGTTTAGCGTCCTTTATATAGCCTAGGGTTCATGAATCTAGCTCCTAATTCGTCCAGGTTCAGAAAAGAAGTTTCCAGAGCCACGGGTGGGTCGACCCCCCCTTCATGGGTGTCGACCCTTAGGCCGACCCCAAAGTCGAACCGCGTGAGCCTGAGTCGACCCCTAGGTCGACCCAGTAGGGTCTCGGGTCGACTTCAAAATGTCGTCCCTTCCTCGATTTATGCACCGGATTTCTAGTTTTGCCGATTTTTGAATATTTTTGAATTTTATATGTGTATATATCTTTCCTATATGCATACAAACTTCAAACCTTAATAACTTCTTCATACAGTATCCGATTTACGCAAACCATGTGTCTATCTTGACCAGAATTCTCTATTTTACTTAATTTTGAATATTTAATTAAGTTTTCCTTATTTCATCGTTAATAGTGTATTTCACACTAATTATTCTTTAGTTCATCATCTTTAGTGTAGTTGAAATTCTGAGGTGTTACATGAATCCTATCTTCGGGTTCTCACATTGCATCTTTGTGGTCTTCTCTATACTGTACTTTTACCATTCTGATCTCCTTGTTACTTAGCTTCCTAATTTTTGATCCACGGATATGAGTGGGAACTCTTCTCACTGATGCTTCCTTCTCAACTTCCATGACTTCAAGTGTGCTCGGCTCTACTATCTCTGTCGTATCACGGAGACATTTCCTGAAATGGAAAACGTGAAACACATCGTGTACGCTTATAACACCCCACGTCCATTAATGTCACTCACAAAGGGAATGCACTAACTTCTGTGGAGCGTTTTAAGTGTGTATAGAACAGAAACTTAACAACAAGGCAGATATAAACAGTACTTAAAAATTTAAAACTTTATTCATTGCAGCGGTAAACACATAAGTTTGATTACATCATCAAAAACCAAAGACTAGAGTCAAAGTACATAATATCCATCTTGACTAAATCAGAGTACATAAATTGAAACATATAACCCCAACATAAAGTAGCCATAAATAAGATAGGCTGAACTTTTGCTTCAGCAACCCAAGCAACTTCTAAAAGCAAGAGATACAGTTGTCCAAATCAAGCTCCACTAGTGCTAGTTCCACCCTGAGCACCTGGGGGGAAAGGAAAAAAATAGGTGGAAACAAAGGGGTCAGACAAAAAGTCTGGCGAGTGTGATAACTTTAACAATATAATTATCAAAATAACTAGGCTAAGGCATAAGCTGGAAAATAAGGAAATGACTGTGAACAAATGGGTATGGCAGAGAAAACAAAAGGAAATAAGATGAACAAAGATAACGTTAAAGGCACACCTAGTCACTACAAGATAATTACTACACTGCACCACACCAAACACCCTAAAAGTTGATCCCGCCTACAGAACTTATTAATGATAATGGTAGTTTCGTGTACCCCTAGCTGCCTTCATAGGTGCCGGTTGCCGCTATCTCCACTAGGTGTACCTACTACCCCCATGCGATCGGCTCCCTAACTCGTAGATAGCCGTGCTAGCCCCACAGTGGGGTGTATCACTCTCCAAAGTGGCAACCCGATACCACCTACGATGCACGGCTAATATCTACACAATGCAACAATGTCCTACCTACCAACCCGGGCGCATACACGCACATGAACCCGTTGGATTTGTGTTGCCACCACTAACCTGTTTTGGCCTCTTACAGTCAACCCCAGTATGTGTGTCCCGTCCTCGACTTAGGTCGAGCCCACAAAGATACTTATGGGTTACTGGTTGAAACGGGGCCCCATTACTTGACACAAGCTATCCACCTAAGCTTGTTCCCCTCTAGTACAACCCACTTAACCCTCTTCTTATTCATGTCCACTTACATGTTTCAATCCTGGTTAAGTGTTTCCGATCGTATTTCACAAGCCAACCAAGGCACCCACTTAACCCCCATGTCCCACCACATGTTTATCTGGTTAAGTGTTTCTTAACTCATTAACACTGTAACCTTGTAAAGATCTCCCACATTAGACTGGCATTTGTGGCAGCTGGATTTGTCGAGCGGGTCCGGGCAGTCTTACACCACAAACGAGCCTAACCTCATCTCTCTACAACTGTTACGCATTTAATTCATGCCCTTGACCTCTCACATTAGACTGGCATTTGTGGCTGCTGGATTTGCCAGGCGGGTCCAAGCAGTCTTACACCACAAAAGAGCCTAACCTCGTGTCTTAGGCGATTAATTACACATAATTAATTATCCCCAATTTGAATTAGTATCCCTATTCAAATTATCAATCAATTCCAAACGTATTTATGTCCATAATTGACTCAATTATGTCCATAAATGCCATTTTTTCAGTTAATGTCTTAAATTAAAATAAATTAATTATATGCCTTTTTAAGGCATTTATGCCAATTCTAAATATTAAATCTTTTAATATTATCCCATTGCCCCACGTTGTACATTTGTTCGTTTAACGTGAAATATACGTTAGACTCGAACAGTCTAACTTATGGAATAAAGAGAAAACATCACAACATGCATGGAATAAAAACTAGATCTAAACATAAAGGGTGAACTTGCATGTGTGAATAAGGTTTTTCAACTAAAACTTGCATAGGCCAAAGTCAAAAACTTGCATAAAACTATATATGTCATAGATCTAGATTTTAAGGTGTAAACTTGTATAGGCAATAGTCGCAAACTTGCATAAACTATGTATGTCATAGATTTAATCATAAGGTGTAAACTTGCATAGGCAATAGTCACAAACTTACATTACATGATTCATACTCTAAACATATATATACTTGCATATTTGATTTATGCAACATAAACTATGTTGTAAACTTGCATCTAACTCACACATGTCATAGCCTAACTTTAGATCCAATTTACACATAAAATGATGTCATGAAACATGTCAGGTTGTATATGATTCTCACTAACTTGCATATGATTCATATCTAAATTAACATCTAAACTTGCATACATACATATGATTTAACATATGAATTAGTTCCTCAAACATAACCAAACTTAGCATAGGAAACATCATTATGAATTAATTGTACATAAGCCAACAATTAACATAGATTTACAACATAGATAATAACATCATAGATTTACAACATAGATAATAACATCATAGATTTACAACATAGATAATAACATAACGGTCAATGATTCACAACATAACCATATAACCCAAATCATATCTCAACCTGTAACACCCCGAATTTTAGTTAATACTAAAATTCACTAATTACAGGATAAATAATCTCAGACGTGGGAATTGGGGGTAACGGGCTGCGTTATTGCGTTCGTCTCGGAAAAATACGCGAAATAGAGTCCGAGTTTTCGAGAATCGGAGTCCGTATGGCCCGGTTATGGCCCAAAGAAGTTTGCAGAAAAATTTAAAACTAAAACAGATTTGAAAATTCAAATATTCAGATTTGGGATGGGCCAGGCAGGGTCAGGTGGGAAGCTTCCCGCCCAACCCATGTCGACAGGGCTGTCGACAGGCCTGTCGACAGGGGTGTCGACATGCCTGTCGACTTGCCTGTCGACAGGGTGGCACCGTCCATTGAACCTGGGTGCACCAGGTTGCACCAGGTTGGGTTTCAGGCTGGCTAGGAGGGCTGGTTCTAGAGATTTCCTAAATCTAAGGGTCCTAATCTAATCTAGGGTTAATCTAAGGGCCTAAAACACTCACCTAATCCTATAAATAAGACCCTAACCCTACCCTAATTCATTCATAATTAAATCTAGTAACTAAACTATGGCAAATTGAAACTTGAGAGAGCCTCCATCAAAATTAGAGAAGGGATAGCATTCCAAATCAACTTCTAGCCTCTTAATCTTCTTCATTAGTTTGCTAATTTTGTTTTGGTGAGCTTCTATCCCCTTAATAATCAATTGTTAAATTGATTAAGATAGGATATGATGATGTATGGTTATGTTTGTGGATCAATGTGTTTATGCAAGCTTAATATTGTATATGTCATGTGTTTTGCAAGTTATATGCTCTATGTCATGCAAGTTTAGTATATGTGTTCATGACATTTTTATGCAAGTTTAATGTTATATCTTTATGCAAGTTTGGTGCTATGTTTCATGATGATTATGATGCAAAACACTAAGTTGGACATTGATCTATTATGCAACATGTTAAGCATGCTTATGAAGTTATGTGAATAAATATGCAAGTTATGTGTATGTTCAAATGCAAGATTAACATGTTATGCATGCATATGAAGTTATGTGAATAAATATGCAAGTTAGGTGTATGCTCAAATGCAAGATTGACATGTTATGCATGCATATGAAGTTATGTGAATGATTATGCAAGTTATGTGTATGTTCAAATGCAAGGTTAATATGTTATGCATGCATATGAAGTTATGTGAATAATGATGCAAGTTATGTGTATGTTTAAATGCAAGATTAACATGTTATGCATGCATATGAAGTTATGTGAATGATTATGCAAGTTAGGTGTATGCTCAAATGCAAGATTACCATGTTGTGCATGCTTATGAGGTCATATGAATAATTATGCAAGTTATGTAGATGCTTAAGAGCAAGTTGGGTTAATATGTGTTCATATATGCAAGTTGACATCCTCTTAACCCATGACAAAGTTATATGCTAAACCCATGATATGTGTGATGGATCTTCCCCTTTTATTATGTCATGAAATGAGAACGATTTACGTGGGGAACGATGGGGTGGGTAAATATGTTAATAAATGGATGATTGGGTATGATTAAGCATACCATAAAAAAATAAATTACCATAAGTGGGAATTTACCTATTGAGTTAGGTCTACCTCATGGGAATTTACCTATTGAGTTAGGTCTACCCATGTTATGGTAAACTTGATATTAATTAGGGATAATTAATATGGGGGTGATTAATTAGGTGTAATTAATCGACTAAGACACGAGGTTGGACTCATTTGTAGTGTAAAACTGCCCGGACCCGACCGGCTTAACCAGTTGCTACAAATGTCAGCCCAATGTGAGAGGTCTTAGCCATAAATTAAATACGTGATTAAGGTAAAGACACGAGGTTAGACTCTGTTGTGACGTAAGACTGCCCGGGTTCTATCGGCTTAACCAGGCGGTCATAACAGCCAGTCTAATGTGGGAGGTCTTTATGGGAGATCACGGTCTTAATTAATTAAGAAACACTTAACCATGGTAGCATGTAGTGGGACATGAGGGGTTAAGTGGGTGCCTTGGGTGGCATGAGGAAATTTTGTGGTTGCCTTGGGTGGCATGTGGAATCTAGTGGGTTGCCTTGGGTGGCAATAGAAAATACGATTAGAATACTTAACCAAGTGGAAACATGTAATTAAACATGATTAAAGGGTTAAGTGGGATACACTAGATATTTGACAAGCTTAAGTGGGTAGCTTGTGGGGGCCCATTTCAACCAATATCCCAAACGTATCTTTGTGGGCTCGATCCATGTCGAGTGACGGGACACGCATATTGGGCTTGATTATAAGAGGCCAAAAAGGGTTAGCGGTGGCAACGCAAGTCCAACGGGTTTCATATGCATGTGTGGGCCCGGGCTGGTAGATAAGTCGTTGTTGCATCGTGTAGATATAAAGCCGTGCACCGTTGATAGTATTGGGTAGCCACTTTAGGGGAGTGATACACCCCACTGTGGGACCAGCACGGGTATCTACGGTAGGGAGCCGATCGATGGGGAGTAGTGGGTACACCTAATAAAGATAGGGGCAGACGGCACCTATGTAGGGGTACACGAAACTACTGGGTAAGAATTACTGAGTACACCTAGTGGAGATAGGGGCAGACGACACCTATGTAGTGGGCTAGGAGTACATGAAATTATTGGGGGAAATTTTCTAAGTCCTTGGAAGGGATCAACCTTTAAGTAGGAATGACTGGTGAGGTGCAGTTAGTAATTATCCTTGGGTGGGTAGATGCGTCCTGACGGTTATCTTAGTTCATCCTATGTTGTTGGCTATTTAGTGTAGTCATTATCCCCAAAGGTACCGTACCGAGTTCATGTCATACCCTAATTACTTTAATAATTGTATTGTTAAGGTTATAGGGCTCACTCAGACTTATGTCTGACCCCGTTGTTTTTATCTTTTTTCCCAACCCTCAGGTCCTACGGTGGATCCTAGCGGTAGTAGAGCTTGATCGGATTGCTGTTCCAGCCTTTGGGAGCTTGGGTAGATGTAAAGCTCCAGTTATCCAGTTATCTTTTCTTTTGTCATGGCTATTGTATGAGAGAGTGGGATTATGTACTTCTTTATTTTGACAGATATTGTACTTGACTTTTATCATGGCTTTATGATGTAACCAGACATGTTTATTTCCGCTGTTATGAGATGATGTTTTAAATTTCAAGCACTATCTATATCTGTCTTGGTGTAATTTTTCTGTTCTATATTCACTAAAATACTCCACCGATGCTATGACATTCCCTTAGTGAGTGACCATAGCGGGTGTGGGGTGTTACACGTGGTATCAGAGCAAAGGTTACCGGAACAGATAAAATTTTTAGAAAACTATTTTTCTAAAACATTTTTGGAAAAGATATTTTCAAAAACATGTCTTTTAAAGAGAAAAGTTTTTGAAAGAAAAGCATAATCCCCAATAGCCATATCTATATCCTTCGAATTCTCCGTTTTGAATCTTTCCTTTTTCGTTTCAGCATGGCCGAGAATCTTAATTTTCCGGAGGGTGTGACGATACCAGTATGGTATAGGAGATTGATGGAGGCTAGGGCCACCACTACGGGTCCAGCAAATGTTCCTCCACCAACCGTAGCACCCGATCTTCCTCCTCCCCCTCCTCCTCGCACGGATACTTTTGCTAAGACTTGTAAGGAGTTTAAAGCTATGGGAGGGAAACCTTTTCAAGGATCTGAAACTTTTGTGGAGGCTAGAGATTGGCTTAAGGAGGTGGAAGAGTTGATAGATATCTTTGAGATGGAAGAAGGAAAGAAAGTCAAGTTGGCTGCTTGGTTAATGAAGGGAGAGGCCTCATTCTGGTGGGAGGTCACTAATGGAGAACGCCCCGTTGACTCTTGGGCGGATTTCAGGCAAAGATTTGTGGCAAAGTTTCTCTCAAGGGCGGAGGAGAACTTGTATATGGAGAGATTCTTGACTCTAAAGCAAGGAAATCTTTCGGTGAAGGAATATGTTAACAAGTTTAATCAGTTGGCAAGGTTTGGCCTAGATATGGTGAATACACCGGAGAAGAAGGCTTTGCGGTTTGTGAAAGGCTTGAATGAACCTATGCATGGGTTGGCTATGACTCATATCCCTATGGGGGCCACCTTTGAGAAGCTAGTTGACATGGCACTCATGTATGAGGAAGAGAAGGGTCCTAATGCTAATAAGGCACCCGAAAAGAAGGGAGATCAAAAGAGACCTCAACAGCAGCAAAGCAAAGGTGGGAAAGGCAACGGTGGCAAGAGCAAGAAGAAGAAGTGTTTCAATTGTGGGACACCTGGTCACCTAAGCAAGGATTGTCGCAAGAAGAAGAAGACCGGCTGCTTCCACTGTGGCGAAGCAGGGCATTTAGTGAAAGATTGCCCTAAGAAGGGGCAAAGGACGGGATCTACCTCAGGAGGACAGGTGCAAGCTCTTATGGCACCGAGTCAGGCTAGGGGGCAAGTACAGGCTCTCGCGGTTCCACCGATTCAGGAGAGAGGTAGAACTATTTCCGTTGAAAGTTTGGTTTTTCTATTCGACCATCCTGTCCGTACATTGTTTGATTCAGGCGCATCGCATTCGTTTATCTCATCATCATTAGTTGAGTCACTGCACTTAGACACCAGTCTGGTAGATGATCCCTTGGTTGTTTCAAACCCAATTGGGGGCTCCACTTATTTGTCCATGGTATGTTTGGGTTTGAAGATTTCTATACTTAGCATAGAGTTTAGATGTGATGCTTTTGTGTTGGGCTTCACGGGCTATGGGTTGATTTTGGGCATGGACTGGTTATCCAGTAATGGTGCCGTTCTTGATTGCGAAAGGAGAGTTGTTAGGCTCATGACCCGCTTGGGTAACACTCTCGAGATCTCTTGTAATCCCAGGGATTCTGTTATGCTAAGTTATCTTGAATCGCTTGACGCTTCGGTCGAGAGTTTGCAATCTGTTAGAGTGGTCCGGGAATATCCGGATGTGTTTGAGGAGGTGAGGGGCTTACCTCCGAAGAGGGAGATTGACTTCCGAATATATTTGGTGGATAATGCTAAACCTGTATCTTTACCAGTGCGCCACATGGCTCCTCGTGAGAGGAGGGAACTCCATAAGCAAGTAGGGGAGTTGCTTGAGAAGGGGTTCATAAGACGGAGCATATCGGAGTGGGGTGCTCCAGTAGTATTTGCTACGAAGGCAGATGGGTCCCTCAGACTTTGTGTAGACTATAGAGAACTCAACAAGCTCACAAAGAAGAATAGACACCCATTGCCGAGAATAGATGATCTTTTCGATCAGTTGGTTGGCGCTTCAGTATTCTCTCAGTTGGACTTGGCCACGGGGTTTCATCAGTTGAGGGTGGCTGAGGATAGCATAGACAAGACTGCCTTTAGAACTCCGGATGGTTTCTATGAGTGGTTGGTGATGCCATTTGGGTTGACGAACGCCCCTGCATATTTCGTTGATTTGATGAGTAGGGTGTTCAGGGAGTTCCTTAATAAATTCGTGGTGGTCTTTGTGGATGATATCTTAGTATTTTCTAAGAGTGAAGAAGAGCATGCCCTACATCTTGGGGAAGTATTGAAGACTCTTCGAGCACATAGCCTTAAGGCTAAATTCTCTAAATGTCACTTCTGGAGGAAGGAAGTGCGGTTCTTGGGGCACGTGGTCTCCAAGGAAGGGATAGCTATGGATCCCGCGAAGGTAGTATCAGTCCAAGATTGGAAGGTTCCTAGAAATGCTACCGAAGTAAGAAGTTTCTTGGGGTTGGCGGGTTATTATAGGAAGTTTATTAAAGACTTCGCGAAGATATCAGCCCCATTAACCCGCTTAACGAAGAAGAATCTTGTTTTTGCATGGGATGTAGATTGTGATGATGCGTTCCGACGGTTAAAGAGAGCTTTAACCACGGCTCCAGTTTTAGTGTTGCCGGATGGGAGCAAGCCATTTGTTGTCTATACCGATGCCTGTGGGACAGGACTTGGCGCAGTCTTAATGCAAGAGGGAAGGGTAATAGCCTATGGTGGAAGGCAGTTAAGGCCACATGAGAAAAATTACCCTACCCATGATCTAGAGTTGGCCGCTATTGTTTTTGCGCTTAAGATCTGGCGCCATTATCTTCTTGGTGAGAGATTCGAGTTGTTCACTGACCATAAATCCTTGAAGTACTTGTTCTCTCAGAAGGATCTAAACTTAAGACAGCAAAGGTGGATAGAGTTCTTAGCATCCTATGATTTCGAGATAGCGTATACCCCTGGCAAGGGTAACGTGGTGGCAGACGCCTTGAGCAGGAAGAGATTGTCCTTGAGTCCATTGTTCGTGGAACAACGAAGCTTGGAGTTTATCTCGATGTTTGATTTCAGACCTTCCATTGATTATGTACCCGGTTTGCTAGCTTCCTTGGAAGTTAGACCTACTCTTTTGGGGCGGATTGGGGAAGCCCAGAGGGACGACCCACAGTTGGTTGAGTTGATAGAGAAGCTCATAAGGGGGGAGTCGTCCAGCCATTTGAGTAGGTACACCCTAGACGATAGGGGGTGCTTGCGTAGAGACGGTAGACTTTTTGTACCGCAAGATGAAGGGTTGAGGAAGGTTATTCTTGATGATGCACACCGTTCTAGGATGACCATTCATCCCGGTGGGGATAAGATGTACCAAGACATGAAGAGGGTTTTCTTCTGGGCCGGTATGAAGAAAGATGTAGCCGAGTATGTCGCTCGATGTTTGGTGTGCCAGCAAGTGAAGGCGGAGCAAAGGAAACCAGGTGGGTTGCTTCATCCATTGGAAGTTCCGCAGTGGAAGTGGGATAGCGTCTCGATGGATTTTATTGACGGGTTACCCAGATCGAGAAAGGGTAATACAGGAATTTGGGTGGTGGTAGATAGACTTACTAAGAGCGCCCATTTCATACCTGTGAAGAGCAAGAGGACCGCTCCATGGCTAGCTTCAGTATATCTTCGAGAGATAGTTCGATTGCATGGGGTACCCTCTAGCATAGTGAGTGATCGAGATCCTATCTTCACTAGTGAGTTCTGGAGAAGTTTGCAAGAAGCAGTGGGGACTCAATTGTGTCTGAGCACCGCATATCATCCTCAGACAGACGGCCAGACTGAGAGGGTGAATCGTGTTCTAGAAGACCTTTTGAGACTTTGTATCTTAGATTTTGGAGGTACATGGGAAGAGCATCTTCCATTGGTGGAGTTCGCATATAATAACAGCTTTCAGTCCAGTATTGGTATGGCTCCTTTCGAAGCTCTCTATGGAAGGCCTTGTCGATCACCTACATGTTGGTGGGAATCTACGGATAAGATCTTGCTTGGGCCTGATATGGTTAGGGAGACTTCTGAGAAGATTGACTTGATTCGGAGAAGGATGAAAGCAGCGCAGGATAGGCAAAAATCTTATGCGGACAAGAGAAGGACGGATCTTGAGTTTGAGGTTGGGGATATGGTTTTTGTTAAGGTATCTCCGTTGAGAAATGTTGTTCGCTTCGGATCCGTTGGGAAGTTAGCACCAAGGTTTGTTGGGCCGTTTCCTATCAAGGAAAGGATTGGACGGATGGCATATAGGGTGGAATTGCCCGACAGACTTAGCGGTGTTCATGATGTATTCCATGTATCACATCTGAGGAAATGCTTACATGAGACCGCAGAGGTGGTAGAGCCGAGCTTGCTTAGAGATATAGAGATAGAGCGTGATGCGACTATTAGACGAGCTCCTACTCGCATCCTTGGGTCAGAGACTAGGAAGTTAAGAAACAGAGAGGTTCAAATAGTCAAGGTGCAATGGGGAGAAGATGAGAGCAACGCAACTTGGGAGACGGAAGCGAAGATGCGTTCATTGTACCCATTTCTTTTTGAGGGTATGTCTTTACTTTCTCCTTTATCGTTTGTCTAGTACTTATCTTATCTTTGGTATGTCCTCTCGTTAGTACCTTTGACCTTTAGATAGGGTAAACCTATGGTTGAAACATGTGTTTGAGACATGTTATGGTTGATGGATGCAAGTGGATGCAAGTGTTTGCTAGTGGTTGCTCGTGGATGCATATACACACACTCTAGGCACTAGATCGGCTCAGTCACTTCATATTGCATATTGCATAAAATTGTGTGTAGGAAAATATATTTATGGATGTATAATGGTTGTGTTATCACATGGATGATGCATTTTGGTGAATGATTGTGCACTCATGTAGATATTGTATGTGTCGATAGGGTTTTCTCGCATACATAATGGATGCATGGCACTATCATGGTTTGCATATGTTCATACATTAGATAGGGAACATATACACACACTCTTTGCATATGCTCATACATCATTAGAAATTGTTCTAAGGACAATGGATGCCCGTGTTTGATGGATTGAGTAGATGGTTGTTTGGATGGTAGGATATGCATTCTCCTTAGCTTAGAGATTTCGGGGACGAAATCCTTTAAGGAGGGGAGAATGTAACACCCCGAATTTTAGTTAATACTAAAATTCACTAATTACAGGATAAATAATCTCAGACGTGGGAATTGGGGGTAACGGGTTGCGTTATTGCGTTCGTCTCGGAAAAATACGCGAAATAGAGTCCGAGTTTTCGAGAATCGGAGTCCGTATGGCCCGGTTATGGCCCAAAGAAGTTTGCAGAAAAATTTAAAACTAAAACAGATTTGAAAATTCAAATATTCAGATTTGGGATGGGCCAGGCGGGGTCAGGTGGGAAGCTTCCCGCCCAACCCATGTCGACAGGGCTGTCGACAGGCCTGTCGACAGGGGTGTCGACATGCCTGTCGACTTGCCTGTCGACAGGGTGGCACCGTCCATTGAACCTGGGTGCACCAGGTTGCACCAGGTTGGGTTTCAGGCTGGCTAGGAGGGCTGGTTCTAGAGATTTCCTAAATCTAAGGGTCCTAATCTAATCTAGGGTTAATCTAAGGGCCTAAAACACTCACCTAATCCTATAAATAAGACCCTAACCCTACCCTAATTCATTCATAATTAAATCTAGTAACTAAACTATGGCAAATTGAAACTTGAGAGAGCCTCCATCAAAATTAGAGAAGGGATAGCATTCCAAATCAACTTCTAGCCTCTTAATCTTCTTCATTAGTTTGCTAATTTTGTTTTGGTGAGCTTCTATCCCCTTAATAATCAATTGTTAAATTGATTAAGATAGGATATGATGATGTATGGTTATGTTTGTGGATCAATGTGTTTATGCAAGCTTAATATTGTATATGTCATGTGTTTTGCAAGTTATATGCTCTATGTCATGCAAGTTTAGTATATGTGTTCATGACATTTTTATGCAAGTTTAATGTTATATCTTTATGCAAGTTTGGTGCTATGTTTCATGATGATTATGATGCAAAACACTAAGTTGGACATTGATCTATTATGCAACATGTTAAGCATGCTTATGAAGTTATGTGAATAAATATGCAAGTTATGTGTATGTTCAAATGCAAGATTAACATGTTATGCATGCATATGAAGTTATGTGAATAAATATGCAAGTTAGGTGTATGCTCAAATGCAAGATTGACATGTTATGCATGCATATGAAGTTATGTGAATGATTATGCAAGTTATGTGTATGTTCAAATGCAAGGTTAATATGTTATGCATGCATATGAAGTTATGTGAATAATGATGCAAGTTATGTGTATGTTTAAATGCAAGATTAACATGTTATGCATGCATATGAAGTTATGTGAATGATTATGCAAGTTAGGTGTATGCTCAAATGCAAGATTACCATGTTGTGCATGCTTATGAGGTCATATGAATAATTATGCAAGTTATGTAGATGCTTAAGAGCAAGTTGGGTTAATATGTGTTCATATATGCAAGTTGACATCCTCTTAACCCATGACAAAGTTATATGCTAAACCCATGATATGTGTGATGGATCTTCCCCTTTTATTATGTCATGAAATGAGAACGATTTACGTGGGGAACGATGGGGTGGGTAAATATGTTAATAAATGGATGATTGGGTATGATTAAGCATACCATAAAAAAATAAATTACCATAAGTGGGAATTTACCTATTGAGTTAGGTCTACCCCATGGGAATTTACCTATTGAGTTAGGTCTACCCATGTTATGGTAAACTTGATATTAATTAGGGATAATTAATATGGGGGTGATTAATTAGGTGTAATTAATCGACTAAGACACGAGGTTGGACTCATTTGTAGTGTAAAACTGCCCGGACCCGACCGGCTTAACCAGTTGCTACAAATGTCAGCCCAATGTGAGAGGTCTTAGCCATAAATTAAATACGTGATTAAGGTAAAGACACGAGGTTAGACTCTGTTATGACGTAAGACTGCCCGGGTTCTACCGGCTTAACCAGGCGGTCATAACAGCCAGTCTAATGTGGGAGGTCTTTATGGGAGATCACGGTCTTAATTAATTAAGAAACACTTAACCATGGTAGCATGTAGTGGGACATGAGGGGTTAAGTGGGTGCCTTGGGTGGCATGAGGAAATTTTGTGGTTGCCTTGGGTGGCATGTGGAATCTAGTGGGTTGCCTTGGGTGGCAATAGAAAATACGATTAGAATACTTAACCAAGTGGAAACATGTAATTAAACATGATTAAAGGGTTAAGTGGGATACACTAGATATTTGACAAGCTTAAGTGGGTAGCTTGTGGGGGCCCATTTCAACCAATATCCCAAACGTATCTTTGTGGGCTCGATCCATGTCGAGTGACGGGACACGCATATTGGGCTTGATTATAAGAGGCCAAAAAGGGTTAGCGGTGGCAACGCAAGTCCAACGGGTTTCATATGCATGTGTGGGCCCGGGCTGGTAGATAAGTCGTTGTTGCATCGTGTAGATATAAAGCCGTGCACCGTTGATAGTATTGGGTAGCCACTTTAGGGGAGTGATACACCCCACTGTGGGACCAGCACGGGTATCTACGGTAGGGAGCCGATCGATGGGGAGTAGTGGGTACACCTAATAAAGATAGGGGCAGACGGCACCTATGTAGGGGTACACGAAACTACTGGGTAAGAATTACTGAGTACACCTAGTGGAGATAGGGGCAGACGGCACCTATGTAGTGGGCTAGGAGTACATGAAATTATTGGGGGAAATTTTCTAAGTCCTTGGAAGGGATCAACCTTTAAGTAGGAATGACTGGTGAGGTGCAGTTAGTAATTATCCTTGGGTGGGTAGATGCGTCCTGACGGTTATCTTAGTTCATCCTATGTTGTTGGCTATTTAGTGTAGTCATTATCCCCAAAGGTACCGTACCGAGTTCATGTCATACCCTAATTACTTTAATAATTGTATTGTTAAGGTTATAGGGCTCACTCAGACTTATGTCTGACCCCGTTGTTTTTATCTTTTTTCCCAACCCTCAGGTCCTACGGTGGATCCTAGCGGTAGTAGAGCTTGATCGGATTGCTGTTCCAGCCTTTGGGAGCTTGGGTAGATGTAAAGCTCCAGTTATCCAGTTATCTTTTCTTTTGCCATGGCTATTGTATGAGAGAGTGGGATTATGTACTTCTTTATTTTGACAGATATTGTACTTGACTTTTATCATGGCTTTATGATGTAACCAGACATGTTTATTTCCGCTGTTATGAGATGATGTTTTAAATTTCAAGCACTATCTATATCTGTCTTGGTGTAATTTTTCTGTTCTATATTCACTAAAATACTCCACCGATGCTATGACATTCCCTTAGTGAGTGACCATAGCGGGTGTGGGGTGTTACACAACCCAATTAAATTGTTAATTATCTTATTAAAGAAATCGAACTCACAACTCAAAGAAGGTCTTGAGTTCTGGAATCTGAGTTCTGAAATTGATTTTGCTCGCCTTTGTAGTAGATTCGTTATTGTTTAGATTAGAGTTGAATAGAATTGAGTTGATTAGCTTCGTTTTCCCTCTAGTTGGTGGCGGCTACTCTAGGTTGCAAGATGACATCATGACGGCTATGGTTCCAATTTTTATTTGATTTTAGGTTTTGAGTCTACACATGTTTATATAGAATTTCAATTTAATTTAGGCCATTCGATCAACCTAGGATTAACCACAACCATTCAGTCAAGATAGGATGACAAGTCATCCCTAATGACTTAGCTAGGAGTCAGAAAGGACTCAGCACTAACTCACTGTCTGGATTAGAACACACCAGAAAGCTGTGTAGGCTTTCAACCCGACCTTGGCGCACTTGGCAGGTGCGCTAGTGCAATTTTTGTACTGGCGCACTTCCCAAGTGCGCCAGTGCATTTATTTTATTTTATTTTCTCTTTTTCTTCTTCTGGTTTTTTACGCCTAACTTCATTCGTCCATATCTCCTTCATACGATGTCCGTTTTACGCAAACTCGGACTTTATCTCAAGCAAAATTCCGAGACGAACGCAATGGTGCAGCCCGTTTCCCTCAATTCCCATATTTGAAACCAAGTATTTTTAAATTTAGTTAATTTGATCATTCAAAAATTCGGGATGTTACATTCTCCCCTGCTTAAAGGATTTCGTCCTCGAAATCTCTAAGTCAAGAAGAATGTATCCTACCATCCAATCATCCATCTACTCAACCATCAACCACTAGCAACCATGGTCCTTAAAAGATTTCTAATGCTTTTCATGTACATATGCATAGTGTGTGTATATGTTCGTATACTAATGCGAAATTAGGCGGTCCACTGATTCAGTCGACCTCCTTAATGCAAATAATGATAGTGCCATGTATCCATCATGTATGCAAAGAATCCTATGCATATCATTACTACATGTGTGCACAACCATTCATTTAAATGCAACATCCATATGATACACACATTCAACGTACATTCATTTTTACTAAATACATCCAATTATATGCAATATGCAATATGAAAGTGACTGAGCCGATCTAGTGCCTAAAGTGTGTGTGTGTGTATATGCATCCACGAGCAACCACTAGCAAACACTTGCATCCACATGCATCCACCATACATAACATGTCTCAAACACATGTTTTGACCATAGGACTACCCTATCTAAAGGTCAAAGGTACTAGCGAGAGGAAATACTAAAAATAAAACGAGTATAAGCTAAGCGATAAAGGAGAAATTAAAATACATACCCTCGAAAAAGAAAAGGGTATAATGAATACATCTTCTCTTCTGTCTCCCAAGTAGCATCGCTCTCATCATCTCCCCATTGCACTTTGACTACCTTGACCTCTCGATTCCTCAACCTTTTAATCTCCGACCCAAGAATGCACGTAGGAGCTCGTCGAATCATCGCATCACGCTCTATCTCCACCTCTCTAAGCAAACTCGGCTCTACCACTTCTTCAGTCTCATGCAAGCGCTTCATCAAATGTGATACATGGAATACGTCGTGTACACCACTGAGTCTCTCGGGCAACTCCACTTTATACGCCATCTGTCCAATCCTCTCCTTAATAGGAAACGGCCCTACGAACCTTGGTGCTAACTTCCCAATGGTCCCAAAGCGAACAACATTCCGTAATGGTGACAACTTGATAAAGACCATGTCCCCAATACCAAACTCAAGATCTGTCCTCCTCTTGTCAGTATAAGATTTCTGCCTATGTTGCACCGTCTTCAACCTCCTTCGAATCAAATCGATCTTTTCCGAAGTCTCTCTAATCATATCGGGCCCAAGCAAGATCCTATCCGTTGATTCCCACCAACGTGTAGGCGAACGACACGGCCGTCCATAAAAAGCCTCGAAAGGTGGCATGCCAATGCTAGATTGAAAGCTATTATTACATGCGAACACCACCAAAGGAAGATGCTCCTCCCATGTACCTCCAAAGTCTGAAACACATAGCCTCAAAAGGTCCTCTGGAACACGATTCACCCTCTCAGTCTGGCCGTCCGTCTGAGGATGATATGCAGTGCTCAAACATAACTGAGTCCCTACCGCCTCTTGCAAGCTCTTTCAAAACTCGCTAGTAAAGGTAGGATCGCGATCGCTCACTATGCTAGAAGGAACACCGTGCAAATGAACTATCTCTCGAATGTATACGGAGGCTAACCATGGAGCAGTCCTCTTACTCTTCACGAGAATGAAATGGGCGCTCTTAGTAAGTCTGTTTACCATGACCCAAATCCCCGTATTACCCTTCCTCGATCTCGGTAACCCATCAACAAAGTCCATCGAGACACTCTCCCACTTCCATTGTGGGAGCTCCAATGGGTGAAGCAACCCACCAGGCTTCTTTTGCTCTGCTTTTACTTTTTAGCACACCAAGCATCTAGCGACAAACTCAGCCACATCCTTTTTCATTCCGGCCCAAAAGTAAACTCATCTCATGTCCATGTACATCTTATCCCCGCCGGGGTGAATGGTCATCTTCGAACGATATGCATCATCAAGAATGGTCTTCCTTAAGTTCTCGTCTCATGGTACACAAAGTCTACCATCCCTATGTAATCAACCCTTATCATCTAGGGTATACCTACTGATATGGCTTGATGACTCCCCCTTATGAGCTTCTCTACCAACTCAACCAACAGTGGGTCATCTCGCTGTGCCTCACCAATCCATCCCAAAAGCGTAGGTCTGACCTCTAAGGATGCTAGGAAACCGGGTAAAAAGTCAATGGAAGGTCTAAAGTCAAACATAGAGATGAACTCTAAGCTTCGCCGCTCAACAAACAACGGACTCAAGGACAACCATTTCCTACTTAAGGCATTTGCAACCACGTTACCCTTGCCAGGGGTATATGCTATCTCGAAATCGTAGGACGCAAAGAATTCCATTCACCTTTGCTGCCTTAAGTTCAAGTCCTTCTGAGAGAACAAGTATTTTAGCGATTTGTGGTCAGTGAACAATTCGAATTTCTCGCCAAGTAGATAATGGCGCCAAGACTTAAGCGCGAAAACAATAGCGGCCAACTCTAGGTCATGCGTAGTGTAATCTCTCTCGTGTACTCTCAACTGCCTTCCTCCATAGGCTATTTCCCTTCCCTCTTGCATTAAGACTGCGCCTAGTCATGTCCCACAAGCATCGGTATAAACGGTAAATGGCTTACTCCCATCTGGCAACACTAAGACTGGGGCTGTGGTCAAAGCTCTCTTTAAACGTTGGAACGCATCATCACAATCTACATCCCACGTGAAAACTAGGTCCTTCTTCATCAAGCGTGTTAGTGGGCTGATATTTTTGCGAAGTCCTTAATAAACTTCCTATAGTAGCCAGCCAACCCCAAGAAACTCCGCACCTCAGTAGCATTTTTAGGGACCTTCCAATCTTGGATGGCCACCACCTTCGCGGGATCCACAACTATCCCTTCTTTGGAAACCACGTGCCCTAAGAATCGCACTTCCTTCCTCCAAAGTGACATTTAGAAAATTTAGCTTTAAGGTTATACGCTCGAAGGGTCTCCAACACTTCCCTAAGATGTTGGGCATGCTCTTCCTCACTCTTAGAAAAGACCAAGATGGCATCCACAAAGACCACCACGAATTTATTAAGGTACTCCATAAACACCCTACTCATCAAGTCAACAAAGTATGCGGGGGCGTTTGTCAAACCGAAGGGCATCACAAGCCACTCATAGAAACCGTCCGGAGTCCTAAAGGCAGTCTTGTCTATGCTATCCTCAGCCACTCTCAACTGATGGAAACCAGTGGCTAAGTCCAACTGCGAAAACTCTGAGGCGCCAACTAACTGATCGAAGAGATCGTCAATCCTCGGCAACGGGTGCCTATTCTTCTTAGTAAGCTTATTAAGTTCTCTTAGTCCACACAAAGTCTAAGGGACACATCCGCCTTCGGGGAAAATACTACTGGAGCACCCCACTCTGATATACTACATCTTATGAACCCCTTCTCAAGCAACTCCCCTACTTGCTTATTGAGTTCCCTTCTCTCACGAGGAGCCATGTCTCGTACTGGCAGAGATACAGGTTTTGCATTGTCTACAAGATAAATACGAAAGTCCATCTCACGTTTTGGGGGTAGACCCCTCACCTCATCGAAGACATCAACATATTCACGGACTATACGAATAGAATGTAAATCATCATCGGATGCGTCAAGTGACTCAAGATAACTAAGCATCACCGATCCTCTAGGGTCACAAGAAATATCAAGGGTCTTTCCACTACGAGTCAACAATTTTACTACCCTTCGTTCACAATCTAGAATGGCACCATATCTGGCTAGCCAATCCATCCCTAGAATCAACCCTAGCCTATGAAACCAAGCACAAAAGCATTACATTCAAAACCAACGTCTAAGATAGACAATCTCATGTAATAACCGGAAATTCTGAACCAGTTTAAAATTTTTATTTTGGCAATTTTAGCGAATTGTGAATATTTAAAATGAATTATTTTAAATAATAACGACAAGAAATTTATTTTTAATATAATTAGAACGTATATATTATATACGTCGTCGTTAGAATATAAATAATTATATATGATTATAAATAGAATTGAAAATGGCGCGGTAGTTCGATAATTCGATTTCAAACTTCAATTGAATGTACCGGGTGCAAAACAATCCGGATTTTAGTGAAACCAAAAACATTAGGATCTAATTGATAATATCTTTCTAACGAATTCGAAAAATCAAAATTTCATAGCGGGAATCAAAAGATATGTCCAGTTGAAATTCTGAATAGTCGCTATGGAATTCAGGCCCTTAAAAATAGACATTTTGCAAGCGACCTCGGATTTCGACGAAACCACTTTTGTTGGATCCGCAGTGTCAAATTATTGCTAGGTTTCAAATTTCATAATTTTTCGAATCAATGTGTGAGCGTGGCAAAGGAAAACGCGTTTGACCAGTTTCAATCGATTTTAATCGACTGGAAATTGGCCATTTTTCAAACGGTCTCAGAATTCAACGAAACTAGTTTTGTTAGGACCGTATCGTCAATACGAAGCTAGAAAATATTTTTCTGCAATTTATAGAGTTCGTATATGACCCCGGTAAATTGAAATGCGCGTTCAAATTCAATATATAGAGTTATATGTTGATTTTGACGAAAACTGATCGAAACAGTCGAATCAGCCTACGGTACATATCCCATTGTGTTCAGAATGGGGGTAAAACGCTATGGGCGGCAGGCGGTGGGCCTCGTTTTGAGGTCGAAAATAAAAGTTGCTTTTAGGTGGAAAATAAAATAATTAAAAATTAATGTTCTCTCTCCCTCTCCTTAAATCACTCTGCCCCCCCCCCCCTTTTCTTTCAAAACCGAATCGATATCAGAAGAAAAAAAAAGAGAACCCTCGATCGACAGCCGCCCCCCCCCCCCCTCCCTCCCATCGTTCGCCCGTCGCCGTCGATCTCCGGCAGACCCCCCCCCCCCTCTCTCGCCCTCGCGTCTCGCTCCTCCTCCCCCTTTTGAAAACCGCACCCCCTTCCACAACCGTACCCCCCGACGCACCCATCCTCCGCCTCCATCCACCTCGCGCCGAACCCTAGCCGCCGCCGTGGCCCAAGACCCCCCCCCCCCCCCGACCTGCAGAAGCCGGCGCCCTCCCCCTAGCATCCCTGTAAGTTTTTTGTGTTATTTCCTTTATTTGTTCAATAAAAATTCAATTTTAATTTCAGTTTTTTTTTAGGTATGGAATTTATTTTCAGTTTTAAAGTAATAAGAATTTGATTTTTATGAAGAGTAAAGATATGATTTTTATATTTTTAAAGAAATAAAAATATGATTTTTATATTTTTAAAGTATTAAAAATATAATCTTTACTGTATAGAAGGCGTAAAAATATGATTTTTGTTTATGTAGAGAATTAAAAATATAATTTTTTACATGATAGTAATATTAGAAATATCATTTTTAAATGTGCAAAGACGATATTTTTAAAAGTGCAAAGACATATTTTTAAAAGTGCAAAGACAATATTTTTAAAAGTGAAAAGATTAGATTTTTAAAATAGAAAAGACGATATTTTTAAAATAGAAAAGACGATATTTTTAAAATAGAAAAGACGATATTTTTAAAATAGAAAAGATTAGATTTTAAAAATTGAAAAGGCGAAATCTTTATATTTGAAAAGGCGAGATCTTTATATAGAGAATAGCGAGGTAAAAATAGAATTTTTATCTATATAGTAGCGGTGTGAAAATGGAATTTTTATCCATATAGCGAGGTAATAAAAATTTGATTTTTATATATTGAATAGTATAATAAAAATTTGATTTTTATATATTGAATAGTATAATAAAAAAATTCGATTTTTATATATTGAATAGCGAAGTAAAAATTCGATTTTTACATATGTAGTGGCTACGGGCGACGAGATGACAAAAAGGCGAGAGCGATGAAGATTTCTATAAATGAAGAGTCGTGGTTTTGGATAGCTATTGGTGAGAATTTCTCACCTTTCAATTTCTTTTTCTAGTTATATATATACTAGGATGCAGACGGTGTTTAGTAGCACCCGACACCCGTCATCCACAGACAATGGATGGCTTGTTTGTTAAATTGTTTAGATGGGTAGTTGGTTAGTTTATTTGGTTTGAATTGAATTGTTTGGTGAAATGAATGGGTTTGATTGATGTGTGAATGGCGTGGGCCTTCACTAGACCGGGGATAAGGCTAGGCCTCGTCCCGTTTCTAGTATCGTGCCGTTATGCCGTCGAAATTTTCTAAAATAAGTTAGAGAAATAAAGAAATCATTTTATTTAATAAATGAACTGAATAGAATATTTTCATAGGTTGAATAAAATGTTTTATCGTTAAAAATATAATTTTTAACGTGAAAGTGAATAAATAAATATTTATAAACAAATCGGCCGATTTATTTATATACACTGATTTGACTGATATTGATTGGGTCGATAAATTTTACACATCGCCCAACTGCACAAATAAAATCTGTGTTTGATTGTTTGAAACCCCACACGGGTGTTGGGATGAAATTTGAAGTTCACTCATCCTGATTGATTAAATATGTCGATCGATTGATTGACAGGCTGTTATAAGCGTTAGATATCTATATTTGATGCTTATACAGTGTAGTGCACTTTGGTTGATGGTTGATTATTTTTCAATGCTATTATATACGTGTGATGTATGAAAATCCATATAATTAACATTATATGGTGATTGATTGGGCCTCATTCCAGTTTGAAAAATAAAGAATATTATAAAATAAAGGTTCATGTGTTGACAGTACTCATCCGTTGAGATTAGTCATGTGTTGAACGAAATATTTTAATAATAAAATTTACATCTTTATTAATATAAAATAAAGGTTCATGTGTTGACAGTACTCATCCGTTGAGATTAGTCATGTGTTGAACGAAACATTTTAAAAATAGAAATATTTGAAATAGAAATATTTGAAAAGGAAATATTTGAAATAGAATATTAGAAAATAGAAATATATGAAGCCGTGTTGATTAGATTGACGCCATTTTGACGCGAACGATATTTATATCGATTATATTCGTTTTGAATTCGAATTGAATTGAATATAAACCAAATTCGAATTGAATTGAATATAAACCAAATTCGAATTGAATTGAATATAAACTGAATTCGAATTGAATTGAATATAGAATGAATTCGAATTGAATTGAATATAAAACGATTTCGAAATGAATTGAATATAAAACGATTTCGAAATGAATTGAATATAAAACGATTTCGAAACGAATTGAATATAAAACGATTTCGAATTGAATTGAATATAAAACGATTTCGAAATGAATTGAATATAAAACGATTTCGAAATGAATTGAATATAAAACGATTTCGAAATGAATTGAATATAAAACGATTTCGAATTGAATTGAATATAAAACGATTTCGAAATGAATTGAATATAAAACGATTTCGAAATGAATTGAATATAAAACGATTTCGAAATGAATTAAATATAAAACGATTTCGAAATGAATTGAATATAAAACGATTTCGAAATGAATTGAATATAAAACGATTTCGAAATTAATTGAATATAAAACAATTTCGAAATGAATTGAATATAAAACGATTTCGAAATGAATTAAATATAAAACGATTACGAAATGAATTGAATATAAAACGATTTCGAATTGAATTGAATTGAAAACATATTTGATTTCAATTGAATATATAACGAATTTGAATTCAAATTGAATAGAAAACGAATTGAATTCAAATTGAATAGAAAACGAATTGAATTCAAATTGAATAGAAAACGAATTGAATTCGAATCGAATTAAAATCGATTTGAATTGAAATCAAATAGAAATGAAAGTAAAAAGGATTTATAATAGGAAATTCAATTTTTATTTGAATTTGAAATAAAGGTTGAAATTGTTTTTGACACGAATTCAAAACTATTTATAAAATTCGTTTTTAAGTAGTAATCGACGAAATATATATTATATATATAATATAATGGCCTGAATAGAACGCGCCGCGCCGCGGTAGTTCGTGAATTTCGACCATTTATTTCAAACAGCCATTACGGGAGATCCGACCGTCGGATTCTCCTAAAACCGGAACCGTTGGGTTCGTATCGAAAAGAGCTTTCTAACGAACATTAGAAATTTGAAATCTAACGGTTGGATTTGGAGATACGTCCAAATCAAATTTGAAAAAGGTCGCTGTAAGTGTAGTTCGATGGCCGTTGATGGAAATCGACTGTACGGGCCTTGATAAAATTATTAAAAATATCAATAATTTGTGTAAAATCATAAGAAATGATTTCGGAAAAATTGGGATGAAAAACTCCATATTTGAAAAGATAAAGATAGATTTTTATCGAAATGAACTATTTTAGAACTAAAGTAACAACCCAATTATTTTAAATAAATAAACTGGATTTGAAATGGGTTTTAAAGAGAATTGATTTGTGGGTTTATCGTGAACAGTGTTTTAAATAACATTTGTTCTTTAACCCGATAATAAATAGAATGTGATTTGGGTTTGTCGTGAACTGTGTTTTAAATGATATTAGCTCTTTAACCCAGTAAAAGGAGTTTTAATGAATCTGCAATTAGATGAAATGTGAATTGATAATTTAAATTATCAAATATAGAGAATGAGCGAGAATGGAGTATCACCAGTTTTGCTCCAAAGCGATAGTTAAATCTTTAATTAGATTTGAACGTGAAATGGTAATTAATTTTACCGATAACACCGTGGTGTTAGATATGGAGTATTACCAGTTTTGCTTCATGGGATGAATAGGTTGGGATTGGGAAATAAAATAAATAATTACTTCGTTGTGGTTCGCTAATCTCGACTAGTTTAGGAAACCATAATTTGGTTTGAAACGACATCCAATGGAAGATTAAAGGATAAATTTTAAAGAATTTATCTTGGATAAAATTAATGGAAACCTTTCCCTAAGAATGTGATTTAGTGAATAAAAAGGATATTCTGCATTGGAATGAGGCGTATGTTGTGTTTGTGTAACATTCGTTTTAATATACGCGGGTTGTTCGGAAAGGCCGGGTTTATACCCATTCTGAATAACCGATTCGACGATAAGTCGAAGATGAAGACGGCGGTCGAAGACCGGAAGTCTTCAGATCGTTTGGATAATTACTGACGATCCTGATTGGGCTGTACACCCAAGAGGATGGAAATAGTTGGTGGTCGTCCAGACGTACTTGGAGATGGATGGGTATGCGAGGAAAGTGCCTCCGGTTTCGTTCAGACCCAGAACGAACTTGTAAATGGATTGTGTGTCTGACATTGGATTTTATTCTGTGTTGATTGATTTCTGTTAAATATATATCTGTTTGGCGGCGGAGAATTTATTCTCTTGCTTAATGCCCTTCTCTGAGACGTACGAGCTTAGAGGTTATATATCGATAGATATCAATCGCATGGCATGAATTGCCTGTGTGGCACGCAGAGTTGCATGGATCAAGGCTTCTGTTGAAAAGCAAAGTCTCGTGGTTGATGATGAAAGCACGGCCTTTGTGGCGTAGCTTTGTGCATAACGTGAATTCGCGAGCCTCACACCTCGGTATGAGTCAAAAACGGGATGAGGACCTAAGGAGTGCACGACGTTTCTTTCTAGCTATGGGTGGTGTCAGTGACCTACCAGCCCTGACATTTATATACTTTTCACCTTTGTGGTTTGGATGCGAGGCGCCTTGATTATAGGTCCTATAGGGCCGGGAAACGTGTGTTCAGGAATTGCCAATCCTCTAACGTAAGTGAGGACCGGCCTTGGAGGATCCCAGGGTTGCCCAGAGTGCGTAGCCCTGAGACATTTGCTAGAGTGTCTCGAACGCGGAGAGGAGCTTGCCCCTTGCCTCGACTCATGACGGAAATACAATTTCCAATACGAGATATTTCGGCTTTATTTGTAGAGCCTAGTATGGTGACATAGTAGCATGGGATGATATGCCGTCTATGATTGATATTTATGATTGAAAATTGTTTTGACACTATACACTTATTATAGTATCAAATGATTTGTTTTTAAACGTACCAAGCATGTTTGGCTATTATAAGGGAAAACCCTATCCTCCGGCTTGCGTTGCATTGTGTGATGGGACATGGGTCTTATAATAGCTTCATTTTTCGAAAAAGCATTGCGTTGTTTATTCTATGCACTGGTATTCTTGGGAGGAAACCCGTTCCGTGTTATACGGCGTGATCCCTTGAATTACTCCCTTTTAAAGTAAAGCTTTAAATAACTGTTTTAGTTCTCACACCAGTCACATGACTGACCTGGAGTTTATTGTTTTAACCTAAACTCTGGGTGCCCTTATTTTCGACACGGGCACCTAGTAGTTTTGGTTTTGCAGATTTATATTCACAGGATCCTGATTTACAGCTGGAATGATGCTCGGAAAGCTCTGTATCCGTGTATCACCTTCAGTTGTGCTTTGTATTATTTTCCGCTGCTATGTAATTTATTGTAATCTCTGATATTTATCGAATGTAATTTATTCATTTATACTCTGTATATTCTTGTATCTGATGGAATTGTTGTAATAGCAATGAAATGTTCTTCCGTCTGCGTTCTGATTTGTCCTGTTCTCAAAATGATAAGGGGTTTCGAACGGTCTAGATCGGTTTAACGACTGATTCGGATCGAGCGGAATTCCCGGCCGTCACATCTCAAATCCCTACAAACCATGGATAAATGAGCCGACCCACCAATAGGATTTGAGACTACAATGGGATCCACAACGAGACTAGTATTTAAGTGTAGTATTTCAACTAATGACGTAGAGATAAACGAATGTGATGCGCCAGAATCGAATAAAGTACGGATCGGATGATCAAACAGAAAAACTAAACTTTCAACGGAAATCGCTCTACCTCGTTCTTGCAGCGGTGGGACCATAAGAGCCTGGACCTGCCCTCTTGCCTGCCCTGGTGCCATGAGAGCCTGAACCTGCCCTCCCGAGGTAGACCCTATCCTCTTCCCTTTCCTCGGGCAGTCCTTAATCAGATGTCCCGCTTCGCCACAGTGGGAACAACCAGTCTTCTTTTTCTTCCTACAGTCCTTGCTTAGATGGCCTGATGTCCCATAGTTAAAGCATCTTTTCTTTCCCTTACCTTTGTTGCATTTACCACCTTTCTTGTTATGTTGTTGCTGTTGTAGTTTCTTTTGATCCCCTTTCTTCTCGAGTGCCTTATTAGCATTGGCGCCCTTCTCCTCTTCATGCATAACCGCCATGTCAACTAGTCTCTCAAAGATAGCCCCCATAGGGATGTGGCTCATAGATAACCCATGTAGCGGCTCGTTCAAACCCTTAGCAAATCTCAGGGCCTTCTTTTTCGGTGTATTCACCAAGTCCAAGACAAATCTCGCCAACTGATTGAACTTGTTGACGTATTCTTTTACTGACAGATTCCCTTGCTTTAATGCCAAAAACCTTTCCATGTATAGATTCTCTTTAGCCCGTGAGAGAAACTTTGCCTCAAACCTACGCCTGAAATCCGGCCATGTATCAACTGGACGCCCCCTATTAGTGACCTCCCACCAAAACGAGGCTTCATCCTTCATTAACCAGGCAGCCAACTGAATCTTTCTTCCATATTTTACCTCAAAGATTCCAAACAATTCTTCCACCTCCTTTAGCCAATTTCGAGCTTCAACAAACGTCTCCGTCCCGTGAAAAGGTTTCCTGCCCATTGCCCGAAAGTCCTTACGTATCTTTGCAAAAGTATCAACACGAAGAGGGGGAGGAGGAGGAACGGATGCAGCGGGGGAGGAATGCTGGTGCGGCGGTGGCCCTAGCCTCCAAATACACCCTAAACCATTCTGGTATCGCTACACCCTCCGGAAGGTTAAGATCCTCAAACATGCTGAAATGAAAAAGGAAAGATTCAATACAGAAGAATCGAAGGAAAGATATATGGCTCTTGGGGTTACGTTTTTAAAATAAGTTTTTCTCTTGAAAATACTTTCCTAAAAACATACTTTTGAAAGTATTTCTTTATAAAAGTGCTTTTGAAAAACAGTTTTTTAAAATTCATATCTGTTCTGGTAACCTTCAGCTCTGATACCACGTGTAACACCCCACGTCCATTAATGTCACTCACAAAGGGAATGCATTAACTTCTATGGAGCGTTTTAAGTGTGTATAGAATAGAGACTTAACAACAAGACAAATATAAACAGTACTTAAAATTTTAAAACTTTATTCATTGCAGAGGTAAACACATAAGTTTGATTACATCATCAAAAACCAAAGACTAGAGTCAAAGTACATAATATCCATCTTGACTAAATCAGGGTACATAAATTGAAACACATAACCCCAACATAATGCAGCCATAAATAAGATAGGCTGAACTTTTACTTCAGCGATCCAAGCAACTTCTAAAAGCAAGAGATACAGTTGTCCAAATCAAGCTCCACTAGTGCTAGTTCCACCCTGAGCACCTGGGGGGGAAGGAAGAAAAGAGGTGGAAACAAAGAGGTCAGAAATAAAGTCTGGCGAGTGCGATATCTTTAACAATATAATTATCAAAATAACTAGGCTAAGGCATAAGATAGAAAATAAGGAAATGACTGTGAACAAATGGTATGGCAGAGCAAACAAAAGGAAATAAGATGAACAAAGATAACGTTAAAGGCACACCTAGTCAATATAAGATAATTACTACACTGCACCACACCAAATACCCTAAAAGTTGATCCCGCCTACAGAACTTATTAATGATAATGGTAGTTTCGTGTACCCCTAGCTACCTTCATAGGTGTCAGCTGCCCCTATCTCCGCTAGGTGTACCCACTACCCCCATGCAATCGGCTCCCTAACTCGTAGATACCCGTGCTGACCCTACAGTGGGGTGTATCACTCCCCAAAGTGGCAACCCGATACCACCTATGATGCATGGCTTATATCTACACGATGCAACAATGTCTTACCTACCAGCCCCGACCAAAACACGCACATGAACCCATTGGACTTGCGTTGCCACCGCTAACCCGTTTTGGCCTCTTACAGTCAAGCCCAGTATGTGTGTCCCGTCCTCGACTTGGGTCGAGCCCACAAAGATACTTATGGGTTACTGGTTGAAATGGGGCCCTATTACTTGACACAAGCTATCCACCTAAGCTTGATCCCCTCTAGTACAGCCCACTTAACCCTCTTCTTATTCATGTCCACTTACATGTTTCAATTTTGGTTAAGTGTTTCTAATCGTATTTCACAAGCCACCCAAGGCACCCACTTAACCCACATGTCCCACCACATGTTTATCTGGTTAAGTGTTTCTTAATTCATTAACACCGTAACCTTGTAAAGACCTCCCACATTAGACTAGCATTTGTGGCAACTGGATTTGCCGGGCGGGTCCGGGCAGTCTTACACCACAAACGAGCCTAACCTCGTCTCTCTACAACTGTTACGCATTTAATTCATGTCGTTGACCTCTCACATTAGACTGGCATTTGTGGCTGCTGGATTTGCCCGGCGGGTCCGGGCAGTCTTACGCCACAAAAGAGCCTAACCTCGTGTCTTAGGCGACTATTTACACATAATTAATTATCCCCAATTTGAATTAATATCCCTATTCAAATTGTCAATCAATTCCAAATATACTTATGTCCATAATTGACTCAATTATGTCCATAAATGCCATTTTTTCCAATTAATGTCTTAAATTAAAATAAATTAATTATATGCCTTTTTAAGGCATTTATGCCAATTCTCAATATTAAATCTTTTAATATTATTCCATTGCCCCACGTTGTACGTTTGTTCGTTTAACGTGAAATATACGTTAGACTCGAATAGTCTAACTTATGAAATAAAGAGAAAACATCACAATATGCATAGAATAAAAACTAGATCTAAACATAAGGGGTGAACTTGCATGTGTGAATAAGGTTTTTCATTTAAAACTTGCATAGGCCAAAGTCACAAACTTGCATAAAACTATATATGTCATAGATGTAGATTTAAAGGTGTAAACTTGTATAGGCAATAGTCGCAAACTCGCATAAACTATGTATGTCATAGATCTAATCATAAGGTGTAAACTTGCATAGGCAATAGTCACAAACTTACATTACATGATTCATAATCCAAACATATATATACTTGTATATGTGATTTATGCAACATAAACTATGGTGTAAACTTGCATCTAACTCACACATATCATAGCCAAACTTTAGATCCAATTTACACATAAAATAGATGCCATGAAACACGTAAGGTTGTATATGATTCTCGCTAACTTGCATATGATTCATATCTAAATTAACATCTAAACTTGCATACATACATATGATTTAACATATGAATTAGTTTCTCAAACATAACCAAACTTAGCATATGAAGCATCATTATGAATTAATTGTACATAAGCCAACAATTAACATAGATTTACAACATAGATAATAACATCATAGATTTACGATATAGATAATAACATAACGGTCAATGATTCACAACATAACCATATAACCTAAATCATATCTCAACCCAATTAAATTGTTAATTACCTTATTAAAGAAATCGAACTCACAACTCAAAGAAGGTCTTGAGTTCTAGAATCTGAGTTCTGAAATTGATTTAGCTCGCCTTTGTAGTAGATTCGTTATTGTTTAGATTAGAGTTGAATAGAATTGAGTTGATTAGCTTCGTTTTCCCTCTAGTTGGTGGCGGCTACTCTAGGTTGCAAGATGACAGGATGACGACCATGGTTCCAATTTTTATTTGATTTTAGGGTTTGAGTCTACATATGTTTATATAGAATTCCAATTTAATTTAGGCCATCCGATCAACCTAGGATTAACGACAACCATTCAATCAAGATAGGATGACAAGTCAGCCCTAATGACTCGCTAGGAGACAGAAAGGACTCAGCACTGACTCACTGTCTGGATCAGAACACACCAGAAAGCTGTGCAGGCTTTCGGCCTGACCTGGGCGCACTTGGCAGGTGCGCCAGTGCAATTTTTGTATTGGCGCACTTCCAAAGTGTGCCAGTGCATTTTTTTTCTCTTTTTCTTCTTCTAGTTTTTTCTGCCTAACTTCGTTCGTTCATAACTCCTTCATACGGTGTCCGTTTTACACAAACTCAGACTCTATCTCAAGCAAAATTCCGATACAAATGCAATGGCGCAACCCATTTCCCTTAATTCCCACATTTGAAATTAAGTATTCTTAAATTTAGTTAATTTGATCATTTAAAAATTCGGGGTGTTACAACGCCCGCCATTCTATCCAATTGTTTAATCCTATAAGTCATCTGGCCTATCTTCTCCTCTATAGGGAATGGCCCTACAAATCTCGCAGTCAGCTTCCTACTGAGCCAAAGAGAACTACATTCCTTAGCGGTGATACTTTAATGAAGACCATATCTCCCACTTTGAATTCTAAGCCGGTCCTCCTTTTGTCAGCATATGTTTTTTGTCTGTCTTGAGCAGCTTTAATTCTTCAGCGGATAAGATCAATCTTCTCGGAAGTGTCCCGAATCACTCGTTCCAAGTAGAACTCCATATGGTTTCTTCGAGTGGCTCGTTATACCTTTTGGGTTAATGAATGCACCCACCTATTTTGTTGATCTAATAAGTAGGGTGTTTCGGGAGTTTCTAAATAAGTACGTTGTGGTCTTCATTGATGATATCTTGATTTTCGTGAAGAGAGAGAAAGAGCATGCCTTACATTTAAGGGTGGTTTTGTATAACGAACCAAGGATTTTCGACCCCAAAAATCGACATAAAACACAATGTCGACTATTCAGGTATCAGAAATACCTGATCATTATTAAAAAGAAGTTAGTGGGTGAGAAATAGAAAGAAAAAAAACAAGAATAGAAGGAGAAGAACAATACAACAGAACAGGATTATAGTAACATGAATCTCACAGCGGAACGAATAAAATATATTATATAACATAACTTTGGAAATACAACTTGTAATAGTATATACATACCATTATCACATAACATCACATCAGAAATAAACTCTCTCTCTCTCTATATATATATATATATATATATATATATATATGGTGTTGAAGTCTCCTACTCCAAGCTCCTCCAAGTATATCTGTAAAATCCCGACTACTTGACTTCCCATACAAATTTGGGCACCAAAGAGTTTAGGAAAAATAAACAAAATAAACTCTGGGTCAGTCATGGGACTAGTGTGAATAAACTCCAACGATTCGGTTTAACTTTTCAAAATCCTTTTCAAAAGAAAGGGTAATCGTAAGACCGATCCACACATAAACACGGATGGTTTTTACCTTACGTTAACCTAAAAAATTTAAAAAAAAAAATATTTTTCTGTTATTGTGATAGTGTCTAATACAAGTAAATATCAATCTAGCAGAAAACTTGCATCTTACGCTCCACATATATAGTATACAATCAAAACCGTGGGCTCTTATTGGGGAATGGATTTACAACTATGACAAGGTATGGAACCACCTTACGATCAGCGTACTCTAGAGGGGATACACTGGAGTTCAACAAGAACGTCTTGCAACTTGGCCCACACATGACCGGTCATTCATTTCGCTTGAATGTTCTAGATATATTATCACCTTACACTTGCTAACAACATAACCGTTCCCGAGAGATACAATAATGAAAAGAAGTAACAAATATGAATATTCTCTAGATGATGACAATATACCCTAATTCGATGCGACCCACTTAGCCGTGTTGCCTTCCCGATTTTTTTCATTTCCCGGTTGATGAAGCTTGAGGTCATAACGTATCTTTTGATAGATCACACCTTCAATTACTTTGAATGCAATATCGTCATACCTGCCTAACCACAAATTGATTTCTCTAAAAATACAACGTGTATAAAGCTAAGAGGAACGAATTCCCCCGCCACCAACGTAAATACATTTGTGGAGATCAACTTACGCGATCTATTAAATATACTTTGTCAGACATTTGTCCATACAAGTTGTCCTAGGGCTGAACAAACCCAAGGCACTGTTCTGTAAAACCATCTTAGGAAATTGCTACCTAGGGTCGCCAGAACAGCCCTTGCATAAACTCCATCTTCAATTGTCTTCAATATATTTTATTCGCAATGTTAATGCCCATACAGAGTGGTAATCAAATAATAAATCTGATCTCGGTCTCTTCGTATTGACAATGGAAAAATGGTCAAAAACTTTGATAGCCGGTGATTTAACTATCAAAGGAAAACATACAAACAAACAATGGCCGTATTTCCAAATGGAAATCTTACCAATCAATCATCAATCGACACTGAGCCCCTTTAGTTAGATTTATCAATAATCATTTTATTTCACCAATTTCATGTTTTCTATATTTCCCAAATATTTCTCAAAACTCGTTTGCCGCACACGATCCTTGGAAAATGTTTCCATCTATTTTAAACTATTTATTTTCTATGTTTAGAAAATATCCCTTTTTAACATCGGGGATTTATTTTCATATATTCACAACTGTTATTTTCTATATTTAGAAAATATACGCTATTAACATCGGAAAATATTTCCATTACTTATTCACACATCACTATTCTCCCCATTCATCAGTCTCTAACTGTAACTAGTAAGAAAACAATTTCCCAAGTATCAACCCGAAGGTCGAAATCAACATCAGATTGACACCTAGAAATCCATTCATCTAACTAATCTCCAGTTACTCTCTAATTTCCTTAATCTCATTTATTAGTTTGTTATCAAATCATTTCTTATGCAACTCTCGGATTCAGTTTTCGAATCCGTTTCTTTTACGGAAAATATTGATTTTAACGATAGGACTATAACTCATGTTTGCAAAATATTAAATTTTGAAAATAAAACATTGATCCTTATTTTAAAATAATTAAATAATATTATATTAATTAAGTAAACCTTAATTTAAACGAAAAGTAAATATTACCTTCCTGAATTCGATATGATCGAATTTCAACTTATAACTCTCTTTCGAGAAATATCTACTCGAATAACGTTCCGATCGTTGGAACAAATTCAACATTTCGGATCAACTCCATTTTTAAATTCACTTTTGAATTTATCGCTTCAAATATCTACCAATTTCTCTTTTTTAAAACAATTCCCATTTGCAACACGTTTGCTTTTAAATCAATATTCAATTTAAAATGTGAATATTATCTCTTTACAGAAATCTGGACTCGTTATATCAGTCAAATTTGATTTCCGTTTATAAATACCATTACCTGTTTATGAGTTATGTTATAAATCCATATTCCATTTCATAAATTTCATTTACACGCTGACTTCAGGTTAATGTTATAACTTAATCTTTTTTATACATTCAATTATAAATTGTTGGTTTCAAACTCTATATTAACTATCTAGTCAAATCCCAAATTATAAAATATAATTTCTAAAAATAAATTATTTAACTAACATACGACATAATCAAATTCTAATTATGAACCTTCATGGATTTAGTTCCATTCTATACATATTTCGAAAAACGAAATAATTTCATCGTTTTCCTTTCAACAATTTTCTTGTTTCCCTTTTTATATTCATTTTGAATTTACTTTCCAAATTCCATAATAACTATTTTATTTCATTTATAAATATTGTTTGTAAACCAAAATACTTGGTTTTTTTATAATTAAAAGAAGTTACATATTTTAGGCCAATCTAAGTTCAATTTCTAATTTAAAAGTAGAAATCCTGTTTTAAAATCCCAATTTCATTTCTAATATATTCGAATATATTTTACGGTATTTTAGTACCAAATATTTCAGGTCAATGTTATTCAGACACACAATAACTAACACCACATTATTTATCACATCATATAAAGCAATATATGAAAATCAACAATAAAATTGTTGAGGAATCCAGTTGTCCCTCTAACCTGTTTCCTTGCATCCACAGATGTTAATCAATAGAAATAACATTTATTTCATATCATGAAATATTATAACAAAAAGAATCAGTGTTTAACCAACGATTTATGTATATAACTGTATATATTTTTTCACCTGATTTATCAAAAATTTATTCAAATAACGATCACACAACATTCAATCAAAATTTGTCAATATTAAAATATGTTTATAAAATTATAAACCTAGGTAGAGTTAGTGATTTTACTCACCTTGTTCGTTAATCATTGAATAACGATTTACGGTCGGTTGATTGAATCATGCGTTTAAATTTTCCATAATTTGTAGCAAACTCCAAATGGTTTCAAACTAGCTCCATTGTGTAGCTTACATGCATACGATCCCAACAGATCCAAATTTGTGAAATTCTGATAATGTGTTTGGTAGATATTAAAAATTACAAGTTTGTATATTATTTTAATTAAAATTAACTATGTATTATAATTTGGACCCTTACCTTTTTTAAATGGCCCAACCCATACACGCCCTACCCATGGTCCTCATCGTCCCAAAAATGTATGTTGCTCCTCCCTTTTCTTTTAATTTACGTCCAACTTCTCATTTTCCTTTCTTTTTTTGTTATTTTGGACTTACTACTATACCACCCAGCCCAATAACTTGCGCACCCAATCCACGTTTGCCCAGCATCTTTCTTCCTCTTTAAAAGATAACTACGAGTTCCTCTCCCTCATACAGCAAAATACGCGAGCTCACGTATATTTTTTTCTAAAACCAACTGCACCAATTTTTTCCCCATCTTCCATTTATAAACTGCAAGTCCCTTTTCCCCAAACGATTCTACTACTCCTCATTCTCCTTGACTCGAGCGAAAAGCCTTCTATCTTCCATGTCCAAAACAAAATGTCTGCTTCTATATAGCCCCGAACAATCTTCCTTTTTATCACGCAAATCCCCAAACTTCCCACCTTTAGCTCCTCTTCTCACGCTCATCAACTTCGACCCCACACAGTTACTTCAAATCATTCTTCCCATTTCCATTTTGAGTTCCCACTTCTTTGCACATCCAGATCGCACATAATCCACTGTCCAAAGCCGCTGCACAATGCATAAGTGATGAGTTCATGCATCTCCCCCTCCCCTGTGTAGAAACCGCATGCATCCTTCCCTTCTCTTCTTATATTCTTGAACCCATCACCATACTCACATTCCAGTCGGCTCCTCCACGCACAACGACATCCCCCTGCTCGTCACTGGAGACCTCCGCCCCTATCCATACTCCATCAAAACCCTAGAATGCCACTGTCCTAAAAGTACCGAACAACTTCTGTTTGATCCCAACCAGAGTGAAGAGAAAGCTTTTTTTTGTTTTCAGAAGTATTCGCTTTCTAATTTTTCTTCTTCTTATTTACTGTTTTTGTTTTCTGTGTATGCGTTGGAGGAGGAAGACATCAGTATTTATAAGAAAAATCCTTGATACGCAAGGAATATACAATAGGGTAGCAGTGGAAATTGGTGGAGTCAATAGGTTCGCAGCTTTAAAACTTTGATTTGCCCAGACATGCTTTGCAGTGTACGGGGTAGGTAGGCCCTTCCTTAGGGTAGCAGTGACATGCCAATTCAGGGGTTGGGATCCTCTGGACCCATTCTCCCCTGTTCCCATGCACCGAGCCAATAAAAACCCCTGATTTTGGGGATTTTGCATTTTGCCCTCTGAAATTCGGGTGTAATTCAGGGGACCAAAGTGTAAATCACCCCAAAATGAGGTGATTTCATTGGCTCGGTCCATGGGAACAGGGGGGAATGAGTCCAGGCGATCCCAACCCAATTCAGGGGTTTGGATCGTCTGGACCGAAATTCCACGGACCCGGTGGACCAAATGCATCTTGGCCATTGATTTCGGTGTGACTCACCGAAAATCAGGGGGCCAGATGCATTTGGTCCACTGGGTCCGTGGGATTTCGGTCCAGACGATCCACTGCCCAATTCAGGGTAGTCGGTTACTTCTGCGTGAAGTAGTAGGGACTGCAGAAGGATTTGGGTAGGTCCATGACCTGTGTGAGGTTTTGATTTATCTTCTAGTCATAAAACTGTAGTACGTATATTCAACAGAAGTAAAAATACATATGAAATAAGTTTTGATAATACAAGTACATAAACTATAGTACATATTCAACGAGAGTAAGAAGCAAATTAAGGGTGCGGCTATTAACACCCCATAATTTGCTCTTCACCCCCCACTAATTAGAAAATAAAATGTGCACCCCAACATTTTCTCTTCCCACCCCAGTTTAATACGAAAATGCCCTTACTACATTATCATTCTCACTGCTTTCTTTCTTTTTTCTACTTTCCAACTTGCAATTTATTTCCACTGCTCTCTCCTTTTAAAATTTTGATTGAATAAATTAACATTTGTAGACAGTGTTGCTGATTGAAATTTCTGTATACTTCGAAAGTTTCGGTATCGTAATGGTACACATCGCCGATTGTACGGTTTATAAAATTTTAATCATTATTTTTATTTTTTAGTCATTATTTTTAATTTCTATCTTTATTTTTTTTTAAAGATCATGTACAATGCTGATTTTGAATTTTAAGTTAACCATTGTACAACATTAGATAAGTTGTCTAATTAGTTGTTAAAAGGGTAAATTTGGAAATTAAATTCTAAAATTTTAGCTGGGGGGTGAAGAGAAAACAACGGTGTGCGAATAGCCAGACCCGCAAATTAAATAAGTTTTATTGATGATACAAGGATATATTAACATCCGCATGTTAAAATTACATTATGTTTATATGCGTAGACATAATGCATACACATTTTATCCTGAAAATATTGGACGTATTTTTTTAATTTTGATTTTTTTTTACCTGCCCTGTTCATCCTATATTCATTTGAAAAAGACAACGCATGTCCATTAAGCAGACTACGATGAAACTTTGGATATTTGGGTTTTGATGTCTGCTACAAAGGTTTGTTATGCTGAGTACTAATATAGATAAGTTTTTGTTTTAACTACTGTTAATGCAGCGGAAAAAAAAACCAATATTATCATAAAGAATACTAGGCAACAGTCAAATATCAAGTCGTTACGCGAAATTCCATTCATTTCACGAACCACTGTTGACAAAAATAAAAATATTGTTGTGAATAGAAATTTGCCACGATCTCAACAGTATAATAAAATAGACAAGTTAGCTTATTTTGTGAAACCCCCAAATGCTGTTACAGAATGTAAAATACGTCAAAAAAAAAGTTTCTTATTTTCCAAATTAAAAATTACAGAAAAAATCTATAAATTAAATTAAAAACATGTCTTAAAATTCTTATCCGAATTCAAAATAAATAATTTATTATAATTAAATAATTGTTATGATTTATAAACGATTCCATAGTGCCTTTCTGAAAATTTGATTTGGACATAACTTACAATTTAAAAGACGAAATCCCAAATTTTCACTTCCATTAGAAAAATATAGCTCACTGGATTTCAACGTTTCTTGTTTCGAAGAAATCCGACTTATAACGGATCCTATATAATTGTCTAAAGTTCAAAACTCAATATTACGAACTACCGCGACGTTACGAGCTCGTATATAAATTATATTATAATTAATACATTCAACTGTCATTTAAATCACAAATTAGTTATTATAATTCGAATATAAACTGATTGAATTGCTTAAATAAATCCAATTTACACAAAATTGCCAATTCAGCTATTTTTGACTATTACGAAAATTATATTATTACACCATTATTTATATTAATTAAATATTCGAAATGTTTGAATTCAAACTATTTAAATTACCAAAACAAAAATAATTAAATAAATTGATTATTAAATTGCTAAAAATCCGGGATGTTACATTTTGAAAACTCTTCGTGTGCATCAGCTTAAGGCGAAGTTCTCCAAATGTTATTTTTGGAGAAAAGAAGTGAGATTTTTAGGCCATATGGTTTCTAAAGATGGGATAGCCGTAGATCCCGCAAAGGTAGTTGCAGTTCAAGATTGGCAGATCCCAAAGAATGCAACAGAGGTGAGAAGTTTTCTAGGGTTAGCAGGCTATTATAGAAAGTTCATTAAGGACTTCGCAAAGATATCAGCCACACTCACTAGAGTGACGAAGAAGAATCTGACATTTTCCTGAGATGTAGATTGTGACTATGCTTTCCAGCGATTGAAGAGGACTCTAACAACAGCCCCAGTCTTGACCTTGCCCGATGGGAACAAAACATTCACAGTATACACTGATGCATGTGGTACAGGGCGTGGTGTGGTTCTGATGCAAGATGCGAGGGTAGTGTGTTATGGAGGTAGACAGCTAAGAGTTTACGAGAAGAACTACCCTACCCATGATTTAGAGCTAGTTGTTATAGTATTCACGCTTAAGACGTGGCTCCATTATCTACTTGGAGAGAAGTTCGAGTTATATACCAATCATAAATCTCTCAAGTACTTGTTCTCGCAGAGGGATCTTAATTTAAGGCAACAAAGGTGGATGGAGTTCCGAGCATCCTACGCCTTCGAGATTGCCTATACCCCTGGTAAGGGTAATGCGGTGGAAGATGCATTGAGTAGGCAGAGGGTGGCCTTAAGTCCTCTGTTGTGGAAAGGAAAATCTTGGCGTTTATATCGACTTTTTATTTTAGACCCTCCGCCGAGTTTATACCTAGTTTATTGGCATCACTAAAGGTGAGACCTACTCTTATGGATCAGATAGGAGCTTCACAGCAACAGGATCCATCGATTTCAGATACCTTGGATAGGCACAGTAGAGCGGAGACTTCTAGTCACCTCAATAGATATTCCACGGACGATAGAGGGTGGTTGCGATGAGATGGAAGACTTTGTGTTCCCCGAGTTGGGAGTTTGTTGAAGACAGTCCTAGAGGAAGCCCATCATTCAAGTTGTCTTTTCATCAAGGCGGTGATAAGACGTATAGAGATATGAAGAGGGTTTTCTTTTGGGCGGGGATGAAGAAAGATGTGATGGAGTTTGTTTCTTGATACTTGGTTTGTCAGCAAGTCAAAGCTGAGCAAAAGAAGCCTGGTGGTTTACTTCATCCTTTTGTGGTCCCATAGTGGAAGCGGTGGAGCGTCTCTATGGATTTCATCGATGGTTTGCCTAGATCAAGGAAAGGCAGCACTAGCATTTGGGTTATAGTAGATAGACTTACTAAGAGCGCTCATTTCATTCCAGTTAAGAGAAAGAGGATGGCAGCATGGTTGGTAGCAATTTACAATCATGAGATAGTCCGTCTTCATGGAGTACCTTCCAGAATTGTAAGTGATTGTGACCCCATTTTTACCAGTGAATTTTGGAGGATCTTGCAAGAAGCATTAGATACACAGTGTATGTAACACCCCACCTCCGTTAAGGTCACTCTCAAAGGGAATGCCTTAACTTCGGTGGAGCGTTTAAAGGTACAAGATACTAAAAAATTACAAGACAAAAAATTTATGCAGTGGAAAACAATCAATATTATTTCATAAATACTTGTTCAACACAACAATTCAACAACTATTTCAACCTTCCAAATTATTACAACTTTTCATTTGTCTTGAAAACATAAAGAAGCAATACTGAAAATAAAATGACATAAATCCCCAACAAGTGCTTGACCATAGGCATAGCTCAAAAAGGAAAGTCCAAGCCTTACATCTATGGTCTTCAAGTTTTGGCTAACCTGGACTAAGCAGAAGTGTTTCCTCCCTACGGATCGGGGGGGAGGGAGGGGAGGGGGAGGAGGGCGGAAGAAAAGAAGTGAAAGGAAAATGGGTCAGACATAAGTCTGGTAAGCCCAATTATTTAATAGCATGTAAACAAGTAAAAGACTATGACATGAATAAACTGAGCTTAGAATGATACCACAAGGATAGGGTAGTCCTAAAACGAGGTAAAGTAAGATTTAACTAGATTTGGCTATCGCACCCACTTTTACTTCACTGTACCCACTAAGAGCTGTTTAACTAGCAATGTATGTTCATGATAAAGTGATCCCATTTATGTATTAATCGGCTCCTACTCGCATTCATGTATTCCCGGTGTCATGCGACCCCACGTAATTTTAAAGTACTTGTGGTGGTTGCAGTATAGGGTGTATCAAGTCCTATAATGGCAACCCTGACACGATTCAAAGATGCACAAGTGTACGCCTGGTGCCTGTTGCCTACTTTTTCCACTCCGGATCCCGTGCACTCCCGTACTCCATCGGAACCTACACTGACGCACCTAACCGCCGCCCTTTTGACCGCTTACATTCAGCCCAGTAGTCGTGCCCTACCCAGTTCAGAGTACCTGATACCTCCATGTGGGTTACTGCTGAAACGGGTCCCCGTTACTAGGGTTTTTCTAGTCAACATGCTAAATTGGTTAAGTGTCCTTGGTTTGACTTAACACCTATCAATCTTGTATAGTTAACATGTTAAGTTGGTTAAGTGTTTCCTCAATTACTTAACCCCACCAATCTTGTCTTGTTAACATGTTAAGTTGGTTAAATGTTCCCTTAATTACTTAACCTCACCATTTTTAGCTTGATTGTTCGTGAGATTTAATTAATTAATTAAAGCACCAACCACTCACATTATACAAGTATAGTTGTGGTTACTCGATGTGTCGGTCAGTTCCGGGCAGTTTTACACCACAGCTCGGTCTAACCTCGGGTCTTTCTGGGTTTGATGCACTAACCTCTCACATTAGACAGGTATTGTTATGGTTACTGGATGTGCCGGCTGGGTCCGGGCAGGTTTACACCACAACTTAGTCTAACCTCGGGTTAGGCATATTCATCTTTTACATTTTATATATGTAAATTTTCTACAAGTGTTTCATGTCACATATTTTAATTATGTTCAAGACTAATGGTATAAATTATACCATTCATGGCCTAAACCATTTACATGGTTTTGGGCCCATCTACATTATTAACATGTTTTTATTTAATAACTATCCCAAAGTTACCCTCGTTTGTTCGTTCGTATTAATCACATAAAGTCATTGGGCCCGCATATTAGCCCAATTTATAAACAAGAGTTAAAGAAGGGAAGATATATAATATAGATTCAACAAAACATGTAAATTTTGCATAAAACTTTATTCATATAATTTAACATGTCGCATGAACTTGCATGTAATTTAGACTTATATAATCATAAGCCTAAAACATGTTAATATGTAGATCTAGGCATGTGTGAACATAACCTAAATTATAAACTAGCATATGACATAATCATGACATGTCCAATCCCGAGGCATGTATAATTTTAACATTAACATATAGGTGTGAACTAGATCTAACAAGGTGAATTTGCATAAGTCCACTTTACAAACATGCATATAAATATAGATCTAGTTTTGGATCCAACATGTAACTTGCATATGAACATATGTATAATTAGATCATGACTTGGATCTATCATAAAACATATAACTTGCATAAATCATATGAACCTAGATAGATCTTGACATGGATCCAACATAAAACTTGTAACTTGCATATGAACATATATATAGGCACATGGATCTAAAATAAAGCATATGAATATACGTATATATATATATATATATATATATATATATAGATCTTGACTTGGATCTAACATAATACATACAACTTGCATTAATCATATAAACATATATATGTAGATCTTAATATGAAACATATAACTTGCATATGATATTGATAGTTTCATTCTCAATCTTTAATAGATCCAACACCAAGTCTAATAAGCCACAAACATTCCAAGACAATTCATGATAAAATCATCACAAGAAACGAACATGAATTAGCATCGTCAATATTATACAACATGGTATAATTCTATTTTTCACTTTATATCAAATCACGTATTAAATTTATTTACATCTAAAAGATAACTACATTTACAAAAGACAATCTTGATTTCTGGAATCTGTATTCTGAAGTTGAAATGCTCGCATTTGATGTAGACAATCGTTGTTTTAGTTTAATTTTGATTTGATTTGATTTTGTTTGTCTCTTTTAATTTGCTTCAAGTTGAACGGCGGCTACTCGAGGTTGTCTAACGGCAGCATGATGGCTCTTGGTTTGATTTTTAATATGATTTAGGGTTGAGCTATTAGGTTGCTTTTATAGAGATTTAGATTAATATAGGCCATTGGATCATACAGGAGCAATCAGAACCGTCTAGACTAGACAGAGTTATCCGGTGACTCGGCAACAGGTCAGGAATGACTCAGCAATGACCCACTATTCGGATTAGAATACTCAGAAATCTATGCAGGTTTTTAGCTCGACATGGGCGCAATTCCCAAGTGCGCCAGTGCATTTTTGTACTGGCACACTTCACAAGTGCGCCAGTGCATTATGGCATGTTTCCGGTTTTTCTGCCTAACTTCGTTCGTCCATATCTCCTTCATACGGTGTTCGTTTTACACAAACTCGGACTTTATCTCAAGCAGAATTTCAAGACGAACGCAATGGCGCAACCCATTTCCCTTAATTCTTCTTATAAAAATGAAGTATACTTTAATTCGTTATTATAATGTTAACAAAAAGTACGGGGTGTTACATTCTCCCCTCCTTTAAGGATTTCGTCCCCGAAAACTTCAAGTCAAGAAGAATGTATATCCTACCATCCAATCGTCAATCTACTCAACCATCAAACAAAGGTGTCCATTTTCCGTAAAAGTCTTCTAATGCTTCATGATCATATGCACAGTGTGTGTACATGTCCTTATCTAATGCAAAATCAGGCGGTCTACTGATTCAGTCGACCTCCTTAATGCAAATTATGTCAGTGCCATAAGTCCATTATGTATGCAATTTTTCCTATTCATAATTCTACATGAGTGCACAATCATTCATACAAATGCAACGTCCATATGATAACACATCAAGTTTCAATCCACATATAATTTCATGCGTTCATATGCAAATGCAATATGAAAGTGATTGAGCCGATCTAGAACCTAATGTGTATGTGCATATACATCCACGAGCAATCACTAGCAACCACTTGCAACCACTTTGCAACCATCAACCATAACAAGTTTCAAATACATGTTTACATTCATTGATTTCTACTAAGGATCAAGAAATAAGACCGAGAAGATAACTAAGCATGAGTAAACTTATGATAAAGGAGAGATCAAAGATGTACCCTCAAAAAGATAAGGGTAGGTTGCGCGTATCTTGCTTTCGGTCTCCCAAGTCGCGTCTTCTTCATTGTCACTCCATTGTACTTTAACAAGCTTGACTTCACGGTTGCGTAGCTTTTTGACTTCCGTTCCCAATATACGAGTTGGGATTCTTCTCACTGTTGCTTCTCGTTCCACTTCTACCTCTTCTAGTATCTTTGGTTCCACTACTTCTGCAGACTCACGTAAGCACTTCCGCAGGTGAGAAACATGAAAGACATTGTGAAATCCAGCCAACTTTTCAGGTAGCTCTAATCTGTAGGCCATCGTCCCAATTCTTTCAATGATAGGAAATGGTCCTATGAATCTAGATGTCAATTTCCCTTTGGATCCAAAGCGAACAACATTCCTCAAAGGAGATACTTTAAGGAACACTCTGTCTCCAACCTCAAACTCAAGGTCGGTCCTTCTTTTATCTGCATAGGACTTATGTCTATCTTGAGCAGTCTTCATTCGTCTTCTTATTAGGTCTACCTTTTCTGAGGTTTCCTTAATTATGTCTGGCCCAAGTATAAGCTTATCTATGGGTTCCCACCAACAGGTTGGTGATCGAAACGGTCTCCCGTATAAGGCTTCGAAGGGTGCCATGCCTATTGTATCTTGGTAGCTATTGTTGTAGGCGAACTCCACCAGAGGAAGATGATCTTTCCAAGTCCTCCAAAGTCAAGAACACGCAATCTCAAGAGGTATTCTAAGACATTGTTCACCCTTTCTGTCTGTCCATCGGTTTGGGGGTGGTAGGCCGTGTTTAAACATAGTTATGTGCCTACAACCTCTTGCAAACTCTTCCAGAACTCACTTGTAAAGATAGGGTCTCGATCGCTTACTATGCTGGAAGGTATCCCATGCAGTCGAACTATCTCTTTAAGATATAGAGATGCTAGAGATGAGGTAGTCCTTCTACTTTTGACAGGTATAAAGTGAGCGCTTTTTGTGAACCGGTCCACTATTACCCAAATACTGGTATTGCCCCTTCTTGACCTAGGCAACCTATCAATAAGTTCCATCAAAATGCTATCCCATTTCCACTGTGGGACCTCTATAGGATGTAGCAAACCACCAGGCTTCTTCTACTCCGCCTTGACCTGCTGCCATATCATGCACTTAGAAACGAATTCAGCTACGTCCCTCTTTATGCCATTCCAAAACAAAACTCTTTTGATGTCTTTATACATTTTGTCTCCGCCTGGTGTATGGTTAGCTTTGAATGGTGTGCTTCTTCTAGAACCATTTTCACTAAATCTCTTACTTGTAGGACGCATAGCCTTCCATCCCGTCTCAACCATCCCTTATCATCGATGGAGTATATATTGAGGTGACTCGAAGTCTCACCACTAATTAGATTATTTATCACATCTACTAGCTGAGGGTCTTCACGTTGTGCGGTTCCTATTCAGTCAAAAAGTGTAGGTCGCACATCCAGTGTTGCTAACAAGCCAGGTACAAATTCAGAGGAGGGTCTAAAGTCAAAGTTGGCTATGTACTCCAAGCTTTGCCTTTCTACAAAGAGAGGGCTTAAGGTCAGCTTCTTTCTACTCAGAGCATCTGCTACCACATTGCCCTTGCCAGGAGTATAGGAAATCTCAAAATCATATGAGGCAAGAAACTCCATCCATCTTCGCTGCCTCAAGTTGAGATCTTTCTGTGGGAAAAGGTACTTCAACGATTTATGGTCATAAACAATTCAAACTTCTCACCAAGGAGATAATGGCGCCAAGACTTAAGAGCGAAAACGATGGCTGCCAATTCTAGGTCGTGGGTTGGGTAGTTTTTCTCATGTACTTTCAACTGCCTTCCACCATAAGCTACTACCTTCCCTTCTTGCATTAAGACAACGCCTAATCCTTTACCGCATGCATCCGTGTATACGGTAAACATGTTGCTCCCATCAGGCAATGTTAGAACTGGGGCTGTTGTTAGAGCCCTTTTCAAATGTTGGAAAGCAATATCACAATCCAAATCCCAAGCGAAAACTAGGTTCTTCTTCGTCAACCTTGTAAGTGGAGCTGATATTTTTGCAAAGTCTTTGATGAACTTCAGGTAAAAGCCTGCTAGCCCGAGAAAGCTTCGGACTTCAGTTGCATTTTGTGGAATCTTCCAATCTTGCACAGCAGCCACTTTTGCAGATTCCATGGCTAACCCCTCTTTGGACACCACATGTCCAAGGAATCTAACTTCTTCTCTCCAGAAATGGCATTTGGAGAATTTGGCTTTCAACTGATGAGCACGGAGAGTATCCATGACTTCCCTTAAGTGCTGAGCATGCTCTTCCTCACTCTTCGAGAAGATCAAAATATCGTCCACGAAGACCAACACAAACTTATTGAGGAATTCCCGGAACACCCTGCTCATCAAGTCCATGAAATAGGCAGGGTGTTTGTCAAGCCGAAAGGCATGACAAGCCACTCGAAGAAACCATCCGGGGTCCTAAATGCGGTCTTATCAATGCTATCCTCAGCCATTCTTAGCTGATAAAACCCGATAGCCAGATCTAGTTGGGAGAAAACGGATGCACCTACGAGCTGATCAAACAGATCGTCAATTCTTGGGAGTGGGTGCCTATTCTTCTTGGTCAGCTTGTTCAGCTCCCTATAATCCATGCATAGGTGGAGTGAACCATCAGCTTTGGTTGCGAACACTACTGGAGCACCCCATTCAGAAATACTCCGTCTTATGAACCCCTTTTCAAACAGCTCTTTAACTTGCTTGCTGAGTTCTTTTCTCTCCCTTGGAGTCATGTATCTAACGGGTAAAGCAACGGGTTTTGCATTATGAACGAGGTACATGCGGAAGTTTATCTCCCGCTTCGGAGGTAAGCCCATTTGCCTCTTCAAACACATCCAAGTATTCACGGACCACTCTAACAGACTGCAAATTCTCAACAGACGCATCAAGAGATTCTAGATAACTTAGCATAACATAATTCATGGGATTACAAGAGATTTCGAGAGCGTTACCAAGGCGAGTCATGAGTCTAACCACTCTCTTTTCACAATCGAGGACGGCACCATTACTAGATTGCCAGTCCATGCCTAGAATCAGCCCATAGCCCGTGAAGCCCAAAACATAAGCATTACATTTAAACCCAACGCTTAAAATAGAGATTTCCAAATCCAAACAAATCATTGACAAATAAACTGAGCCCCCAATTGGATTTGAAACAATCAAGGGATCCTCTACTATACGGGTGTCTAGGTGCATAGATTCAACTAAAGCAGTAGATATAAAAGAGTGTGATGCGCCAGAATCAAAGAGAGTACGAACAGGATTATCAAACAGATAAACTAAACTCTCAACAGAAATATGTCAACCTCGTTCCTGCAGAAATGCAACGAGAGCATGAACCTGCCTTCCAGAAGATGATCTAGTCCTCTGTCCCTGCCCTTGCCTTTTTGGGCAGTCCTTAGACAAGTGTCCAATATCCCCGCACTGGAAACAAGCGCCCAATTGCCTCTTTTTCTTTCTATCATTTAAGTATATCTTATCGACTAAATCTTCGACCCTTAGGTAAGAGTCCCTTGAATGCTAACATGTGTTTGAAACATGTTACGTTTGATAGATGTAAGTGGATGCAAGTGTTTTCTAACGGTTGCCCGTGGATGCATGTACACACATATGGCGCTAGGTCGGCTCAATCACTCTCATACTACATATGGATGTGTGTGCATTTTTTTCTTTTAATGGATGAAAGTGGGTGTATCACCATGTGGATGTTGCATTTGGATGATTGATTGTGCACACATATAGAACTTACATTGTTATACTAAGACTATTTGCATACATGTTGGATTCATGGCACTAACATACATTGCATTAAGGAGATCGACTAAATCAGCAGACCGCCTAATCTTTCGCATTAGTATAAGGACGTATACACGCACCCCTTTTCATATGTTCATATATGCATTAGTAATCTTTTAAGGACAATGGATGCCTGTGATAAGTGGATGAGTAGATGGATGATGGATATTAAGATATACAATCTTCTTAACTTGGAGATTTCGGGGATGAAATCCTTTATGTAAGGGGGAATGTAACACCCCGTAATTCTACAACACACTAAGACAATAAATTAAATAATACTTAATTAATTATTGGGAATTAAGTAAAACGGACTATGTCATTGCGTTCATCTCGGAATTCTACTTAAGATAGACTCAGAGTTTGCATAAAACAGACATCGTATGTAGAAGAAATTAAGGTATGGAGTTTGTATATGCATGAGTTATATATACATACATAACCAAGTCAAAACAGTTCAGAATAATTCAAAATCAAAAGCGGGAAATCTGGGAGGGAAATGGACCCATTGGGGATCGACATACCCTAGTGGTGTCGACCCATGGGTCGACACCCATGTCGACACCCCCCCAGATCCGAGCAAAATACATTTTTGCGTGTGTGGACTGAATTCTTGGCTAGATTCGCTGGCTTTAGGCTATAAATAGGACCCCATTTCTATTGTTTTTACACACCAAAAACAATGGAGAACTAGATGTTGTCTCTGCCTAGATTAAAATAGGCTATTCTTCTTCAACAATCAAGTCATTCAAGTTCAGATATCTGTGGTTCAATATCTGCAATTATTCCTTTGTTTCTTTGACCCATTCTATGTGAGTCTACGTTATTTTTAGATACGAATACTTAGAAGTTAATCTTGACATGGTATGAATTTGATCTAAGTCTGTGACTAATTGAATCATATCAGATCTGCCATAACCTGAGTATCTAAGTTATTTTGACATGACTATGAATTGGATCTAAGCCTATGCCTATTTATCATGTCAGATCTTTCATTATTTGTACATCTAATTCACTGATTAGATCTCATCATGCTTGTTTATGATCATGGCACTATGCTAATCAGTTTTATTATCACACGTTCATCATATTTGTTCCTATATGCCTATCTTGTCATTATGCCCAATTCTGTCACTATATGCTTATTAGTTGTTGTGCCTATTTCTACCATCATATGTCAATCTTGTTATTATGTTTATTTCTGTTCTCTTCCCTTCTTATTTTCCTTTTTTATTTTATAACCAGGCTACTTTCGAGCCTAGGCATACCGTTGAAATATGCGAACGCGTGAAATTGGGAACGAGGGGAAAACATTAGAATTTGGGGATAACTGGTTTTGGAAAATTTGGGCATAACTTGAATTAAATACATGAATATGGATTTGGGGAATAAATAATATTGTGATTTAGATCTGAATTTGGGGCATATGGTACATGATAAATATGACTTGGAAAAGGGGCATGAAAACCTATAATGAAATAGGGATAATTGTTAAATTAAGAAATGCCTAAAATTGCAGTAACTAGAAACTGTAACCGCACTTAGAGATGAGATTAGATTACACTTGTTGTAGAAGTCTACGCGGACCCGCCTGGCATATCCAGCAACCATAAGTGGTGAATCTAATGTGATGGGTAAAAGTTCATAAACACATAACGGGCTAAGACGCGAGGTTAAGTCCGACTTGTGGAAGAAGTCTGCACGGACCCGCCCGACATATCCAGCATCCACGAGTTATAGATTTAATGTGGGAGGTCTAGCACATCATAACCATAAATGAATAAATGGTAATGAACTTGAATACTTAACCTGATTGAATCCATAGGGATGACATGAACATGTTAACCTGAGTAGGGGTTAAATAAACTTGCTTGAAACAATAGAAGGGTTAAGTATATCTTGCGGTGGTGGGTAATATTTATATATATATAGGCCCACAAACTTAACTTGTAGGGTTATGTAATTTTTTACACTGGTATGACATAACCTGTGGAAATTCTAGCAGTGGGGATGCAAGCGTAGGGGGAAGCTTGTATCATCTTGTGTGTGGGACCCATTTTAGTCAGTAACCCATATATAGGTATCAAACGAGTACTCCGAACTTCGTCGGAGCCGGGGCATGCTTACTGGGCTGATTGTAAGAGATCCAAAAGAGGGGACGGTGTGGGCAGCGAATTCCGACGGGTTCATGTGCGTGCATGGGTCCGGACAAAAGGAGGCTAAGACGCCGTGACATCGGTAGATATGGTTGTGCACATCCGAAAAACGAAGGGTTGCCACTTTAGGGGGTGATACATCCTACGGTGGGGGCAGCACAGGGTATCTACGGAGTAGGGAGCTGATCGATTGGGATAGCGATTAGGGTACATCTAGACTCTGGTATGTTTAGGAGCCTATTATTATCCTTAGGGTTAACTCGGATATGTTCAGTTGGGCTTCCTGTTATTATTTGGGGTTAAATCTCTCACTAGAAGTATGCTTAAGTCTACAACCTTATACTTGTTGGGGATCATCTTGTTCTAGTGATACTAGTATTGGTGCAGAGAAAAAGAAAAGTATTAGAGAAGCGCTATACATATACATTCTGTTCAGTTTATCCTATTTACCTTGTCATGCCCGCCTTATATGCTGTTATCTCTCTTATCCAGTTTATATGTCTGTCATTATACTTTTACTTACTTATATGCTAAAAGTAACTGGATTTGCCAGACTTATGTCTGACCTTTTTTGTTTCCTCTTCTTTCTCTTTCGTTCCCCCCAGGTTCCTAGGGTGGGAATACTCAAGCTTGATCATGATTCTACTTTCATCTTTCTTGGAGATTCTTATATGTACTGCTTGATTTCGTACCTTTCTACTATGGCTATGTTTTTAGGGATTATGATCTTTTCATGTTTATTGTACTCCGATGATTTTGGTACAAGACAGAAGTTTAAAAATTGATTTATCGAGTTTTATGCATTTCAGACTCATGATGTAACTATGTTTTGAACCACGATGTTTTCTGCTTAGTAAAGTTTTAAATTCCGCTGTTATTTTATATTTGTCTTGTAATATTTCTGTTTCTGTTTACCAATAACGCTTCACGAAAATTAATGCATTCTCTTAATGAGTGACATTAACGGACATGGGGTGTCACATTAGTGAAATGGGAATATGCATGAGGAGGTATGATGATTGTATTTGCATATGGAAAATGATTTTTATTTTATTTTGAAATAATGCATTTTATCAACTTGGTATGACATTGCTGAATGAAAATAGGCACTTTTTTATGTGTAGAAATAAATGTTGCAGCCGTCAAGTCATTGCAAAGAAGAATACAAAACTGGTCATTGGAAAAGTTATATGTGGCACTTGACATGTTTCATGCTGTAGCATAAATAAATAGAGAACCACTTGATCTAGACATAATTCATAAAACAGGTAATCGAAGACAAATTCAATCAGATAAGTCGAGTATCTCTACTTCAATGTAGAGTCGATGAAAGAGAAAAAGAAATCGAGGAACTGATGAAATAAAGCAACTTGGACATGTCAAGCATTGTACAAGTGCTCGAGAGTCTACTGGATGATGAAAAGCAGCTCTAGCTGAAGCTACAAATAGGGACGAGGGGCAACTCAAAGAAAATTAGATGCACTGCAACAAGAATTCACATCAGTTAGGCTCAATGAGACAACGTTCGATAGTAAAATGAAGACCTCGCGAGGTAAAAGATTTAGAATGGATGAGTCTGTATAGGAAGATGAACATACCAGTAATAGAACGAAGACTAGAAGTGCCAATAGTCCTTTGAAATACAGTGATACAGAAGATGGAGGGTCGGCATGAAATGGAAGAAGATACTTGTCTCGGTCAAGGAAATAAGGAAAATGATTCAAGGCTCAATGGACTTTGTTGTAGTTGCTTTATGTACTTGAGATACTTGTATGATTTATAAAAAAAATGACGAGAGTTTGAAAATTCTAATATATTGTTTTGGTTCATGTTTTAAGTTTGTTTGATATCTTCAGTTTTGTAGATAATATGTTCTGAAATGAATTCTTTTATTAATAATATGTATATAATTTGTTCATATATAACAACTTTAGATGATACTTTTAATAAAATATATTACAACAGTTATAAACAGTTGTAATAAAGTTTATTACAATGGTGGAAAACAGTTGTAAAATATACATTTCACAACGGTGCAAAAAAGTTATAAAAGGTTTTAGTCCATTACAACTTCTTAATAGACGACGGTGGCTCCACCATTGTAAAAAGTCTTTTACAACTATTTTCCACCGTTGTAATATGGTCAATTAATTGTAGTGCATGTACGATATCAATAAACATAATTACATTAATTAGCATCAAACATCAGTCAGCACTGTCCCTTCGGTTTACCTACATGTTACATGCCTTCTGCATTGAATGCCTATTTCCATTTATCACTAGTGGCAGCCTGTTTATATTTACATTATCATCAACAATGTTTAGCTAGTCACTTATAATTGAAAAATATAAAAGCTTCATGAATATCCTTGTCGAATTCCACATATTCCCTGGAAATATCAACTAATAGTACCATTTATTTGCAAAGAATATTTCAGGGAAGGGATACATACCTAAATCGATGTAATATACTTCATGGGAAAACCCATCCTTGAAAATGCATAAAATATCTAGCTCTATTTTATTGAATAATAAGATTTCCTAAGACTATTTTCAAGCAGCATCATGGCCTCAAAAAATTTGATATTGTAACAACTTAGAAGCTCATGCGGCATTAGCATATAGTCAATTATGCTACATTGGCCAATGGAAGTTCTTTGATTATAGAATATTAACTGCATCAGGACATGTTATATTCTAGCGGCTAAGATCTTTGGAATAATACTGAATTTCAATACCACTTATTTACTTACTAATCATTATTTACTCATCATTTTTCATTTAACAGGCTTGACTGTGCACTGTATGTCATGGAGATCATGAAACATTTGACAGAAATGGTGCCTTATTCATTGCCATTTTCTTAAGAGGAGGCAGCAATGAACATGTTCAGTGCAAAATTAGCATACGAGTTGGTGACAGATGAAAAAACCTCATGGATATACAAGTATTGTGTTCAAGGACCTACGCCTGAAACATCTAAAATGGTTACCTCTAGTTTAGTGGAAAAAAGTAATACTACATAAGTTTAGTGGAAAAAAGTATTAGTGCATAGGTTTAGTGGAAAATGGTAGTAGTGCATCGGTCTAGTGCAAAATGGTATGAAAGATACTGTGACTTGTTAGAAAATATACATTCTGTTTTAGACTTGTAACTTTCTGAAATATGTGACTTGTTATCAAAATAGTTAACTCTAGTTAGTTTAAGGATACTACAAGTTATTGTTCATCTTTGACTTATAATTGTGTTGTTGAATTTCTAGTTATATAGTTAACTATGTGACTTGTAATTTTTTGTTACAATATCGATATATTTGAAAATTAATTTTGATCAGAATTTAATTACCGTGACTTGTAATTTCTAGTCATATAGTTTAAGGATACTAAGACTTGTAATTTTGTTGTTATATAATGATTTTGATCAATTTGCCTAATGTTAGAGCAGTTACATTCTTGTGTAACACAAAAAGTAGATGAAATGCATTATCTTGTTGTGTGGCCGATTTAAACCAAAAAATAAAATCACATAGACAATGAATCTTTGAGGCCTATGAGAATCAAACTACTGCAATATGTTCGAAGCCTTTACTACTATATAGACTGCATAATCATATAGATCATGTGAAATGCAATATCTTTGTGACATGTTTGTAATATTTTTGAGTCCAACTACTGCAATGTGTTTGAAGGCTATATAGTAATATACTACATAATCAAACTACTACAATATATTTGCAACATAAGAAATGCAATATTTTTGAAACCAAACTACTGCAATTTATCCTAAAAAAATTCAGTAGCCTTTAGCATACTACATTATCACCATGGATTTACAAGACAACACAATCATATATATATACAAATATATAGTGTGAAAACTGAAAATACTGCTATATATCACACTACATTAAAAGATGAAACTACCGCAATATACAACACTGAAATCCATATGACACACAAAATGATTAACATTTCATATAGACTATGCTAATAAATTACAATGCTATATAATACAGTACCACTATCCTGAAAGCCATATAATACACAGACAATACTAATAGACTACAAATACACGGACAATATTAATCAAAGGTACAGACAATACTAATAAACTACAAATACACAGATAACACTCAAACATTATTTCGTTGTTCAAACATTATAAGTTTGAAAGCAATATATCATAGTATCAATAACTTGTAACTATACCATGTACTATTATCTATGTAGTAACTGAAAAGTATGACCTGAAAATTTCAAATTGACAAAAAATATCCAACTCAAAACAACCTATAAAAGTATCGACTAACATATCAGCTACTATCGATTAACATCCAATAACTATTTAAAACCAAACACTAGCCAGCATCCCAATATATCATCAAGTAAAACAACACCATCTTCATTCCACATAGCTACATCAAATAATTTATGAGTTATAAGAACAAATCAGTTAATTTACAAGAATAAAGCTAAATATATAAAAGAAATAAACTAAACATTATTATACAATTAAAAGGAAAAGGACATAATAAAACTTGAACCATCCAAAATTAAAAACTAAACAACATAAATATATATATATAAAAAAGAAATACCTGAACCATCTAAAACGTAACACTATTTGAAAACAAACACTAGCCAACATCCCAATATATCATCAAGTAAAACAATACCATATTCATTCCACATAGTTGCAGAAAATAATTTCTGCAATTATAAAAAAACAGTTAAAATGCAAAAATAAAGCTAAATAAGTAAAAGAACTAAACTAAACATTTGTATACAATTAACAGGAAAAAGACATAATAAAACATGAACCATCTAAAACTTTAAAACAAAACAGCATTTAAAAAAAATACCTGAACCATCTAAACCTTTAGCACAGACTTGTAATTTCTACAATTATGGCCATATTGACTGCATCTTCCACATTTGTTTTCCTTGGTTTTAAAAACAGTCAGACCTCCCTTTCTTTTGAATGATGACCTACCAGCTCGTCGAATGGATTTAGGAGGTCTTACAATTTCACTATCTTCAAGGGAAGCTTTTGGTTTATCAAAATTAGGAATTGGCATTATAGCATGTGAATAACTAGCATGATAAGCTTCAGTTGTATAATACTCCACAAAATCATAAACATACAGTTTACACCTATTCGTACATTTAATGGCATGAGCACAAGGGAAACAAGCAATCTTCCATTGATTGCAACTACACATTTTCAAATTCAAATCAACATGATGAGACTTTGAAGCTTTAACCTCAAAAATATGACCAGATGACTTAAACACATCCCATCCATATCCTTCATTAATAAGTTCAGGCAATCGAACTTCCATAGTCGGGCAAAGTATGCTTTTGCAATTTTGAACCTCCTCTCTACGTTTAGACTTTGTTCCATCAACTTAATCCAAATAGAATCTAAACAAGAAGTAATGGGAACAGCATGTTCAGCTAAAATCCATGAATAAAAACTCTCAGCCACATGAGAATACAACTATCCATACCTCTTCCCTGGGAAAAATCAAAGAAGTCATGGAGATCATGAAACATTTGACAGAAGTGGCACCTTATTCAACCCAATGATCATATGGTTTATCATTTAAAAAATCTAATACAGCAGAACCACCAATCTCAACAAATTTGTTCATAGATCTTTCAAACTCAAAAAGGGTTGCAGACCTAGCAACTTTTTCAAATAAATCTTTCATACAGATTTTTTTTTCTTCACTTTCACAGAACTTAGAAGGTTACTTCACATATGAAACAAGCAAAATGAATGGTAAGAAGATGGAAAGAATTTTGGAACACTTAAAAGAAAACCCCAATGCCTATCAGACATTAAAACTAATGGTCGATCTTCATCAAGCATATTTTTCAGATGTTCATAAAACCAACTCCAACTACATTCATTTTCTATAGAGACGATAACCATAGCCAAAGGGAAAAAAATCCTTACAACCTATAAAAGTATCGACTAACATATCAGCTACTATCGATTAACAGCCAATAACTATCTAAAACCAAACACTAGCCAGCATCCCAATATATCATCAAGTAAAACAACACCATCTTCATTCCACATAGCTACATCAAATAATTTATGAGTTATAAGAACAAATCAGTTAATTTACAAGAATAAAGCTAAATATATAAAAGAAATAAACTAAACATTATTATACAATTAAAAGGAAAAGGACATAATAAAACTTGAACCATCCAAAATTAAAAACTAAACAACATAAAAATATGTATATATAAAAAAGAAATACCTGAACCATCTAAAACGTAACACTATTTGAAAACAAACACTAGCCAACATCCCAATATATCATCAAGTAAAACAATACCATATTCATTCCACATAGTTGCAGAAAATAATTTCTGCAATTATAAAAAAACAGTTAAAATGCAAAAATAAAGCTAAATAAGTAAAAGAACCAAACTAAACATTTGTGTACAATTAACAGGAAAAAGACATAATAAAACATGAACCATCTAAAACTTTAAAACAAAACAGCATTTAAAAAAAATACCTGAACCATCTAAACCTTTAGCACAGACTTGTAATTTCTACAATTATGGCCATATTGACTGCATCTTCCACATTTGTTTTCCTTGGTTTTAAAAACAGTCAGACCTCCCTTTCTTTTGAATGATGACCTACCAGCTCGTCGAATGGATTTAGGAGGTCTTACAATTTCACTATCTTCAAGGGAAGCTTTTGGTTTATCAAAATTAGGAATTGGCATTATAGCATGTGAATAACTAGCATGATAAGCTTCAGTTGTATAATACTCCACAAACTCATAAACATACAATTTACACCTATTCGTACATTTAATGGCATGAGCACAAGGGAAACAAGCAATCTTCCATTGATTGCAACTACACATTTTCAAATTCAAATCAACATGATGAGACTTTGAAGCTTTAACCTCAAAATTATGATCAGATGACTTAAACACATCCCATCCATATCCTTCATTAATAAGTTCAGGAAATCGAACTTCCATTGTCGGGCAAAGTATGCTTTTGCAATTTTGAACCTCCTCTCTACGTTTAGACTTTGTTCCATCAACTTAATCCAAATAGAATCTAAACAAGAAGTAATGGGAACAGCATGTTCAGCTAAAATCCATGAATAAAAACTCTCAGCCACATGAGAATACAACTATCCATACCTCTTCCCTGGGAAAAATCAAAGAAGTCATGGAGATCATGAAACATTTGACAGAAGTGGCACCTTATTCAACCCAATGATCATATGGTTTATCATTAAAAAAATCTAATACAGCAGAACCACCAATCTCAACAAATTTGTTCATAGATCTTTCAAACTCAAAAAGGGTTGCAGACCTAGCAACTTTTTCAAATAAATCTTTCATACAGTTTTTTTTTCTTCACTTTCACAGAACTTAGAAGGTTACTTCACATATGAAACAAGCAAAATGAATGGTAAGAAGATGGAAAGAATTTTGGAACACTTAAAAGAAAACCCCAATGCCTATCAGACATTAAAACTAATGGTCGATCTTCATCAAGCATATTTTTCAGATGTTCATAAAACCAACTCCAACTACATTCATTTTCTATAGAGACGATAACCATAGCCAAAGGGGAAAAAAATCCTTGATTTCTATTCTTTGCGGTTGCAGCCAACAAAACACCAAGCCTACCTTCAAAAAAGTAGCATCCAAAAAAATCAAAGGCCTACAGTGATTAAAACCACAACACATGCATGAAAACCAATAAAAAATCTCTCAAACTGATTTGTTTTAGAATTCAGTTCCATATCAACATAGCTCCCTGGACTTGACTTGTTAACAACATCTATATACCATCGTAAATCATTGTAAGATAAAGCATCATCACCAAAAATTTCTTTCATAGCCATTTATTTCCCAGAATAAGCATAGTAATAATTCGTATTAAAATTACATTCTCTTCTAAATTGATTAATAATATCTTTTGGTTCTTCAACGGCTCATCTCTAATTTGATCAATAATCGTAGACTTGATGAATTTACTAGAAATAGGAGGATGATTAATATCCCATAACCCAACACCATTAGAATCTCATGTGTCAAGCTTATAATATAAAAATATTAACATTTCCAGAATCACAACTAGCATGAATTTTGAACTTACAACCCTCACCAAACCAAGACAAAATGGAAGTAACTCTTTCTTTGCAATTCTTAATATTCTTCAACTTAAACCAGTTTTAATTTGATAGGCTATTAAAAAATTCTGAATTCCAAAGCTTCATCAAATCGATATCCAACAAAATCCAAAACTGAAATATTATTTCCCTTCTTCAAAATTTCCTTAAAATCAAACCGAATATTTGTACTAAAAGAATCAGATATCAAAGAGTTTCCAGTAGCAGACTCACTAACATCAACACTCTCATATTCGACCAAAACTGATTTCAAACTTACCATAAATACCACTTATTCATTCTTCTTAAACAATGAAAAAAATACGATATGCTGTAAATCTGAATCAATATCAATAACTCTACAATTTCCTTTAAGCATGTACGATAATTCAATACTCAACGGAGTTAATGACGACCACCAACATGTTGTGATTTGTGACATGAAATCACGTATGTTAATGAAGATTGATTTGATTAATTGATTTATTTAATTGATTGATTAATTAATTAATTGACTAATTAATTTGATTAATTGGTCGATTGATTGATTGATTCACTGATTTGATTGATTGATTTTATTATATAAGGAATGAAATGAATAGTTTTATTCTGGATATATTTCTGAGGGGCAAATTAGATATTTGCCTAGGCCTTCTGTTCTCCTATATTAGCAACATCTAGGATTGGATTAAGAGCATGGGATTGAGACAAAAATAGTTAATCCAAAGGTTGCCGCTATTCTTGATTGTTCTCCTTCAAGTTGTAGTCATCTAGAATTATTTCCCTATCTCAATAAGGTTATTGATTCTGGTAATTTTGTTTAATTTTTTGTTGTAGATCCATTGTATTTAAACAAAATTTGTATTGTTGAATCAATAAAGAGAGTGGTTGGGTGGAGTATCTTGTTTGCGTGTGTGATTTCATATCTGTGTTGTTTTTATAGAAATCACCTTAGTATTTGGGTGAATAAGATCCTAGTCACTTCCGCAAAGGCGCAATTTCCATAGCAATTGGAATGAAAGCGAGATCATCGCAAAGCATAGAGTGATTTCGGAATGAAAAAAATAAATCATTTTTTTGATGTCGGATATGATGACATTTCCAAAGTTGACTAATTTTTGACGGAAGAGATTAGGAGATCTGGAAGCCCAAGATGAAGCATGTGCTTTATCTCAATGATCTTCATGATCCGATTGATGGTGGGATGAAGCCCTCAAGTATGGATGAGGGAACATGGAAGAAGATGGATAAGAAGGCGATTGCCTTGATTCGACAATACCTTGATGATTCAGTATTCCATCATGGGGCTAGTTGTGAATCCGCGACAGATTTGTGAGACAAGTTTGATATCTTTGTATGAGTCGACGAGTGCTACAAGTAAGGCTTTTCTGGTTCAACAATTTGTTCCGCTGAGATTGGATGAGGAGAAGTCTGTTGCAGGGCACTTGAATGAATTTCAAGATGTGATCAATCAACTGGAAAATCTAAAGGTCATTTTTGATGATGAACTGCAAGCTCTTTTGCTGATGAGTTCGGCTTTAGAAAGTTGGGAAACTTTGGTTGTTTCACTGAGTAACTCCAATGCTAGTGGAGCTATCTCTTTGGAAACGGTACGAAACAGCCTCTTGAATGAAGAACTAAGGAGAAAAGGGTCGGGTTTGAAATCAGTTCGAGGTGAGGCTATAGTAGCAAAGGACTACTCGGGGAAAGATACAAGGAGGAAGAAGAAAGGGGCTAATGGTAAAGGTGTCATCACTTGTTACTATTGTAATAAACAAGGTCACATATGCAAAGATTTTCATGCTTATCAAAGGGATAAGAAGAAGGTTGCGGATGGTGATAGTAGTAGTGATGAAGCACAAGCAGGTCTTGCTGCAGGTTCCTTTAGTGATGTTTCTTGTGATGTCCTGTTTAGCGAAGTTAATTGTAACACCCCACGCCCGCTATGGTCACTCTCTAAGGGAATGCCATAACATCGGTGGAGTATTTTGAGTGAATATAGAACAGAGTAATTACAGCAAGACAGATATAAGTAATACTTGAAAATTTAAAACATCATTTCACTTGCAGCGGAAAATAAAACATGTCTGGTTACATCACAAAACCATAATAGGAGTCAAGTACAAATATCCATCATGATAAATAAAAATACATAATCCCAATACATGAACTGATAGCCATAAAAGAAAAAGGGTAAGCTGAGCTCTACATCTAGGGTCCAAGCTCCAAGAGAGTAATAAAAGCAGCCTGATCAAAGCCCACTCGTGCTGGGCCCACTCTGAGAACCTGAGGGTTGGGAAAAAAAGATAAAAACAACGGGGTCAGACATAAGTCTGAGCGAGTCCTATAACTTTAACAATACAATCATTAAAGTAACCAGAGAAGACATAAACTTGACATACGGTAATGTCTGGGGATGAATGGCTACACCAAGCAGCTTGGTAGACTTAGGATAAACTAAGATAACTGTAAAGACGCATTTACCCACCCAAGGATAATTACTACACTGCACCACACCAGTCATTCCTTCTTAAAGGTTGATCCCTCCCAAGGACTTAGAAAATTTACCCAGTAGTTTCGTGTACCCCTAGCTGACTACATAGGTGCCGTCTGCCCCTATCTCCACTAGGTGTACCCACCACTCCCAAATGATCGGCTCCCTACCGTAGATACCCGTGCCGGCCCCACAGTGGGGTGTATCACTCCCCAAAGTGGCAACCCGATATAATTAACGGTGCACGGCTTATATCTACACGATGCAACAACGTCTTACCTACCAGCCCGGGTCCACACACGCATATGAAACCCGTTGGACTTGCGTTGCCACCGCTAACTCGTTTTGGCCTCTTATAGTCAAGCCCAGTACGCGTGTCCCGTCCTCGACATGGGTCGAGCCCAATAAGATACATATGGGTTACTGGTTGAAATGGGCCCCCACAAGCTACCCACCTAAGCTTGTCATTCATCTAGTGTAACCCACTTAACCCTTTTAATAATCATGTTCACTTACATGTTTAAAGTTTGGTTAAGTCATTATATTTCAATTGCCACCCAAGGCACCCACTAGATTTCCACATGCCACCCAAGGCACCCACTTAACCCCTCATGTCCCACTACATGCTAATATGGTTAAGTGTTTCTTAATTAATTAAGACCGTGATCTCCCATAAAGACCTCCCACATTAGACTGGTTGTTATGACCGCCTGGTTAAGCCGGTAGGGTCCGGGCAGTCTTACGTCATAACAGAGTCTAACCTCGTGTCTTTACTTTAATCACGTATTTAATTTATGGCTAAGACCTCTCACATTGGGCTGACATTTGTAGCAACTGGTTAAGCCGGTAGGGTCCGGGCAGTTTTACACTACAAACGAGTCCAACCTCGTGTCTTAGTCGATTAATTACACCTAATTAATCACCCCCATATTAATTATCCCTAATTAATATCAAGCTTTTCATAACATGGGTAGACCTAACTCAATAGGTAAATTCCCATGGGGTAGACCTAACTCAATAGGTAAATTCCCACTTATGTTAATTTATTTTTATGGTATGCTTAATCATACCCAATCATACTTTTATTAACATATTTATTAACCCCATCGTTCCCCACGTAAATCGTTCTCATTTCATGACATAATAAAGGGAAGATCCATCACAAATATCATGGGTTTAACCAAATCTTAGCATATAACTTTGTCATGGGTTAAGAGGATGTCAACTTGCATATATGAACATATATTAACCCAACTACATTTAACCCAAACTTGCATATTATCATACACATGACTTGCATAACATGTTGCATATGAACTTGCATATTATCATACACATATCTTGCATAACATGTGGAACTTGCATATAAGCATTCTCATAACTTGCATAACATGTTAAACATGCATTTAAGCATACACATAACTTGCATAAGCATTCACATTCCTGCATAAGCATTCACATACTTGCATAAACATGCATAACTTGCATATCATGTTAAACTTGCATTTAAGCATATACATAACTTGCATATGAACTTGCATAACAACCTACACATAACTTACATAACATCATACACATAACTTGCATAAACCCACTTATTAAACATGCATAAACCCACTTGTTAAACATGCATAAACCAACTTATTAAACATGCATAAACCCACTTATTAAATATGCATAAACATAGGAAAACATAGAGTAGCATATCATTACAAATGATTCAAACTCACTAATCCGCATTTAAGACCATAAGTCTCATTACACCTAATCTACTTACTTTAGCAATTGATGTTAAAGTGATAGAAACTCACCAAAACCAAGATTAGCAAACTTATGAAGTAGAACTAGTTGCTAAATATGAAGAAGATGATGATTAGAGGTTGATTAGCTTGCAACTTCCTTCATAAATTAGTGGAGGCTCCTCTTAGGTTTGATTTTGGCGGCATGATGGCATCATTTCTATTTTTAGTATGGATTAGGCTTGCATTAGGGTGTATTTATAGGATTAGGGTGTGTTCTAGACCATAGGATTAGCCCTAGGTTAGATTAGGTCCGTCAGATTTAGGAAATCTCTAGAACCCAGCCCAGCCCTAGCCAGAAAACCAGACCTGGTGCACCCAGGCCCTCTGGCTCGACACGCCGTGTCGACAGGCAAGTCGACAGGCAAGTCGACCCCCTAGTCGACAGCCCTGTCGACATGGCTAGGGCGGGAACTTTCCCGCCTGGCCCCGCTGGCTCCAATTTCAAAATCTGGTTTTGCATTTCTAAATCTGTTTTTAACTTGATTTTTCTGCCAACTTCATTGGGCCATAACTGGGCCATACGGACTCCGATTTACAAAATTTCGGACTCTATTCTGCGTATTTTCCCGAGACGAACGTAATGACGCAGCCCGTTTTCCCCAGTTCTCGCATCTGAGATTATTTATTCTGCAAATAGTGAATTTTAGCATTAACTGAAATACGGGGTGTTACATTCTCCCCTTCTTAAAGGATTTCGTCCCCGAAATCTCTAAGCTAAGGAGAATGCATATCTTACCATCCAAACAACCATCTACTCAATCCATCAAACACGAGCATCCATTGTCCTTAAACAATTTCTAATGATGTATGAGCATATGCAGAAAGTGTGTGTATATGTTCCCTATCTAATGTATGAACATATGCAAACCATGATAGTGCCATGCATCCATTATGTATGCGAAAGAACCCTATCGACACATACAATATCTACATGAGTGCACAATCATTCACCAAAATGCATCATCCATATGATAACACAATCATTAGACATCCATAAATATAGCTTCCTACACACAAATTTATGCAATATGCAATATGAAGTGATTGAGCCGATCTAGTGCCTAGAGTGTGTATATATGCATCCACGAGCAACCACTAGCAAACACTTGCATCCACTTGCATCCATCAACCATAACATGTCTCAAACACATGTTTCAACCATAGGTTTTCCCTATCTAAAGGTCAAAAGTACTAACGAGAGGACATACTAAAGATAAGATAAGTACTAGACAACGATAGAGGAGAAATTAAAAGACATACCCTCAAAAAGGAATGGGTACAATGAACGCATCTTTGCTTCCGTCTCCCAAGTTGCGTTGCTCTCATCTTCTCCCCACTGCACTTTGACTAGTTGAACCTCTTTGTTTCTCAACTTCCTAGTCTCTGACCCAAGGATGCGAGTAGGAGCTCGTCGAATCGTTGCATTACGCTCTACTTCCACTTCTCTAAGCAAGCTTGGCTCTATCACCTCTGCAGTCTCATGTAGGCACTTCCTCAAATGTGACACATGGAATACATCATGTACACCACTAAGTCTGTCGGGCAACTCCACTCTATATGCCATTCGTCCAATCCTTTCCTTAATAGGAAACGGCCCTACGAACCTTGGTGCTAACTTCCCAACAGATCCAAAGCGAACCCTATTTCGTAACGGAGACACCTTGACAAAGACCATGTCCCCAACTTCAAACTCAAGATCCGTCCTTCTCTTGTCCGCATAAGATTTTTGCCTATCCTGCGCTGCTTTCATCCTTCTTCGAATCAAGTCAATCTTCTCAGAAGTCTCCCTAACCATATCAGGCCCAAGCAAGATCTTATCCGTAGATTCCCACCAACATGTAGGTGATCGACAAGGCCTTCCATAAAGAGCTTCGAAAGGAGCCATACCAATACTGGACTGAAAGCTGTTATTATATGCGAACTCCACCAATGGAAGATGCTCTTCCCATGTACCTCCAAAATCTAAGATACAAAGCCTCAAAAGGTCTTCTAGGACACGATTCACCCTCTCAGTCTGGCCGTCCGTCTGAGGATGATATGCGGTGCTCAGACATAATTGAGTCCCCACTGCTTCTTGCAAACTTTTCCAGAACTCGCTAGTGAAGATAGGATCTCGATCACTCACTATGCTAGAGGGTACCCCATGCAATCGAACTATCTCTCGAAGATATACTGAAGCTAGCCATGGAGCAGTCCTCTTGCTTTTCACAGGTATGAAATGGGCGCTTTTAGTAAGTCTGTCTACCACCACCCAAATTCCCGTATTACCCTTTCTTGACCTGGGTAACCCGTCAATAAAATCCATCGAGACGCTATCCCACTTCCATTGCGGAACTTCCAATGGGTGAAGCAACCCACCAGGTTTCTTTTGCTCCGCCTTCACTTGTTGGCACACTAAGCATCGAGCGACATACTCGGCCACATCTTTCTTCATACCGGCCCAAAAGAAAACTCTCTTCATATCTTGGTACATCTTGTCCCCACCGGGATGAATGGTCATCCTAGAACGGTGTGCATCATCAAGAATAACCTTCCTCAAACCCTCGTCTTGTGGTACACAAAGTCTACCGTCTCTGCGCAAGCACCCCCTATCGTCTAGGGTGTACCTACTCAAATGGCTGGACGACTCCCCCCTTATGAGCTTCTCTACCAACTCAACCAACTGTGGGTCGTCCCTCTGTGCTTCTCCAATCCGCCCCAGAAGAGTAGGTCTGACCTCCAAGGATGCTAGCAAACCGGGTACATAATCAATGGAAGGTCTGAAATCAAACATCGAGATAAATTCCAAGCTTCGTCGTTCCACGAACAATGGACTCAAGGACAACCTCTTTCTGCTCAAGGCGTCCGCCACCACGTTACCCTTGCCAGGGGTATACGCTATCTCGAAATCATAGGATGCTAAAAACTCCATCCACCTTTGTTGTCTCAAATTCAAATCCTTCTGAGAAAACAAGTACTTCAATGATTTGTGGTCAGTGAACAATTCGAATCTCTCACCAAGAAGATAATGGTGCCAAATCTTAAGCGCAAAAACAATAGCGGCCAACTCTAAATCATGGGTAGGGTAATTTTTCTCATGCACTCTCAACTGCCTTCCACCATAGGCTATTACCCTTCCCTCTTGCATTAAGACTGCGCCAAGTCCTGTCCCACAAGCATCGGTATAGACAACAAATGGCTTGCTCCCATCTAGCAACACTAAAACTGGAGCAGTGGTTAAAGCTCTCTTTTACCGTCGGAACGCATCATCACAATCTACGTCCCATGTGAAAACAAGATTCTTCTTCGTTAAGCGGGTTAATGGGGCTGATATCTTCGCGAAGTCTTTGATAAACTTCCTATAATAACCCGCCAAACCCAAGAAACTTCTCACTTCGGTAGCATTCTTCGGAACCTTCCAATCCTGAATTGATACTACCTTTGCGGGATCCACAGCTATCCCTTCCTTGGAGACCACGTGCCCCAAGAACCGCACTTCCTTCCTCCAGAAGTGACATTTAGAGAATTTCGCCTTAAGGCTATGTGCTCGAAGAGTCTTCAACACCTCCCCAAGATGTAGGGCATGCTCTTCTTCACTCTTAGAAAATACTAAGATATCATCCACAAAGACCACCACGAATTTATTAAGGAACTCCCTGAACACCCTACTCATCAAATCAACAAAGTATGCAGGGGCGTTCGTCAACCCAAATGGCATTACCAGCCACTCATAGAAACCATCCGGAGTCCTAAAGGCAGTCTTGTCTATGCTATCCTCAGCCACCCTCAACTGATGAAACCCCGTGGCTAAGTCCAACTGAGAAAATACTGAGGCGCCAACCAACTGATCGAAAAGATCATCAATCCTTGGCAATGGGTGTCTATTCTTCTTTGTGAGCTTGTTGAGTTCTCTATAGTCTACACAAAGTCTGAGGGACCCATCCGCCTTCGTAGCAAATACTACTGGAGCACCCCACTCCGATATACTCCGTCTTATGAACCCCTTCTCAAGCAACTCCCCTACTTGCTTATGGAGTTCCCTCCTCTCACGAGGAGCCATGTGGCGCACTGGTAAAGATACAGGTTTAGCATTATCCACCAGATATATTCGGAAGTCAATCTCCCGCTTCGGAGGTAAGCCCTTCACCTCCTCAAACACATCCGAATATTCCCGGACCACTCTAACAGATTGCAAACTCTCGACCGAAGCGTCAAGCGATTCAAGATAACTTAGCATAACAGAATCCATGGGATTACAAGAAATCTCGAGAGTGTTACCCAAACGGGTCATGAGCCTAACAACTCTCCTTTCGCAATCAAGAACGGCACCATTACTGGATAACCAGTCCATGCCCAAAATCAACCCATAGCCCGTGAAGCCCAAAACAAAAGCATCACATCTAAACTCAATGCTAAGTATAGAAATCTTCAAACCCAAACATATCATGGACAAATAAGTGGAGCCCCCAATTGGGTTTGAAACAACCAAGGGATCATCTACCAGACTGGTGTCTAAGTGAAGTGACTCAACTAATGATGATGAGATAAACGAATGCGATGCGCCAGAATCAAACAATGTACGGACGGGATGATCAAACAGAAAAACCAGACTTTCAACGGAAATAGTTCTACCTCTTTCCTGAATCGGTGGAACCGCGAGAGCCTGTACTTGCCCCCTAGCCTGACCCGGTGCCATAAGAGCTTGCACCTGTCCTCCTGAGGTAGACCCCGTCCTTTGCCCCTTCTTAGGACAGTCTTTCACTAGATGCCCTGCTTCGCCACAGTGAAAGCAACCAGTCTTCTTATTCTTTCTACAATCTTTGCTTATGTGGCCTGGTATCCCACAATTGAAGCACTTCTTCTTCCCCTTGCCACCGTTGCCTTTCCCACCTTTGTTTTGCTGTTGTTGCTGAGGTCTCTTTTGATCTCCCTTCTTCTCGGGTGCCTTATTAGCATTGGGACCCTTCTCTTCTTCATGCATGAGTGCCATGTCAACTAGCTTCTCGAAGGTGGCCCCCATAGGGATATGAGTCATAGCCAACCCATGCATCGGTTCATTCAAGCATTTCACGAACCTCAAAGCCTTCTTCTCCGGTGTATTCACCATGTCTAGGCCAAACCTTGCCAATTGATTAAACTTGTTGACATATTCCTTCACTGAGAGACTTCCTTGCTTTAGGGTCAAGAATCTTTCCATATACAAGTTTTCCTCCGCCCTTGAGAGAAACTTTGCCACAAATCTTTGCCTGAAATCCGCCCAAGAGTCAACGGGGCGTTCTCCATTAGTGACCTCCCACCAGAATGAGGCCTCTCCTTTCATTAACCAAGCAGCTAACTTGACTTTCTTTCCTTCTTCCATCTCAAAGATATCTATCAACTCTTCCACCTCCTTAAGCCAATCTCTAGCCTCCACAAAAGTTTCAGATCCTTGGAAAGGTTTCCCTCCCATAGCTTTAAATTCCTTGCAAGTCTTAGCAAAAGTATCCGTGCGAGGAGGAGGGGGAGGAGGAAGATCGGGTGCTACGGTTGGTGGAGGAACATTTGCTGGACCCGCAGTGGTGGCCCTAGCCTCCATCAATCTCCTATACCATACTGGTATCGTCACACCCTCCGGAAAGTTAAGATCCTCAGCCATGCTGAAACGAAAAAGGAAAGATTCAAAACGGAGAATTCGAAAGATAAAGATATGGCTATTGGGGATTATGCTTTTCTTTCAAAAACTTTTCTCTTTAAAGACATGTTTTTGAAAATATCTCTTCCAAAAATGTTTTTAGAAAAATAGTTTTCTAAAAATTTTATCTGTTCCGGTAACCTTTGCTCTGATACCACGTGTAACACCCCACGCCCGCTATGGTCACTCTCTAAGGGAGTGCCATAACATCGGTGGAGTATTTTGAGTGAATATAGAACAGAGTAATTACAGCAAGACAGATATAAGTAATACTTGAAAATTTAAAACATCATTTCACTTGCAGCGGAAAATAAAACATGTCTGGTTACATCACAAAACCATAATAGGAGTCAAGTACAAATATCCATCATGATAAATAGAAATACATAATCCCAATACATGAACTGATAGCCATAAAAGAAAAAGGGTAAGCTGAGCTCTACATCTAGGGTCCAAGCTCCAAGAGAGTAATAAAAGCAGCCTGATCAAAGCCCACTCGTGCTGGGCCCACTCTGAGAACCCGAGGGTTGGGAAAAAAAGATAAAAACAACGGGGTCAGACATAAGTCTGAGCGAGTCCTATAACTTTAACAATACAATCATTAAAGTAACCAGAGAAGACATAAACTTGACATACGGTAATGTCTGGGGATGAATGGCTACACCAAGCAGCTTGGTAGACTTAGGATAAACTAAGATAACTGTAAAGACGCATTTACCCACCCAAGGATAATTACTACACTGCACCACACCAGTCATTCCTTCTTAAAGGTTGATCCCTCCCAAGGACTTAGAAAATTTACCCAGTAGTTTCGTGTACCCCTAGCTGACTACATAGGTGTCGTCTGCCCCTATCTCCACTAGGTGTACCCACCACTCCCAAATGATCGGCTCCCTACCGTAGATACCCGTGCCGGCCCCACAGTGGGGTGTATCACTCCCCAAAGTGGCAACCCGATATAATTAACGGTGCACGGCTTATATCTACACGATGCAACAACGTCTTACCTACCAGCCCGGGTCCACACACGCATATGAAACCCGTTGGACTTGCGTTGCCACCGCTAACCCGTTTTGGCCTCTTATAGTCAAGCCCAGTACGCGTGTCCCGTCCTCGACATGGGTCGAGCCCAATAAGATACATATGGGTTACTGGTTGAAATGGGCCCCCACAAGCTACCCACCTAAGCTTGTCATTCATCTAGTGTAACCCACTTAACCCTTTTAATAATCATGTTCACTTACATGTTTAAAGTTTGGTTAAGTCATTATATTTCAATTGCCACCCAAGGCACCCACTAGATTTCCACATGCCACCCAAGGCACCCACTTAACCCCTCATGTCCCACTACATGCTAATATGGTTAAGTGTTTCTTAATTAATTAAGACCGTGATCTCCCATAAAGACCTCCCACATTAGACTGGTTGTTATGACCGCCTGGTTAAGCCGGTAGGGTCCGGGCAGTCTTACGTCATAACAGAGTCTAACCTCGTGTCTTTACTTTAATCACGTATTTAATTTATGGCTAAGACCTCTCACATTGGGCTGACATTTGTAGCAACTGGTTAAGCCGGTAGGGTCCGGGCAGTTTTACACTACAAACGAGTCCAACCTCGTGTCTTAGTCGATTAATTACACCTAATTAATCACCCCCATATTAATTATCCCTAATTAATATCAAGCTTTTCATAACATGGGTAGACCTAACTCAATAGGTAAATTCCCATGGGGTAGACCTAACTCAATAGGTAAATTCCCACTTATGTTAATTTATTTTTATGGTATGCTTAATCATACCCAATCATACTTTTATTAACATATTTATTAACCCCATCGTTCCCCACGTAAATCGTTCTCATTTCATGACATAATAAAGGGAAGATCCATCACAAATATCATGGGTTTAACCAAATCTTAGCATATAACTTTGTCATGGGTTAAGAGGATGTCAACTTGCATATATGAACATATATTAACCCAACTACATTTAACCCAAACTTGCATATTATCATACACATGACTTGCATAACATGTTGCATATGAACTTGCATATTATCATACACATATCTTGCATAACATGTGGAACTTGCATATAAGCATTCTCATAACTTGCATAACATGTTAAACATGCATTTAAGCATACACATAACTTGCATAAGCATTCACATTCCTGCATAAGCATTCACATACTTGCATAAGCATGCATAACTTGCATACCATGTTAAACTTGCATTTAAGCATATACATAACTTGCATATGAACTTGCATAACAACCTACACATAACTTACATAACATCATACACATAACTTGCATAAACCCACTTATTAAACATGCATAAACCCACTTGTTAAACATGCATAAACCAACTTATTAAACATGCATAAACCCACTTATTAAATATGCATAAACATAGGAAAACATAGAGTAGCATATCATTACAAATGATTCAAACTCACTAATCCGCATTTAAGACCATAAGTCTCATTACACCTAATCTACTTACTTTAGCAATTGATGTTAAAGTGATAGAAACTCACCAAAACCAAGATTAGCAAACTTATGAAGTAGAACTAGTTGCTAAATATGAAGAAGATGATGATTAGAGGTTGATTAGCTTGCAACTTCCTTCATAAATTAGTGGAGGCTCCTCTTAGGTTTGATTTTGGCGGCATGATGGCATCATTTCTATTTTTAGTATGGATTAGGCTTGCATTAGGGTGTATTTATAGGATTAGGGTGTGTTTTAGACCATAGGATTAGCCCTAGGTTAGATTAGGTCCGTCAGATTTAGGAAATCTCTAGAACCCAGCCCAGCCCTAGCCAGAGAACCAGACCTGGTGCACCCAGGCCCTCTGGCTCGACACGCCGTGTCGACAGGCAAGTCGACAGGCAAGTCGACCCCCCAGTCGACAGGCCTGTCGACAGCCCTGTCGACATGGCTAGGGCGGGAACTTTCCCGCCTGGCCCCGCTGGCTCCAATTTCAAAATCTGGTTTTGCATTTCTAAATCTGTTTTTAACTTGATTTTTCTGCCAACTTCATTGGGCCATAACTGGGCCATACGGACTCCGATTTACAAAATTTCGGACTCTATTCTGCGTATTTTCCCGAGACGAACGTAATGACGCAGCCCGTTTTCCCCAGTTCTCGCATCTGAGATTATTTATTCTGCAAATAGTGAATTTTAGCATTAACTGAAATACGAGGTGTTACATTAATCCTTGGAAGATGGATTTGGGAGCTAGTTTGCATATTTGTAAGGATGTGAAGTATTTTTCTTCTTATGAGAAGAATGTTGACGTGATTAGAACAACCAATCGAGTAGAGCTACCAGTTTGTGGTATTGGATCAATCCGGTTTCGTACGCATGATGACGTGGTGAGAGAAGTCTCTGGAGCTAGACATGTACCCGCGTGTTCGCATAACCTCATTTTTCTTGGTCAGTTGGATTGTTGTGTTTGCACTTATGATACTCGAGGTGGAGTTTTGAGAGTGAATAATGGTGGTCGTGTTGTGATGAGAGGTGTCTTGGAGGAGGGAAACCTATATAGATTGGTTGGTTTTGTGGTCAACTGTGGAAGGTGAGTGACGATTAAAGAATCTAGTCCACAGCAAGGTGGAGAGGTTAATTTGGTCAATGCTGATGGTATAGATAGGTGTCTTTATGTTGATGTTGCTCAAGGGATCCGGAGTGATCAAGGAAGGGGCTTAGGTCAAGTGGTAGACGGGTGTCAATGTGAAAAATCCACAAGATGGAGATTCTTGTGGTATTACAAGCATTTTCAGACCATTATATTGCGTGGTGCATCTCGGGGGGAAGATGCATTTTTTTGGTAGGCGGTGGGTTGTGTTTATAATGGTTTAATTGAGAGTAGGCATCGTTGAATGACCTAGATGACTTGGGTATTGAAAGTTCGTTTGATGCGATGTGATTTCATATCAAGGTGGAGTGTTGTGAATTGTGACATGAAATCACATATGTTAATGAAGACTGATTTGATTAATTGATTGACTGGTTGATTTGATTGATTGATTGATTAATTAATTGACTAATTGATTGGCTAATTGACTGATTTGATTGATTGATTTTATTATAGAAGGAATGAAATGAATAGTTTTATTCTGAATATATTTCTGAGGGGCAAATTGGATATTTGCCTAGGCCATCTATTCTCCTATATTAGCAGCATCTAGGATTGGATTAAGAGAATGGAATTGAGACCGAAATAGTTAATCCAAAGGTTGTCTTTGTCCTTCATTGTTCTCCTTCTCCAACAAAAGTTGCAGTCATATAGAATTCTTTCCCTATCTCAATAAGGTTATTGATTCTTGTAATTTTGTTTATTTTTTGGTTGCAGATACATTGTATGTAAACAAAATTTGTATTGTTGAATCAATAAAGAGGGTGGTTGTGTGGAATATCTTGTTTATACGTGGGATTTCATATTTGTGTTGTTTTTCACAGAAATCATCTTTAAGTATTTGGGTGAATAAGATCCTGGTCGCTTCCGCAAAGGCACAATTTTCCTAACATAATATTCATATAACTCATTCTTAAGAAGAAGAAGAGAGTCATTCAAACCAACACGACAACTATAACTGTTATCATCATACATGAAAACAGCTAAAATCGAATTTGTGCCACTATTTCAAAAAAAATAAAAACAATAGAAGAATTTCAAAATAAAGCAGCCAACAAAAAATAAATTTAATGTTATGATTGCAACAGATTAAAAAACCAAATTACAAATTATATAAAATAAAAGCTAATTCAACATAACAAAAATATAGTCAATTACTTTAAGTCCTAACAAAATCAAATTAACATGCAGAATTAAAATAACAGACATAATTTAAAGGAGAAATTAAAGATATCAAATTACCAGTCAGAAGAAATAGAATTACAACCACTTCTGTCCTCCATTAAAACATAAGCCAACAAGGATTAAATTAAAAAATTAAAATAATTACACAATTGACCAAGAAATTTAAAAACATATAGAAAAGAGAATTTACCGCAAATCGATATTGATGAATTGATATAGTTTAATCGAGATTCAAAAGCTGAAATTATGAATATTCTTTAATTGACATTATTTGAAACGATAAACCTAAATCGAGAATAGAAAAAAGAAAACATAGACAAGAAAATTTACCATAAATCGATATTGCTGTTGTTTAATCGAAATTCAGAAGGTGAATTTATGAACCTTGATAAATATTGTTTGATCGATAATATTTGAAAAGATAAACCTGAATCAAAAAGAGAAGAAGAAAGAAGAACACTGTACATGTCCTTAAAACGTAATTTTTGGCACAAATTGAACAAAGAAATAGATCCTTCCTCCTGGCCTATTATGAAAGTGGTCTGTCCTTTAATCTAAAATTTAAAAAAAAATGTGTCCTTCAAACCATTTTCCACTAAAATTTAAACTACCAACAAATGTTTACAAGATAGAAATATTGTTAATTAAATATTCCTATAAATTTATTTCTTTAAAAACATAAATTTATAGGAAAACAATTCGCATAAAAATTGTTTGTCAACGACTCAACATCACATATAAAGCGTGTCTCGTAACATTCAGTGTAATTGAGACGAAATAAATAACAATCCAAACACTCTGGGTTCATAATTTGTGTCACGCATGTACAATCATCCATGAGTCAATTAAGTAAAAGCATATATATATATATATATATATATACAGTAAAATTTACTGCACCATGGGGTTGCAGTCACCTTCCAAGTCAAGGAGGCAGCGATCACATCATTGGACCATTTTGGCATCTTCTCATGCAATCAATGGACAATTATGTTCGGCCACATAACTTGATTGATGCATGCATAGTATGGTAAGTGGTACATAAAACCATAGTTATCAGGACCGACCAGACCACGGTCGAACCGCGGTTAACCACCGACCGTAGGCCTCCATGGCCCGGCGAACTTCAAACCTCTCGTATGCTCGAACCTCCGGTTGAATCGCAGAACCACGGTGTAACATCCGAGATTTTTGACCATTCAAATCGACAATGATCCTCAATGTCGACATAAACAAATCAAAAATACGGATAGTTATTGGGATTTATAAAAGAAAACGAAGAGAAGAAGAAAGACAAACACAGAATCTCACAGCAGAAGGACAAAATATAATAATTAAATAACAGTTCATGAAGCTGTTAAAACATACATTTGATTATATTTTAAGACAATTATCAGAGTTAACTATAATAAACATACCAATATTTGCCGCAGAAATAAATAATACTTCTGGCAAGCTCCGTCTTCATCTTCCTAACGTCGTCTTCAATGACTGAAAACTCAAGCTGACCCGGGCGTATTACATAAGAAGAAACACAACAAACATTCGGATCAGAACTAAATCGTTATCATATTAGTTAAATCAAATTTCATGTAATGTTACGGGAATTTCCATCTCTTAGGGATCCGTCAAACTAATATTATATAATATAATACGCTATTATAATAGTGTCTATGGTTAAATATAACATAATAAAATAATGTAAGCGGGATTACCATTATAACCCTTACACCGTTTATACCATTGTCGTACAGTTTGCATATAATACACTAGTACGTCGGTGGATTGGGATGCGCCGTAATACAACAACGTTAAATCAAAATCGTAGGAGGCTCGATCAGGATAAATATGACAAAGCACACGAGGAATGCCCAGAGTATGAATATACTAGTTGCACGCCCGGACTGGTGGTAACGCATAGCCGCAACTACCGCCCACCTCGGACAACACTCCAAAATCACGGATGCGCATCAAATCAAATCAATCAAACTGAGGGACTATAGTAATAAAGGAATAAGTGTTGCTGATGGAGGTAGCTAACCCCACTTGGTAACGGTATAGCCCTATTTTAGTCATTTTAGTTATGACCCGAAGGTCAAGGATACCCATCATCGTTCTCTTTCTTCAAATCCAGTAATCGCCTCCAAACATTACTGGAACTCCACCGCATACACAGTTGTTAAGGTGGTTTTCGGTATTGGTAGAGAGTATGACAATATCCGATCCCGGTCTCTTTAACACCAAACGTTTACATTTTTCACATCGGTCAGTTCTTTTACATTTCAAAGAGGTTCGTATTTCATATCAAATATCGTGTTTTCAAAATCATTTCAATAGTCAAAATAAAATATTTCCAAATAAAATATCCATTAAAACTAAACTTAAAATCTTGAAATAATTCCAACTTTAAAATATTTTGGATATTAAATTAGTTAAAAGTATATTTGAAATAGTTTAGACATAAAATTTGAAATAGTCGAAAATAAATAGTTTGTAATTAAACTAGATTTATCAAAATTTAGTAAAATCTATAGTTAAAATATTAGAATGATGTATAAATAAACGGTTAATTATAAAATGAATTATTTAAAATAATTTATAAGATAATATAGTAATAAAGTAAAATAGTTTATAAAGAAAATATAATTATTATTAAAATAGTTTATAAAATGGTTTTGAAATACTATAGTTGGAATTTAGAATCGTTTCTTTAAAAATTTCAATTTAACTTGCAGTCATATTTCAACTTCAACTCAACTCAAATTTCAATAATTCCATCTGATAAACTACCAATTTATATTCATTTCAGTTCGATCAAATTAATTCAAATAGTTAAATTCCAAATCAGATTCTCATTTTCAATTTATAACAAATATCGAGTTCACAATTCATATATAATTCAAATCAATGCTGATTCATAATAAATTTCAAAGGTGGGTGAAACCATTCAATTTCAGTAAATTCGATTTACATTATATTTCACTTTATTTAGCTTCAGTTACAATACTAATTTATTCCCCTTTTTGTTTAGATTTCAAAATTCAAGGTTCAAGTTCAAAGGAAATAAATTATAGAACATCTCTTATATTGTCTTTAAAACAATATTTCAAAATTCATGGTTAAAACAAATTTTATTCAACCAACCAGTGTCCGTATATAGTTTTCTATCCTATGGCCAAGTGATCCTTAAATTTTAATTTTAGTATTTGGAAACGGATATATATCATTTCAATCCAAACCCGGATCATAGGTATTTATCATTTCAATCTACGTTCTTAATTCATGTTAATGATCAATCCCGGGTTTATTTGATGCCTGTAACATCTAGGGTAATAGTTGGGATTAATCGTCACAAACAATGGTCAATTACGAATAAATGTGAATAATAGGTAAATTCACACAATTGACATCAATTTGTCAAACATATCAGATTCAAGCCATTCATCACACCAATATATACAATAGTTCAATATCGAAATTTTACTAGTTATCAGATGATGGTTTTTTAAACTGGCAATTAAATGTCAAATTTTAACTTAACTATAAAACAGTCAAATCTAACTACACTATAAATGCAAATAAATTTAAATATGCAAATTTAATAGCCAAACATCAATCCATATAATCATATCATGACATGATATTAATTTAACTGATATTAGAATACTTTAGTTAAACGTGAGTGGGTTTAATCACTCATCTTGGTTCTATATGCGATTGAAATTCCAATTTTAGCCCAAAAATCAATAGTCTTAGAATCAGTTCAAACCAGCGGCATATCGAAGAGCTCGTCGATACGATTCTAACGCAACAAACGCGTGTCATTCTGAATTCATATGAAGAAGTTATGCAAGTTTTAGTGATAGAAATAAAAATAAAAATAAAAATAAATAAACGAAAATGGGAAAATTTTTGCCACATCAGCACCTAATTCCCTGCGCATCTCCCTCCTGTCGTATTGTCCATCTCCAGAAAATTAAAACCTAACCCATCACCGTTGAAAACCCTAGAAGCACGCACGCGATTCGAGCCACCTGACGATGATCCAACCACACCACTGTGTTCGCCACCTCGAACTCCATCTCCGCCGTGAACAGTGCTCAACTCGGTGGTCCCAATTGCCCGTACTCCATCAAAAACCGTGCGACATTCATCTTCAAATTCTGGCGATTTTACTTCGATCCACTTTAAATCACCGTACGGATGCGAAGAGGAGATCGAACACTACAATTTCCCTTTTGAATTATTGAATTTCATTGAACGGATCGAAAGATATTAAGGATTAATGTTTTGAACGGAGATGGCCATAGAATTATGAGGACGGCGGCTGCTTAGATTAGGGTTAGGGATTAATATTTTATTAATATTTTCATCTTTTAACGTGCTTCAAAGTCTGAAACGGGCCGGAGTCCAAATCAGTCCTGCTCACTGCCTATCAATAGGTTTTAAGGCCTTCTGAACGCCATGGAACTAGTGGCGAAGCCCAATTCTGAAGTATATAACAATTTCATTTAAAATGTCATATTTTTAATTAAACAACGTATAAATTTCAACTTAATTTACAAAACGCGTTTAACTTCACTACGCTTATATACTAATTCCAAATAACTTTAAATTTTAAACCCGACAATATTTTGACATTCTGAATCCAAAAAAATAAATTGCGTCGAATTCTGAGATCGTTTGCAAAATGACAATTTTTTCTGTTCATTAACATAAATAAAATATTCATTATTCACCAATTAACAATTAAATTAAATTTAACGGCTTATTAATGTTATATAATCAAAATAAAATTCATGTAAACTTATAAATCAAAATTTTACTATTATGACATCAATTATCATTATATTAAGCAATTCAATTATGTTTTCACGGTCAAATTTCACAAATTAAATCACTAAATATTATTTACAACCAATTAATATCAAAATCATATTAAATTAAATAATAAAATTTATGGAAAAATCTTGGGATGTTACCCGCGGTTTGTTGTAGCATTTCGACTGCGAGAAGCCGTCGCTTCACCAATGGTAAGCGAAAACTAAATACAGTTTACTCCCAAATTTCAAAACCCTGGATTCAAAATCTTCAGACCATCGGCCATAAACTTCTCACTCGCAACATTTTCCAGTGCCTAAGAATATCCTGCCGCACCAGGTATCAACATTGTTTTTTTTGAGATGTTTTATGAAGCAATTTTGTGTTTTTATCAAATAAACCCATTTGTTGAAGAACAGTATTTCAGCTTACTTGAGGATAAATACCCAATAAGGAAACTATTGTTGTTTATATAAACGAGGTACTGATTATTTTTGTATTCTGGGACTCTTGTAGGATTACGAATATTTTTTGTAGGCTGCCTGTGGATGTTTACATTCCATTATGTAAGGACAAGGAATAGCATTATTTGCGTAATTAGCAAAAAAGCATTACTTTGCACTAGGAAAAATTAAGAATCATGTTGACAGTAATCATCATCTTTAGAATAAGAAAGTTTGTATTTAAAATTTAACGACTTATCCTGTGTACTTTTATTTTCGTAGATTCTTTTTTCTCAATTCTTGTTTAACTCAGCTTCAGATCTAAAGTGAGAATCATGTTGTAATTGAAAATTTAAGAAAATCAATACATGTATTTCTATCTCATTAGTTTTTCTTGCAACTGATAGATAAGTAAGTAGATGATTTTGCATAGTTGACAGTAATCAGCTATAGTAGTTCTTTGATTTTGATTGAGCATTGTTATTGACACTCCAAATATTGTTAAGGGTAGGACAAATTTAAAAAACACTCCAATCATAAAAAAAAAAATATTAGAGGGAGTCACGTATTTAATTTTTATGTTCTCTTCTTACCCTGGTAATAACATCAGTTGTCATCCCAAATCCTAATTAATTTCAAATGAAAAATAATCAAATCCCTAATTTTTTTGCAAACAAAAAAAAAAAAAACGATCTTTCGGGAAGAAATAATGGTGCAAACGAAGAACGTGAAACAAATGATATTTTTGATAAATTAACATATGAGAAATGACTTATTTAAAAAAAGCAATCGACAAATGAGAAATGAAATTATTTATAAAAAAAGAGCGATTGACAAATGAGATTATTGATAATTTGGTATAAAAATCTGATGCAGTGTGACTAATATACCGTATAATTTTTTTAATTAACAACTAAAAAAGGATTATTGTAAAGAAGGTTAATTTGGTCAAATAAACTTTATTTGTTAAGTGGGTGTTCTCTGCATTGATACTCCCCTTAACAAATTCTTCTTTCTTTTTAAATTGATCCTCCCTTAACAATACTTGGAGTGTCAATAACAATCCCCTTTTGATTTAGTATGTAAAAGTTTTTATTTATTTGTTTATTCTACATGTCCAGTGATCTTGTGATTTTATAACATTTTTGTGTATGTGTCGATTCTTTATTTTTCAAGTTTTATCAAAAAATAACATGCACGGTTCGACCGATCGAACTCTGAAAATCTTAAACTTTATCACATCACGGTTCGATTGATGGTCCCGTCATGATAACATTGCATAAAACCATAGTTTTCATAACCCGACCCTGCCGCGGTCCGACCTCGAATAACCCTGAACCATCACGGAGCGGAACTCAAATCAGACCTCATTCATGCATGAAACTTGGTCGGACCTTCAAACCAGCGGTCCAACCTTCAATTTTACATGGTTAAAACACGATTTTTTGTTTTTTTCCTAATTTTCATTGTGTAATTCTCTTTGATCATTTCATCTTTTGTATTGTTTTAAAAATAACAACTAAAATATTTCAAAAAATCATAACTATTCCAACATTTAAACCGTAAACTTTACCATTTTATTCTAAAAACATGTGTTTGTTTGTGCCTTTGCTATTTGATTATATCATGCAATCTATTAGTGAATAAATAGACGACTTTCAAATTTACTATTTATTTATTTGAGTATGCTTAAAACTTGATTATCCACATTTCCACCATTAAGAAGCACGTGCGGTTCTTTACGATTCGACCGATCTGACCTTCAAAACCTTAAACCCTGAGTCTTCACGGTTCGATTCACGGCTGGATTTTAAAAACATTGCATAAAACTGCAGCTATAATCACGTTGTGAGGCTTTTCATGTCGGTTCTCTAGATTTTGTTTGTTGGATTTCAACAACTTATACTCACACGCTCGTTAATATCTGTTAAATCACCAAACGTTAAAAAGATAGATGCAGGATTTCTTGCAAGCAATAGCTGAAGCGTCAGTTGTTGTCAGATCATGTGAGCAGGCAGTATTTAACCTTTTAACGAACGAGAAATGCATTTGAGCATTTGGCGAGGAAAAGTCCAAACCTGATTAACGTGGTGCTCCCTACGTACAGGAGAGCCTCTCAATTAATAACCTTTCAAATCTAGATACTTTTACTCACGCTTTGCCCACAATTTACAACGGAGGAATGAATCACCTGTTTTTTTATTATGCAATCGCAACCTCTTCACCATAATATACAATTAAAAGATATTTTTTTGGGTCAAAATTTACAACATTCACCTCGGCTTTCCATGCATATGCGCCAAACATACATACATATATATATATATATATATATATATATATATATATATATATATATATATATACACTACGTTCGACCTTAAGAAAGCTACTTCTTCTGCATTGTTTTCTTCTACATTATTACTTCAGCTGCTGTAGTTGCTGAGACCACTTTCGACCTTAAGAAAGCTGATTTCCCACTTGGGTTTGTTTTTGGTACAAGCTCTTCCTCTTTTCAGGTGCTTTTTCCTTCTAGTTATGAACTATGACATAGATCATCTTCATAATCATAAATATAGCGCAAGTTGAACAAAAAAAATTTAAAATTTAGTAAAATTTGTATATATAAAGTAGCTAATTTAAAAAGAAAAAAAAAAAAAAGAATATTATAGAAAGATTCGATTTTATATTTCTCACCCTGCTGTTATACCCAAAAATATGCTGTAAAGTTTTTCACATTTTTTTGTTCATTGATACGAAGATGTAAAACTGATGCATGACATTGGTTTGGATGTCTATCGATTCTCCAGATTGTGGTCACGACTTATTCCTGGTATATAGAGTTTACTCTTCAACATTTATGGGTATAAAAATAGCAATGACATAGGATGGATTGAGACGGTATTTTGTAAATACGTAGTTATCTTGAATATATCAACTCCTAAAGGTTTACAATACTACAATAACTTGATTGACGCACTTGTTAGCCATGGTATTTGCATGTTGCAGTTTTGAATGAAAAATCATTTTGAAACATGCATGGGTAATAAATAACTATCAATACTTGCAGGTATTGAGCTTCATGTTACCTTGTATCACCTTGATCTTCCACAAGCATTGCAAGATGAGTACAAAGGCCTCCAAGCCCAGAATCATGTAACATTTTAACACTTGGACAAAATGATACTGTGCGGTATTAAAATAAAGAGGAAAATGGTTTGAAGGACACATTTTTATAAAATTTTAGAACAAAGGACAGACCACTTTCGTAATGGGGCGGGAGGACATATTATTTTCGTTGTTTAGTTTTGGACCAACAATTACGTTTTAAGGTCATTTACACTGTTCGTCTTTCTACTTCTCTTTTTAATTTAGGTTTACCTTTTCAAATATTATCGATCAATCAATATTCTTCGAGGTTCATAAATTCATATTCTGGCGATTGAACACTATCGATTCAGCAATTTCGATTTGTGGTAAATTATGTTCTCTATGTTTTTTTTATTCTCAATTTAGGTTTATCGTTTCAATTAATGTCGATTAACGAATATTCATAATTTCAGGTTCTGAATCTCGATTGAAAAGTATCGATTCATCAATATCGGTTTGTGGTAAATTCTTTTTTCTATATGTTTTTAATTTTTCTTGTTCGATTGCGTAATTATTTTAATTTTTTTATTTAATCTTTGTAGGCTTATGTTTTAATAGCGGACAGGAGTGCTTGTAATTCGAATTCTTCTAATGGGTAATTCGATATCTTTAATTCCTTATTTTAATTCTGTCTGTTATTTTAATTATGCATGTTAACTTTATTTTTGCTATGTTGAATTAGCTTTTATTTTATACAATTTGTTGTTATTTTGTTTTTCAATCTGTTGCAATCATAGCATTAATTTTATTTTTTGTTGATTGCTTTATTTTGAAATTTTTCTGGTTTTGTTTTGTTTTGCAACAGTGGCACAAATTAAATTTTAGTTGTTTTCATGTATGATGATAACAGTTATAGTTGCCGTATTGGTTTGAATGCTTCTCTTCTTCTTCTTATGAATGAGTTATGTGAATATTGGTCGTCATTAACTCCGTTGAGTATTGAAATATCATACATGCTTGAAGGACATTGCAGAGTTGTTGATACTGATTCAGATGTACAGAGTATCGTATGTTTTTCATTGTTTAAGAAGAATGAATATGTGGTATTTAAGGTAAGTTTGAAATTAGTTCTGGTCGAATAAGAGAGTGTTAATGTTAGTGAGTTTGCTACTGGAAAATCTTCGATATCTGATTCTTCTAGTACGAATATTCGGTTTGATTTTAAGGAAATTTTGAAGAAGGGAAATAATATTTCAGTTTTGGATTTTGTTGGATATCGGTTTGATGGAGCTTTGGAATTCAGAATTTTTTTAATAGCCTATCAAATTAAAAATGGTTATAAGTTGAAGAATATTAATAATTGTAGAGAAAGAGTTACTTCTATTTGTTCTTGGTTTGATGAGGGTTGCAAGTTCAAAATTCATGCTAGTTGTGATTCTGGAAATGTTAATAGTTTTTATATTAGAAGTTTGACACATGAGCAATCTTGCGGTGCTGGGTTACGTGATATTAATCATCCTCCTGTTTCTAGTAAATTCGTCAAGTCTATGATTATTGATCAAATTAGAGATTAGCCTTTGAAGAAACCAAAAGATATTATTACTCAATTTAGAAGAGAATGTAATTTTAATATGAATTATTACTATGCTTATTCTGGGAAACAAATGGCTATGAAAGAAACTTTTGGTGATGATGCTTTATCTTACAATGATTTACGATGGTATATAGATGTTGTTAACATGTCAAATCCGGGGAGCTATGTTGATATGGAAGTGAATTGTAAAACAAATCAGTTTGAGAGGTTATTTTATTGATTTTCATTCATGTATTGTTGGTTTTAAACACTGTAGGCCTTTGATTTTTTTTGGATGCTACTTTTTTGAAAGGTAGGCCTAGTGTTTTGTTGGCTGCAACTGCCAAGAATGGAAATCAAGGATTTTTTCCTTTAGCTATGGCTATCGTCTCTAAAGAAAATGAATGTAATTGGAGTTGGTTTTGTGAACATTTGAAAAATATGCCTGATGAAAATCGACCATTGGTTTTCATGTCTGATAGGCATTGGGGTTTGCTTTTAAGTATTCCGAAATTTTTTCCATCTTCTTGCCATTCATTTTGCTTGTTTCATATGCAAAGTAATCTTCTAAGTTCTGTGAAGGTAAAGAACAAAAATTACTGTATTAAAGATTTATTTGAAAAAGTTGCTAGGTCTTCCACGTTTTTTGAGTTTGAAAGATCTATGAACAAATTTGTTGAGATTGGTGGTTATGCTGCATTAGATTTTTTAAATGATAAACCATACGATCATTGAGTTGATTTTTTTTCCCGGGGAAGAGGTATGGAGAGTTGTATTCTCATGTGGCTGAAAGTTTTAATTCATGGATTTTAGCTGAACGTGCTCTTCCCATTACTTCTTGTTTAGATTCTATTCGGATTAAGTTGATGGAACAAATGTCTAAACGTAGAGAGGAGGTTCAGAATTGGAAAAGTGTACTTTGTCTGACTATGGAAGCTCGATTGTCTAAACTTATTAATGAAGGGTATGATTAGGATGTGTTTAAGTCATCTGATCATATTTTTGAGGTTATAGCTTTACAGTGTCATTATGTTGATCTGAATTTGAAAATGTGCAGTTGTAATCAATGGAAAATTACTTGTTTCCCTTGTCGTCATGCCATTAAATGTATGAATAGGTGTAAACTGTCTGTTTATGAGTTCGTGGAGCATTATTATACAACTGAAGCTTATCGTGTTAGTTATTCTCATGCTATAATGCCAATTCCTAAATTTGATTAACCAAAAGCTTCCCTTGAAGATAGTGAAATTGTAAGACCTCCAAAATCCATTCGACAAGCTATTAGGCCATCATTCAAAAGAAAGGGAGGTCCGGCTGTTTTTAAAACCAAGGAAAACAGATGTGGAAAATGTAGTCAATATGGTCATAATCGTAGAAATTGCAAGTCTGTGCTAAAGTTTTAGATGGTTCAGGTATTTTTTTTCTTACTGCTGTTTAGTTTTTAAGTTTTAGATGCTTCAGGTTTTCTTATGTTGTTTCCCTGTTAATTGTATACAAATTTTTAGTTTAGTTCTTTTACTTATTTAGCTTTATTTTTTATTCTAATTGTTTTTTTTATATAATTGCAGAAATTATTTTTGCAGCTATGTGGAATGAATATGGTGTTGTTTTTCTTGATATATTGGGATTTTGGCTAGTGTTTGATTTCAGACAATGTTAAGTTTTAGATGGTCCAGGTAATTTTTTTTATGCTGTTTAGTTTTTAAGTTTTAGAAGGTTCAAGTTTTATTATGTTCTTTTCCTTTTAATTGTATAATTATGTTTAGTTTATTTAGCTTTATTCTTGTACATTAACTAATTTGTTTTTATAATTGCAAAAATTATTTGCTGCAGCTATGTGGAATGAAGATGGTGTTGTTTTACTTGATGATATATTGGGATGCTGGCTAGTTTTTGGTTTTAGATAGTTAACAAGTCAGTATCTTTCATACCATTTTCCACTAGACCTATGCACTAACACATTTTTGCACTAAACCTATGCACTAACTAAACCTTTGCACTAATACCTTTTTCCACTAAATCTTTGCAGTAATACTTTTTTCCACTAACTAGAGTTAACCATTTTAGCTGTTTCAGATGTAGGTCCTTGAAGAGAATACTTGTATATCCATGGGCTTTTTTTAACCTGTCACCAACTCATATGCTAGTGTTGCTCTGAACATGTCCATTGCTTTGTCGTCATAAGAAAATGGCAATGAATAAGGTGCTATTTCTGTCAAATGTTTCATGATCTCCATGACATACAGTGCACAGTCAAGTCTGTTGAATGAAAAATGATGAGTAAATAATGATTAGCGAGTAAATAAGTGGTACTGAAATTCAGTAAATAATGATTAGCGAGTAAATAAGTGGTACTGAAAGTCAGGTCAATGTAACAAAAGACAACGTAAGTGACATAATCACACATGGACACACATACGCATGCACACATTAGGATAGAAATGTATTAAGAAATGATATATTGCTGTGTTTGTGCATGCTTTTGTGTGTATCTTACATGTATGTAATAGTGTAGATATTATGATGTTTGTTTACAGTAGTGTGTATATAGATGAAGACTGTAGACTGTAGAACTCGACAGAAGGGGTATCGATAAAGACTGTAGCGATGAAGATTGTAGACAGAAGTGGCTTATGTTGTTTACAGTAGTGTGTATATAGATGTATGTGGTGTTAGTTGTGTACCACTGTTTGTAACAGACTTTGGAAGGACAGCAGGGAGTGGTTGGGTAATTGATGAAGTGGTGGTTTGTTGATCTGTCGATTTAGGAATGAAAACTCCCATGTGTAACAGAATGTAGTGACAGAAAACAGAATGTAGTGACAGAAAATAGAAGTGTAAAGTAGACTTTTCAAAATTAACAACCTTGTGTAACAGAAATGAAATGCAAAAATTAACTGAACGGAGAAAGTAATCCTTTTTTTTTTTCAAGAAAGATCTTTTTGCTATTCCCTCTGAAATACTAATGAAAACTGAGATTGCTATTGAATCACAAAATAGATGTGAATCAACACTCACCGAAATGGATACTAAATGCACAACACTATTTAACAGAGTGTAAACAAATGCAAACAACAATAGTAGTTCTAAAAATAGAAAGTGAGAAAGAAAAGGAAATGAAGTTTTTTTTTTCAAAAGGAGAAAAAAGAAAAGAGAATGACAAACAAATTGCAAATGCACAAATTAATGCAACTATCAAACATACACAAAACAAACAAACATGTATGCATTTCAAAAAAAATATATATATATATAAGGAAGATGTTACGATGTAGATGGTTGTTGTGGACAATTTGGTTGATCGATCTTCTTTTTTGGTGTCATTTTCTTTTTGATTTGATTTTCGCTCTATGCTTCCGGAATGAACTTTTCTACTCTTTCTCTCCGCAATGATTAGTAAAATGACATTAATGCTTATGTTATGAACAAATAAACATAGTAACAGTATGCACATCTTACCATTAATTGTGCTTGCTTGTAATTTGGATTTGTATATGAATTTGATCTTATAGGTCTCAGAGAATCATAATGTTTCCATTCCATGGTTGTGTAATGCGTACTCAAGAGTTGCTAATTTCCAGTGTACACCTTGATGCAATGGAAAAAATACAATGTTTGCAAATTCATCACTGACAATTTCTTCTATCTTTGGGATGACAAGACGCTTTGTAATGTTTTCATAATTTTCTGTCAGTGCTTTCTAATGAAATAAATTTTAATTGTTTTAGCTTGTTAGTTTATCAATAGTTGTATGCATAATAATGAAGATATTAAGAAATCTTACTGTCATAGTCGTCGTGAAATACTATTTGTGTTTGGTATTGTATAGCTTTTGCAGAAACCAGTCTATCACCTGCAAATAAAAAAATAAAATTTGTTTTATTTTGATTAGTACACTATATATTGCAATATGACAGTGCAAAGAAATATCTTCTTATGTCATATTATGATATTCAATATGGCATTGTATAGGTTGTGCTATTCTGCGTCTGTATAGTTAGAGGTCCGTCTTAACAATTCAAAAATGAGTGGTGCAGTTTTAAAAAGTAATCATGTATTAATTACCTGACCGCTGATGAATATACCGGACCATATTGTAATCATAAATTATTAATTTACCAATTTTAACAAGACCTTTTCAACTACAAAATGAATGGTGCAGTTTTAAAAAGTTGAATTTGCATTATGTGGAGCAAGAAATATTGGCAGTTTAACGTGCTATCAACAGAATTACAAGTGGTATATGGTTTTATGATTAATCCCAGTGGCCTTAAATTATTGTATGCAGCATTTTATGGACTGCATACTCCTGGACAACAACTAATCTATGGAATCATATTATGTGTTTATCTCAGAATGCTACAGGGCCATGAATTACATCAAGAAATTCCAACGTAGTGATTTATGATGCTGATTGTATTGGTCCGTCTATAATTGTAGAAATGCGTATGATAATTTTTATAGATTATGGACACTGTCGGACTCACTGAAATTCAGGGAAGTGGTAATAATTTTACTTGGCGAGGAGGTAAAGATTTTTCTACGCATAGTAAAATTGATAGAATTTTTACTAACATGAAATTCCAGGAAGTTTTTGCACATTTTTCTACTTTTTTTGCTACCGCATTCCACTAGTGATCACTGTCCTATCCTAGTGCAGCTAAATCATGATATCTTAGTAAAAGGTCTTTTTTTCATACATACATACATTTTGTAGTTGAAAAAAATTACCTGACCGCTGATGAAAGATCCTAGTAAAAGGTCTTCAATTTCTTTTCTATTGACAATTATAAGTTCCTTTCCAACTTCACCTTCCCAAGCTGTTGCACTGTAAAAGTAACAAGTGAAATGTTAGTGAAATAGTTAGTTTGTTATTTATTTTTGGATTTAAATTGAATGGGTTGTGATACGTACTTTACTTCACTTACACAGTAAAAAAAAGTTTGAATAGCAGACATTTTTGAATACTCCAAATGTCGAAGATGAGAGCCTTCCAAGCTTCTTGTTGGCAGTGTAGATTCAGTTTCTGGTGTAACAATTTTTTCGACGTTTAATTTCTGTCTGTATCTCTTTACCATCTTCATTTGTCTTGCTGTTTTTCCTTTTTCTTTTCGTCTTCTCATATGTAAAATCCAAATCTTCTTTTTTTGCTCTTTTTCCTTTTGTTTTGATTCTTTGAATCATTGAAGATTGTTTCGCTATAACTTTGTCTGCATTTGCAATGTTGATTTCTTCATTTTGTTGGTTCTAATCTTCCTTTTTATTTGTAGTTGGTGTTTCTGACTCCACTATTTCGGTGTCTTCTTGAGTGATAATCAACTTGAATGTTGGCGGTGTAACATTCATGAGTTTGTCGGTGTATAGCCGTAATTGTTTTGTGTTGTCATTGCTATTGGCACTTTCTGGTATGATAAGTTTTTTTCTTTCTAAAATTTGATTTTCTTTCAGCAGCTTCATAATCTCCAAATCTTTTTTCTTTCTTAATTCAATTTCATCAGATAACTGTTTTTGCATATCCTTAAGCTTTGATTCCATTTGCTGAATTTGATATTGCAACATATTTTGCTGTCCCAAACTATTTGTTTGTAATTTCAAATTTTAGCTGTCTTCTGAACTTCTTATTTCATCACTGTCTTCTACTTCTTCAAGCAGTCTTTTCTCATAATCAGTGACATTTAGCATCTGCTTGTTGAGCTGTACATAAAAATTCAGGATTATATATTGCATATAGTGTGACTATTGTTTTACTGGCATATAATGGAAAAAAGTATGTGTGTGTATAATTGAAATAATATCCTGACATATACCGGAAAACAGTATGCATGTATATACTGGAAAACAATATGCATTTACATACTGGCATATGCAGATATTTGTTTTTCAATATTATTTATTCAGACAAAGTAGGTTAAATTAGCAATAAAAAATTTAAAAAAAAATTTGGAGGCAGAAAGTCATCTCCTATTTGGCAGTTTCACAGTGTACAACTTAGTGTATGATAAAATGTGACTGATTTATTATTAGGTAGACAACACATTTAAAATATGATTGATTTTGTGCCATTTCCATTTTATAAAAGAGGAAGTTTCTTGAATTTAAGAAAATAAATTCTAGTTGATCAAAAAATTGTTAGTGAACAATTTATGAAATTTGTATAAGAATGTAGAATTTTAGAAGTTATATATAAAGTACAGTATGATGTATGAAACAACAGTATTTTTAATAGATCGCATACAAAAAAAGATGTCATTTTTAATAATAAAAACAGTAAAGCTTGTGATCATTTTGAACCAATATTTAAAACTAGAAGTATTAATAGAGAATTGAATAATTTAAAGTACCATTGATTTTGGCATGTATTTTAGACCATCATATGATATTCTGTGTCTCAATATGCTAAGATTCCATTTAGCTGCTCTTGGTAATGTGGAGTCGGTAATTTTTTTCGGGATAACAATTTTGACATGCTCACATAACCAATACTGTCATAATGGAGAAACAAAGTTAGTATGTAGTAATTTTGATTAAAATTAAATTTACTTGTACATACCAGTGTAAGCATTACACAACCAAAAATTGTTCCTTGGTGATTTTTTGAAGTGAGCTAAACTTTTAGTGATGCTTTCCTTCAATGATGATGGCCATGAGATGGATTTCATCTTTCGCAAATTAAGGATATATGGAACAAATGCCCGTCGTAGTAGTCTTTGGTTGTTTGGGAAAAAAATGTTGCTAGAAGATGCATTATTATGAGAAGTGGGAGATCTTTTTCATCTTTGTTATCTTTGATTTCCAATAGTAGGTTGATTCTTTATTCAATCATATCTCTTGATATAAACCCACATTCTCCAAAGTTCCTTGTAATGAATTGTTGTTCATTGTTGTCTAAATTAGTAAAGCCTATTGGTCCTAAAGGGAATAAGTTTTTTCCAAGTTTTGGCATTCCAAAAATCAAACTTATATCATCTACCGTCACTTCCATAAATTTTCCTCCAATTTTAAACATTCCTTTGTCACTTGAATAGCATGTAATTAATGCATCCAAATTCCTTGCACATTTACTAAAATCCAATGCATTAACATGACCTTCGTAAAACATTCTAATGAAGTTGTTAAACAGTGTTTTCCTTAGAAAATCTAACTGATATTCTGTAAAATTACCTTTTGATTTGATAAGTTGTATCATCTTAATAATACCTTGCAAATTGCACCTATAAGTATTGTTGATGATTTCCACTTGAACATCTTCAACATTGTCATATTCTGTTGTGGAAATGGATTGTGGTTCTACCTCTTTTTTCTTCTTCTTCTTCAGTTTTGTCTGTTTTTTTGAATTCTTCGCTTTAGGTTGTTTTTCAGCATTTGTTTCAAGTTGGTTATCAGCATTCACTTTAGATTGGTTTTCAGCATTCATTTCAGGTTGGATTTCATCATTCAGCTCAGTTTGATTTTCTTTTTGCCCTTTTACTTGTCTCTTTTTTTGTTTCTGTTTTTTTCCTGAGATGATTCAAAATCTGATATGTCATCACCAATTTGAACCTGTAAAATAAAAATAGTGTTAACAATTATAAAGTATGAATGTATAGGTCATAATAAATTGAATGCAATAATTACCTGTACAATAAGATAAATCCATAGATTGAAATAATAATTATACTAAATTTATCTTTAACATAATAGTAACTAGCTGTATAAAAGTGTGAATGTATAGGTCATAATAATTTGAATGGTTGAATTTAGCTTTAAATTTGATGATAGACTGCAGTATAAAAGGGATAAATCAAACAACTATTGAAATTTAACTTCATACTATATGCAGGAAAATATAGATTTATATAACCTTGAAATTAGCTTTTTATTAGAGTAAGTAGCAGTTCAAAAGTGATAAATATGCAGGCCAATATAAATAGATTTGTGAATTGTTAAATTTTATTTTTATTGTATATAATAAGTACCAATTGAAAAGGTTTAATCTATATATCACTGAACTTATCATTTTATTATAATAATTTACAGTTGAAATTGATAAATGTACAAATCTAAATTAATCATTTTATGGAATTTAGCTTTATATTACATAATAATAGAAGTCAAAAATGATTAATCTACAAGTCATAATTTTTTCAACTATTGTATGCAGCTGTAGTTGATAAATATACAAATCAAAATTTATTTGAATATGGAAAATTGATTAATTACCTGCACAATAAGATAAATCCATAGATTGAAATAACAATTATACTGAATTTATATCTTTAATATAATAGTAACTAGCTATATAAAAGTGTGAATGTATAGGTCATAATAATTTGAATGGTTGAACTTAGCTTTAAATTTGATGATAGACTGCAGTATAAAAGGGATAAATCAAACAACTATTGAAATTTAACTTCATACTATATGCAGAAAAATATAGATTTATATAACCTTGAAATTAGCTTTTTATTAGAGTAAGTGGCAGTTCAAAAATAATAAATATGAAGGCCAAAATAAATAGATTTGTGAAATGTTTAATTTTATCTTTATTGTATATAATAAGTACCAATTGAAAAGGATTAATCTATATATCACTGAACTTATCATTTTATTATAATAATTTGCAGTTGAAATTGATAAATGTACAAATCTAAGTTAATTATTTTATGGAATTTATCTTTATATTATATAATAATAGAAGTAAAAAATGATTAATGTACAAGTCATAATTTGTTCAACTGTTGCATGCAACTGAATTTGATAAATATACCAATCAAAATTTATATGACTATTGAAAATTGATAAATTTACTACACAAAATCTATTGAACTGTTGCATGCAGTTGAAATCGATAAATTTTCTACACAAAAGAATTTATCCTATCCAAACCTATCCCATATTACAAATTACACCATTTGCCTGATCATTGTTTCAGTATTCTACCACAACATTCTCATCATTAAAGCCAGTTTCTGTATCAGCAAACTGATCAGCCATTATTTCTAAATTTCTTTCAACAACCAAACCTAAAAAACTATCTGAATATGACTCATTTTTAGCATCATTGACCATCACTTTTTTAGAGTATACATCTTTACCACTCAATAATTAAACTAGTCTGAACAATTAAACCAGTCATGAACTATATAGAATTTAGCTTTTAATTACTTAACAAGCTCTAATCCTACAAATCAAAATTAAATTACTTACAAGTCATGCAATCTAATCCTTTAATTGTATGAATGTGAATATAAGTTAACTTTAAATTACCATTTTGTTCAGCTGTTTGGTAGATCTAGTTATCGTCATCGACAAGCTCCAAAACCCTAGCTTGCAAAACCAGCGATGGAGAATAACCAGTGATGGAGAGAGTAAGTAGCTGATGGAGTAGGCAAAACCCTAGCTCGAAATCTAAAACGAAGTCAGTAAGCTGCGCAAAACCTAGGTCACTGTAAAATGAGTCGCCGTTTTTAATTGAGAAGTTAAAGTAGAGAGTAACAGTGAGGATTTGTTTTGTGGACAGAGAGGATTTGTTTTCGTGGAATGGAGAGCATTTGTCTTGTGAAACGGAGACGTGTCCTTGTTTTAATTAATAAAGTTGGCTGTCCCCTGTTATAATTTTTTTGCCCAAACGTGTCCTTAATTTACAATACCCCTAAAATAAATAACTATAATGGCCATGAATCATCCTATCCATTGTTAACGTAGCTAAAAGTAGTGATTTTCTTCTCTTAGAGAGGACTTCATTGAGTACGCAAATGTATGCTTCAAAGAATTCAGCGACAGAGTGAAAAACTGGATTACATTTAACGAACCAAACCTAGAATCAATTGTAGGCTACGACTTAGGACAACTTCCACCTCAACGGTGTTCAAGACCTTATGGTTTAGACAACTGCTCCAAAGGGGATTCGACAAAAGAACCATATATTGTAGCCCATCATATTTTGCTAGCCCATTTATCAACCTTTATGTTGTACAAAGAGAAGTACAAGGTACCGCCCTATGTTAACGCCTAACATCCTCCTTTTTCTTGTTTATTTTTCCTACCATAACAATGTCATCATGTCATAAACTTCGTGTAAATCTCCTATTACATAACCAAGACATCATCATTTTTACCATTCTACTTCAAAACAGTTTTTTCTCTAGGCAATATTGAATAAATCAACAACAACCGTTTAATTTTTTGTTGACCAAGTTTATAACATTTCATATTTTTTCAATGTATTAACTAGGAATACGTCTTAGTCTCGCAGCTCTCTGTGTGTGTGTGTGTGTGTCTATATATATATATGTGTGTGTGTGTGTGTGTGCGCGCGCGCGTGTGTGTAAATACATATAGAATTCGTTCTGGGGGAACCGACCAAAGTCGTGAAACCCCCTAGTACACCAAGCCCGGTCCGCGGGTACCACACAAGTGGATGATCTTAGCGTATGCACTTTGGTAAATCGTTAGCATGTCATTTCGGGTTTCGAACTCACGTCGTTGTTATCACGACATAAGTCCTTATCCGTTGGCCTAATGTTGCAGACCTCTCTGTGTGTGTGAGAGAGCGAGGATCAAAAGCTCCTCAAATAGTGCAATATCCCTTTATCCCCTCTAATTTTCATCACACAGTCTCCTTTCTCTCTCATTCCACTAACTTTATTTCCCACTCACACATTATTTAAATAAAACGAGTGAGTATAATTAGAGTGCAAAAAGGGAGCTGAATGGATGATGCACTATTTGGGAGGGGAGAGAGTTAGTGGGAGGAGAGAAAAGCCCAGATATGTGGTGGAAATTACAAAGCTAAAGTGGTGTTGCACTCTTTGGGGTGCTCTTGATCCTATCCCGTTTATGTATGTTTGTGTGTTTAAGGGAAAGTTGGTTTAGACATAATATTTTGACACAATTGATGAGAAAATTAACTCCACTACTAGATCATCCCCAGAATTCCACCTCTCCACATAAGGAAAAAGATTCAACCGTCAAAGCTTTGTGTCTCTAAGTTTAGGTCCAAATAATCGTCCCCTATATATAATTGAGTGTTTTATGTACAACAAGCAGAGCTGGTATGAAATAAAAAAGTATTATTCACTGACATCTCCTCTTCTTCTTTATCTTTCCTTTTTTTTTCTTTTTTTAGCTTTATACGTCAGTGCTTGAATTTCATTACAAAGCACCATTTTTTAATGGTTATATATAATTTGAGTCTGCAGGCAATGCAAGAAGGAAACATTGGAATTACTATTGTAGCATTTTGTTCCAAACCTTTATGGAGCTCGGAAGCAAATATTGGTAAATAGAATGTTTCATTTTCATATCGAATGGTCAGGAACTAAATTCACTTCCGTTTATAACATAAGAAGTCATATATATTATCAAAATTCAATTGATTTCCAAAAACGGTCCAATAGTATTTTTGTTGCTTCATGCATCATAAAATGGCAATTATTTTCTTTTGAGTTTGACTACTACATATGCTACTTGAACTCAAAATATCAGGTTATGGCAAACCAAATGTTTGTAGTCATTACTGATGGTTATTTGCAATAGTTCTTCCAATATAATTGCTATTTATATTATAACACAAAACAGTTATTATGTTCAGTTTTGACTACCCCATATTTCTTTGAATCGAATCAGGTTTATGGATCCACTTGTTTATGGAGATTACCCCAATGTCATGAAGAACAGAGCAGAAATACGTTTTCCGTCATTCAACTTGGATGATTCCAACAAGTTAAAATATTCATTTGATTTCATTGGAATCACTCATTATGGTTCAAATTATGTCCTATCTATTCCTAACATCTTCAAGAACAATGAGAGAGATTATATGAGAGACATCTCAGCCTGGTACCTGGTAAATTCATTTAAAAAGTAAACCAAACTATATATATTAAATAAGAAACATGAATCCTCATCCATGACACAAACTACTACAATATAATAATCTTCGAATTTGGTTTAATTGCATTCACAAAAACAACAAAGGTGGATGCACAACTGATTTTCTATGTTATTGTTGTGCTAATTCATTGTTATAGTTGAAATTTTAGAAAAGATGAGTATTCTAATGTTATATATATTTATCATTTGTCAATGCAGGTTTTCAGACCGAACCTAAAAGAAAGGTATATACAAACATTTAATATTGCGTAATAACGACTTTCTAATGTTTTGAGCTTAGATTAAAATATGGTTAGGCTTCTGGTTTGGGAAATAATGGGTGACACAATACTACTTCAGATCCGTTGTCATTAGAAAAAGTGCTTGATTATATCAAAGTGAAATACAAAATCCTCGTATTGTGATTCACGAAAATGGTACGTAAATACATGTATAAAATGATGTCATTACAAAGGGAAAAGACATTAATTCTAGTTGTATACATTATGTTAGGATTCGGAGAATACGGTATTGTAGCTGGCTCGGATGGAACAAACGATGAAGGAAGGGTGAAACTCTTGTAAGAAAACATCGAAAGCACGCTAAAGTCAATCAGGTTTTGAATTGTGAAAATAAGCACAAAATTAATATTCTAAATTTGTATATTAGTTACTTTGTAAGTATAAGGTAACAAAAGATAACTCCTTGCATGATCATTTTTGTGAGATCAGACACAAGAGGTTACCTTGTTTGGTCATTTATAGACGACTTTGAGTTAGAGGATGGTTATACAACACGATTTAGCCCAATAAGAGTAGATTTTAATCGACAAGATAAGAGGCGTTATCCTAAACTTTCTATACGTTGGTTTGCTAAGTTTTTGAATGGTGGACAGCTAAGAACTAATGCATCAAATGCTATGAATATTGTCTAATTAGATGTATGAATAATATTGTTGTAACTATTATTAAAGAATACTAGTTCTATGGGTATTGTATTTCTTATTACATAAATGGGTTGATCCCAATACACTACTATAGATTATAAATACCCATGTAATCTGATGTGTACCTTATCATTTAGTTTTAATAAAATGCAAAATTTCATTTCAGTATTTGTTCTCCTGCATTCATCAATCTCTGTTGTTCATTGAAACACCATTTTATCAGATTCTCAACTTGGCATCTACGCCAGAATATATGCCAGCAACATCACGAGGTGCTAGTCATCAGAAACCATTTGCCGTTACCGAGGTCTATCCGAGATAGGCAATCCATCAGAGAAGTTTCATCACTTGGACTCCTCTTATCCAACATTTATCATCTCTTCATCTAAGAGTTGTTGCCTGTTTAGAAGAACAGTGCCTTACCACTCTAATTTCGGAAGGAAAGTTAAACATTAGAGGGGGAGTGAATAGTGTTTTATAGTATTTATTAAAATCTATTTAAAACAAACAAACAGTATGTAGATCATATATATAACAGACACAGAATCAATCACAGAATGCAAAAATTAAAAGTAAAACCAATAAAAGGAAAGTACATACCGGTATTTTATACTGGTCTGGGACTCCCCTACATTTAGTCCTGCACAATGCTGGGTTGATGCAGATTTATAGTCAACAATATCCAATTACAATCCCTGATTTCATGGCTACAAGGGCATACCTCAACCGATTCCAAGTATAGTGAATCTTAGTTGATTTCCGGGCCATAACTTTATGACTAACCAATTTCTGGGACACAATCGCACCCACTCACTTTAAACATGATGGGACCACACCTTTCTCTTATCAGTTTTTGTAGTATTAACTCGAGAGGACTACATCTTGAGATCTTTGGTTACAAACAGCTTAAAACTCTTAAGTAGCTCTTTATTTCAAAGAGATTTTGATTTCAAATTGAGAAAAAAAGACTGATATGATTTTTATTGAAACCAACAAAGTATAATTGGTGAAAATCATGAAATAAATTATTCTAATGATGGAATGTTAAGAGAGGAAGAAGAAGATGGAAATATGCTTAAAAAATTGAATTTTGGAAGATGTTTATAAGTTTCCAATAGTCACAACGTTTCTGAAAAGGTTTGAATTCAAAAGACACTTTTTTTCAAAATTTATAAAATCACTTAACTACTAGTATGTAGTCATACCAAAATGCTTATGTCGACATATGCTAGTGTAATTTCAAATTTTGAATTTTAAAATAAAGTTAATAATGTTTAAATAAATTATGGTGAATCCTGAGTTTAAAAAAAACTAAATTCCTTTATATTAAAAAATTCTTTTCAAAGTAAGATATATATTTAAAAACTTATTTAAAGATATGATAAAAATATTTAAGAAACTAAATATAAAATGATATATAAGTATAAATATAAAACTATGTATACATTAGAACTTAATAAAAACAAGGAATTTGAAAACACAAAAGTAATATACAACAATTAAGTACAACTTTAAGTTAGAAATCTATTAAACATAAATTAAAAAATAGCTTTCAGGATTTAGGAAATAACTCTCAGAAGTAAAAATATTTGTCCAAATAAATAAGTATATATTTATAAATAAAGAAGTAATTTTGAAATCATTTAAAACCAAGTAAATAATTTATAAATCAGGATTTAAATTTGAAATCAAAATTTTAAAATTTAAAATTTAAATCAAAATTTTAAATTTTAAGTCAAAATTTTAAATTTTAAATAAAAAAATTAAACTTGAAATTAGGACCAAGTGCTAACAAGAGTTTTAATAGAATCTCTAGACACGTTTACTTTATAATTCTTAAACTCTAAACTCTTGATTTCTTGATACTCATGAGTCTAGAAACTTGAACTCTTCTATTTGAAATCTTTATTCTTTGAACAGTACAGTCTTCGATAATAATTTCGTACATAGATTTTCCTGTATGTACACACACACACACAAATATATATATATATTCTAGAAAATAGTGTTAGTATATATTTTATAATAATAATTGAATTAAAGTAGAAACAAAGTTGTCGTCATCAAAAACACCATCATCAATGTCTCAGTCTTTATCAATCTCCCTCTTTTTGATTATGACACCCTTGGTTATAAAGTATTCATACTTGATGTCTTGGTTCTTCGGTTACTCCCCCTTACTCCATTAATCATCCCTTGAAATTACTAACTCACCCTTATTCTACACCAAATTTTATAATTCTCTCTTTTGTCATCAACAAAAACTATATAATCTTAACTAGATTCTAATACTCCCCATAAAACTAAGGCATAATTCCAACATGTAAATATTATTTTCACTAATTATAACTAAACAAAATAACTATAATATTATAACTATTTTAATTTGAAAATTTATTAACCATACAGATCACTCCAAACCAATCCAATACATATATATCCAATATATGTCAATACATTTAAACAATCCAATCAAACATAATTATAGTAGTTTATTTACAAGTTTTTTTAAAATAAATCAAACAAACCACACAAGATAAAACAAATTCGTATATTTTGAGGAACTTCAACCCGACCATCTCCACTGAAGATTGGATCAGCCTATATAACTTCCAATCTTCGTTGTCTTTGTTGAGAAGTTCTCCAATTATGTTGTTGTCTTCATCTTTTGAAAGAGAGGCAATCATCCATTAAATATCATCAAAATGTTTCTCTTGCTGTTTAATCATCTATATTTGACTTAATTCTAGATGATGCTTATTATGGAAAATGGCAGAAGCATGCTTATTTGACTCAATTTCTGACGGATATTCCTAGTCTTTCCTCAGCAGCATGACGGTCTCCTCTCCATTTTTGTTTGTGTGAATTAGGGTGAGTATTAGGTCCTTTTTATAGAGTTTGTGAGTTGATTAGGACCGTCGATGGAGCTTGGTTTAATAATAGCCGTTCGTTTGAAGGAGAGACCAATCAGGAGCTGACACCTAGCCCTAGTGACAAGGCAAGGCTCAGAAAACCGATCAAACACAGACCAGGCCAGCCAGGGGGGCTGGGTTCGACCTGGCTCAGGGGCCAGGTCGACCCCCCAGGTCGACTATGTAGTCGACCTGGGTGCCCCAGGTCGACTACCCAGTCAACCTGGGTGCCTTGGGCGGGAAAATTCCCGCCTTGGCCCTTCTGGCCCGATTTTTGAAATTTAAACTTGTTTTCTAAGCTGTTTTGGTCTGTTTGAATTTTAAACTGAATTCTGAAACTTCTGGAGGCCATATCTCCCTCATACGGAGCCCGTTTTACGCAAACTCAGACTCTATTTCAAGCAGAATTCCGAGACGAACACAATGGCATATCCCGTTTCCCTTAATTCTTTGATTTGAAATTAATTATACTTTAATTTGTGAATTTCAATGTTATAGAATACACGGGGTGTTACATTCTCCCCCACTTAAAAGGATTTCATCCCCGAAATCTTCAAGTTCAGGAAGAATGTACGTCCTAACATCCAAACATCCATCTACTCATCCATCAAACACGAGCATCCATTGTCCTTAAAAGACTTCTAATGCTTCATGATCATATGCGAAGTGTGTGTATATGTACTTATCTAATGCAAAATCAGTCGGTCTACTGATTCAGTTGACCTCCTTAATGCAAATTATGTAAGTGCCATGAATCTATTATGTATGCAAATTTTCCTATTCATGATTCTACATGAGTGCACAATCATTCATATATAAATACAACATCCATATGGCAACACATTAAACTTCAACCATATACGAATAAATACATTTATGCATATGCAATATGAAGTGACTGAGCCGATCTAAAACCTAGATTGTGTGTGTATATGCAACCACGAGCAACCACTAGCAATCACTTGCAACCACTTGCAACCATCATCCATAACATGTTTCAATTACATGTTTTCATCCAAAGAGTTTCTACCTAAAAGATAAGGTTGAGGAGATATACCTAAAAAGATAGATAAAAGCGCAACTTAAGGAAAAAGAAAGATCAAAGATGTACCCTCGAAAATAAAAGGGTAGGCTGCGCGTATTCTAGCTGCAGTTTCCCAAGTTGCGTCTCCCTCGGCGTCGCTCCACTGAACTTTGACGAGCTTGACTTTGCGGTTGCGTAGCTTTTTCACTTCCATTCCTAATATGCGGGTTGGAACTTTCCTCACGGTTGCTTCGCGTTCCACTTCAGCTTCTTCTAGGATATTTGGCTCTACCACTTCAGCAGATTCATGTAGACATTTTCGGAGGTGCGAAACATGGAAAACGTTGTGAACTCCGGCCAATTTTTCGGGTAACTCTAATCTATAGGCCATTTTCCCAATTTTCTCGATGATAGGAAATGGCCCTACGAACCTTGGTGCTAGCTTTCCTGTGGTTCCAAAACGAACAACGTTCCTTAGCGGAGATACCTTAAGATAAACTCTGTCCCCAACCTCAAATTCAAGGTCGGTCCTCCTCTTGTCGGCATAGGATTTTTGTCTGTCTTGGGCTGCCTTCATCCTTCTCCATATTAAGTCTACTTTTTCTGAAGTCTCTCGGATCATATCCGGTCCAAGTATGAGCTTGTCAGTAGACTTCCACCAACAAGTGGGCGATCGGCACGGTCTTCCATATAAAGCTTCGAAGGGCGCCATTCCGATGGTTGCTTGGTAGCTGTTGTTGTAGGCAAATTCCACCAAAGGAAGATGGTCTTCCCACGTCCCTCCGAAGTCAAGGACGCATAGTCTTAAAAGGTCCTCCAAAACTCTGTTCACTCTTTCTGTCTGGCCATCGGTTTGGGGATGATAGGCTGTGCTTAAGCATAACTGTGTGCCTACCGCTTCTTGCAGACTCCGCCAAAACTCACTTGTGAAGATAGAGTCTCGGTCACTAACAATGCTGGATGGTATTCCATGGAGTCGAACAATTTCCTTGAGGTAAAGAGATGCTAGGGATGAGGCAGTTCTTTTTCTCTTGACAGGTAAGAAGTAAGCGCTTTTAGTAAGCCTATCCACTATTACCCAAATGCTAGTGTTGCCTCTTCTAGACCTAGGCAGCCCATCAATGAAGTCCATTGAGATGCTATCCCACTTCCACTGCGGGACCTCTAGAGGATGGAGCAGACCGCCAGGCTTTTTATGTTCCGCCTTAACCTGTTGGCACACCATACACTTAGAAACGAAATCTTCCACGTCCTTCTTCATGTCGTTCCAAAAGAAAGTTCTCTTTATGTCCTTGTACATTTTATCCCCGCCTGGGTGTATCGTCATCTTGGAGTGATGTGCTTCCTCGAGAACCTTCTTTACTACATCCCTTGTCTGTGGGACGCATAGTCTTCCGTCTCGCCTTAGCCAACCCTTGTCGTCGATGGAGTATCTGCTGAGGTGACTTGAAGTCTCACCCCTAATGAGCCTACCAATCGTCTCCACAAGCTGAGGGTCTTCGCGTTGTGTTGTCCCTATTGCGTCCACTAAAGTCGGGCGTACTTCGAGAGATGCTAGCAAGCCCGGTACAAAATCGGAGGAGGGCCTAAAGTCAAAGCTGGCTATAAACTCTAGGCTTTGTCTTTCAACAAACAGCGGGCTTAGGGTTAGTTTGTTTGGGCTCAACGCATCTGCCACAACGTTGCCTTTGCCCGGAGTGTAGGAGTTCTTGAAATCGTACGAGGCAAGAAACTCCATCCATCTCTATTGCCTCAAGTTAAGATCTTTTTGCGAGAAAATATATTTCAACGATTTACGGTCAGTGTAAAGTTCGAACTTCTCACCTAGGAGATAGTGTCGTCAAGACTTGAGTGCAAAGATGATGGTAGTTAACTCAAGATCGTGGGTCGGGTAGTTTTTTCATGCACTTTCAATTGCCTTCCACCATAATTAAGCTACTACCCTTCCTTCTTGCATTAAGACAGCGCCTAGCCCTGTCCTACATGCATCTGTATAAACTGTGAACATCTTGCCTCCATCTGGCAACGTCAAAACTGGGGCTGTTGTAAGAGCCCTTTTTAGTCGTTGGAAAGTAAATTCGCGATCCAAGTCCAATTAAACACTAGATTCTTCTTGGTCAGCTTTGTGAGCGGAGCTGATATCTTTGCAAAGTCTCTGATGAATTTCCGATAGAAGCCTGCTAGCCCGAGAAAGCTTCGGACCTCTGTTGCGTTCTTTGGTGTCTTCCAGTCCTGCACCGCTACTACCTTTGCTGGGTCTACTGCTAACCCTTCTTTGGATACTATGTGCCCAAGAAATCTTACTTCCTCTCTCCAAAAGTGGCATTTGGAGAATTTGGCTTTTAGTTGATGGACTCGCAGGGTTTCCATGATTGCCCTTAGGTGCTGAGCATGCTCTTCTTCACTCTTTGAGAAGATCAAGATATCGTCTACGAAGACCACTACGAACTTGTTGAGGAATTCTCTGAACACCCTACTCGTCAGGTCCACGAAGTAAGCGGGTGCGTTTGTCAAGCCAAAAGGCATGACAAGCCATTCAAAGAAGCCGTCTGGGGTTCTGAATGCTATCTTATCGATACTATCTTCAGCCACCCTTAGCTGATGAAATCCGGTTGCTAAATCGAGTTGGGAGAAAACAGACGCCCCTACAAGCTGATCAAACAGATCGTCAATTCTGGGGAGAGGGTGTCTATTCTTTTTCGTTAGTTTGTTGAGCTCCCTATAGTCAACACATAGACGGAGTGAACCATCCGCCTTTGTAGCGAACACTACTGGAGCGCCCCATTCTAAAATGCTCCTTCTAATGAACCCCTTTTCTAGAAGCTCTTTAATCTGTTTACTGAGCTCTTTCCTTTCCCGTGGAGCCATGTGTCTAACGAGCAACGCAACGGGCTTTGCATTATCTACAAGATATATGCGGAAGTCTATTTCCCGCTTCGGAGGTAAGCCCTTCACCTCTTTGAAGACATCCGGATATTCCCGGACCACTCTGACCTATTGCAAACTCTCAACAGAAGCATCTAGCGATTCAAGATAACTAAGCATAACCGCATACGAGGGATTACAAGTAATTTCCAGAGTGTTACCGAGTTGGGTCAGAAGCCTAACAACCCTTTTCTCACAATCCCGGATGGCACCATTACTGGATAGCCAATCCATGCCCAAAATCAAACCATATCCCGAAAAGCCCAAAACAAAGGCACTACATTTAAATTCTACGCTTAGAATAGAAATTTTCAATCCCATGCAGATCATAGATAAATAAGCTGGGCCCCCAATTGGATTTGAAACAATTAAGGGGTCCTCTACCATTCTAGTTTCTAGGTGCAAAGATTCTACTAAAGCAGATGAGATAAAGGAGTGTGGTGCGCCAGAATCGAATAAAGTGCGAACTGGGTGATCATAAAGATAAACTACACTTTCTACAGAAGTATTTATACCTCGCTGCTGTAGAGGTGGCGCTTCTAGCGCATGAACTTGTGCCCCTGAGGTGGATTCAGCCCTCTGCCCCTGCCCTTGCTTCTTTGGGCAATCCTTAGCCAGGTGGCCTGTCTCACCGCAAGAAAAGCACCCACCATTCATCTTGGCCTTCTTTTTCCGGCAATCTTTCACTAAGTGCCCCACTTTGCCACAAAAATTACACTTCCTCTTCTCTTTGTTGTCTTTCCCGCCCTTATTAAAGTCTGTCTTCTTAGGCTGCAAACCTTCTTTCTTCCCCTGAGAGCTTTCTGCCTTTGTCTCCTTCTTGCCCTTATCCTCTTCGTTCAGCAATGCCATCTGCACCAACCTTTCATACGTAGCTCCCATAGGTATATGGGTCATGGCCAAACTGTGTAATGGCTCATTCAACCCCTTGACAAAGCGGAGAGCCTTCTTGTGCGGGGTGTTGACTAGGTCCAGTCCAAATCTAGCCAGCTGATCAAACTGGTTAACATACTCTTTGACTGTCATATTCCCTTGCTTAAGAAATAAGAATTTTTCCAACTGAAGACTCCTTTCAGCTTCTAAGAGAAATTTAGCCTCAAACCTTGCCCTAAAGTCCTCCCATGTTTCCACTGGTCTTTCTGCATTAGTGACTTCCCACCAGTAGGAAGCCTCGCCTTTAAGTAGCCATACTGCCAGTTGTACCTTCTGCCTATCTTCTACCTCAAAGATGACGAATAAGTCCTCGGTTTCTTTCAGCCAATTCCTGGCTACCACGAAGGACTCGGTTCCATGAAAGTCTTTTCCTCCTATAGCTTTAAAATCTTTACATATCTTAGCAAAAGTATTTCCCTGCGGAGGAGGTGGAGGAAGAGGTGCTGCTGCAGTTGGATGATTTCCTGCAGCTGGGGAAGGAGGAACGGTAGGACCTGGCTGAGTGGCCCTTGCTTCTAAGAATCGTCTAAACCAACCAGGTATTGGTATACCCTCTGGCAAGTTAAGTTCTTCGGACATGCTGAAACAAAAAGGATAGATTCAAAACGAAGGATAAAAGATAGTGCCTATGGCTTTGGGGGGGGGACTATGCCTTTTTAAAATAAAATAATATTTTATCTTTAAAAATGCTTCTTTAAATTTTCTTCTGAAAATAAAATTTCAAAACTTTTATCTTATCTGGTAAACCTATGCTCTGATACCAAGTGAAACACCCCACCTCCGTTAGGGTCACTCTCAAAGGGAATGCCCTAATTTTGGTGGAGGTTTATAAGTATAAGTCACAGATATACAAGACAGATATAAGAACACATATTTTTGAACAGTGGAAAACAACAACAACTTTTATTTCAACAAAATACGTGTTACACAAACCATGTCATAATTTGTCTTACAATACTTCCAAAAACATAACATCTTAATAACTGTCTTGATTACATTATTTAAAGAAGCATAAAAACATAAGTAAACTGCATAAGTCCCATAATTGTTGTCCAAAGCCATAGTCCATAACGAAAAAGATCCAACCAATACATTCTTTCTCTTCGAGCTGGATGTGAAAACTGGTCAAGCTGCGGTATTCCCTCCCTGTGGACCTGGGGGGGAACGAAAGAAAAGAAGGCGAAAGAAAAGTAGAGTCAGACATAAAGCCTGAGTAAGTATATGACTATTCAGTCTATGAATAAAGAACTGGGTATGATAAGTATAAACTGGAAATGGGAAAGCACCATAAATTAAGTTGAGTTGTCTAGAGTCGAATATACTATCGTACCCCATGTTAATCTCTGCATCCATATAAACTAGTTCCCAACAGGCACCTCATAAGCAGGGTGAAGTGATCCGTTTTCTGATGATCGGCTCCTACTTGCATAGTTACATGTGTCTTACGGCCCCCGATGTTGTAGTTACCTATGTTGGTCCCACCATGGGGTGTATCAAGTCCCATGGTGGCGGCCCGACACAATCCTAGAATGCACAGGTATGCTACTGGTGCCCAGTGCCTTATTTTTCTGCGCCGGAGTGTGTGCACGCCCGCACCCCGTTAGAACCTACACTGTTGCACCACCGCCGTCGATTTGACCTCTTACAGTCAGCTCAGTAATCGTGCCCCACCCTGCCTAGTTCAGGGTATCCTGATACACCTTGTAGGGTTACTACTAAAAAGGGTCCCCCGCTACTAGGTTTTCTATTTCTAGCCAACATGCTAAGTTGGTTAAGTGTTTTGTAAACCTAACCCCCAATCAGTCTGTATAGTTTAGCATGTTCCATTTTGATTAAGTATTAATTCAATTTACTTAATCCTATCAATCCTGACTCAGCCTTAATTGTCTTATTAAAGCCTCGACCTCTCACATTAGACAGGTATTGTTGTGGCTGCTTGTTGCCGGTTGGGTCCGGGCAGTCTTACGCCACAACTCAGTCTAACCTCGGGTCCTTATTGGGCTCCGTGTTTAACCGCCCACATTGGATAGGTATTGTTGTGACTACTGGACAGCCGGGCGGTTCCGGGCAGGTTTACATCACAACTCAATCCAACCTCAGGTTAAACACCTCGTATTTTCTAAATTTACATATTTTGTCTCTTTTCTTTTTATATGTAAATATTTGCGGCCCATTATTCAAATTCATCTTTATTGGGTAAAATTAATTTATACCACTTAATTGTTTTTCAAGGTTGTTGGCATGCGTCAAACATGCCAACACATATGTTCTATATTTTAACCCAATCGTCATTACCCCCGTTTTATACGTTCGCTACAATATAACATATGTTGGGTTTAACATTTAAACCCAACTTAGCCACATGAAAAAGGGGAGGCTTATAACATGGTGTTTATATGTTCTAAGTAACATAAAAAGGGGAGTGTGAACGCATGAACTTGCAACATGGCGAACTAATTAACATCAGTTTGGCACTAGTGAACTTGCATTGTAATAGCATATAATCATGGCATAAACATACTTAAACATGAATCATTCTGTTCATATAACCATGGCATAAACATACCTAAACATGAACCATTCTATTCATGTAATCAAGGCATAAACATACCCAAACATGAATCATGGTTTTTAATCTATTCATGTAAACTTGCAATTGGAATGTAAATCTAACTTAATTATGTGTCACATATATCATCATATTATTTTGATAACAACATAGGCCTAAAACTTGTTTTCAACTAGGCATAACACCAAACATAGTTTAGTCATGTTCATAAAGAAGCTTACTTTTGTCTCTAAAGGTATGGTTTTACACTTGAATCACGATGCCAATTCCAACATAAATTCATGTAAACCATAATACTTAGTTGAATCCAATTACAAACTAAAGTTGATCATAAAAGTATGTACATCATATTGGCATAATAGTGAATCATATACTTGCATGAATCTCAAATAAACTACCACAACATATGGTCGTTAACATGAATCATATACTTGCAAATATCCAATAGGCCTAATATCATTATACCACAATATCCCAAATCGATTCAGAATTAGAATCATAGCAACATACAATCATAAATTAAATTAAGTACAATTCCATTTCTCATTTACATAAATCAAAACTCAATTATTTATTCACATCGTAATAGCACTCTACTTACAACGTATGACGAATCTTCAATTCAGGAATCTGAATTCTGAATTTGGAGATGCTATCCTTTGTTGTAGGCATTGTTTTGATTTAATTGACGTTGCTTTAAGCTTTCGAATTGTCTCCTAATTGTCTCTCAATTTCTGACGGCTATTCCTAGTCTTTCCTCAGCAGCATGACGGTCTCATCTCCATTTTTGTTTGTGTGAATTAGGGTGAGTCTTAGGTCCTTTTTATAGAGTTTGTGAGTTGATTAGGACCGTCGATGGAGCTTGGTTTAATAATAGCCGTTCTTTTGAAGGAGAGACCAATCAGGAGCTGACACCTAGCCCTAGTAACAAGACAAGGCTCAGAAAATCGACCAAACACAGACCAGGCCAGCCAGGGGGGCTGGGTTCGACCTGGCTCAGGGGCCAGGTCGACCCCCCAGGTCGACTATGTAGTCGACCTGGGTGCCCCAGGTCGACTACCTAGTCGACCTGGGTAGCCCAGGTCGACTACCCAGTCGACCTGGGTGCCTTGGGCGGGAAAATTCCCGCCTTGGCCCTTCTGGCCCGATTTTTGAAATTTAAACTTGTTTTCTAAGCTGTTTTGGTCTGTTTGAATTTTAAACTGAATTCTGAAACTTCCGGAGGCCATATCTCCCTCATACGGAGTCCGTTTTACGCAAACTCGGACTCTATTTCAAGAAGAATTCCGAGACGAACACAATGGCATATCCCGTTTCCCTTAATTCTTTGATTTGAAATTAATTATACTTTAATTTGTGAATTTCACTGTTATAGAATACACGGGGTGTTACAGGTATGTCTCATTTGTAACCAAGCAAAAAAAATTGTAAGCAAAGTTGCAATAAAGTATCACTTCCTCTTTTGAAAACAATCTCTCATTTTCACTTGCTATCTTATTCAACATCAACTTCAGAATTTTACTAGCATCCTCTTCTTTATGTCTTATTAATCGTATAAATCTACACATCATGACTTTGACTTTTACGTTTTATGCTGCTATTTGTGCATCTTTTTTTGCTCATTTTGGACTATTATATTAATACATATTCCATATATCTTCATTTATCTATTTCTATATGCATTTAACATTAAAAAGTATGTTACTTATGCTTCTTCTTTAATTGTCACCTTTGCCTACCCACTTATCATCATTTACACATTACCACAACATACCCCTTACTATCTTTTTTCTCCTATCTAAAAAAGAACTTGTGGTATTTTTTCACTGAGCTGTAGTCCTATTCTATCTATAGTAAGTCATTTGGTTCAATTTTTTCCTTTGCATGTCAATGTTGACGTGGGGAATTGTCATGGATTGAGCACATGTCAACGCTTGAGTGTATGTGTAGTGTGAACACAATGAAATGAATCCAAAATAAAGTAATGTGAGAGAACATATCTTTTTATAGTGATTCACACTAACACCTATGTCCACTTCACAGTAGTCATTCATCATATAATTCCTGATTACAGTTTTGTACAAATTTAGATAATATTCAAGTACAAAGCATTACAATAGAATCATACAATGATTGGTAATTCTATGCTTTGACTGAAATGTCCTTCTTCTTCTTTGTTGAGTGAAAAATGTGTTGACTTGGTCAACAATGTCCAAAAGTTAGCTTCAATGTCCAAGAAAACAAAAAATGTCCATTTCAATCCAAAAGCAATGTAGTTATGCTTATGATTATCCAAAATAGTCCAAAAGTGGTATTTTTATTCTTATAGGTGTCCAAAAAATGATGGAAAACATTTAGGTAACGTTTTAATGGTCCAAGCTATATCTAATAGTCATAAAGAGAAAGGTGGCTGCTAATAATGATGCTTGAGAGCTCCAAGAAGTCCAAAAATCCAAAGAAAAAAGATCAAAATGAAGTCCAAGCCTCGGGGTATTTATAGGTGAGTGGGTTAGGTAGGAGTAGGTAGGATTTGGGACCCACTACCAGAAAATCGCATCCTACATAGTCCACATATGAAAAATCACATCACGTTATGCTCAGGTACGAAAAATCGCATCACATCTCCGTCAAATTAGAGAAAATCGCATTCGAGCTTCTTGAAGTAGAAAATCGCATCCTGGCCCCACAAAATCCCGCATTATAGTGAATCTCGCATCCATCTCGGGGGGACGCGAACTTGCGTATTCGCATCCGAGGGATGCGAGGGGATGTGAGTTTTCGCATCCCAAGAGGATGCGAATTGCGGTGATTGAAGGAATGTGAGACGAGGCAGAACCAGAGTGGAGGATGCGAGATTGAGGCATGCGATGCAGTGTGAGATGGAGGGATGCAATGCGATGTGGGTCTGAACAGGATGATGCAATAGGATGTGAGGTGAGAAAAGGGAGGCGAGGTTAAGCCGATGCGATGCGAGGTTTTGGAGCTGGTGTGTAGGGATGTGATGCAGCATGTTACTTTTTGAGGAGTTGCGAGGCTTTAGCTTGATGCACCCTAGGAAGACCGTGAAGACATTCCTTCATACCTTCACAGAAACAACCGTAAAGCCATTTTGGCCAAACGAAAATTGTACCTGAAGCTTCGTGTTTACGTCGCGACTTTGACCTGAAATAGGTCATTTAAAGGGTTTTGGGCCATTTTAGCCTTTATGTCGCGAATTCGACCAAATCTCTTCGTGTTTTCTGACGATGTTATTGATGTTTGAGTGCGTTGCTAATCCAAAGTCTTCACGTGTGACAGCTTTGACAAGCATGTCAACTGTACATATGTTCGTTTTCTTTATACTAGAAATCTTCATTTCCTTACTTGCATTGCACTTATAAACTATCTTTTTATTCTTAATTAGTTCAGATACAGTTTTATCCATATGAAACCTCCTAAAACTACTTGCTACAAGTAAAATTATTCACAATGGTTATTTGAAGAAAATTGATCCACCCACAGTAGACAGATGGTTGATATAACCATTTCCCTCTAACTTCCATGTCCATGCTATTTTGAATTGCACTTTACACAATCCATCAACAATAAATGTTATTTTTACCTTTTTAAAATTGTAAGTTAAATCAACATGCTCTACTGTTTCCTTTATATTTATAGGCAACGTTTTTATAACCCGGTCCTGAGTCAAACCGTGAGGACTCAGGGTCCAAAGTTTTAAAGGGCTGACCGGTCGAATTGTCAAAAACCGCATATGCTTATTAATAGTGAAAATGTGAATAATCAAGTTTTATGTGTACTCAAAAAGATAAATAATAAAATTTGAAAGTCATATATTTATTCACTAACATTAATAGATCGCATGATATAATCAAATAACAAAGGCACAATCAAATACACATGTTTTTAGAACAAAGGTGTAACGGTTTAGATGTTGGAATAGTTATGCTTTTTTAAAATATTTTAGTTGTTATTTCAAAACAATACAAAAGATGAAATGATTAAAGATAATTACAAAATGAGAAGTAGGGAAAAAACCGTGGTTTAATCCTATAAAATTGAAGGTTGAACCGCTGGTTTAAAGATCCGACTAGGGTTCATGCATTAATGAGGTCTGATTGAGTTCCCCGCTGTGATGGTCCAAGGTTCAGGGTTATTCGAGGTTGGACCGCGACAGGGTCAGGTTATAAAAACCCTGTTTATAGGTAAGATAAGCTAATACATATTTCCTACCTTTATACATCAACTCAACAAAATGCTTATGGACTGCATTATTATACAGCGCAAAAATACAACATCATATTATTTGACTTTAATCTATTTTAACGTGCAACTTTGAATACCAACGGCTAAGTGACTCATATGTCAACTTCTTTACATAAACAGTGCCATGGAATATGATATAATGCCTACTTTGTTATTCCACAATAATGTGTTCCGCCATTCCAATATGTGAAGCATGGATCCTAGCCTAGTAACTAAGTGCTAGTGGCAGATCTAGCTTTTAATTTGAGTTAGGGCCAGATTTTGTCCCATGTCATAAAAATGCTTAAAAATTTCTAAATATATACCAACATGTACTGATGTCTCACAAATCAACCAAATAGAGTATCATATAAGCCACAAAATAGCCTCTTTGTGTAGTAGATGAGCCATTTTCTACTTTCCAGCTAGGACAGAATTCGTTTTAATGGCATTGGCCCATGTTGGACCAATACTGCGTCCGCCCCTGCTAAATACTATGCATGAATTCATCAGACCCTTTAGGAAATCGATGTGGAAATGGAAAGATGATAGACATTTATTACATCAATATAATTAATCAACACAATATCTATATCAATTAGAGATCATAAATTATGTGAAGACTGTTGTCAAGTAAGACAATTTTCAAATGAGAGGCACATCGATATAAGTAACTAGTTTAGGTTGAGCATAGTTGTTGCGACCGCCTGTGTACTTTCCAATCTCCTCCGAGCCACCAATCACAGCCCCTACCGAAACATTAGTGTCTCTGTGCCCTTAGTGTAGTAGCAGCTTAACCTCTGTTCACACCCACGTTGATGTTTATTTACATACATGCTTAGCGTAGACGGTAGTGGGAAGTTTTTGGCATACCCTACCATGTAGGACATGCCAATAGGGTTGTCCCCTAATATGTAGTCCCTACGTGAAAGGCTTTGAATTGCAATAGACATTAACATTGACTAAAATAAGCAGTCGCCACTCGTCATCGCTAGCTGACGCCAAACCCTTTATAATCCTCGAACCTAGATAAAACATTCCACATTCCTCCCTCAGCGAACAATCTCGCTAAAGTAAGAAAACCTCTTGAAAACTTGACTGTCGTAGTAGCCCCACCTCGACCACCTCCAGTCACAGCGTAGCCATATCCATCCTTTCCACTGCTCCACCCTTTCTCTTCCGAAATGGGTATAATTTTTAATCTTTTGATTAATTTGAGTGAATAAACAGTTACTTTAATTATGTACATGTATATGTTAATAAACTGTTATTAGATAATAATCATACATTATTACTTAATTTTGGAATATGATTAAAACCCTAAGTTTGAAAATTAGTTGATTATCAACTATAAGTTCCAAAGTAACTGCTAACTATTTTTTGGTAAGGCCGACCGATTTTTAAAGTGAACTGTAACACTTTATTATAAAAATATTAAGTATAATAAGGACAAAAGATATGCAGCTTACATATCCACTACAACTAGTCACCTTCCATGTAGGAAAGAAACAGCCTCAAGCAGTGAAACTCACTAGCTAAACAATTACATACTAGAACATTACAAACTAACATATTACATCCAAAAGAAAATGCAAGAAAATGACATATTCCAAGGACTTATAAATGTTTCATGTTACAAAGTAGGATATGACACTGCAATAGGCTATCTAGACTTTCCGTCATTATCAAAGAGGTTTCCTCTCATCAAGACACTCTTCTTGCTTCTCTGATGTATCCTGGGACTGTAGCTGAAAGAGGAGAACTTGAAATGGTTTCGTTGATATCAATAGGACAAGGTGGTGGAGGTTCGTATGTGGTAGGGGGTACCGTATGAACATAGGTGAGTTTGTTTATTGAGGTCTTTCTTGGTTAAGATGGATCCCTTCTCTATACCTATGTTAAAAGCTGCATCGATCAGTGGAGACTTGGAAGAAGATGACGGTTCAGTTTCTTTGCTAGGTCTAATCGTAGAATAGTTTCTATTTAAAAATCTAGACTTGAATTGAAGTGAAGTAGGAATAAGAGAATTACTTTTGGAGCATTAACATGAGGTGGGAAGACTTAACACTCTAATAGTCTTTGTGACATTGGTTGTGGTTTGAACTTCATCAACACCACCCTTCTTGGTAACATTCAAGCTAACAATCTGCAAGATAGAATCATAATAGAAATTAGCAGCACCTATATCAACATTAAATGAAATATGTCAGCTCCGTCATTTTCTTTCATTATGTACAATGTAATTAGGCCTGTATAATAATGTTTCAGCCCAAAGTCCATACGTTACCCATAAACAATATATAAAGGATAATGTAGCTTTGTAAATCAGTTCAGTTTTGCATTATTACATTTTCTGAAAACCTTCAATACTATTCTTTGATTAAAATCAAGATATCTAACTTGGTATCATAGCAGGTTCTCGCTCCAACATTTGATCTTCAGAAGTGTAGATCAAATTGTGATCCATCAGAGTAATATCATCATCTGGATCACCCTCCATTGAAGCTTCCGCTTGTCATTTGAAAGTTGCTGCCTTGTTCACAATTCAAGAAGCCTCGCCTAAAGATTGTGGCTGCTATCTTGATTTAGAACAAGGTAGATCAGAGATAATCAAGTGCTCTTGAAACCGATCAAGAACAGTTCAAGAAGCCACAATATTGTATCAGTGCCTTCTTAGATTGTCAATCTGATTGTTTGTATCTGTTCTAGTAGATTTCTATAAAGTACTTCTCCTCATCTTGACAATCTAAGTTGCATCATTCAACAATCTTGTGTATCCTGAAAAACTGTCTCAATTCAAAGCTTCAAGAGTGTAAAGACCTTACCTCTGATTTCCTGAACCGTTGTTTTTCTTGTGCATCTGAGTGCATAAATTTCGATCATGACAAATTCTGGAAATGATTCAGGCCCACAAGTGTCCAGCAGTAGAACCCTTCAACCACCACCACCAGATCCCATCCAAGAATTAATGAAATCCATCATTAAGCCTCAGAGTCAACTGATCTCGACAATTCTTGATGAATCAAACTACCTGTTATGGAAATTACAGGTTGAAACAGCAGTTAGAGCATATGGTCTTGAGGACTATATTCTTGGAATAAAAATTATTCCTCCAAAGTTTATTAGAGACAGTGAAGACAAACTAGTGAATAATCCTGAATATACTATGTATAAAAGACAAGATGGTTCGATCTGTGCATGGATGATGTCATACATTGGTCCAACTATTCTACTTGGGGTCAAAACTGCTCAAGAAGTGTGGGACTGTTGCAAGAAACTTTACAAATCAATCTTCAGCTAGGGTAATGCATCATAGAAGACAGTTACATAGCATTAGGAAAGGAGAATCTTCTATGAATGGATACTTGTTAAAGGTAAAAACCATTTGTGATCAATTAAATTTAGCAGGTCAAAGAATACCTGAATCAGAATAGGTTATTGCTATTGTAAGTGGTTTAGATGACGAGTATGAAGCTGTCACTGTAATCATACTGTCCACGGATCCAACTCCCTCACTACAATATGTGTATTCTACTCTCTTATCACATGAAGGTAGAATGGAACACAAGAGAGCAGTTAATGCTGATATATCTATCAACTACACTACATAAGGCAGAGGAAAAAAATCATGATAAGGGAAATAATTCAAGAAATCAATTCAACAATCAAAGAGGGGGTTGGTATGGAAGGGGAAGAAGAGGTGGTAGGTGTAACAATAACAGAATCAGATGTCAAAATTGTGAAAAATGGGGAATAGTGCTAGCAAGTGTTACTTTAGATTCAATTCTAATTACACTCCTTCACAACAAAGCAACAAAGCTTCATCAAATATGGTTAATTCATCAAATGAAGGGAGTAAAGCACATGCAGAAATTCATAATGCAGACACTACACCAGTGATGATGTGTTAGATGACTGCTGGTTTCCAGATTCTGGTGCAACCAATCATGTGACCAACAATCTAAATAATCTAAATTTGGGGAACAAGGAGTATAAAGGTACGTAGAATCTTACTGTTGGTAATGGCAAAATTGCTATTATTACACACACTGGAAATGTAAGTTTAGATGGAACAAAAAATTTATTTTTAAAAAATTTATTAAGAGTTCCATCAATCAAGAAAAATCTGATGAGTGTTTCCTAATTTGCTAAAGATAATAATGTTTATTTTGAATTTTACCCAAACTCATGTATTATCGAAGACATTCTGACACATAAAATTCTCTTGTAGGGTAAAGAGAGTAATGGACTATACATATTTGATATCAGTTCAAGTAGTTCTGATCATAAAAATGATAAATGTATAATGTCTGTTACTAATGATTCTGTTTACATTAAGGAATTCGATTTGTGGAATTATAAACTGGGTCATCCCAGTATAAAAATTACTAAGCATGTAATGATGAATAATAACCTTCCTACTTATCAATTTCCTGAATCATATATGTGTTCAGTTTGTCAATTGGGAAAGAGTCATAAAATTGCATTTCCAGACTCACATACTGTCTACACTAGACCACTTGAACTAATTGCTACAGATTTATGGGGTCCTGCACGTATCGGTTCTTGATATGGTCACAAATATTATGTATCATTCATTGATGCTTACTCTAGATTTGTTTGGATTTATATGTTAAAGTCTAAATCTGAAACCAGTAATGTAGTGATACAATTCATTAACAAGGTAGAGAACATTACTGGAAATAAAATACACACCTTTCAGACTGATGGTGGAAGGGAATTTTTACCCTTAAAATCCTTTTTGACAAAAAAGGTACTAATCATAGGACTACATGTCCCTACACTTCAGAACAGAATGGATTAATTGAAAGGAAACATAGGCATATAGTTGAAACTGGTTTGACTTTGTTAGCACAAGCATCTATGCCTTTTAAATATTGGGCAGATGCATTTTATACTGCTGTATATTTGATTAATTTAACGCCTACAAAGGTATTTCAAATGTCCACAAGAGATTTTAACTAAAATCAAACCAAATTACAAGCACTTAAAGGTGTTTGGGTGTCATTGTTTTCCTTACATCAAACCTTACAATAATCACAAGTTAGATTATAGGTACACACCTTGTACTTTCCTGGGTTATTGTAATAGTCAAAAAGGATATAAGTGTTTAGATAAAAAAAAAGGAAGGATTTATATCTCTAGGCATGTTAGATTTAATGAACATGTGTATCCTTTTAGCAAAATTGGTGAAAGTATTGCAGATAAGGGTGCTAGTACTAAAAAGGTTATGTATGACATACCTGATGAATTTGAAGTACTTGTGCCTATTCATTCTAATGAACATGACACAAGTACAAACTATCCACATACTATGCCATTATCTAGGCCAGGTCAAGAGCCAAGCAGTAGTGCAAGCCCTCAACAAACCATGCCCTCAAATAGGCCAGATCAAGAGCAATTCTCTTCCAGCCATCATAGTGGAGATTATGCAGATCAAAGAAGACAAAGTATTAGTAAAGCTCATAATGATTCTACAACTAATAATAATATCACTGATGGAAATGATGCTACTGCAGTAAATGAGACTACTAATCTTCATCCAATGCTTACTAGAGCCAAGTGTGGAATTTTTAAACCAAGGATTTATAATGCTACAGTCATTCCTGAAGAGCCATCATCATATTATGAAGCTATTCAAAATGAAAATTGGAAGACTGCTATGGATGATGAATATAATGCCTTAATTAAAAAGGGCACTTGGAAAATGGTTGAAAAGCCAGAACATAAAAATATTATTGGTTGTAGATGGATTTTGAAATTAAAAAGAAATGCTGATGGTTCAATTTCTAAGTACAAAGCAAGACTTGTAGCTAAAGGGTATTCACAACAGTGTGGTTTTGATTTCACAAAAAAAATTCACCTGTTGTGAAAACAACATCAATAAGAATAATTCTAACAATTGCTTTGTTTAGAAATTGGAACATCAAACAACTAGATGTCAATAATACATTTCTTAATGGTGATTTACAGGAAGAAGTTTACATCGAGCAGCCTCAGGGTTTTACTCAACAATCAAACAAAAATCCGGTGTGCAAGCTCAACAAAGCAATCTATGGTTTGAAGCAAGCTTCTAGGGTTTGGTTTGACAAACTAAAGTCAATGCTTATCAGTCATGGATACAAATCATCCAAATTTGATAACTCTATATTTATTAAAATTACTAATTCTGATGCAACATATATACTAATTTATATTGATGATTTTACCATTACAGGTAGCAACATAGCTGAAATTAAGGCTATTACAAATATTCTGAACTCAGAATTTTCGATCAAAGACTTGGGTGACTTAAATTATTTCTTGGGATTTGAAGTCAAAAGAACATCAGAATCTGAAATGCATTTTAGTCAAAGAAAATACATTTCAGAACTTCTTCTCAGAGCTCAAATGACAAAGCAAATCCATTACCTACTCCTATGATTTCAAACATACAATCATCCAAGCATAAAGGAGAACCTTTTCAAGACGGAAAATTATTTAGAAGCATTTTTGGTGCACTTCAATATGCTACAATAACGAGACCAGACATAGCATTTAGCGTCAGTAAGGTTAACCAGTACATGCAAAGTCCTTTGGATAATCATTGGAAGGCAGTTAAGAGAATATTAAGATATCTAAAAGGAACAATTGATCATGGTTTAATTCTTAAGAACAACAACACTCTTAACATTAATGCTTATGCTGAAGTAGACTAGGGAACAGATTGTGATGATAGAAAATCAACTTCTGGTTACTGTATTTTCCTGGGTAAAAATCCTGTATCTTGGTGTGCTAAAAAACAAAATACGGTGTCTAGATCGAGTACTGAAGCAGAGTTCAGAAGTGTCGCTAGCTGTACAGCTGAAATTATGTGGATAGAATCATTGTTAAGTGAACTTCAGATCACAACATCAAAGAGACCTACAGTGTTGTGTTATAATGTCAGTGCTATATCTCTATCTTCTAATCCAGTTTTACATTCGAAGACCAAACACATTGAATTGAATTTATACTTCATCAGAGAACAAGTGATAAAAGAAAAATTGAAAATAGGATATATACCTTCTGCAGATCAAAAGGCAGACATCCTTACAAAGCCGTTGTCAAGACCATGTTTCTCAAAGCTCAAAGTGGAATTGAATATAGATGTTGCCAACACTGCATAAAGATCAGAAAGAAACATCTACATCCCAGACACCTAGCTGATGTGACGGTGGTTCTAATTGTTGTCAGATCTGCTCTTCACTGCCAGGACTTCATCCGAACATTCCAGCTCCTCGTCCAATTTAACCTCTCTCAGCAAATCGAACTATCTCAAGTGTTTCAAGCTCAAGCTAGCTCGATTTACCTGTCGTGGAGGCCAGCGAAGGAAGATCAGCCATCAATCAAGACCGTAAAGTCAGAGGAGTCGCCATTATTTTGTTTTTCGAGAGCAATCCCAAGCCCTAGGTTAGGTTTGAAGGGGGAAATGAAATATGTCGGCTCCGTCATTTTCTTTCATTATGTATAATGTAATTGGGCCTGTATAATAATGTTTCAGCCCAAAGTCCATACGTTACCTAATAACAATATATAAGGGGTAATATAGCTTTGTAAATCAGTTCAGTTTTGCATTATTACATTTTCTGAAAACCTTCAATAATATTCTCTGATTAAAATCAAGATATCTAACTACATTCATTACTTATTTACCATTGCTAACAGAATTACATTCAGTAACAGGGATAGAGAAATTTTGGGTTAGCAATTCATCTACTCTATGAATTTCATCATCTTTAAACTTAGAGACATCATGATCCAACTCACCTTTAACATCACAATGTGAAAGGGCATTGAATCTATTTCCATCAAGACAGCTAGCACTAGCATTAATAGGGCCAAGGTTAACAACACTACTTTTCATTAGCAGAGAAAGGTTTCTAGGATTATTTTTGCTATAGGGCATTCCATTTTTCAACTTCTTAGCAATAAATTTCCTCCAAGAAAATTTTTTATTAGCTAAAAAACTACCTTTCACTTTGTCGACAACAGAAACATGCTTAGCACTAATACTATTCTTTTTTATAGCAGTTTCCTACACACTTATTTTGTTTAATACTCTGGGGTTCATTAGTCACATAACACTGGAAACAACATAATAACAGTTAACCTCATACAATTGTTAAGTTGCAACGTATTTTAAAAGAGAAAGAATCATCTTAGTTGATTCTTTAGGCATCTCTTGTGATTACATTATCAAAAACCGCAAATGAAGAAATTTTCCACGATTTTTAATTGTGTTTTTGTGAGTAAAAATACGTTTGTAAAAGCAGCGATAGACTGTTGTACAAATATTATCATATTGGAATCTTCTAGATTTACGATGCATGTGTGTCTGTATTCATGTCACGTTCGGTCCGTTTCTAGCCCACTGTAAAACGTACAAATGTAAAATTGAAAAATACAACTCAAAAGCTATTAAATCTCAATTTATCTTCTCAATCAAGAAATTTAACCATGGTTTTAATTAATATAACCCTAAGTTTTTAGGTCCGTGAGACATAAAATATGTATTAAAGTTTATAGTTTGGTTTCAAAAGTTAAGAAATATTATACTTAAACTGATTTTGTTAGAAAGTTAGAAAGAAACTTGACAATAACAAATATTGTACTGAAGTCAACTTTCTTTAATGTTTGGAATGAATTCAATAAGAGCAAATATCCTGCTAAATTCACATTTCTTAAAAAAAATGAAATTATATAATAATAGAAAACACTATACTGAAATTGATTTCGCAAATAGTTTAGAAATAAATATAACAATAACAAATATTCTAATAAAATCATTTTTCTAAGAAGTTTAAAAATAAAAATGCAAGATCAAATATTCTTCTGAAATCGATTTTCTCAAAAATTAAGCAAAGATCATCGTAACAACAAATATTATGTAATAAAATACCATATTCGAAAAAGTTAAAAACTGATATTTGAAAAACTAATATTCTAGAAAAATAGTTAAAAAAAAAGAAATGAATATATAAGAACAAATATCATACTAAATTCGATTTTCTTAAAAAATTTGAAATGATTATAACATAAATATTGCCAAAAGTTAAAAAAATATAATAACAACAACTATTCTAATAAAATTGATTTTTTGAGAAGTTAAAAAATATACATGGAAGTCAAATATTCTTCTAAAATCGATTAGAATGAAGGTAGTAGGTAGAAGAGAAGTGAAGTGAAGTGCTGCTGATATACGACTATGTGGTGTGTAAAGCCTTTAGCCCTAAAAGACTTTACTTTATTTTAAGAATACAAAAACAAAAATATAAACCTTATGTGCAACTAATACGTAGAAGAGAAGCATAGCAAAGCTCTATTGAAATTTGATAGAAGTGTGGTGTGTGAAGTCTTTAGTCCCAAAAGGATTTACTAACATATATAAATATGTGTTATCGAAATTAATAACATACACTTTGAAATTAGGAATAATGTTAGATTATTATGTCAACCGTAGTTGGATGTATAAAGTTAAAATTGAAATGAAAGGTTCTGTGAAAGTACACATGGTGTAAGAAAATTTATTAAATTCGAAGTGTCTAATAATCAAAGTTACTAGGAACCTTGTTACCCTTGTAATATGTGCAAACTGATGAGTTTTTGGAAACTAGAAACAATTAAAGTACGTTTGTATAAATATGAATTTGTGCTAAAATATTGTATATGGGATCATTATAGAGAACTTGTTGCACCTACAGTAAATCATATAGTGCCGTAGGTCAATTTAGTTACGATGAATCCAATAGAAGATTTAGTAGAAGATATAACACGGTCAATGTTCCTTACCACTCAAGCTGACGATGATGACATCAATATCAAAGAAGAACTGTATGTATAAGGATTTTTTATGATTTATTGGATTCTGCTAAGAGGATGTTGTTAAATGATTGTAAATGTGGAACAAATTTATCAGCAACCGCTAAATACATTACTATGAAATCAACATTTAACTTTATAGAAGATAGATTTATGATGGTTGTACAAACTGTAAAATGATTTATACCACCCAATAATCTGATGTATGATAGTCATAACAAAGTGAAAAAACTAATTGTTTTTTGTTTGTTGTACCAAAAGATAAAAACTTGTATAAAAGGTTGCATGTTATATTGGAAAGTTGATATTACTCTTGGGAACTACAAAATATGTAGTGATGAAAGATACAAACCTAGAAAAAAGGAAGTTTCATACAAGTGCATGCATTATTTAACCATCACCTGTAGACTACAAAGATTATATGCATCCTCAATCACTTCATGTCATATTTGGTGACATAGTATGAGAACACCAGAAGCTGAAACTTTGATGCATCCATCAGATAGAGAAGCATGTAAACATTTTGATAGCATGTATCCTACGTTTTCCGCAAAGAGCTGTAATATTAGACTTGGTTTATGTACGGATGTGTTTTCACCATTCTCCCAGTTTGACAATAAATATTAATTTTGGTCTATTTTTATTACTCCTTATAATTTACCTCTGTGGGTGTGTAAGAAAACTCCATATATGTTTATCATAATGTCGTTCCTGGCCTTGAAGATATGACACAAGGCATCTATATTTATCTACATCCATTAATCGAAGTGTTTAAAACACTATGGGTTAAAGGAGTTAAAAAATATGCAATTTAAAAAAAAAGAATTGTATATGTTTGCTTCTTTGGTTATGGACTATTAGTGATGTTCCTGCATATGAGATGCTTCCAGGTTGGAGTACGGGAGATTATCTAGCTTATCCTCATTGCATGAAAGAAAAACGAGCATTCTCCTCATGGTAATCATGGGAGGAAAATCTTTTGGTTTGATTGTCATCGGTGTTTTCTCCTCCCCAATAAAAATTGTGAAAGAGACAAAATAACTTTAAAACTAACAGAGATGAGAATATGAAAGCACCAAAGATTTGGTCAAGCGATGCAATATATGAAATTATACAGGACTATCCTTGGATACATGAAACTGGAGTACAGACTAAAATTCCCAATAAATATGACTTTTATAAGTGGGGAAAACAAAGTATATTTTGGAAGTTACTTTATTCGAAAGATCGCCTACTTTGACATAATAATGACATGATGCACAACAAAAAAAACTTGTTTGATAACATGTTTAATACAATTTTGAATCTTAAGGGGAAAACAAAGAACGACCTGAATTCAAGATGGACACACAACACTTCTGTAATGTCCTAACTTGCATATGAAGCCCAATAATGACAACAAAAAACCTAAAGGATGCTATAAATTAGACGAGGAGCAAATTAAAACTTTCATGCTAAAGCGGGTTGAAGGACTAAAATGTCTCCTTGGGATTTATTCTAACCTTCATATATATATATATATTTATATTTATATAAATTAACTTTAAAAACAATAAATTAAGTGGAACAAAAAGTCATGATTGTCATATTATGATGGAATACTTATTATCAGTGGTATTTAAAAAACTATTTCCTATAGAAGTATGGAGTGTTATAACAGAATTAAGTCTATTTTATAAATCGGTTTGTTCGATAACATTAAAAATCTACCATTTGCATAAACTTGAAGTAAAATTCCAGTACTTCTTTGCAAACTCCTTATGGTTTCTTTAATGTAATGGATTATTTACGTATTCGTCTTCCATTCGAAGCAATTCTTCCAGGTGCAGTACAATATTGAAGGATGTACCCGTTTGAGAGGTAATATAAAATATAAGTAAAATTTATGTTAGTTAAGAATATAAAGTTACATAAGTACATTTAAACTAGATTAATTTTGAAATAGGTATTTGAATTATCTTAAGAATAAAGTGTCCGTAGCAATAGCCCAACGGTTAAGGACTTTGTGCCATGGTAACAGTGGCGTTGGTTCGAAACCCGGAATGGCGTGCTAAGAGTTTACATGTGCATACGCTAAGATGTATCACTTATGTGGTGTTCGCAGACCGCGCTAGGTGCACTGGGGAGGGTTTTACGACTCTGATCGGTTTTCCTTCTAAACAAATTCAAAAAAAATATATACACATGAGACCTCTCACATTAAACCGTATACCTCTCGCATTAAACCATATATATATATATACACACACACACACATTCAAATAAATTATGGTCGGCATGTTGGAAAATATGTGGAAATATGGTTAGACGATGGAGATCGTCATGTAGCACACACGTATGTTCTTCTAAATTATGTTGAAGTTGCACCATTTGTTAGGTAATAATAAATTCATATTTATTTCAGTAATACTTACATCACTTTTTTGGTAATAATATATTCATATTTATTTCAATAATACTTACATCATTTTCTAGGTAATAACAAACTCATACACATTTGCAGTGTTTACAAATCATAGAATCCATTTGGTGATCGCAATAAAGATTTTGCTAAATGATTTTGGAACTACGTTTATGATCCAATAAACTTCGTCGATGATGAAGGATTGCAACATCTTGCACTCGGACAAAACAAATGCCAAGACTTATCAAATATTCTTCATCAGTGGATTTAAATTCAACGCCAATGGCCATGGAACTGAAAAATTAACATGTAATAGTGGTTTATTTGTCACAGGTAGTAACTATCTGACGAGCATATGAAAGACTTTTACAGCGTCTTAGCATAGTGTAATGACTCGGACTTTTTACACAACACTGACACGGATAATGATTGATTGTGAGCACGTATTTATAGATACGATTTAAAAATCCAAACATTGAGTGTTCAAAAGTAATTTATGAATAATAACATTTGCATGTGTATATAGCACAACACTTACTAAAACTAGTTTTTACACATTTCAAGTATGATAGCGTGAATTTAATAGCGTTTGTTTAATTTTATTTTACACATGTGTATGAAGACAACACTTTTAAATAGCATGTTTTAAAAATGCCATCTTATATGTTTTGTTCATTTTTAAGGGATTTAAGAAATTTAGTTTTTGTAAATCCTTGTTTTTAAAAAACTTTTAATACTTGAATTTAAAACATGCCAAAGCCATTTTTTTGTTATCAATACAAGTTCAAAAGCCACTTGTACACCGTCATCAACATAAACATGAATTGCCATTTTATTTGCAAACACTTATTCATATTTTTCAAAAGGATTTAAAAGCCTTGTTTTCACAAAACCCCTTACTTTAAATTATAAACCCTCATGGATTAAATACATGATTAAACATCCCTTTATTTTCAAAACAAATGCAAGGAAATATTTGAATTTTAATATGCATTAAAAATCAAACATGTTTGTCTATTCTCATCCCCTACAACATAGAGTAGATGGCAAATAAGATCTCAAGGAAATCATTGCATTTTTATATGCATTAAGGCAAGAGCAAGTATGGTCAAGTCCTCTTGCAAATCATGATCTCATCCATGAATCTTATACACTATAGATGTGATAGCAAGTAGGATCTTTAAGGCAAATATGTGCACATGATAAAATCATTTTAGATAAAAGGATTTTCAGTTTTTAAATCTTTTTATTTCCTTTCATTTGAATTTCTGGAAATGGTCGCTTCTTTTGTATTTTCAAAAACTTGTTTGTATTGTCAAAAACATGTGCTAAAGGTCTTGCTAAAATCTTGCATAGATACTAGTAATTTGCCTACACTAGATAAGCACTACCATATAGAGATTTTACAAGATGTTCATGTCTATTTCATTCACATGCCAAGATCTTTTTTGGTGCAAGGAACTTTCAGATTTTTTGCAAACTCTTGCAAGGCAAGTAAGTGTTTTAAATGTGTTGGTTAAATCAAATTTTCATGAGAAGATATGGTTGAAAAATCCAAGGCAAAACTGAACCTAGATGATGCTATATTGATACTATAATTTGTGTCAACCAAGGCATGATATAGTGAAGATCATATATGGTACATAAGCTTTTATTTGAAATGATTTGTCAAAGAAACCAATGGGGTAATGTGGTGGTTGCCTAGGGGTTTTAGGGGTAAGGAGTAGCTGAGATAAGCCATGTGCATGGAGAAAGATTCGTGCTTGTGTTGTCAATCATGTGTCACACACATATCTCGAAAACTGATTTTTTTGCTTGTTTTTCAAAAAAAAAAACTAAGATTTTGCACTATTATTTTAATAATTCCTACACTATAAATAAGGCCATATATGTAACACCCAACCTCCGCTAGGGTCACCCGCAAAGGAATGCACTAGCTTTAGAGGGGTATTATTGGTAAACATGTACAGAAATATTACAAGACAGAACATATAAAATAGCGGAAGTAAAACCAACTTTCATATCATTAATAAATAAGGTCTAAAGCCTTTTACATCAGAGAATTTCTTACATGAAAACCTGTCTTGTAATAGTAAAGAAGCATAAAAACCTTTTCATAAATTATTCCCCAAGTGAAACAGTAAAGTAGCCATAGCTAAGAAAAGTCCAAGCCATACATGATGACCTTCAAACAGAAGAAGTCCGAACTAACAATAGCATTTCCTTCCTGTAACCTGGGGGGGAACGGAAGACAAAGAGGCGAAACAAAACGGGGTCAGTCATAAAGACTGGTAAGCCCTATCTACTATCAGTATATAAACTAGTAAAGTTAACTGGCATGAGGAACTGAGATGAACATAAGTATGATGACAAGATAGATAAGCTAAACCAAAATAACAGAATGAACTACTGTACCAGGATAAACAAGTGTGTCATGATAAACTACGGTGTCAAGATAAGTCAAGGTATCACATCGTCAGGTTTCTATCAAGTACAATATCACAAGGTATCTATCATGTATATTCGCTCTACACCTCCCATACTAGTATCCCGGCCCGCGTCATGTGTTAACTATGAATGTCTCTTGCCCAATGTCATGTAATGGTCCATGTCATCCTAATATATCGTATATGTAGGTTTCCTGATTCGTATGATTCTTTCCATGCATAAGTTCAGTCCTTTGCCGTAGGCCGTACGGGCTTCTTATGTAAATCTATACCACTTCAACGTAGTACCGTTTTATCCTTGAGGTTATTTTGGACTGCTACCCTTGATCTGGTTATGTTTTCTTACCATGAACTATCGCGTGTTCACTTAGGATTTATGCCACCTAGGGTCACTAGGGATTATGCTACCTAATGAACGTTTCCGTGTTTTGGGTTCAAGCCACCTAGGGCCACTAGGGATTATGCCACCCGTCAACCGCGCCCTTTATCCCACGTATGTATCGTGAATCGTTTCCATGTCTAGACGCACATGTATCTCAATGTGCCACCCGAGTTCCGTGCCAGGGCAAATCAAGAAATACGGAACTCGGTCGGGAGCTTTAAGTTGTCTGCTGATGCAGATACCAAGGTCTGTTTTTGTATCCGTGGCTATGGTCCCACGTGACCCCTCCCTCAACTACTGAAAGGCAATCGAAGAAAAATCATGTATGAGAACTACATCCCGGCCCCACTATAGCCCCACTTTCCTATGGGCCAACCTCACCCATGACTCGATAGCAAGAACATGGTCTGTTGGGAGTTCTCTGCCTTTCCGTTCGTACATGATTGACTAAAGATGGTAGGTAGTCGGCGACGTGCTATCCAGGGCAAAAACAAGTATCGTCGACTCCACGCTAATCCATCCCAGTCTTTAGGTCGCTAGCATAGCAACCAAGGCATACTCTTGGCTCTTCTACCGCAGACCTTAACCTCTGTGAGGCCGGGTTTCATGGACCACCTGCCAACTCACAGAGGGATACCAAGAGTACCCTCACGTCCCCCGAAGCTACCGCTTCGTCACCCAGTTCGCTGGAGCTTTTTATCCAAGTCAGATAAGTTGCCCCTCCTCGTATACTAAGCGATGACTTACCGTATCTATTTATGAACTAGTCCCATGTCCTTGGCTAAGAATTATTACTTAGTTATCCTTAACTAAGGTTTACCACTTAGCTTCTCTTCCCACTATCCTTGTTAACTACGATTTTCAACCTAGTCCCCTGAGCTAGGGTTTTGTCTAATGGGTTAAGTGTTGTCATTCAAGTTCATGACCTAACCCGCCCACGAATCATGTCAAGATTGGCTAAGTACTCAAGTTCAAGGCTTAACCCTACAAGTTGGTTAAGTGTACCAAGAAGCTCATGACTTATCCCTATCAAGTCAAATTGGTTAAGTATTTATTTGTCTTAACCCTATCAGATTATCATGTTAGATTGATTAAGCATAGATTATCTTAATCCCATCAGATTATCGAGTCGGATTGGTTAAGTATGGGTTAGCTTAACCCCATCCACTAATCGTATTACAATGGTTAAGCCTAAGTTAAAAGGTCTTGTGACTTAACCCTATCAGGTCCGCATATTAGATTGGTTAAGTATAGGTTACTTAACCTCATCAAATCATCATGTATAATTGGTTAAGTATAAGTTACTTAACCCCATTAAATTAACATGTTAAGTTGGTTAAGTATTGGTTACTTAACCTCATTAAATTACCAAGTTTAGATTGGTTAAGTGTTTAACTTAACCCCATCGAATTACCGTGCTTAGATTAGTTAAGTGAAGGTTACTTAGCCCCATCTAAATACCGTGTTTAGATTAGTTAAGTCTAAGTTACTTAACCCCATCTAATTACCAAGTCGGATTAGTTAAGTGTAAATTACTTAACCCCATCGAATTTACCGTGTTAGATTAGTTAAGTATGGATTACTTAACCCCATCTAATTACCGTGTTTAGATTAGTTAAGTGTAGGTTACTTAACCCCATCTAATTACCAATTCGGATTAGTTAAGTGTAAATTACTTAACCCCATCCCTAGTTGTCTTATATGGTTAAGTGTCATTAAGGAACCAAGTTCGGTTTAACTTAACCTACCCATTCGTGTCATATCGGTTAAGTGTCATTAATCAAAATTACTTAACCTTTTCATGTGGCATTAATTAGATTAATGCACCCCAACCTCTCACATTAGACTTTGTTGTGGTTACTAGTTAAGCCGGGCGGGTCCGGGTAGTTTTACACCACAACCTAGTCTAACCTCGGATTTTAAGTGCTATATGACCAACTACCCACATTGGGTCCTATTGTTTGTAGCCACTAGTTAAGCCGGGCGGGTCCGGGTAGATTTATGCTACAAACTCAACCCAACCTCGAGTTGGCCACTTTCATGTTTGGTCTAGTGTCTTATTACACTTACAACTCATACGTGTCAAGTTTTCAAGTCCCATGTTCATAGCCATAATTACATGTTGTCATGTTTATACCAATTTACCCAAATCATGTTTCATGTCATTAAAGTTTACCCATAACATAACCCCAACACTTTTAAACTCGCATATACATTCGCAACAACGCATAATGGATTAAAAGAAGGAACTTGGCAAAGGTATGACAAAAGGGGTATAAGGTCGCAAGTTAAACATGGTGGCATATGGGACATAATGTGTTCACAAACTTGCATGTTACATTATTAAGCCCCAAAAACATGCATAACCCGAAAACTTAGCATATAGGTGAATCATGGTGATAGATGACATAGAAAAATGGCTAGAAGTTCGCATCTAGCATTCTATGCAAGTTAACTTAAGGGATAAGAGAGTTCTTATGTTGCATAATGCAACATTTCAACATAAAGCTTATAGCTTTTAGCCCACAAAATCAAGGTGATGACTTTACGAATATGCATAGGATAAATCTACACATAACATGATAGTTTCTAAGCATGTAACCTACTCAAGTTCAATCCCAAAACTTGCAACATGAACATTTAACTTCATAGTTAATATCTAAGAGTAGGAGGGGGCTTACAGTGCTATGAAGGCACAAATCAATATATAAAAAGATTGAGACAAAGCCACACTAGCAAAAACCCCAAATCAATAAGCTCCAATAAAACCCTTGAGAAAATAATAAGAAAGATCCTTGCTTTGATGAAGATTTGCCTTGAAATCAAGTTTAGAAGCTCTCATATGAACATAGAAACTCTCATACACTCATATGATCATGTAATCTCTCATGTGAATGAAGATAGAATTTATGACAAGAGGATGGAGGCTTGAGTGGAGGCCATGATCATTAGAAATTTTGGCATAGTTTAGTTGTAGGATCAATTTATGAGGATTTAAGGTAGGGTTAGGGGTCTTTTTATAGAAGACTAGGATAGTTTAGGCCGTAGGATAAACCCTAGTTTAGATCCTAGCCATCTAAATCCATCCCAAGCCAACAAACTAGACCCAAAGCATGTCTTGGGGAAGAAGTCAAGTGTAGGAACCATTTAGGGCCTTTAGATCAACCCTAGAGTCAATCCGGACCATCAAAACTCATCCCGGGCCTCAAAAATGGGTTCTGGGCCACCCCAGGCCGACCAGGTTGACCTGTACAGGGGGGAAGTCGACACTACAGTCGACACAAGGGGGGGCAGGTCGACTTGGGTGTCGACACTACAGTCGACACGGGTCAGTCTGCCAGAAAGTCTGCTGAAATCTTGTTTTGGCCATATCTTGGTCATACGGACTCCGATTTTCGAAAACTCAGACTCTATTTCGCGTATTTTTCCGAGACGAACGCAATGGTGATGTCCATTTTACCTAATTCTAATTTTAAAATTTAATTCTGCCTTGATTTCTTGCTTTAACGTGTTGTTAAAATTCGGGTTGTTACATTCTCCCCCCCTTAAAGGATTTCGTCCCCGAAATCTCCAAGTTAGGAAGAACGTATCCTACCATCCATCATCCATCTACTCAAAACATCATCCACAGGCAACCATTGCCCTTAGATGATTTCTAATGCCATATGAACATATGCAAAGCGTGTGTGTATATGCTCCTTAGCTAATGCTAATGATCAGGCCTGAATGATCTTTCTAATGAAAAGTATGTTTAGTGCCATGAATCCAACATGTGTGCAAATAATCCTAGTTATATAAGTACTACATGCGTGCACAAACATTCATTCATATGCAACATCCGCATGACAACACATTAACATTCAAACAGGTATAAATACTCGTGCATATGCAATGCAAAATGTGAGTGCATCGATCTAGTATCTAACGTGTATTCGCGCATCCACGAGAAACCACTTGCAACCATTTGCAACCGTATCAATCATAACATGTTTCAAATACATGTTTACATCCATAGAGTTCTATCTAAGGTTCCCAAGATAAGATCGAGGAGATAAACAAGACAAACTCCTTACGGGGTTTGCAACAAAAACAGGACCGAGAGGATATCCACCAAGCGATAGCATGCAAGCAAGCTCTACAGGAGAACCAGGGATCAACAATATACTCTTACAAAGAGACATGATGCGCGCGTCTAAGACGCATTTCCTTGAGCTTAATTCCAGTGTGCCTTGACTGCCTTTGACTTCATGATTTCGTAGCTCCTTGATTCCTATTTCCAAGGTATGAGTCGGAACTCTTTTCACTGTCGCCTCTCGTTTCACTTTCATTTATTCTTTCCCTAGTATACTTGGCTCAACCATATCTACGTACTCATGCAAGCTCTCCAAAATTCACTAGTGAATTTTGGAACTCGTTTACCAATGCCAATCCATGTTACCACGTGCACTTACTAGGGTGATTCCTATAACCCATGCTTAAGCGGAATGGACCATCCTCCTTAGTGGCGAACGTTACTCGATCGGATCAGAGATTTCCGATAAATGCATCAAGATATTCTAGGTAACTAACCATGACAGAACCCAAAAGGTTACATGAGACTTCGAGGGTATTACCAAGGCAAGCTAAGAGTTTAACTACCCTCCTTTCAAAACCGAGAATGACATCCCTTACTGGATAACCACTTCATCCCTAGAATCCATCCATAGCTCAACAATAGAAGTATTGCTTCTAATCTCAACACTTAACATTTACACTCTCAATTCCAAACAAGTCATGAATAAATGGACCGACTCTCCAACCAGATTTTTGGGCCAAAAGTGGGATCTTCTACCATGCTAGTACTAAGGTGCAGAGACTTAACTATCGAGGCAGACTTAAATGATGCGATGATCAATACAAAGTCTGGACGGGATGATAGAAAAGAAAGGCTAAGCCTTTAACAGAAACGGTACCATTTCTCTTAGGTACGCTAGAAATGAGAGCATACAATTGCCCTCTCGCTGATCTGGTCCTTATCTTCCTTTGTGGATCAAGCCATACCAACAAGTTGCTTATTCTTAAGCTCGTGTCCTTTATCCTTGCTCTTATTATCCCTTCTTATAACTTCGGTAACAGGTCTCTCGAGAACTTTCTCCATCGCACGGGGAAAACACTCACGTAGTTAGACAAGGATTAGTCGCAGTTAAAACTACTGTGACTACAGATGGAGGAAAGAAAGGAAAAGAGATTCAATCAAGGAAACAAAGGATAGTGCTAATGGCTTTTGGGTAATAGCCTTTAAAAACTTTTCTTGAAAAATGCGTCTTTGTAAACGGTTTTTCAAATAGTTTTCAGAAGGTTTTAAAAACTTTTGCCCAGTCTGGTAACCTGGCTCTGATACCAAATGTAACACCCAACCTCCGCTAGGGTCACTCGCAAAGGAATGCACTAGCTTTAGAGGGGTATTATTGGTAAACATGTACAGAAATATTACAAGACAGAACATATAAAATAGCGGAAGTAAAACCAATTTTCATATCATTAATAAATAAGGTCTAAAGCCTTTTACATCAGAGAATTTCTTACATGAAAACCTGTCTTGCAATAGTAAAGAAGCATAAAAACTTTTCATAAATTATTCCCCAAGTGAAACAGTAAAGTAGCCATAGCTAAGAAAAGTCCAAGCCATACATGATGACCTTCAAACAGAAGAAGTCCGAACTAACAATAGCATTTCCTCCCTATAACCTGGGGGGGGAAACGGAAGACAAAGAGGCAAAACAAAACGGGGTCAGTCATAAAGACTGGTTAGCCCTATCTACTATCAGTATATAAACTAGTAAAGTTAACTGGCATGAGGAACTGAGATGAACATAAGTATGATGACAAGATAGATAAGCTAAACCAAAATAACAGGATGAACTACTGTACCAGGATAAACAAGTGTGTCATGATAAACTACGGTGTCAAGATAAGTAAAGGTATCACATCGTCAGGTTTCTATCAAGTACAATATCGCAATGTATCTATCATGTATATTCGTTCTGCACCTCCCGTACTAGTATCCCGGCACGCGTCATGTGTTAACTATGAATGTCTCTTGCCCAATGTCATGTAATGGTCCATGTCATCCTAATATATCGTATATGTAGGTTTCCTGATTCGTATGATTCTTTCCATGCATAAGTTCAGTCCTTTGTCGTAGGCCGTACGGGCTTCTTATGTAAATCTATACCACTTCAACGTAGTACCGTTTTATCCTTGAGGTTATTTTGGACTGCTACCCTTGATCTGGTTATGTTTTCTTACCATGAACTATCGCGTGTTCACTTAGGATTTATGCCACCTAGGGTCACTAGGGATTATGCTACCTAATGAACGTTTCCGTGTTTTGGGTTCAAGCCACCTAGGGCCACTAGGGATTATGCCACCCGTCAACCGTGCCCTTTATCCCACGTATGTATCGTGAATCGTTTCCATGTCTAGACGCACATGTATCTCAATGTGCCACCCGAGTTCCGTGCCAGGGCAAATCAAGAAATACGGAACTCGGTCGGGAGCTTTAAGTCATCTACTGATGCAGATACCAAGGTCTGTTTTTGTATCCGTGGCTATGGTCCCACGTGACCCCTCCCTCAACTACTGAAAGGCAATCGAAGAAAAATCATGTATGAGAACTACATCCCGGCCCCACTATAGCCCCACTTTCCTATGGGCCAACCTCACCCATGACTCGATAGCAAGAACATGGTCTGTTGGGAGTTCTCTGCCTTTCCGTTCGTACACGATTGACTAAAGATGGTAGGTAGTCGGCGACGTGCTATCCAGGGCAAAAACAAGTATCGTCGACTCCACGCTAATCCATCCCAGTCTTTAGGTCGCTAGCATAGCAACCAAGGCATACTCTTGGCTCTTCTACCGCAGACCTTAACCTCTGTGAGGCCGGGTTTCATGGACCACCTTCCACCTCACAGAGGGATACCAAGAGTACCCTCACGTCCCCCGAAGCTACCGCTTCGTCACCCAGTTCGCTGGAGCTTTTTATCCAAGTCAGATAAGTTGCTCCTCCTCGTATACTAAGCGATGAATTACTGTATCTATTTATGAACTAGTCCCATGTCCTTGGCTAAGAATTATTACTTAGTTATCCTTAACTAAGGTTTACCACTTAGCTTCTCTTCCCACTATCCTTGTTAACTACGATTTTCAACCTAGTCCCCTGAGCTAGGGTTTTGTCTAATGGGTTAAGTGTTGTCATTCAAGTTCATGACCTAACCCGCCCACGAATCATGTCAAGATTGGCTAAGTACTCAAGTTCAAGGCTTAGCCCTACAAGTTGGTTAAGTGTACCAAGAAGCTCATGAGTTATCCCTATCAAGTCAAATTGGTTAAGTATTTATTTGTCTTAACCCTATCAGATTATCATGTTAGATTGATTAAGCATAGATTATCTTAATCCCATCAGATTATCGAGTCGGATTGGTTAAGTATGGGTTAGCTTAACCCCATCCACTAATCGTATTACAATGGTTAAGCCTAAGTTAAAAGGTCTTGTGACTTAACCCTATCAGGTCCGCATATTAGATTGGTTAAGTATAGGTTACTTAACCTCATCAAATCATCATGTATAATTGGTTAAGTATAAGTTACTTAACCCCATTAAATTATCATGTTAAGTTGGTTAAGTATTGGTTACTTAACCTCATTAAATTACCAAGTTTAGATTGGTTAAGTGTTTAACTTAACCCCATCGAATTACCGTGCTTAGATTAGTTAAGTGAAGGTTACTTAGCCCCATCTAATTACCGTGTTTAGATTAGTTAAGTCTAAGTTACTTAACCCCATCTAATTACCAAGTCGGATTAGTTAAGTGTAAATTACTTAACCCCATCGAATTTACCGTGTTAGATTAGTTAAGTATGGATTACTTAACCCCATCTAATTACCGTATTTAGATTAGTTAAGTGTAGGTTACTTAACCCCATCTAATTACCAAGTCGGATTAGTTAAGTGTAAATTACTTAACCCCATCCCCTAATTGTCTTATATGGTTAAGTGTCATTAAGGAACCAAGTCCGGTTTAACTTAACCTACCCATTCGTGTCATATTGGTTAAGTGTCATTAATCAAAATTACTTAACCTTTTCATGTGGCATTAATTAGATTAATGCACCCCAACCTCTCACATTAGACTTTGTTGTGGTTACTTGTTAAGCCGGGCGGGTCCGGGTAGTTTTACACCACAACCTAGTCTTACCTCGGGTTTTAAGTGCTATATGACCAACTACCCACATTGGGTCCTATTGTTTGTAGCCATTAGTTAAGCCGGGCGGGTCCGGGTAGATTTATGCTACAAACTCAACCCAACCTCGAGTTGGCCACGTTCATGTTTGGTCTAGTGTCTTATTACACTTACAACCCATACGTGTCAAGTTTTCAAGTCCCATGTTCATAGCCAAAATTACATGTTGTCATGTTTATACCAATTTACCCAAATCATGTTTCATGTCATTAAAGTTTACCCATAACGTAACCCCAACGCTTTTAAACTCGCATATACATTCGCAACAACGCATAATAGATTAAAAGAAGGAACTTGGCAAAGGTATGACGAAAGGGGTATAAGTCCGCAAGTTAAACATGGTGGCATATGAGACATAATGTGTTCACAAACTTGCATGTTACATTATTAAGCCCCAAAAACATGCATAACCCCAAAACTTAGCATATAGGTGAATCATGGTGATAGATGACATAGAAAAATGGCTAGAAGTTCGCATCTAGCATTCTATGCAAGTTAACTTAAGGGATAAGAGAGTTCTTATGTTGCATAATGCAACATTTCAACATAAAGCTTATAGCTTTTAGCCCACAAAATCAAGGTGATGACTTTACGAATATGCATAGGATAAATCTACACATAACATGATAGTTTCTAAGCATGTAACCTACTCAAGTTCAATCCCAAAACTTGCAACATGAACATTTAACTTCATAGTTAATATCTAAGAGTAGGAGGGGGCTTACAATGCTATGAAGGCACAAATCAATATATAAAAAGATTGAGACGAAGCCACACTAGCGAAAACCCCAAATCAATAAGCTCCAATAAAACCCTTGAGAAAATAATAAGAAAGATCCTTGCTTTGATGAAGATTTGCCTTGAAATCAAGTTTAGAAGCTCTCATATGAACATAGAAACTCTCATACACTCATATGATCATGTAATCTCTCATGTGAATGAAGATAGAATTTATGAAAAGAGGATGGAGGCTTGATTGGAGGCCATGATCATTAGAAATTTTGGCATAGTTTAGTTGTAGGATCAATTTATGAGGGTTTAAGGTAGGGTTAGGGGTCTTTTTATAGAAGACTAGGATAGTTTAGGCTGTAGGATAAACCCTAGTTTAGATCCTAGCCATCTAAATCCATCACAAGCCAACAAACTAGACCCAAAGCACGTCTTGGGGAAGAAGTCAAGTGTAGGAACCATTTAGGGCCTTTAGATCAACCCTAGAGTCAATCCGGACCATCAAAACTCATCCCGGGCCTCAAAAATGGGTTCTGGGCCACCCCAGGCCGACCAGGTTGACCTGTACAGGGGGAAAGTCGACACTACAATCGACATAAGGGGGGCAGGTCGACTTGGGTGTCGACACTACAGTCGACACGGGTCAGTCTGCCAGAAAGTCTGCTGAAATCTTGTTTTGGCCATATCTTGGTCATACGGACTCCGATTTTCGAAAACTCGGACTCATTTCGCGTATTTTTTCCGAGACGAACGCAATGGTGATGTCCATTTTACCTAATTCTAATTTTAAAATTTAATTCTGCCTTGATTTCTTGCTTTAACGTGTTGTTAAAATTCGGGTTGTTACAATATAACACACTCATTTCCTACACAACACAAATCTTCTAAACCAAGATTAGTAAAGAAGAATTAGGCTAAGAATTTCAAGCTTTGCTGGTGAGTAAACCTGATTTAAATTTTCTGTTTTAATTCCTGCATTTTCTTCTTGCTGTTTTGAATTATATGTTGAACTCGAATCTTTGTTGTATGTTTGTTCAAGTGGTATACCTTGGATGGTTTGGTTGATTGGTATAATGTAGGAATTACTTATTTGTTAAATCAAAACTTAGGTACAAAGTGTTAAAGAAGATATTACCTGACAGTGTTCCAGACCCTGTATTTGGTTTGAAAACTCTTCAACCCTACATGAGATCAGGGGATCTAGGTTAGGGATTAGAAATGGAACATCATACTGTTTTTAAACCTTTTACCTAAGCATACAAGTGTTCAAAATAAAGTAAACTTGGCCGAGAACCTTACTGTCAATTTAAAAACAAAACAACAGACAACTACAGGATGTTCTCTGGTTCAAAATGTCAAAGTGGAATTTCAAACCATTTAAAAACTTGATTTGATTACATAATCATAATAGTGGATCAAATTAATGATTTTTAAAAGTAAAATCAAAATTTTTAGATGTGTAAATCAAGAGAAATTCTGGGATGATCGGAATTCGAACTTTGGTCAAATTCCGACCATCCAGGCCGCCGTGAACCGTGTGGTTGGAGGTGAAGATTTGTATAGGACCAAGGATCCTAGGAAAAATGCGAGATGAGTTTTCAAATGAGTGGATGGTGAGGACGAGGTAGATTTAGGTTTTAGGCTGTTGTTGGGTACATGGGTTTTGGGCGTGTCGTGTGAGGTCCACACTGGATCGAGTGGTCTGGATTTTGGTCGGGAGGAGCGTGCGGTGTTGGTCTTCAATGCGGTGGTGGTGGCATAACTGATGGTGGCCGGAGGTGATTGGAGAAGGCCATTCTGGGTAGCGCTCAAGGACTTTGTATTTGTGTTAAAACGATGGGATGGTGAAATTTAGAAATGAAGGTGCTGAGGCTTGTATGCTTGACGAGGATGATCTCTGGTGAGGATCTGGTTTATAGGCGGCGATGTGGTGACCTCCAGGGGGTTGGAAGTGTTGTACACGTGCATAGGGAAGGTGTGTCCATGGAGCAGTGTTGCCTTGAGTTTCAGTTGTAAGGATCAGTTCATCCTTGCTTTAAAAGTAGGGAAAGTTAAGGATCAGTTCGATCCTTGTATGGGTTGTGAAGTTGCCAAATACATGATTTTGGCTTGACAAGAGTACAAAAACATATATATATATAAATATATATATATACAGAAAAAGAAAGTAAAGGAAAGCTTGCCTGTTTGATCGGACTGTTGGTGCAGGTGCACTAGTGCACACCTGTGCACGAGAGTGACTGGAAAGGAAAAAACGTGGAACTAGTGCAGGTTTTGGGCAGTAAACGTTTTAGGTGCAGCGAAATTTGTTTTGCCAAACTCAAGTGGCACTTTGCAATATGAAGTGGTACTGGAAAAATCAAGTGGTATGTGGCAAACAAAAATGTGGTACTTTGGTCAAAGAAAAAGTGGTACTTTGCAAACCGTGGTAAACCGGGCTGATTTCCTGTGCGCAATCCATGTTTTCTGCTTAGTACTTCACCAAAATGTGGTACTTTAGGTAGTTAAGCTTTTAAAAAAGAATTTTGAATATATTTAAATTTATAAAATTAAATAATGGTTGAAATGAATTAGAAAAATAATTTTTTAAATAAAAATAGAAATTTTTATTTAAATTAACAAGGAAAGGAAGAAGTGAATCAGGATTTTAACACAGTTTTGTCAAGGACTGAAATTCAAAAATAGAAACTGTAATTTTAAATTAAATTATATTTAATTTATGATAAGTATTAGAAATGATTTTCTAATGGGATATTTAAATTGTAAAGTCGAAAGAAGTCGATCAAGTGGAAAAGATCGAGTATTGTTTTAACAGAGGACGAGAAGTTAACACAAGAACTGTAATTTTCGAAATTATAAATTTATTTGATAATTTAAATTAGAAATTATTTTCTAATGAGATATTTTAGATTTTGAGCAAAACAAGGTAAAGGAAAACTGTGTGTAACACATACGGTAGAATTTGTCAGTTTTTATCTGATATCTAAAATATCTGACATAAGAAACTGATCACGAGCAGTTCTGTATTTCTTTCTAAAACAAGAACTATGAATAATATTTTTAATCATGTTTAGACTGGTAAATTAAAAGAAGGAACTTTATCAGTATATAGAGAAGAATAAGTAAATCAAGAATAAAGGATCAAAGGGAAAATTTGACGAGAAAAATACCAAGTGTAAAAGTTGTAACATAAATGATCAAATCAGAATTTAAGTCATTTATGAGTGATCAGATTAAGGAAAAATGATGAGAAATATTTTTCTAAAGAAAAATAAAGTAAGAATTCAGTTTTAAAGATGACGAACAAAACAGAGAAAAAGAACCGTGTGCGACGCACACGCTAAAATTGGCCGTTTTGAAAAGATGATCAATATATCAGATATTGACAAGATGATCATATACTGTTTGGTTTGGCTGTAATTGTATATGCAGATTAGATTATAATCTTGTTAGATTTATAGTTTAAAGTGAAAAATGTTCATTAATCATTTCAAAGAGGCCAAAATAAAATATTTCACTTTGATTTGATTATACGACGCGCGTCAGGGATTTTTAAATTGAAGACGGCGATATACAAGGACTATTTTTGAATAGTGCCTTCGTTTTGTCCAGTCCCAGTATGACTTGTATGGACGAATGTCTGACAAAGTATACCTAATAGATCACGTAAGTTGGTCTCTTCAAAAAAAATTTTGGTGGCGGAGGAATTTGTTTCTCTTAGCTTTATACCCGTGGTTTTGGTGAGATCAATTTGTGATTTTGACGGGTTTGACGATGTGGCATTCAAAGTAAATAAAGGTGTGCTGTTACAAACGGTAAGTTCTGGCCTCAAAGCCTCACACCCAGGAAATGACAAAAATCGGGCAGACAGCATGGCTATGTGGGTCGCTCCCACTAGGGTGTAACATCACCTATCTAGAGAAATTCCTTTTGTTTCTTAATCTATCGATTTTGCCCATTCGGGAATGGTTGCCGTACACAACCATTGGTGATATACACTCGATACACTCAAGAGAAATGAGTGGTCGGTCATGTGAGGGCCGGGTTACAAGACGTTCTTGTTGAACCCAAGTGTATTGGCCTCTAGAGATACATAATCGGAAGGTGGTCCCATACCTTGTCATAGTTGGAAATTCAATTTCCCTAAGCGCCAAGAGATTTTTATTTGTATACTATATAGGAGGATGTGAGATGCAAGCATTCTTCTAGTTTCTAATTTATTTGTGAAAACCAAATAGACACTATGATAATATCTGGTTTAAAGTATACAAAGTGTTTTGATCTCATAAGGTAAAAACTCGTTCCGTATTTACGGCATGGTCTTATGAGATATTTTTATTTGTTTTAAACTGTTTACTCATACCAGTCCCTTGACCGACCCGGAGTTTATTTTTCTGTGTTTCCCTTAAACTCTTGGGTATTTATAACGCTTGTTATGAATAGACAAGTGAATCAGGATTTGGATAAACTTGTGGAGATGGAATGATGACTTTGTTGTGTGCTAGTCCATTTATCTACTGTATAATTAAGTCTGTCAGTTGATCATCTATAATATGTATAATTACTGATGTACTATGAATGGGCTGTATCACTAGATTCTGTATGCTCTGATGAAATATATTCCGCTGTGAAATGTTATAAAGTATCATCTTTTGTGATAATTCCGTTGTGAGATTCTGATGTTTCTGTAATTTATCTTCTGTCTATTCTCATTTCTTATTAATGGCACGACTTCCGATGTGTTCGAAAGTTGGGTCGTTACACATAGGTTTTAGAGTTGACATATTATGCACAACCTATTGAAAAGTTGCTTTATTTAAGTGCAACTGGTTCAATAATATTCTTGGTTCTAGAATCAACATGTAAAAAGATTATAGGCTTATAGAAATAAAGAATACATTAAATTGAACCTTTCATATTAGGCAAGCAAGAATTACAAGTTTATTTTGCACCGTATCCATCTCTAATAGGAGATAAAGAAATTTGGTCTGTTAATTTAAAACAAAGGTAAGATTTATGTTTGATGGAATTAATATTTCAGAAGATGCAGGTTATCACTTGGATCTTGAGAAAAATGATGAAATAATAATAATTGACAATATTGATTTAGGATCATTGAATGATGAATTAATAGTTTTAATAGAAGCATTAAAGAGTACAAAAGAAAACGATATAGGGTAGGAGACAGAGACTGAATAAAAAAACGACGAAGACTGATAATATTTGTATCATTTGTTGTATAAGTATATTCTGAATTTTAATTGTATTCAGAACTATGATGTTGTATAATGATATGTTTTCAAATATCAAACTAATGTTATGTACTGAGTTTATGAACTGATATAATGAAACTTCATAACATGTGCTATGAGTTTGTGGATAGGTATAATGTATGGTATAGTTTTGTATGATAATGAATATGTTTATGACTATGTTCTTAGTATTTTTATGATTATGTTCTGATTTTTTTCAACTGATACATACACACATGCAGATATATATATATATATATATATGTGTGTGTGTGTGTGTGTGTGTGTGTGTGGGTGTGGGTGTGTGTGTGTATGTGTGCGCGCACGTGTGTGTATGTGTTATTTTTTACCAAAATGATATATTTACGATAAATATGCCTTCTAAGAGACAACCCACCTACTCTTTTTGCATGTGCTACCTGCCCTACACTGGATTTAAGTCCGATCGTAGAGTTCGTGTAGAGTAAGTTCAAATTTATTAATGCTTACATCATATTTTCTGTAGAAGCTTTGAGATACATCCTACTTAATTTATTTTATCTACTTCCAAGAGGGCCTACATCAGTAGGATAGCAGGCTATGAGGCTCACTGGGACGAGATCTCTGCTCATGTCAGGAATTTCATCTCGTTGAAGTGATAGTTAGTATGAATTTATATTTCATTTGAAAATTAATATAATGTATATAATACAGTTTTTTTTTTAAATATGCAGTTTGCTGTTCGAGTCGAGCCCCAAGCTATGGATGACTTTATCAACCACTAGTAAGAGAATGCGAAGGAAATATAAAGACACCATATAAAAAGCAAAAAGTAAGGGTAAAAGATGGTCTTGATGAGCGATGATGTATGGGTAGAGTTCCTTATGCTATGGGAGACTCCTGGGGAGAGGGCAAGTTATATAAACTCATTTTTAGTCTATGTTTTGTTTCAATTTCGTATATCAATTAAGTTGATTGTAAATTTAAAATTTGAAGAGTTTATGGAGATGAACCAGACAAGCATGAAAAATAAATCATGCTTTACACCGTGGCATCTTTAACTCCATCCAATAACATCGGTAGGAACAAGAACGTATCACAAATTGCATTTATGAATATTTATAACATTGTCTAATCATATTTAATTATATTGGTAACATTATTCATTTTTACAACTTTGGATGTCGACTCTATAGTGGGAGATACACTTGCTAACATTTTTACCTAGACGTACGATGTTAAGCAGACCGACGAAGAGGATATTATATCATATAGCTGGACGGATGCTAATTCCCAGCATGTGATGGTAGGTGTTCTTAATTTTTTTGTTACACAACCAATAAATTTGAAATTAAATATTTAATGTGAGGATTCACTGTTCTCTATTGTAGAAAAGATACGAGGTGGTGGTCGCTCATGTCGCGCAGTCAGAGACTGTGAGCTGACCCTAGGGGAGTGCACTCGTATCTGGGATGCTAACATTAACCCGTCTACTCAGAATATACAGTATGACTTTTTCAACACAAAAGTAAAGTGTTTAATTATCTAAATTATAAATTATTTTTAATCATGATTCCTGAATTAAAACTCGTAATAAAATAAATACAAGTAGCGACAACCCAGCCGACTTATAAGAGATTCCGGCAGGAGAAGGAGATAATTATGCTCTGCCAGTCGATGGTCAAGTTTCAAGGTTGGCTGAACAGTGGACTGTAGGATCTAAATTAACACTAAAAGGGGGTGAACAAGGTTTACTATAGTTTTTCACTGAGTAATAAATAATAGCAACACAAATAATAATCAAAGTAAGTGCGAAAAAAGAAACAACAGGGAATTTACTCAGCTTCGGCAAAACTCTTCCAACTGCTGCATTCCCCAAAGTCTCTACTAGGTATTAAAACAATCTCTACACTTACAATCTCCTGTAAACTCGCGACACCACTCCCAGCTATTCTAATCCTATGCTTAAAACCTTGCATTGATTTCAATCCCAAAGATCAGATTTTCTATAATTACAAAACCCTGTAGCTAGAATCCCTAGTTTAGAAAACTAGAAAACTTCAAAACGATTACAAAATAAAACACTTATAAAAAACAAAAACTAAACAAAACCATATTTTCTAAATTAAAAAAAATAGGTTGACCCATTTATCTTTACTTTGTCACAAGAAAATATGTCGGCTTCCTCCAAAACTTCAATGGCCACAGAATGAAAGAATTAGTGTCTTAATACTTTCCCCAGAATCGTGACTCTTGAAAATTGATGTAATTTCTTCTCTGATTGCTCCCGATTGTAGTTGTTCCTTAGTCGTCTGATTTAGCATTGCAGATGAACGAAACTTGATTTTTGAGTTCTTTTATTTTCTTCTTCTATGCTTGAATTGATTGGCTTGATTTCTATCAGTTTTTGCTTGTGAAGATAGGTGTAATTTATAGGGTTTAAAAGCCTAAATATTCTCTGATTTGATAATGACTTGCCGTGATTACCCTTGTTGAATTCTTCAAATCTCCAAAGGCTTTTATTTGGTGTTTCCGAAAATAATAGATTTGAATTTGATGATTTCTGAAAAGTTTTAAATTGTTCTTGCCAAATATATTCCTGGAAATTTTTAATATTTACTCCTTGCCGATTTTTTGGAAATATTATGTAACAACCCAAATTTTAATAACGTGTTATAACCATGAATCAAGGCAGAATTAATTTTAAAATAAGGATCAAGGGCAACGGGTTATGTCATTACGTTCGTCTCGAAATTCTGCTTGGAAACGAGTCTGAGTTTTCGAAAATCAGAGTCCGTATGACCAAGTTATGACCCTTCAAAGTTTCAGAAATTTCAAGTTCAAAAACAGCTCAGAATTCGAATTCAAACCCCAGAACAGACTGGGCGGGAAATTTCCCGCCCACGACCAAGTCGACTTGGGGGTCGACCATAGTGTCGACCTGCCCAGGACCAGGTCGACCATAGAGTTGACCTGGGTGTCGACCTGGTTGCCAAGCCCATTTTTGAGTCAGAGTTCACTCTGATGTTGCTAGTCCGATTTCTGTCTAAATTCGTTGGCCTGACCCTATATAAACATCCCCTAACTCTAGTCTCTCTACACAAATTCTCTCTGGCCTTATGCTGCTAAAATTCTGGTTGAAAAGTTAGAAAAAATGGATTGCTTCTTCTCCAACAAAGCTACGTGTAGAGTATTGCTGTTTGGGGGATTTCTGTTAGACTCGAGATTCAACATCGCCTCTTTGTTTTCTAATTCTCAAACCACGATCTGTAAGCCCCAGTTACTTTTAGATCTAAACTTTAAACTTAATATGGACATGTTGTAAATTGAAATTGAACCTAAGTATGACAATTATCTTGGATCTATCATTGTATATCTTGGATCTATCATTGTTCAATTTTGATCTAGTATTTTGGATCTACTATTTGTTCACCTTGGATCTATTCATCTTGAATCTTGACTTGTGGTAATATTTATATGAAATTGATTTGGGACCTATATATGTTGTACATCTAAAACCCATAATGTCCATAATATTCATGCTTGTGATGTTGAATTTGTTGTTATTCACAAGTTTGGGGTTATTATCTTATGTCAACTGTTACCATGACTATCACCCTATTTTGTTAGATTTGATATTTGAGACCACTACTCCATATGCCAGTATTGTTGTAATCGTTTATCTTAAGTTATACCATGCTTGACTTGTAATCACTTTTGCCACCTTATGCCCGTTCTTTCTATGTTATTCCCTAATAAGATTTGTTTGTGTCAATCCGAATTCACATGCGATGGAAATACGATTTGGGTATTTTAGGCAAACCTGAATTTACCATGAACTTGGAACATGAACATTGTTAAAACTTGAATCTGAATATGGACATGAAACTTACCTTGAAACTTGTCACGAACTTAATATGAGACTTGAACATGGTCATGACTCTAGAACGAACTTGAAAATGGCCAACTCGAGGTTGGGTTCAGTTTGCAGTGTAAATCTGCCAGGAACCGCCCGACGAATCCAGTGACTGCAAACAATAGGATCCAATGTGGGTAGTGGGTCATATCGCGCCTAAAACCCGAGGTTAGACTATGTTGTGGTGTAAATCTGCCCGGAACCGCCCGACAAATCCAGTGACCACAACAACTAGTCTAGTGTGAGAGGTTGGGGTGCATTAATGAATTTATGCTACATGATAGGGTTAAGTCATGAACAGGAAAGACAACACTTAACCAACTTGATACATGATTGGATAGGGTTAAGTCACGAATTTGAATGACAACACTTAACCCATTAGAAACTCTAGTTACGCGGTCCTTTTCAGCAGTAACCCACTTAGATATATCACGATACCCTGGGACTAGGCAGGGTGGGGCACGATTACTGGGCTGATTGTAAGCGACCAGAATGACAGCTGAGTTGGTGCGCCATTGTAGGTTCAGGCGGACTATTGTCGTGCACGTAGTCCGGAGTTGAAAAAGCAGGCATTGGGCACTAGTAGGTTTACGCTATGCGTGCTTGATTCGTGTCGATGGTTGGCACCCTAGGACTTGATACACCCTATGGTGGACCTAGCACAGGTGACTACATTTCGTGATTGGGCCGTATGACACAGACACATGACGAGCTAGAACTTGTAGGGAGCCGATCGATTAGTAGATCGTACTGTAGGACCCCATAATGGGTCATTTCATTATATTTGGCCAAGGGATCATTTCATGGTTAATACTTAACATGGGTTAGAATACTAGTACAGTTGGTGCAACGACTCTTAAATATGTGATGCTAGACTTGACTTATCTTGTTATCTTAGTTATCATACCAGTCCTGTTATCATCCTTATGTTTAATTCTAGTTTTCATATGTCAAGTTACTTTTACTAGTTTTTATGTTGAAAGTCACTAGGGCTTACCAGTCTTTATGACTGACCCTTTTTCTTTCGCCCCTTTTTCTTTCGTTTTCCCCCCCAGGTTCTCAGGGAGGAAACGCTAGCTCTTAGCTTGGATTTAGCTTGCTTTCTGTCAGCTCATGTACAGTTTGGTCTTGAGCTATGCTATGGCTGCACTTCTGCTATTTTTGGGGAATAATTTACTTTTGTTATCTTAAGTTTATGCTTCTTTATTTAGAACTTGATGTAATGGAATAATTTGTACTTTGGATATATGAGGTTTTGACTCTTTTCTTGAAAGTAATGAAATTTGGTTTTTCAATTTCTACCACTGCTTTATTTATGTTCTGCCTTGTGATATCTCGGTGTATGTTTACCTAGATAATACTCCACCAAAACTAGTGCATTCCCTTTGTGAGTAACCCTAGCGGAGGTGGGGTGTTACATATTACTTTGATGATTTCTGTAAAAATTCAAATCTTACCGAATTTAATCTGGCTTGAAATAAAATTCAACAAAAATATAGCTTGGAATGTTGGAAAGATTTTGAATTTTATTTGGACTGATCCAAATTACCATTTGTAAACATCTCCCAAAATTTCGTATAATATTCTGCTCACATATCCTCTTCTTTCCTGCCACGAGTTTTAGTATAATGCTGATAAGAACATATATATATATATATATGTTAGATCCCTGTACTTATATGTTTGTGATTGCTTGCATTTCTTCCTCCTTGTGTATTTTTGAACTTGATGCATTTGTTACCTTTTGTTTTCATATTACTATGTTGCCATGTCCATTTGCACCTTGTCTTGACTAGCACCTTCATTGTGGCACTCATATTCATCACATCATTTTGACCTGGGTTGTTGCTTGGTGTGATTATCCCTTTGCCTTGATCCATGCTGATTTGATGTACATATAAGCACTTGTATTATTTTGGTCTGGTATTTGCATTCCCGTTTTCATTTGGTTTTGGCATTGGCAATTATATATGAACTAATACTACACTTGGTCTTGGTCTATCTCCATTTGTTATGTTAGATTGTACATTTTATAGTTGTACACTTGAGATGCACCTAGAATTGACATGATTATCTCTGTTCCTGTTATGTGCTTGTGTATTGGCTCTAAGCATATGTGTCCCGTTTGTGTATGTGTCTGCTTTTGCAGTTCTGTACTGTTGTATATATGCTTTCCATACTTGTGTCCATTTTGTTGTCTTGTGCGTTCTTTGATTATTTTGGGTTGTCTTGACTTGGATATGTGGTTGTGTGTCTTAATGTCAGGCCTTGTGACTTCGGTCTTTACTGTCTTGAACTTCCACTTCTCCTTAAGTGATTAGGCATTTCATCAATTTGGGATTGCAAGCGGTTACTTAGTTTATACTTCAATGAAATCCTAGGTGTATTATCAATGGAAATGGTAACCTCGTTCCTAGTTGAAGCTTTTCGTTTTATTGGCATTGATGATGATTTATATTTTGCATTTACCATCTCTCGTTTCATTTACTTTTACCGCCACAACCAATTCTTGGTCTATAGGTTTCTATTTCTTCTAAAAAATCTTACTTAGAGCATCTACCATAATATGCACATCATTACCCCCATTGGGTTTGAATAAGAACCCGACGCTAATTTTTTCTTAATAGTTCCAAGATCCATTAGATGCTTTATGATATTGAAATAATTAGTAATGTCCATATTGTTGTGAATGTTGGTCATCTTCGTGTTCATTTCAGTGCATTCATGCATGCCACTGTGCATTTCCTTACACCCCAGCCCATTGTGCCTTCTTGATCATTGTTCTATTAAACGAGCCCGTAAATGTTTGGCTCAGCTCCTGGAATGTGCCTTTGAACCTGAAAGTTGTTGGATATTTGATGTTTTTTCATGTGTCAATGTTATTGCTATGTACATGGATATGTGCATATGACCATCCTTGCTAATGTACACTTAGTTTCTGATTCATGTGCATTTGAATTTATACAAGTTTGTAATGATTGACCATATTACCCATGTTCACCTGAAAATTGCCTCTGTGCATATATTTACTATTTCTAATCCATCAAACCAGTTATGGTTGCGTTGAGGCTGGTAAAGATCAGTAGACCACGTATGTGTGTCGAGGCTGGTCTTGATCAACAAACCACTGTAACTAAGTTGAAGATGGTTTGCGAGCACTAGAGATTACATTCTACGTTGTGGTATTTACAGTAAATTACTGTGAATTTCACAAGTAGTCTAAACTCAAATAAATGTATATATCAGGCCAAGTCTAGAAAAATGTTGAGAAACACACAAAAATTCTAAGGCAAAATAAATTTAAAATAAATTTATATTTGCTAGTATTTAAATCTAATTTTGTTCCAGTTTATTGTGTGTGTGTTTCTATGACATGCATACAGGTGATTAGACTATATATGAAGATATTAAAGATTCGGTGTGTATGTGTATAAGTCTGTATATGTAACTGAGTGTGAAATTGTATATGCAGCTGAGTGAATCAAGTGATGTAGTGGGGATTGTTTGTACATGTGAATGGCTATGTAATGTAACAGTGAATTTTAAATAGTGGAGTCAGAATTTTGTACCATTTCAAATGTTGAATTGAAATATTTATTTGAATAAAATATACTGTTTGAATATTCAATTCTATGTAATAGTATTCTATTCGATAAATATTTATTTCTTTGTGAGATGTAATATAGAATAGTACAATTACAGACACATCTATATAATAATATATATGTTTGTTATTGTCAAACAAAAATCATATTGTTATACTCAATCATCTCCCCCTTTTGATGATGAAAAATGTACATTAAGATTTTGAATGTGATAAATGTGTTTGAATATGAAATATAACACTCCCCTTATTTGTATGCTCCCCCTACAACTGAATTCCCCATATATACATATACATATACATACAAATATATATATATATATATATATATATATATGTATATATGTATGTGTGTATGTATATATGTATGTATATGAGTGTGTTTAAATTCAATTGAATTTCCAATACTAAAATATTCTTAAACTACTCACTCATCAATAAGAATCTTAACCATTCTCTCCCTTCTGTTATCATCTAAACGATAATAGAAATCAAAATAGTGATGCACATAAACTGTAACACCCCACCTCCGCCAGGGTGTCTCTTGCAAGCACTCTGACTTTGGAGGGGCGTTTTAATCAGGTAAACATGCATAATGATATATCAAGGCAGAACAAGAACATATGTATATATGTAAACAGAGTAAATAACATAGATAAAACAACGGAAGATTTCAAACCATTTCAAAACAAGTCTGGTACAACATAATGCCAACTTTCCAAATAAACAAGTCTAGATAAAAACAACATCAACTGAAAAACTGAAATACATAAGTACTATCCCCAAAATAAGTGATAACCATAGCTAGCTTCATGTCCAACCGTACATGAGCTAAATCCCACGAGCAAGCAATCCGAAATCCAAGCTAAGCTCCAACGTTCCCACCCTGAGAACCTGGGGGGGGGGGAAACGGAAGAAAAGAGGCGAAAGAAAACAGGTCAGTCAAAAAGACTGAGTAATCCCTACTACCATCAATGTAAACTGATAAAGTTAACTGACATGAGAAGCAGGGATGAACATAAGGATAACAACATACTAGCATGATGATTAACTAACAAGGTAGATAAAGGTGTCATCGCATAATCAGGATTAAGGTTTTTGCACCACAGGTGTACTAGCAAACTAACATGACTTGAATAAACAAGTATTGATCCCTTGGCCCAAGCTTTGGCCCAATAACATGAAGTGACCCTAATACGCGGTCCAACCAAACGGCCTAGTCGATCGGCTCCCTATAAGCCTAACTCGTCACGTGTTGGTGTCAATGCGGCCCAAACATAATTGTAGTCAGACTGTGCAGGGTCTCCCGTCGGGTGTATCAAGCCCTAGGGTGTCAACCCCTGGACACCATAAACATAAGTGCACAGTCTCGATCTACTGGTACCCGTGCATGTTTTCCCCGGCTTCGGACTATGTGCAAGACCATAGTCCGCCCGGAACTACACCGGCGTACCCATCTGCCGTCGTTTTTGGTCACTTACCTCAAGTCCAGTAATCGTGCCCCCACCCTAGCCTAGTCCCTAGGGTCATAATGATACAAACTTGGGATTACTGCTGGAGTGGACCCCCATTGCTAGGATTTTCTAGTGGGTTAAGTACGGTTTAACCCTCTTGCTAATCATGGATTAACTTGGTTAAGTGTAACGATGAGTTCACGACTTAACCCTGATTAATCTACCAAGCCCAAATTGGTTAAGTATTAAGTGGACCATGACTTAACCCTAATCATGAGGCATTAATTAATTAACGTGCCTTAACCTCTCACATTAGACTCTGTTGCGGTTACTAGTTAAGCCGGTCGGTTCCGGGTAGCTTTATACCACAACTTGGTCTAACCTCGGGTTCAAGGTACAACATGACCAACTTCTCACATTGGGTCCTATTGTTTGTAGCAACTAGTTAAGCCGGTCGGTTCCGGGTAGGTTTACGCTACAAACTCAACCCAACCTCGAGTTGGTCACACTTATATTTTCTAAGTGTCATGTCCATCATGTTTCCAAAACATGTTACAAGTTTTCAAGCATTTGGGTAGACCTAACTTAATAGGTAAATTTCCAAAGGGTAGACCTAACTTAATAGGTAAATTCCCAAGCTTATGTTTTTATGTCTTTTAAGTTTATCCAACCCCAAACGCAATCCCATCGCTTACATATCGCAATAGCGCATAAAGGATAGAAAGAGGAAACTTGGCATAATCATGACATAAAGGTGTTGAAGCCACAAGTTTAACATGGTGGCATATGAAATGTACATATGTTCATATACTTGCATATTACATTTTAGGCCTCAAAAGCATGCATAAAACCAAACTTAGCATATTGGTGATACATGGTGATAAATGACATGTAGAAATGGCCATAAGTTCGCATTTAGCCTCACATGCAAGTTATCATAAGAGATATGATAACTTACATGTTGCCAAAATGCAACCTTTAGCATAAAGCTTGAGGCTTTAAGCTCATAAAACCAAGATAAGCTTGCATAACATGATAACATGAGCAAAATGATCAACCCAAACTTGCATAACATAACTTGCATATCATATGACAAACTTGCATATCAAACTTGCATAACATAACTTGCATATCAAACTTGCATAACATAACTGGCATATCATATGACAAACTTGCATATCAAACTTGCATAACATAACATCATAACATGGCAAACTTGCATAACACATCATAGTAAACTTGCATATCATAATGATCAACCAAACTTGCATCATTCATTTAACTTTAGAGTTTAAATATGAAAGTAGAAAAGGGCTTACAATGCTTATGATGACACAAAAATATGACAAAGCCCTTATGCAATCAATTAAACCCAAAATGCAAGCTCCAAATCAATAAAAATCCTTGCTTTATGATGCAAATATAGAAACTTGACTTGAATGCAAGCTAATGACACTCATACAAGCTTGAAAACACTTGTATGCATGGAAAATCTCTCATAGAAATTTATTTAGGAATTTTATGAAGAGAGTGGAGGCCATGAGAGGATTGATTTTGCCATAGTTTAGTTGTAGGGTTGATTAATGATGATTTAGGGTTAGGTTAGGGGCTTATTTATAGAGATTAGGATTAGTTTCCACCTTAGGATTAAACCCTAATTCCAATCTCAGCCCTTAAAACCGAATCTGGCCCAAAACCTAACCAAAACCCCAAAATGGTGCACCAGGCAAAACTGGCCGGCTGAGCCAAGTCAACAGCCAAGTCGACAGGGCTGTCGACTTGGGTCTAACCAAGTCGACTCCCAAGTCGACAGGGCTGTCGACTTGGGTGCTCTGGCGGGAATTTTCCCGTCTGGCCCAATCCAACCCTAATTTCCAAATTCAAACTTGAATTTGAAATCTGTTTTTACTTTGAATTTTTCTGAAAACTTCGTTGGGCCTTAATCGGGTCATACGGACTCCGATTTTCGAAAACTCGGACTCTATTTCGCGTATTTTTCCGAGACGAACGCAATGGCGTAGCCCATTTCCCTTGATTCAGATTTATAAATTAAATTCTGCCTCGATTTATGTTATAACAGGTTGTTGAAAATACGGGTTGTTACATTCTCCCCTCCTTAAAGGATTTCGTCCCCGAAATCTTCAAGTTAGGAAGAACGTATCCTACCATCCAACATCCATCTACTCAAAACATCATCCACGAGCAATCATTGTCCTTACAAAATTCTAAATGTTGTATGATCATATGCAAAGGTGTGTGTATATGTACTTATCTAATGCAAATATCATCAATGCAAATTATGTTAGTGAAATGAATCCATATGTATGCAATTCCTAACATAATGTATAACATCTATATGTGTGCACATAACATACATCCATATGCAACATCCATGTGATAACACAAAAGTTTTCATCCATGAATAAGCGTAAACACTCATGCATATGCAATATGAGGAGTGTGTGAGCCGATCTAGTGCCTAATGTGTATAATGCATCCACGAGTAACCACTTGCAAACACTTGCAACCACTTGCAACCATCAAGCATAACATGTTTCAAACACATGTTTCATCCAAAGGGTTTCTACCTAAGGTTCTCATGACAAGATTAATACGATAAACTAGATAAACATGGATAGCAAAGAGAAAGATATACTAACAAAGAAAAGAGATTGAGAGTGTACCCTCAAAAAGGAATGGATAAAGCCCACGCATCTTCTCCTCGGTTTCCCAAGTTGCGTCTTCTTCGGCTTCACCCCATTGAACCTTCACCAACTTGACTTCTCGATTCCTTAGCTTCTTGGTCTCCGTCCCCAAGATACGAATCGGAGCTCTCCTCAAGGTAGCCTCTTTCTCCACTTCCACATCTTTCAGAACACTTGGCTCAACAACCTCTGCTGATTCATGTAAACACTTCCGGAGATGCGAGACATGAAAAACATCGTGTACTCCGGCAAGCTTCTCGGGCAACTCCACTCTATAAGCCATCTGCCCGATCCTCTCTATAATAGGGAATGGTCCAACAAACCTCGGTGCTAACTTCCCAACGGCTCCAAATCGGACCACATTTCGCAAAGGAGAAACCTTCACGAAAACCATATCCCCAACATCAAACTCCAAATCAATTCTTTGCTTATCAGCATAGGATTTCTGTCGGTCTTGGGCCGCTTTCATCCGTCTCCGAATCAACTTGACCTTCTCGGATGTATCTCTGATCATGTCAGGCCCAAGTATAAGCTCATCTGTAGTCTCCCACCAACATGTAGGCGACTTGCACGGCCTCCCATATAAAGCTTCAAATGGTGCCATCCCTATGCTTGCCTGATAACTGTTATTATATGCAAACTCAACAAGAGGAAGATGGTCTTCCCAAGTACCACCAAAATCCAGAATACAAAGCCTCAACAGATCCTCGAGTACCCTATTCACCCTTTCGGTTTGACCGTCCGTCTGTGGGTGATAAGCCGTACTTAGATTCAACCTCGTGCCCATAGCTTCTTGCAAGCTATTCCAGAATTGACTTGTAAAGATTGGGTCACGGTCACTGACTATACTAGAAGGGACTCCATGCAGTCTCACAATCTCACGAAGATATACAGACGCTAGCCAAGATGCGGTCCTCTTGCTCTTCACCGGAATGAAATAAGCACTCTTCGTAAGTCTATCCACAATAACCCAAATGCTCGTATTCCCTTTCCTTGACCTTGGTAGCCCATCGATAAAATCCCTGGAAATACTCTCCCACTTCCATAGTGGAACGTCTAGAGGATGCAATAGCCCACTGGGCTTCTTCGACTCGGCCTTAACTTGCTGGCAAATGATACATCTAGAGACAAACTCTGCCACATCCTTCTTCATCCCAGGCCAAAAGAAAATGCGCTTCATATCTTTATACATCTTATCTCCGCCCGGATGTATAGTCAACTTAGAGCGATGCGCTTCCTCAAGAACTTTTCTTACTAAATCTTCTACCATTGGGACACATAACCTTCCGTCTCTCCTCAGCCATCCCTTGTCATCAATAGAATATCGAGCGAGATGACTAGACGCCTCTCCTCGAATCAGCTTATCCATAATCTCAACTATCTGAGGGTCTTCTCTCTGCGAAGCCCCAACTTGATCAAGAAGGGTAGGTCTGAGTTCCAGAGATGCTAAAGAACCGGTCATCGACTCAATCTCCAAAGAGAAATCAAAGGTTGCCACATACTCTAAATTCTTCATCTCAACGAATAGAGGACTCAGAGTCAACCTTTTTCTACTCAATGCATCTGCTACCACATTCCCCTTGCCAGGGGTATAAGCTATCTCAAAATCGTAGGACGCCAAGAATTCCATCCATCTTTGTTGCCTCAGATTCAGATCCTTCTGAGAAAAGAGATACTTCAATGACTTGTGATCGGTATAAAGCTCAAATCTTTCTCCCAGAAGATAATGACGCCAAGCCTTGAGTGCATATACTATTGCTGCCAACTCTAAGTCATGAGTGGGATAATTCTTCTCATGCACTTTGAGTTGTCTACCGCCAAATCATATCACTCTTCCTTCTTGCATCAGAACAGCTCCTAACCCCGTGCCACATGCATCGGTGTATACTGTAAATAACTTCCCTCCATCGGGCAAAGCTAGAACAGGTGCTGATGTGAGAGCTCTCTTGAGCTTCTGAAAAGCAAGCTCGCATTCTATGCTCCAAGCAAAAACTAAATTCTTCTTCGTAAATTTAGTGAGAGGAGCAGAAATCTTCGCGAAGTCCTTGATGAACTTCCGGTAAAAGCCTGCGAGACCTAGAAAACTTCTCACTTCGGTTGCATTCCTTGGAGTCTTCCAATCCTGAACTGCAACTACCTTAGCGGGATCCACCGCTAAGCCTTGCTTAGATACTATATGCCCAAGGAATCTAACTTCCCTTCTCCAAAAATGACACTTGGAGAACTTGGCCTTTAACTGATGCGCTCTAAGCGTATCCATCACCTCCACGAGATGCCTTGCGTGCTCTTCCTCATCCTTAGAGAAGATCAGAATATCATCTACAAAAACCACGACAAACTTGTTCAAGAACTCCCTGAACACCCTACTCATCAAGTCCACGAAATATGTGGGTGCATTAGTCAAGCCGAACGACATGACAAGCCATTCGAAGAATCCATCTGGAGTTCTGAACGCAGTCTTGTCTATACTATCTTCAGCTACCCTGAGCTGATGGAATCCAGTAGCAAGATCAAGCTGAGAGAAAACAGAAGCACCGATAAGCTGGTCAAAGAGATCATCAATCCTCGGTAACAGGTGTCTGTTCTTCTTAGTCAGCTTATTCAACTCTCGATAGTCAACACAAAGTCGGAGAGAACCATCTGCCTTGGTAGCAAATACCACAGGCGCTCCCCATTCAGATATACTTCGTCTAATGAAGTTCTTCTCAAGCAACTCCTTCACTTGCTTACTTAGCTCCCGCCTTTCACGCGGAGCCATGTGCCGAACGGGCAAAGAAACCGGCTTTGCATTATCCACCAGATAAATGCGGAAATCAATCTCTCGCTTAGGGGGCAACCCCCTAACTTCATCGAAAACATCCGGATACTCTCGAACCACTCTCACAGACTGAAGAGTTTCCATTGACGAGTCGAGTGATTCAAGATAGCACAACATGACGGGACCTCTCGGATTACAAGAAATTTCTAGGGTGTTTCCGAGGCGAGTCACGAGCCTCACAACCCTATGCTCACAATCAAGGATGGCTCCATATCTGGACAACCAATCCATGCCCAATATCAATCCGTATCCCCTAAAACCAAGAACATAAGCACTACACAAGAACTCTACACTCAGTATAGAGATCCTCAAATCCCCACATATCATAGACAGTTGGGCGGAACCCCCAATAGGATTTGAGACACAGACGGGATCATCTACCAAGCTAGTACTGAGGTGCAAACTATCAACAAGATCAGATGAGATAAAGCTATGCGATGCACCAGAATCAAACAAGGTACGAACTGGAAAATCAGAAATATATACAAGGCTCTCAACAGAAATACTACCTCGATCGGGAACTGGAGCGACATTGAGAGCATGAACTTGCCCTCCTGAAGGTCCAGCACGCTGAGTCTGACCCTGGCCTTGCCCTGGCTTCTTCGGGCAATCCTTACTAAAATGTCCAGTCTCACCGCAGAAAAAGCATTCACCATTCTTCCTTTTCCTCTTCTTACAATCCTTAATAAGATGCCCAACTGAACCGCAATAATGGCACTTCCCCTTGTTGTTCTTGCCCTTGTTGTTGTTCCCCTTGTTGCCTTGACTCTTGTTCTTGTTCTGATTGCCTTGACTGCTCTGACCACTTGGATTACCCTGATTTCCTTTCCACTGGGAATCAGTCTTCTTGGCTTGAGTATCATTCATCTTGATCTCTTTCTTGACATCTCCCTGAAGTAACGCCATATCAACCAAGCTCTCAAACGTGGCCCCATGGGGAATATGTGACATAGCCAATCCCTGCAACGGCTCATTCAATCCTCTAGCAAAACGAAGAGCCTTCTTCTGAGGAGTATTCACCATATCCAAGCCAAAACAAGCTAACTGATTGAACTTGTTCACATATTCTTTGACAGACATATCTCCTTGTTTCAAAGTTATGAACCTCTCCATTTGCAGATTTTCCTCAGCAGAAGATAGAAACTTAAGCACGAACCTTGCCCTGAAATCGGCCCAAGTCTCAACAGGCCTAGTACCATTGGTGACTTCCCACCAATAAGCGGCTTCATCCTTCATAAGCCAAACCGCCAACAAGATCTTCCTCTGATCGTCTAACCCAAAGATAGAAAATAAATCCTCGGTCTCTTTCAACCAATTTCTGGCCTCTACAAAAGTCTCAGTGCCTTGAAAGTTCTTGCCACCCATTGCTTTGAAATCTTTGCAAGTCTTTGCGAAGTTAGCTTGAGGATGCTGAGGGGGAGGAGGAAGAGGAACCTCAGCGACAGGAGGAGGAGGAACATTAACTACCGGAGGAGGAGGAGGAACATTAACTACCGGAGGAGGAGGAGGAGGAACATCTGCGGGGCCGGCTTCGGTCGCCCTAGCCTCCAAAAGTCTCCTATACCAAACAGGTACGTGTACTCCCTCCGGAATAGCAAAGTTATCGGCCATACTGAAAACGAAGAAAAAGACAGATTCAGAATGGAGAAAAACGAAGGAATTTTGCTAATGGCTTTTTGGGGAATAGCCTTTAAAATAAACTAGACTTTTCTTTGGAAAATACTTTATACTTGGTTTTGAAAATAGTTTTCCAAAAGTTTTAAAAACCTTTTTGTTCCTTCTCGTAAACCATATGCTCTGATACCAAATGTAACACCCCACCTCCGCCAGGGTGTCTCTTGCAAGCACTCTGACTTTGGAGGGGCGTTTTAATCAGGTAAACATGCATAATGATATATCAAGGCAGAACAAGAACATATGTATATATGTAAACAGAGTAAATAACATAGATAAAACAGCGGAAGATTTCAAACCATTTCAAAACAAGTCTGGTACAACATAATGCCAACTTTCCAAATAAACAAGTCTAGATAAAAACAACATCAACTGAAAAACTGAAATACATAAGTACTATCCCCAAAATAAGTGATAACCATAGCTAGCTTCATGTCCAACCGTACATGAGCTAAATCCCACGAGCAAGCAATACGAAATCCAAGCTAAGCTCCAACGTTCCCACCCTGAGAACCTGGGGGGGGGGAACGGAAGAAAAGAGGCGAAAGAAAACAGGTCAGTCAAAAAGACTGAGTAAGCCCTACTACAATCAATGTAAACTGATAAAGTTAACTGACATGAGAAGCAGGGATGAACATAAGGATAACAACATACTAGCATGATGATTAACTAACAAGGTAGATAAAGGTGTCATCGCATAATCAGGATTAAGGTTTTTGCACCACAGGTGTACTAGCAAACTAACATGACTTGAATAAACAAGTATTGATCCCTTGGCCCAAGCTTTGGCCCAATAACATGAAGTGACCCTAATACGCGGTCCAACCAAACGGTCTAGTCGATCGGCTCCCTATAAGCCTAACTCGTCACGTGTTGGTGTCAATGCGGCCCAAACATAATTGTAGTCAGACTGTGCAGGGTCTCCCGTCGGGTGTATCAAGCCCTGGGGTGTCAACCCCTGGACACCATAAACATAAGTGCACAGTCTCGATCTACTGGTACCCGTGCATGTTTCCCCGGCTTCGGACTATGTGCACGACCATAGTCCGCCCGGAACTACACCGGCGTACCCATCTGCCGTCGTTTTTGGTCACTTACCTCAAGTCCAGTAATCGTGCCCCCACCCTAGCCTAGTCCCTAGGATCATAATGATACAAACTTGGGATTACTGCTGGAGTGGACCCCCATTGCTAGGATTTTCTAGTGGGTTAAGTACGGTTTAACCCTCTTGCTAATCATGGATTAACTTGGTTAAGTGTAACGATGAGTTCACGACTTAACCCTGATTAATCTACCAAGCCCAAATTGGTTAAGTATTAAGTGGACCATGACTTAACCCTAATCATGAGGCATTAATTAATTAACGTGCCTTAACCTCTCACATTAGACTCTGTTGCGGTTACTAGTTAAGCCGGTCGGTTCCGGGTAGCTTTATACCACAACTTGGTCTAACCTCGGGTTCAAGGTACAACATGACCAACTTCTCACATTGGGTCCTATTGTTTGTAGCAACTAGTTAAGCCGGTCGGTTCCGGGTAGGTTTATGCTACAAACTCAACCCAACCTCGAGTTGATCACACTTATATTTTCTAAGTGTCATGTCCATCATGTTTCCAAAACATGTTACAAGTTTTCAAGCATTTGGGTAGACCTAACTTAATAGGTAAATTCCCAAAGGGTAGACCTAACTTAATAGGTAAATTCCCAAGCTTATGTTTTTATGTCTTTTAAGTTTACCCAACCCCAAACGCAATCCCATCGCTTACATATCGCAATATCGCATAAAGGATAGAAAGAGGGAACTTGGCATAATCATGACATAAAGGTGTTGAAGCCACAAGTTTAACATGGTGGCATATGAAATGTACATATGTTCATATACTTGCATATTACATTTTAGGCCTCAAAAGCATGCATAAAACCAAACTTAGCATATTGGTGATACATGGTGATAAATGACATGTAGAAATGGCCATAAGTTCGCATTTAGCCTCACATGCAAGTTATCATAAGAGATATGATAACTTACATGTTGCCAAAATGCAACCTTTAGCATAAAGCTTGAGGCTTTAAGCTCATAAACCCAAGATAAGCTTGCATAACATGATAACATGAGCAAAATGATCAACCCAAACTTGCATAACATAACTTGCATATCATATGACAAACTTGCATATCAAACTTGCATAACATAACTTGCATATCATATGACAAACTTGCATATCAAACTTGCATAACATAACTTGCATATCATATGACAAACTTGCATAACATAACATCATAACATGGCAAACTTGCATAACACATCATAGTAAACTTGCATATCATAATGATCAACCAAACTTGCATCATTCATTTAACTTTAGAGTTTAAATATGAAAGTAGAAAAGGGCTTACAATGCTTATGAAGACACAAAAATATGACAAAGCCCTTATGCAATCAATTAAACCCAAAATGCAAGCTCCAAATCAATAAAAATCCTTGCTTTATGATGCAAATATATAAACTTGACTTGAATGCAAGCTAATGACACTCATACAAGCTTGAAAACACTTGTATGCATGGAAAATCTCTCATAGAAATTTATTTAGGAATTTTATGAAGAGAGTGGAGGCCATGAGAGGATTGATTTTGCCATAGTTTAGTTGTAGGGTTGATTAATGATGATTTAGGGTTAGGTTAGGGGCTTATTTATAGAGATTAGGATTAGTTTCCACCTTAGGATTAAACCCTAATTCCAATCTCAGCCCTTAAAACCGAATCTGGCCCAAAACCTAACCAAAACCCCAAAATGGTGCACCAGGCAAAACTGCCCGGCTGAGCCAAGTCGACAGGGCTGTCGACTTGGGTCTAACCAAGTCGACTCCCAAGTCGACAGGGCTGTCGACTTGGGTGCTCTGGCGGGAATTTTCCCGCCTGGCCCAATCCAACCCTAATTTCCAAATTCAAACTTGAATTTGAAATCTGTTTTTACTTTGAATTTTTCTGAAAACTTCGTTGGGCCTTAATCGGGTCATACGGACTCCGATTTTCGGAAACTCGGACTCTGTTTCGCGTATTTTTCCGAGACGAACGCAATGTCATAGCCCGTTTCCCTTGATTCAGATTTATAAATTAAATTCTGCCTCGATTTATGTTATAACAGGTTGTTGAAAATACGGGTTGTTACATAAACTAGAAATATTTATTCAAATCAAGAGAGAGAATATATATCGTAAATCTCATTTAATCAAACAAAAATCATAATATTCTTTAAACTAGAAGCTAATTTCACTTTTCAAAATAATGGATTTACGATTGATTTTATAAATAAGGAGAGTTATAAAACTTTAAATATACAAATATGAATTCCAAAAAAATTCAAATAAATTTTGAAATTAAGCACAAAATGATTTAAGCACTTTCTTACCACGCATAACCGCTAGGACTTTTAGATATGGTTAGTAGTAACTTAAATTTGTTAAGTATTTTCAAACCATGCATAACCTCTAGGACTTTTAAATGAGATTAGACAAATACTTAACTTTATCTCCTCTTATGTAAGTTCCATCTAAGCATAACCGCGAGGACTTTTAAATGAGAATGGAAGAACATACAAAGATTATGGTGATTCTCCCATGCATAACCACGCGCGAGGACTTTTAAATGAGAGTGAACACCTAGGATAAAAATAATTTTATTTTCGAAAACAATTTCAATTTTTTTTCTAATTTCCAAATAAACATTTTAAACTCTTCACATCATATAAAACCACGATGAATGAAAAAAAGATAATAGATAAAGAAGATGATCGTGAAATAAGCACTATATCAAAAAATATTATAAAATCTTTCCACTCATCATGAGAGATTAAGTAATATTTTCTCTTGTTATGACATATATTATAGTCACGACTCATCACAATTTCAAAAATTTAACAATAATTTTGATATGTTCCAAAATGGTTCAATCTAGTCAATAATAAATTTTAGAATAAATAAGCATAAATGATTTTAAATTTGAAAATATCAATTTCAAGAGGGGTTTTGAAAACTCGAATACTACTTTTAGGTCCTAGTTGCCCACAGTGGAACTATGTGGTATCTTAGACATTGATTATTCAGCATATCGTGCAATCATCAAGTTCACTCAAACATTTTTAACAATTCAAAATCTTTTATCAGAGCAGCAGACTTTCGGCATCAAATAAGATTCACAAGGGAATTTTTCTTCAGGATATTTTGTCAAGCACAAGAAATGATTCATGATCAAAAGTAATTCAATTGAAATTACTTGTTGAGATTTATTTTCAAAATTCAAATCCAAATACGGTGCCCATGAGATTCAACATATCAATCACTCAAGTCAAAAAGATGTGTTAGAAATTCAAAATATCAACCCTGTTAGCACATTAACCCATGTCAAATTCTTTTCAAACCAAAATAGCCAAGTCGTGCTAAAAACCATGAAATTATCACAACTTATCAATCATAGCTTTCAAATAGTGCGCAGTATTGAGTGCGATTTCTCAAGTCTTTCTAAGAAGAATTAGTAGAAACTCAAAATAGCAAATATGTGTGAAATTTCATTAGCTTTCCAGATCATCAAGAATTTTAAAAATTCCAAGCAATAAGTTTCAAGATATGTTAAAATACTATAGCATTGTTAAAATTTCAGATACCAGTCTACAAAATAAACTTCAAAAGAGTTGTAGTTTTTCCAATTTAAGTTCATAATCTGGAAATACTCAAAACATGAAAGTTGTAGATAATTGAATCTAATTTCCAGAAAATCAAGAATTTTGCAATTTGTAGTTAAGAATCTCAAGATAAATCAAAATTACTATGGCAGTATCAAAGTGAATCCGCATCAATAGAAAAAAATAAAAATAAAACACGAGTTTAGAGATCATATCTGACTTACCATTATTGATGTGAACCAACGAATCTCTAACTCAAAATTCTTGGCTTAGGAACTCTGAATAATTCAATAATATGAAATAACTTGAATTGTATCTCTCATTTGCAAAGTTTTTCCATTTCTTGGTACCTAGTTGTGTATAGATCGAGTAGTCTAGCAAATGTTGTTTTACCACTCATTAGCTTCGTTTTCACGTTTTGGTACGCAAACTCATTTGTATACTAATCCATTTTTATTTACCAATGTACCTTTAGGAACCCAAATTCTTTTAATCTTAATCGAATTCATCTTGCCATCTTTTGTGATCCAAACTCATTGTTTCTAAACGAGTTCACATCTCGTTTATGATTTAAAAATCCTTTGGGATTTTCTGAGTTCAAATTCTCAAATTGATCTTTTTCGAAGCTATTTAAAGGATTTTTAAAATCATTAGAATTTCACTTTCTATCAAAACCAAGTCCTTGTTTATTCTGAATAGTCAATTGATTTTTCAATAACATATTCAATGATTCTTCTCCATTTGGAAATCTCTTCAAGATCAACTCAAGACCGTTGATTTAAGATTTCAAATGATTATTCATGTTTATTAGCTTAAAACAACGGTTGATGGCAATTTCTTCCTCCTTGTGTATTTTTGAACATGATGCATTTGCGACTTCTGTTTCCATAATACTTTGTTGCCATGTCCATTTGCACCTTTTCTTGACTGACAACTTCATAGTGGCACTCACATTCATACACCATTTTGACCTAGGTTGTTACTTGGTGTGCTTATCCCTCTGCCTTGATCCATGTTGTTTTGATGTACACATGAGCACTTGTATTATTTTGGTCTGGTATTTGCATTCTTGTTTTTATTTGGTTTTGACATTGGCAATGATATAAGAATTGATACTATACTAGGTCTTGGTCTATCTCCATTTGTTGTGTTAGCTTGTACATCTTCTAGTTGTACACTTGAGCTGCACTCAGACTTGACATGATCATCTATGTTTCTGTTATGTGCTTATGCACTGGTTCTGAGCATATGTGTCCAGTTTGTGTGCTTTTGTTCTTCTGTACTGCTGCACATATGCTTGCCATACTTGTTTCCATTTTTTTGTCTTGTGCATTCTTTGAATATTTTGGGCTGTCTTGACTTGGATATGTGGTTGTGTGTCTTGCTTCCAAGCCTTGTTACTTTGGTCTTTACTATCTTGAACTTCTACTGATCCTTAAGTGATTAGGCATTTCATCAATTTGGGATTGCAAGCGGTTACATAGTTTATGCTTCAATGACATCCTAGGCTTGTTATCAATGGACATAGTAACCTCGTTCTCAGTTAAAGCTTTTTGTTTTATTGGCATTAATGATGATTCATATTTTACACCTACCTTCTCTCATTTCATTTAGTTCTGCTAGCACAACCAATTTTTGGTCTACAGGTTTCCACTTCTTCCCAAAAATTTTGTTTAGAGCATCTGCCATAATAAGCACATAATTACCCCCAATTGGGTTTGAATAAGAACCCGATGCTAATTTTCTCTTGACAGTTTCAAAATCCATTGGATGCTTTATGATGTTGGATAATCAGGAATGTTCATAAATTGGCTCCAATGGATGCTTTCCATCCTAGGTCCTCATGATATTGTTGTGTATCTTAATTGTATTCAATTTCGTTTCAGTGCATTCATGCATTCCACTTTGTATTTCCTTATACCGCTGTCCATTGTGCCCTTTTGACCATTGTCCTTGTCCTATGACACGAGCCTATACATGTTTGGCTTGGCTCCAGGAATGTGGCTATGAACCTGAAAATTGTTGGATATTTGATGATTTTTGCATGTGTCAACACTATTTCCATGTACATAGATATGTGCATATGACCATCCTTGTTGTGTGTAACGTCCCGTATTTTTGGTAGTCATATATTTAATTTAATTTAATTTATTATTTTAAATACTGATTTGGAATCATCAATGGATTTATAATATAGAATTCGTTTATATAACGAAGCTTGAACGTTGAATTTATATCTAATTATAAAACGAACTCGAAATGTCGCGATACTTCATAGTTTACGATTTTAATTTCAATTGAATATACAAAATCCGATATAAGTTGGAATTCTATGAAACAAAAAAAATGTTTGAACCGATTTGATTATATTTTTCTAATGTAAGAGAAAAAAGGAGATTTCATTTATCAGACTGTGAGTTATGACCAATTTAAATTTTCGAATAGTCGCTATGGAATTTATTAATATACCATAACGATTTATTTAATAAATTAAATAGGATTTCAATGTAATTTGAATTTCATTTAACCTAAATTTTTAAACGTTGAGTTTAAAATCAATATTGGTTTATTCTGAAGCGTTATAATATTTCATTTTGAGATATACGGTAATAATAATTTATTTTTACTTATATAGAATTGTTTTGAACTTAATTATATTTTATCGTTATTATATAAACCTTAAAAATAGTCGTTTCTCAAACGACCTCCGTTTTCGTCGAAACGAATTTTATTGGAAGATGTATAGTCAATCATTGCTAGATTTCCAGTTTGGAGCCAATCAAAGATATTTTATTTGTGTATGCAATTTAAGGGTGAACCAATAAATAAATTGGAATTAAAATAACATCGATGTTCAAACGGAGTCAGTTTTCAATGAAATTAACTTCATTTGGGACCAGAACGTTAAGACGTAGCGGCATATCGATTTTTATTGTGTTTCGAACTTGTGTATGGTGGAACGTATATTCAAGGGTTAACGGAAAAATTAAATACCTAGTAGATAGTATAAAATTATATATATATATATATATATATATATATATATATATATATATATATATATATATATACATATATATATATATATACACACACACTTAAAATTGAAGCACATGCTAACCTACATCTACTATTCTATTTGTACAAAACCTTTATGCCTTGTATATATCTCACACAGCTACCCTAAGAATAGACAAGCTATCGCATATAAAACATTATATAGCTTCATTTTACCCTGAAACATTATGCAAGCC